>ML675643.1:10506050-10666987 GCA_007922155.1 Mesoclemmys tuberculata
AAAGAAAGAAAGAAAGAAAGAAAGAAAGAAAGAAAGAAAGAAAGAAAAAGAGACCACACCAGAGATTCCATGTGCTGGATGAGAAGCCATGTGTGAGAGGTTAGTGGGGAGAGGAAGAATCCTAGATTACGTAAAGGACTTTGACCTACACCCCAATAATGCTCAAGAGTGGCGAGGAGACTGGGACAGGGAAATGCATAAAGGTGTGTTTATTCTTTTATCTAGATTTGTGTATTTCTCATGGTAGCTAAGTAAAGAGTAATTGTGTTTAGAATCGTGTGCAAAATCTACCTGTGTGTATGCTGGTTTCACTATCAGGCGCCCCTGAATAGTTAAATTGTAAACCCAGAGGGCCCACATGGTTGGAATTCTGGAAGAGGGTGTGCTAAGCTATGAGAGAGTCTGAGGGGTCAGCAATGGTCCTGGAAACCAAGAGCAGCTGGACCAACCACATGGTTCAATTTCCATGAACAACTGACAGACGGAGTCTGTGTCTGGGAAGAGTGTCAGAGGCCAAGCAGACGAGTAGTGCTACAGTATTCTCAGACACAGGGAAGCTTAGAGCACATGAGTCCAGCACATTGGGTCCCAGCTCAGCAGCCTAGGGAGTGTCCAGCGGTGGGAGCTTTACCAGGGTTGTGTATGTGACAGTTCTAACTAACACAGCCTATGCTGATTGCTTTTTAATGATTTCTAGATTAAATATGCTCAAAAAGTAAAAATAGTTTTTTTCTAATTGGCAGATCTGCAAAGTCAACCTGAGATATGAAAAGCAAATGGATTAGGGTTAGTTATGCAAGCCAAATTGTGTTCTCATGTATATTTGTGAAACTCCATTGTCTTCAGATCATGCCTTGATTACATCTTTGGAACCCCACTGAAGGAAATAGTACCAATGCCCAGAAAACTTGTCAATTTCACTGCTATAGCTGAGCAGTGAAATTGATAACTATGACAGCCCCAGATTTCACCAGTTACCCTCTTTCCTGTTTCTCTCTCTCTCACCCCTTCCTCCTCTCAAATCTATGGCATAAAATGTGGTGTGGTGCTTTATATTCCCCAGCATTGCCATGCCGCTCAAAGCCTCCTAGCTTTGGCCAACATCACCTCTAGTCCAGGTACATATTTGAGTTGCGCACCTCTGGTGTAAAGGTGGTATCCCTACCCACACTAGGTCTGACATCTCTCATATCAGGGCCTTATATACTCAGCCCTTCTTCCAACATTTGGCTCACATTAGTCTGTAAATATAAAATCCTGTGGAAAACTGAGTGTTGGGGTACTTATTAAAATATTCCGAATTTAGGGGGTACTTGCTACTTAAAAGGTTGAGAAACACTGATCTAGTGAATTGCATAAGTCTGGAGGGAGCAAATTGCAGGATTCCACCCAGAGAAAGGTGATGGCTAAATGTCTGAGAACTAACTAGAACACTCTTGAGAAGGCCACAAGGGGGATCAGAGGTCCAGTAACTCAGGAACTGTGACAGCTCCCTTCTGGATCCCCTTCAAAGTCTGAAAAATATCCCAGTTTCCTATATATTAATATAATTTCCATGCCAATTCTGTAACAGAGAAGTTTCTAGAAGCTTCTTGGTGTACATATACCTCTAAGGACTTGTCTACATGGTGCATTTGTCCACACCAGAGGGGCATAATTTTTAATGCACAGTAGTGTGTCATGCACCAGCTGGTCTGCGTGGGCCATGCTGGCATGCACTAAAAGTTCCCTAGTGCATGTTAATGTCATACTGGTTGAAATGGGATTACACTAACATGTACTAGAGAACTTCTAATGAACTCCAGCGCAGTCTGCACAGGCCCCTTAGTGGATGACACACCAATGTACACTAGAATTTATACTCCTTTGGCATGGACTAGTGTATCCTGTAGAGAAGCCATAAGAGTTTGTACATATCTTTTACGTGAACATACAGAAATAGAGCATACACTATTTCTGTTGCACTTAAATAGGATATTTCTCAAATCCACTCATCCCTGTGATGAATCTGAACATTTATTTTAAACACTGCACTTTATTTTCTTATGAATGCACAGCCCTTTTCATCTGTTGGTATGCACAGAGGGCACTGGATCAGGACCTATATGAGGAGAAGGAGTGGTTAGTAAGGCGTTATATTTACTTCAGCTCCTTGTAAAATTATTTTGTGCACCCATAAACATACCTTGCTTCTGTTCCTTCTGGGAAGAAACAAATAAAGCACAGTGCTCACTGATCCAAAACTGCCTTTTTTTGAGGCCAGCAGTGCTGTTGGCTTGCTTTTGCTCTAAGGCGTGTACTGCAGCTGGAATGGAAATTAGTGCCCATAGCGTGTTGGAGGTTTGCTTCATATAAGCCCTGGGGAGTTGGCTCTCTTAGATGTCGAAGTCACTTGTAGTGTGCACATGTTGTGTGTTTTTAAGCAGAAAGGCTTGTAAAAATAAAGTAAAGATAGAACCATTAAAACCCACTGTGTTTACTAACAAACAATGACAGTGGTTTTAACCTGAGTCAGCACAAAAGGCCAAATCCCCTGTGCCTTCCTTATCTAAACAATCTCGGTGAAGTCAGCAGCATTAACTCATTAGTGCAGTAAGCAGGGTTTGGCCTTTACAAAGTATGTGCAGGTATTTGTAAATATTGTGAGTAGTTGTGTGTCTACCATGCCTGATGGTTTGTACTTAGCTGGGGAATTGCTACTTGAAAATTTAGGGAGCAGCCACAGGATGTGGCATGTCCTCTGCAGAAAGCAGATTTCATGGTGAAATCCATGTGGGAGTCACTACTGGTGGAACAAGCAATAATTTCCCGCTGTATTTGTGATGCCTGTTGGAGTGGGAGTACCAGCAGGCATGGAGGCCAGAGCAGCAGGGCTTCAAGGGGGGTCTCAAATGGAAAGCAGTAGTGTATACAAGTCAGGGGATCTGCGTTGTGATCCAGTGACTGCCCTGGACTTGATATACCTGACCTTAGGCACGTCTATTTTTCTTTCTTGGGCAGTTTCAGCCCTGGAGTAAGCTGAATGCATTGGAAATGCATCTGTGGAACTGTGCCCACTTACACAAGAGCTGAATTTAATTCTCTGGGCTGGGCTTCAGTTTTCTTATAAAATGCTGATTATAGTACTTATCCACCTCAGAAAGGTGTTGTTAGGTTCAGTTAATGAAAGCTTAGACAGTGCTCTGAGATCCTAAAATAGGTGGTGCTAGAGAAGTGTGAAGTATTCTTATTTTAAACCAATAATATTGATGGTCATGTCCAACATTGCTGTAGATTTAAGTCCATTAGTATTTCCATTAGGAACCTTTATTTTCAGAAGTTCTTAACTCACCTGTAAAAAACTGCCTTGTGTTGAAACTTGACATATGATATAAAGTATCAAGACAGAAACAATTATTTCCTTTTGATTTAGTTCATATCAGTGCATCCTTTTATATTGTAGGAGTAAAAAAATACTTAATTCAAATGCTATTTTGCACACAAGTCTAAAATGGATTAATTTTATGTGAAAATATCTAGGTGATTGTTTTATAATGTAGACTAATCACTCTTTCTAATTTTTTAATGTGATAATTCTAAATAGTAGCTAAAGTGCTTTTACCATCTAATTTTTCTTTTTAAATTAGTCCATGAAGTTAGTGCACCTAAGCTGATAAAATGAAATGGTTCCTAAGGAGTCATTAGTGTGTCAATAATGTAGGCCATCCCTACAGAATGGGGAACTGTAACCTGGAAAGCAGTCACTCTGAAAAGGATTTAGGTGTCATAGTGCAGAGGCAATTGAACATGAACTACCAGTGTGATGCTGTGGCAAAAGGGCTAATACAATCCTTGTATAAACAGTAGAAGTAGGGAAGAGATTTTACTTCTGTGCTCAACATTAGTGAGACTGATACTGGAACACAATGTACAATTCTGAGATCCACATTTTAAAGAGGATGTTGAAAAATTGGAAACAGAGACATAAAAATGATTTGAGGGCTACAATAAATGCCTTACAGTGAGATATTTAAAAAGCTAACTTCCACTTTGCTTATCAAAGAGAAGGCAGAGGTAACTTGAACAAAGAGTATAATTATCTTCACAGGGAGAAATATCAGGTACTAAAGAGTTCTTCAGTTTAGAGAAGAAAGGCATGAACAAAAAAACATGGCCAGAAATTAAAGTCAGATAAATTAAGACGGAAATAAGGCACAAAATTTTAACAGTGAAGGTAATTAACAGTTGGAACAAATTAGGGTGACCAGATAGCAAGTGAGAAAAATTGGGACAGGGTGAGGGGTTATAGGTGCCTATATAAAACAGCCCCGAATATTGGGACTGTCCCTATAAAATCGGGACATCTGGTCACCCTTGAACAAACTACCTGAGAAGTGGTTATTCTTCATCTTTTGATGTCTTCAAATCAAAACTGGATGCCTTTCTGGAAGATATGTTTTAGCCAAACACAAATTATTGGGCTCGATGCATAGGTAACTGGATGAAATCCTATGGCCTGTGTTATACAGGAGATCAGACTGGATGATCTAATGGTCCCTTCTGTTTTAAAACTGATTAATCCACAAATCAAATTGGTCCTGATTCTCAACTGTCTTGCACCTTGTGTAGTCATCTACATCCATGCAAAGTGAGTATAAAGTGTGTTTAAAACACTACAAATCAAACCATTTACACAGTGTCTGAGTTTGGCTGAAAGTTTTCTTAAACCCTTCCGTGCTGATTGCTACTGCAATATCTGCAACTCAAAATACATTCTCAGGGCTATTTCACATACCTTGTGTGTCTTCTTTGACATGGTAGATGGTAGATGGTGATACAAGACTCCAGCATGTTACGGAACATCTGCTTGAAAATGGTCCTATGCATAGTTAAAGTTAAGCTTATCATACCTACTTTCAGCAAAATGCCCATTAAAAGCAAGACAGTGGTTGTTTTATGGGTATAATACAATGGGCTCCTGATCCACTACAATACAACTAATTCTCATTTTAATATTTAGAAACATAGGAATTGCCATATTGGATTAAACCAGTTATCCACGCAGCTCAGTATCCTGTCTCTAACAATGGCCAGCATCAGATGCTTAAAGGATGGTGCAAGAAACAATGCAGTAGGTAGATATGAAATAACTGGCTAATAGAGGATATTTCTTCCAAACCCCCATTAGTTAAAGACTGATTTATACCATCAGGCAGGAAGGTTTCTATCCCTTCTAGAACTTTTGGTGGAGGGATTTGTGTTTTTTTTCGGTTTATTGCTTATTTTAAAAAAACATATCTATTGTACCTGTATTTTCTTGTTCACCCTTAGTGACCTGCAAGCAAAAAATGACCATTATGTGCAGGTCAGGTTGTGTAGCTATTGTGTGTGTTCCTGAGATAAACCTGTTAGCTTTCCAAAGGGTCAAGGAACTCTCCTGGGGCAAAAAACCCTGGGACACTGATGCTAGATGATATATAGAAAGAGGAAAGCATGCAAAGCTACTTACTGTTTTCCAGTTCTGGGAAGAGGTAACAATCAGAAAGCCGCAGAAGAGGTGAGAGAACAGCACTCAGATTGCAAAGATAGCTTTCTTTTCCTGTAACATTTTGTTTTCTTTATACCAAAAGGTTCTAGTATAAATATAGGGATTGATCCTGCAGTCATTACTGAGGGAAAACTCTCCAATAAAGTTCATGTGGAGTTTTGCCTAAGGATTGCAGTTTATTTTTCATAATATGCACAAATAATTATGCTTTGGTTTATGTGGAAGATTCAGATTTACATAAATAGTTCATTAATATACTTTTGCAGTCTGCATTTTGGGGAAATTCTGGTCTCAGACAGTTATTCTTATCTTTTGTTTTTGGGTTCATCATCTGAAGAAGATGCAGAAAATATTGGTCCAGATCCTCGGCTTTCGTAAATCGAGCTGAGCCCCACTGAAGTCAAGGGGGCAACATCAATTTACACCAGCTGAAGATCCCTCCCATAAGATCTCATATTAAAATGAGCTCACCTGTAACTTAAGAGAAGCATAATTTCTACAGGATGTAAAAGGAACCTAGAATTTATGGAACAAATTTATCCATGCTTTAAATCCACTGAAGTCATTGGAGTTACACCATGTAAAATTTGGACCAGTATAACTATAGCAGACCTGAAATCAGTTATTGTTTAAATTAGCTATTTAGAACTATTCTATTCATACTTCTTTTTTAATCTACTGCTTGTATCTGAGTTATCACTATGATATTTTTGCCTAATTGGTACACTTTACAGCATTATAAATGAACTGTAAAAACTCAGAAAAAAGACCTGAGATAAAATTTTAGGAAAGCCAGAGTGACTTAGGAGCTAAGTCCTACTTTCAAAAATGACTTAGAAGCTTAAGGAATTAGGGTCCTCAATCACTAAGGTGCTTTTGAAAATGTTGCCTGTCATCCATGCAGATAGCTCAAGGAAAATCCAAGCTTAACGTGCAGCAGAGGCCAAAAAAGCAAACAAAAATGTTAGGATGCATAAGGAATGGAATAGAAAACAATATTGCAAATATAATTATGCCATTATATAAATCAACAGTGTGACATTTCCTGAAATATTGCTTTAAATTCTAGCCACTGTATCTCAAAAAAGATGTAAAAATACCAAGGGGCTAGAAACAAGCATCAAGAATGATTAGAGAGGTCTGGAAAAATTTCCATATGAAAAAAGATTGAAAAAATTAGGGCTACTTAGTTTAAACAGGAGATAAATAAGAGGGACAAGATAGAGTTATACAAAATAATGACAATATAGAGAGACTAGACCTTGGGTAAGTCACTTCAGTATGTCACTGTTCCCCATCTGTACAACGAGGATACTAACGCTTCCCTTTCTCATTTTGTGAGGATAAATATATTAAAAAATTGTGAAGTGCTTTAAGATCTACTGATTAAAAGTGCTGTGTAAGAAATAGGTATTAGTATTAGTTCACCTTCCTCTGAAGCAGCTAGTACCAGCCACTGTCACATATAGGCTACTGGACCAAAAGCACCTCTAGCCTGATCTAGTATCAATATGTTCATGTGAATCTCAAACTGTGTTAAGATTCAGTGACTGAAGTTCTTGCTTTCAGTCATTTGTTCCTCTTTGCTTAAAAATCTTGGCTGTTAATAATACTAAGATATGGTGAAAGAGAAAAGGGACAAATATGAGTTTAAATACTTGCTGTTTATCTTTGCTTAGCCCTTTCAATTTTTTCTTTTTCTCAAGAGTCCTGCCTTTTAGTGTAATAACTGACCTGAAATTTCATACCAAACTTTTCCCAGAGAGAAAGGACCTAGCTGAAATGTCTTCTTTCCTTACAGGGCAAGTGCAGAAAGAAGATGTTCAAGTTTTCTGTAGTCCTGTTTTTTGCTATCCTAGCAACATCTACCTGCAAAAAAGATAGATGTCTGGAAGGGGGAATTCACAAGCCTAGACCAAGCCCTGAGCCAGATATGCATGAATGCACACTGTATTCTGAATGTAAGAGCTGTTTAATCTTTGGCAGAGAATTTTCAAAATAGTTTAAAAGTTGACCTTCGCATCCACTAACTAGCAGTCTCTACCACAGTTTTAATTACTTTAACACTGTGCAATGTTTACAATAGAAGTTTTGTTTGAAAAGCAACTTTCATTGGCCTTTTCCTTACTACATACAGTGCCAAATGCAAAGCCAGATACTGCTCCCTTTGAGACCAGTTGCAAAACTGTAACTGGCTTTGGTAACTAAACTTAAAAAATGTATGATCCAGATTTCATCCTGTTGTAACACCATTTACTTAAATAAGTTTACACCAGGGATGACTTGGGCCTGATATGATTAAGTATGAGAATATTTAAAATACAACATAATCCTCTTGATTGTGATGTATCAGTGCACAAATTATTGTCCTAATTAATTGCATGTTGATGAGTTCCAGAGGGGTAGCCGTATTAGTCTGTTTTTAGCAAAATTTAGTAAAACCACAAAAGCTTATGCCCAAATAAACGTGTTAGTCTTTAAGGTGCCACAGAACTCTTGCTGTTGTCCTAATTATGCTTCTGACCTGATTAAAAGTAGAGACCATCAGAAAAAGTATGCAAACATTGAAAATTAAAGTATTGTACTGGATATAAATACAAGAATAACCCAATATTCACTGCATGTCATTTTTTTCTTCTGTATTTGGTAACTTCTGTATTAAAGACAGGAGTTCAGAAATTTCACTGCTCCAGTATATAACAGCTGGTTAAACACCAGCTTTTTGGCACTAACTGAATATATACATTCTCACGAAGCAATATTCATGCCAGTTCAGTCTCGCTTAATCAGCAGTCACATTATCATTTCCAAGATCAGACACTTAAAAGTTATAGAAACTCTTCCTTTGTAATGCTTCCCTCCCAGTTGTTACTTTTAGGATTATGTGCCAGAAAGGTTCATTCTAAATTTTGATTTTTCCAGAGATAATGTCAAAGTAACCCTTATTGTAGTATCTTTGTTTTATTTCCAACAGCTTCCTGTTGCTATGCAAACTTAACAGAGCAATTGGCTCAATCACCAGTAATTCAAGTAAGCAACAGCTACTGGAACAGATGTGGGAATCTCAGTAAATCGTAAGTCAGCTTTGATATGTGTATGCCCTGGTGCAATAGGATTATTCCATCATAGTTGCAGCTGCCAACATTAACTTCCTCTGGAATTTCTGATAGAAACTCCCTGGGTTTTCCTGAAGATGCTGTCTGGAGTGGCTGCCCTCTTCTTGGCCCCTCGTCTGTCCAGCTCCTCTCTGCTCTTTCTCTCACCCAAAAACCCATGAAGCATTAAGCACACGTTATTCATGCAGAGGGGCTTCTGCTATTTCATAAAGGGAGGTGATGCCTCTTCCTACCTGTTCTTTTAAAAAATGTAGGACAACCTTCCCTGGTATGCTCTCTCTGGTGTGCAATCATCTGGTAGAGCAAAGCAGTCATAAACCTGGCTTAACTGGCTAGTTAAGCCAGGTTTACAACCATATACGCTTTATACTGCTGTAGCAGTGCAAAGCAGCCGGAGTATACCAGGGAATCTAGGCCATTGGTGAAAAAACAGATAAATTAGATTATTAAGTCTTAAAAAACAAAATGCCAAAGGGAAGCCAAAAAGGAAACTTGTAAATAATGAGAAAAATTCTTGTAGTCTTGTGACCTTTGTAACTATAAAGAATATTTTCATAATTGAGGCTTATCATTTGTTCCTAGATTTTAGAGTTGTAAAATATGTCAAACTACACAAATAAAAGAATTAAAATATAAAACCATTAAGCAAAAACATACTTGGAAAAGAAATAACTATTGCCTGCCACTCCCAGGGGAACAATTACAATATTTGGTTTTTGATCACTTTACCTGGGCTATGGGAAAATCTAAATATTGGAAAAATCATGAGAATATAACACAGAGACAAAGCTTTATGCTGTGGTGTCATGCTGCATTTAGTTATTGTCTTAAACTTGAATATTTCTTGCCAGCAAATACTCAGTGGCTCAAATGTTTATAGAAAGCAAATGCAAAAGGGGCCCAAATGTGAACAATGAATTCATTTAAAAATGAGAGTGAATATTCACAAATTTTTTTGCATGATTTCTCCAGTTCCAATAATTACAGGGGTAGAAGCTACACCCAATCTCAAAGGAATGAGTTTGAAAACTATGGACAAATAGAGCAAAAGGACGGTTTTAAACTGCTCCATATAATCTATACTGATGGGTCCTGTTGAAACCTGTTTTAAATTGTGGACTATAATCTTGATGCTGAGAAGCAGACTTAATTGTTGTTTTTCTCACCCGATGTAGCTGTGAGGATTATATGAAGAAAATTGAGTGCTTTTACCAATGTTCCCCACATGCTGCTCACTGGATCAATTCCAACTACACGGCTGCTATTGACTTTGTTCCTTTGTGCCAAAACTTCTGTGATGACTGGTAGGTTTAACATGTTACACTGCTCATATTTCTAGTTATATTTGAGATGCCTGCATTACCTCTATAAAGGGTAGCCACAAATGTGCAAATCATGATCTTCCCAAACAAGTGGCAACAAAATCTGATAGTGCTCTGCATTATCATTTATTTCCCTTCTTTTATTCAACTTTTCTCTTTTATTTCTACCCCTCTGATTTTTCTCCTTTGAAGTTATTACCCTGTAAATAGTAACATCACTGGCATGGACAATACTCAGTGACATCAACAAGTCTAGGATAGTCAGTTTCTATAATGGTTTCTAATAGTTTGAGAAGTACAAATTACATGGCCAGCATGATCACATATATTGTCTAACTATGTGCCCATGATATTGATATAATTCCTTTATCTCTGTATCTATTAAGTACACTGTGGAATCATGGGATAAATTAACATAAATTCATGTATGTAATACATTTAATTTATTTGTAATCTTTTGCCTCTTCACCGCTGTCTACTAATCCATATCTGCTGAGACTACTTTTAATACTCCATGTTTCAGAGCAGTTTTCAAACAGCCACCATTTAATAAAAATTATAATGACCTAGGCCAAAAATATGTAATTTTTTCTTCCCCAAATACGGCAGATAAAAGCAGGCACTAAAAATTACTTTTTGAGATGCAAGGCATGAAGTGGGATAGTTTTAAACCCAACATCTTGCAACACATCAGATCGAGACCTTTTGAATCCCCCTGGAAAGCTGAGAATCCTGATTTTCCAGTGACCCAGCTCCAGCATTTATTTATAGGTCTAGAGAGCTATTAAATGTAGATCTTTAGCCATGATACCCTGGTGCTTAGCAAAGCCATGTTAGAGCATGTACAGGAGCTTGAAAAATGCATTTGATCTGTTTTCTCTGTTACTTTTAGGCTTATGCATGGTAACTAGAGAAATTTGGCTTTACTGCCAAAAATGATATGAAATGTAGTACAAATAATGGTTGAAATGTTCAGCGCAGCCTAGAGGATTTAGATACCAGTCTTCCATTTAGATTGATGAAAGACAAGGTGGGTGAGATATCTTTCATTGGACCAACTTCTGTTGGTGAAAGAGACAAACTTTCAGGCTTACACACAGCTCCTCAAGTCTGGGAAATGTACTCAGAGTATCACAGCTCAGTACATCACAGCTAAATAAATAAATAAATGTTTAGCATAAGTAGTTAACACATATTTCAAGGGAGCATTCGAGGTGAAGTGCCCCGTTAATACTTCTTCAATCATGGGGGGAGGGGACTCAAGGTGGGGTTTAGTAGGTTATAGATTATTGTAATAAACCATAAATCCAGTATCCCAATTCACTCCATGATTTATAGCGTCTAGCTAAGTTAAGAACTTGAACTGCCAGGCTCGTCTTTTGAAGGTGTTGTGCAGGTTTCCTTTGAGGATAAGGACTGATAAGTCAGGTACAGAGGGATCACTTTGTGAAAAGCGCTAACCCCTAGGTGATATGATGTTTTGTCTTTTATCGTATTTTGTGTGAGTTCATTTGAGAGTGTAGTGATTGTTTCATTTCATTCACGTAGTCAGTAGGGGGGCATTTAGTGCAATGGATGAGGTACACCACATGTTGTGATAGGCATGGAGAGGGCTCATGTATCTGAGATCTTTATAGGTTCTGGTACTGTCCTCATCAGTGTTATATCTGAACACCTTCCCACATTCTAGTAGTGGAGTAAGAGACAAGTCTAATATTTGTCATGTGTAGTTTATTTTCTCTGTGCTCTCTCTCCGAAGAGGAAATCACATGTTCAGTGTAATGTTTTGGTGAGGTGGTGGTGTTTCTTTTTTTTAAACATCTTCACTCTGCTCTGTATCTAAGCTAGAGACAGCAGGTCTCAGAAAGACAAAGCTTATTTGTTTCAGTGATGAGTTTTATCCTCTGGTAATAAATTCCATTGTGCCTGAGAAGTAGAGTTGTTGACCATGGTTGTAATCCTGGAACCTCCAGCGGTCTTTTAGATATGCTGGGCCCAGATTTTTGAGTCCCTGGGAGACAAGAACCAAGCCTATTAATTTGATTTGATGGGCTCAGATCTGTGGATTCAAATCCAAAACTACAACCACTGAAAGCTCAAGGTGTTTGGATAACAGGTTCCAGGTTGGGTCCATCTGTTCTATACAGTATTTGCATAGTAGAAGCTGTCTTGTTATTTATTTATTTGTGGTGGTGCCCAGTATATGCTTGGCGCTTTCCAGACAGATAAGAAGGAACAATCCCAGACCAAGGAGGACCTCACTAAGGATGGATAGACAAATACATAGACAGAGGTTAAGGGGGATGGGAAGCAACGTATCACTTTTTTCTCTAACATTTACTCTATATACATATCAGCATGGTTCATTATAGGCAGCATGGCAGAAGTGGGGCTTCAAGAGGAATTTAAATATGGAAAAATAAGGGTCTCATGAATGAACTCTGGAAGATGGCATCATTCATAAGAAGCAGCATGGAAAAGGGCAAGGAGGGGCGTTATGAATGAGAAGCTGAGGACAAGATCATTGGTAGAGCAGGGGGGACATGAAAGGGAGTGAAATGATATATGAACAGTAGAAGGGAAGGGCAGAGTTATATAGCATTTTGAAGGTGCTGGCAAGAAACTTAAATCTAATGCAGCAGTGGATGGGACGACAATGGAAAGGATTCAGAGGGGAGTGATCAGACCAACAGGCGAGGAGATGATTTCCACTCTATGGTGCAGCCTCATCTGTTGTTTCAGGCTCATGATAGTCAATGGGGCCCAGATCCTCAAAGGTATGTGGGCACCTAACTCCTTGAAATCAATAGGAGTTAGGCACCTAGATATCCTTGAGGATCTGGGCCTTGGAGTCTTTCTGTTGACATCAGTGGACTTTGGACCATGCCCATAATAGGCAATATGATGCTTCATTGTAACTATAGAAGTTAGACAGCTAGAAAAAACTTTGTACAATCCGTATCAACCAGACAAAAAGTCATTATCCATCTTTTATATAAAATAACAGGCACACATAATGGTGGAAGATACACATAGCACCAATAATTTATGTCCCTTTTAAGGCCCTTTTTCCACTGTCAGGGGGGTGGAAGGAAGCCTTAATGTAATGGAGAATTAGGTCTATAGTGTATATTATGGGCTTGCAAGATGTCATAAAGTGCTCAGGTTTTCCTCACATGGTTTAGTTAAATATAAACAGAACCACTTGGTAAATTATTTTTTATAACCTTAAATAAAAGACCATTTTGGACTGGGAATTTATGTATTATGCTAAGCTTTGAGCTCCTCAGGGCGAGATCTGTCCCTTCTTGAATGTCTGGAAGGCACCTAGAGGATAGTGGGCTCTACTCTACTATAAACAAATAAAAAATACTTCTCTATCTGCAGTATTATTTTCCATCCCATTCCTTATGCATCCTACACATCTGTTATTCCAGTTGGTATCAATTACACCTTGCATAGGACACAAATATACACTTGATACAATGGTGAAAAGTCCCAGAGAGGTAACCATGTTAGTCTGTATACAGCAAAACAATAAGAGTCCTGTAGCACTTTAAAGACTAACAAATTTCTGCAGGCATAAGTTTTCATGGGCTGCAATCCACTTCATCAGACCTTTTTTAATTGATACAATATATTGCTTGTCTGCGTTTGTGTCTGACATCTTTCAGTGTCATTCCCATTCTCTAGTCCTGCCCAAGGCCAGAGACTAGTCACGTATTCAGACAAAATTCCCATTCTCCCTGACATTCCAAAATAGCATTTCCAAGATTTTCCATATTGTGCTCATGGGAGTCCCTTTAGCATGCTGTCATGCTGCCATGCTGCTGCTCATGTGCTGTGAAGGTGCCTGCTGCATACTGCAGTCTTTGTGGCCAGAAATATGCATAAGAATCTGGGAGCGCAGTGACTTCATTGTAAAGAAATTCATCTGACTAGCCTGGAGCCTTCACCTTTCTTCTTATTGTTTTAGGATTTAATCCCCCTAGCATTAACCATGAAGCGCCCTATGGGCAGCTTTCTTTCTGACCCATCTGCGAGATGGGCTCCTGTCCATCAGAAAGGGAAGCATTCATTCTGAAAAAGAATCCTGAACTTTCAAATAAGAATTAGTTCCAAAATAAAAATACCTAGCAGTGACATAAACTGCCCTGTGAAAAGCAGATCAGTCTTAGGTGATGGCGACAAAAGTATTGCTGTAAACTCTCTAATGTACCGCTCTACATTATTCCAGATCCCATGAGTGGCTGTAGCTATGTCAACGCTGTCCACACTGGCGCTTAAATCAGCATAAAATATGTCACTTGGTGGCTCATTCACACCCGAGCGACATAACTTATGTCAGCTTAAGCTATAGAGTAGCCATAGCCTTAGGGTGTCCTTCCAGTGTTTGCATTTGTGCTTTTCACAGGATTTTTTTAATGCCTCAGGCAGCTTTGTGTGGGTTTCGGGACGGCAAGAGTCCCATCAGCTGTCATGATCTTGCATAATTTTGCCCCCATAATTGTCTCCTTGAGGCTTAAACAAAAAGCCCCATAAAACCTGGGATCATCTTTTCCTATGTATTTGTATTGCACTCAGCACAGTGGAGCACTGATCTTGATTGGAGGACTCCGCACATTGCTGATGTAGATGATAAATAAAAATAGTGATTAATTCAGGTTCCTCTGGAAACCAGATGCGCAGCGTGAAGCCCCCATTTCATCAACAGTCCTAAGCACATGTTTATAAAGTGCTTTGAAGAGGAATGGATTTAAGCATGTGCTCAAAGCTAAGCATGTACTTATTTGGGGCCTAACTGCTGAAGCTCTGCTATTGATAGCTGTCCCAGAGCCAGACACAGCAGCGCAATGGCACTGGCCAACCCTGCCTGTCAGCAGCATATTAAGGCAGGAACACAAGAATTTGCCAGTCTATGACCTGCACTGTCAACAGGGCCCCAAAGTCCAGCAGCACATTCACACTCTGGCAAGTTTGGGACTACCCCATTCTCCCACCCAATTGTTGCTCAGTCCGGATCTTGCTTATCCTCCATCTGTTCTTGCTGGTATGGGGGATGTGTGATGGAAACAGATTTGAATCCCTTTCGAAAATGGAGAGAGAGACTTGTGATCAGCAAAGCAGCACAGGTCTTTGGACAACACATTCCCTAGATTGTTCTACTCAGAGTTTGCCAAAGGCTATCCTTGAAAAGTTGAACTCATACAATTTAAAGTTTAACATGTCACTGTACCAGAACTGAGCTGCATTCCTGGTATCAAAAGTCCACTCTAGCACTAGCGTGTGATTACTGCATAATAAAGGTGGGCTGTTTAAAACTGACTGAATGTGAAAACATGAGACAAAAGTATTTTCAGCCTATTGCACACATTGTATAGAAAACAAGTTAAAAATAGCTTTGGCTACTCCTAAGCTTTCAAAGACTAAGGCCCAGTCTACACTTACCTTGCGATTCAGCAGTAGTTAATGGGAGTTATGCACGCTACTCTGCATAGTTAATGGGAGTTACACAAGCTATGCAGAGTAGCTTGCGTAACTAACTCCCTTCAACTGCTGTGCTTTCTTTCTGCACACCATCTTCACTGCACCGTGCTACTTGAGGGGGTGGATTACTAGTGTTGACTTCTGGATCGATTGAGTGGGTCTTCACTGACCGCTCAATCAATCCTGAAAGGTCGATCTGACAGCAGCGACTTTGCCGCCGTCAGTATAAACATACCGTAAGGGATGAATTCAGATGTGCAGCAATTCTTGTTATTTATAATTTACCAGTACCTAAAAGCCTAGTCAGGATTTGGCCCCATTGTGCGAGGGGCTGTACAAATCCATTAGTAGCTATTGTCTTTGCTCTAAAAAGCTACAGTCTCAAGTTTAACTTTATGCGTGTACCATGGTGCCAACTTTTGCAATTTTATTGTGAGTCTTGCCCCCGCTTCTGGAATCAGGTGAGTATTTGAGAATCTCAACTTCCTTTTAAAAAAATTAAGTTTCTAGCCCTCATGGTGGAAGAATAAAGCTTGAAAATGGGACCTGAATACCATGAAGAGTCAAAAGCAGAAAGCAAATAAAAGAAACACCAAATGTCTTATTTTTAAAAATCTGCATGATTTTTAAGCTAATCTCATGATTTTTCGGGCCCTGGCTCATGATTTTGGAACTCTTGGGATTACTGAAGTGAGAAGTTCCACTGAAATCTTTGAGACTACTCAGGGCAAGTCTACATTACAAAATTAAACTGACCTAAGTTACATCGACATACAGACACTTCAGTGATTAAATCACTTTTACATGTCCTCACTACGTTCCTTGTCGGCAGCACATTGCCTCCCCAGGAGCACTTGCGCTGATTTAACTGTCGATGTAAGCAGTGCAGTGTCTACAGTGACACTGCATCGACCTAAGCACTACACATCTCGTGGAGGTGGAGTTAGTAAGTCAGTGTAGTGGGCAAGTCATACTGGTGGTAGCTACATTTCAGTGTTACTGTAGACGCTTACAGAATTAGGTCAACGTAGCATCAGTCTACCTTACATCAATCTAAGTCTGTAGTGTAGACCAGGTCTCAGACACTCAGAGTTAAGCTGGTATTGGAGTGTTTCCAATATCTGGGCCTTAAGAAAGATAAACCTCAATAAGTGACTATAACAAACAACAGGGGGAGGAACAAGAATGAGGGTAACAACAATAAGTTAATTTTTCCTTATATAGGCTAACAATTTACACTACTAGATGATTACAAATAACTAACCTGCTTATTTTTTATTAAAACAGTGAGAATTCTGTGGCACCCTAAAAACTAACAAATTTATTTGGGCATAAGCTTTCGTGGGCAGAAACCCACTTCGTCGGATTTTTATTGTCATTTAAAACAGTTCCTATCAAACCATAACCCTCAAAGCCTCCACATTCCTCTTCTCTGCCCCCAGCTTCAATTCCCCTAGGAATAGTGAACCTGAGCTCATGGTCTATTATTTTTATATGAACCAATTTAGTTGTTTGTTAGCTCATCGTTTTCCCCCTTTCTTTAGAAATTAAGAACATAAGAATGGCCACACTGGGTCAGACCAATAGTCCATCTAGTCCTGTATCCTGTCTTCTGAAAGTGGCTGGTGCCAGATGCTTCAGGGGGATGAACAGAACAGAGCAGCTTATCGAGTGATCCATCCCCCCATCATCCAGTCCTAGCACCTTGCAGTCAGAAGTTTTACAGATTCTTTGCCGCACCTCTCAAGCTGGCATTAATAACTCCTTTTTTTCCTTTGATAAATGTAAAAATTCCCCACTTCTCTCTCAGATGATGGACTCTCTGTGGGGCGCCTGCCCCACATGAGGCTGTCATGACTGCTGCTGTCCAAGGTTGGGTCCTTGCAGAGTCTGGGCGTAAGAAAGCAGAAAGTCCAGGGATCAGTTATGGAGCATGCCTCAGTTTCCCTACAGTCAAAAGGAGATAATATGTGCATGTCTTTGAGGTCACTGGGTGAAAGGTGCTATGTAAGCACAGAGTATTATTAGCATAACCCATGTGGCCCTCTTTATGTGACATCAGTACAGTCCAGTGACATCTCTGAAGCACAATGAGGTAAATAACTTTACTTTATGTTCCCCACTAACCTTCATGCAGGTATGAAGCATGTAAAGATGACTCCACCTGTATCCGCAGTTGGATAACTGATTGGGAATGGGATGAAAATGGAGAGAACCACTGTAAGAATGAATGCATCCCCTACAATAAGGTGAGAGAGCACACCGGATCATATTAGCTTAGGAGTGTGACTTCCTAACAGGGTTTACCCATGATAAAGGTCTGTGGGGAAAAAAATTCAACAGGTAAATGGTTTGGACATCAGCAATTCCAGGTTTTGACTACACCAGACTTTTCCTTTTTAATTTCTCACCATAGGTGAAGCAGGATTACAAAGTATAGACAAGGTTCAGATACCACAGGTATTTTAACCATTGTATTGTCTAGGCACTGAAGTGTAAAGAAACGTTATTAACTCTGAGAATACAACAAAAGGAGATGGTGGATGAAAACATTTAAAATTTCTACAAGATTTAAGAGCCCAAGTCCTATGGACTTTCAATGAGAGCAGGTTCCTAAGTACTTACGTCACTTTTGAAAGTGGGATGTAAGCTCTTAAATCACTTTTTTAAAATTTTTACCTTTTTGTTTTGATGCATCTTTACGATGTTTGTACTTCACATTTGTGGGTTTTTTTCCCAAGGAAGAGAGATTTTCCTCCAAATCCCCAAAGAAATCCTTAGACTTCCCATTTTAGTTTCTTTATCCTCCTCAGACCCATCAAGTCCCTGCCTAGAGGCTAGACACAGCTCTCTTTGTAGTGCCTTCCCCCTCAATCAGTTTCTCCTGCTGGATAGACAGCAGCCTAGACTTCATGAGAGCTCATCCAGTCCTTCTGATAAAAGTCTGATGACTGTGGTGCCTAACTTTGTAAGCAAGAGTATAAAATGAAGACTCAAATGGGAACACTGAGGAATCCTAGAGAAAAAAATTGTTGGGGGCCTGATCCAAAGTTAAAGTAAATGGGGGTCTTCCACTGACTTCAGTGGCCTTTGGTTCAGGTGAAAAGTGTGTAGTGTGGGACTATAATAACTGGGTTTTAGATATTAATAAAGATTTGTTGTAAATGAGCCTGTGAGAATTGCTCACATAATCTGTCCTTCAGGACAGAGGATGGGGAGTGAACTGAAAATTCACGGCGGATAGTACTAGGCTTGCAGAGATGTTCACTGGTTTGAAGGTGGAATGGGTTGGTAGCGAATGACTGCAGTTGCCATCTGAATGCTATTCAATGGCCTCTGTGAGAAGAGATGATAGTCACAGACCATATATGTGGGATTACAAAACCCACCACAAGTGGCTGTCTCGGCAGAGAAGACTATAAATGAATGGGCTGTGGAGACTAAGGACTTGACTTTGAGAAGGGCTGAGGTCTCACAGAGAATAGCACCTCAGAAAATTGGTGCTGAGTTCCCTTCTTATAGCTAAAGCTGGACCCTGCTCATTCTGTTTCTGTTCTGGAGATAGGCTGAAATCTTCTCTCGCCTTTCATCAGCCCTAAATTCACTTGTGGTTTTTTTTTTAAAGAAAATATATCCATCTGCAGCAGAACACCAGGCAGCAAATCTAGAAGTCTTATCAACTCAAACCAGGCATTGCAGTTCTTAAGCTAAACACATAGCCACAACCTTTGCTGGCCAAGTTTGTCACCAAATACTGTTTGTGTTGATGATTAAAAAGGAAGTTAAAAAGAGGTTTCTCCAAAACAAGATTTCTGCTACTCTACATTCTTTTCCATGACAATAATCATTTCATCTGAAGCTAAAAGCTAAAGCTACAAGAATATTCTTGAAACAAGGTGGGAGAGGTAATATCTTTTATGGGACTATCTTCTGTTAGTGAGAGAGCTGGTCTCACCAACACAAGTTGGTCCAATAAAAGATATTACCTCACCTACCATGTCTCTCTATATTCTGGGCTTGACATGGCTACAACAATATTGCATACAAGAATATTCTTAACAGATTCAACTGCTATGTTCTCAGTCTCTCCCAGCTGATGGAGCAACTACAGCAATTTTTGGGGATATAACAACACTGGCTTACTAATAAAACACAAACCAGCATTGCTGTTCAGGTTAATGTAACTTAAATAAGTGATAAGTGAAGCTCAAAAGATTCCAGAATTCATTTAAGTTGAGATCAGCATCTGAAGGTTCAGGTGCTCCTGGAAGCTTTTCTGAATTACCCACACTCATTGGCTGTTCAAAATCAGACTGGAACTCTCAGGAGAATAGGCTCTCTGACTTGGCCTATCACAGAGTTTCTTGTGGTACTTCAATAATTCAGTCCAGGATGAACTCAGGCAGTGAAGGATAACTGAGTGGATAATTAGAGCAATCTTTGTTTTGTAACTTAAAAGTTTGGGATTATGTTTTAGGGGAAGGTTCTGGTTGATTATTTTGTCCAAACCAGCTCTCCATCTCATTTAAAATGACTCTCAAGACGTACAGTTCTGCTTTTCTCCCTTTCTCTGCCAAGTTCGTTGCTCTTTTATTTTAATTTGAAGGGGAAGCTGTATTAGTAGCTCAGCTAATCGGTAGCCCAGCCCAGCCCAGTCTAGATGTATAAGTAGCCCAGCATACTTCCTAGCCCCTATCAGCTAGGAGATTTAACATGGCTTTAGCGTTTAGCCCAATTTCTGTGTGTGTGTTAATGGTTTTTAGAATTAATTATTCTTTATTGCAATTTAAATTAAATGGCAAGACACGTGTATGATAGACAGGCATTTGGTTATAGAACAAAATGAATCATCTAACTAAATGAAAGATTTGAAGATACATTTGTGTTACACAAAATATATACAGGTAGGAGGAGCTGAGGAGAGGAAATGTATGTCATATAAAAAATACACTCAGTTCAAAAGTACAAGGGCCTGAGTATCCATGGCCTTGCACCTTCTGTGGTCATTGACAACTGTAGAAAAGGGTATATAATGCTACCCAATCACACCATTTGTGTTTTACACCTGCTTTGTAGAGGTGTCAATAACAGAACAAAGTGCAAGGCCCATTATATTGAATAATAGCTTCTGCCTGCTAGAATTATATCATTTCTCTCTCCTATATCAAGCACAGTAACGCAGTAAATTAGTCAGCACTAATCGTATTCTACCTATTTACACTGTGATAGCCAAAACACCTCAAAACACTCTGCAAACAATATTTAAAAACATGCTTTCCAGGTTAAAATGAAACACTGAAAAATCAGACTTTGCCTGAGTTTGGAGTGAGCTCCTGGAAGTGAAGTTGCTGATATCCCAAAGGCACAGACAGTTCTCCAGTGTCAGTGTATTGCAGACAGATGCTTCATTTCTTCAAGTGTCCTTAACCCATATGGTGGAGCAATCAACAGCCATGCATTTGACATGTGAATGGCTGGAAGAAGTATTCGGAAATAATGCTGCATATCAAGAAAGTTCAATGGATCCTAGCCAGTTTTAAATCTTAAATATGCTATCTTAACATTTCTGAGCCACATTATATCATTGTTCTGCACACAGAACACTCACCAAAAGAAACTTAGAGCAAAGACCACGAACAGAATATATAGCCCCAGGCACAGAGAAATTAAAGCCTATGCACCAGTGCTGTGTGGATTGAGGACAGTTCTTGTGCACTGTAGTGTTCTGAATATTCTGCAGAAACAGAAGCAAGATCAGAATAAAGTGAATTGCATAAAACTAATCTATCAAGTATAAGAGTATGAGTGAGTGATTTGAAGTCTGTCGGACACCAAGGCCCAATCTAGCAATGTCCTTTACATAAGGGGATAAAGAAATGCATATTTACAAATTTTAGTTGCTCCTGAACTGACTGGCAGAAGGCAAGGTAATATCCAGGAGTTGAAGGAATAAGCCTTAAGCCATTGAAAGAGACAGAAATACAGAAGGTACAGCAAGAGGGCTAGATTTTTCTGCTCTGGGTGTACAGGGGAAAAAAAGATGAAGAGCCCCTTCCACACCTGGTGGCCTAAATCTCCCCATTGCTCCCTGTACACTGGCTGGCAGTCTCAAACCTTCACTGGAGAAAGTAAACATGCTGCTGGTCAAAAAGGAAGTGAAAGATAGTGGCATTCTGCCTGCCTTTGCACTCCACAAGTATAGCACCTCCACTGTAGCTTAGATGAAGCCAGCTCACTGCAGCTCAATTATAGCTTTAAAAGCTACATTACAGCTCAGAGATTTTGAGTGCTATTTGGAATGGAATCCATATTATTCACAGATGATAGATTGTGAGGTCAGAAGAGACCATTATGAACTAAGCTAGTTTGACCTTCTGCATATCACGAATATAGTATACACCAAGATCCCCCCGTGAGGAAAGAAGGAAACAGCATCTTCAGGAGAAAACACAATCACTTTGGGAAACAGGAGGAGACTGCAACTCATTGACATGATGTCTCCATCCCTGCTCCCACCTTTAAGCTTGAAGATTTCACCTACAAATAACAATCATTAATACTTCGCGGTTATAGCACCTTTCTTTCAATGATCCCTGAGCCATAGAGAATTAACTGACTTGCACACAGTGAATCATCTGAGAACAGACTCTCTTTATTATATGGACACACATGGCTGACAAGAATAACTCAAAAAGCTGTTGCACACTGCAGAATTTGCAATACTACTGGAAACTAGTCACCAAACTTAGCATATTTATAGGAACTGATGCTTATGGGCAAGGGCTCCAATACACTCACTGCACACTTATAACTTCCATTATTCCAATAATAATGTGCAGGGGAGTGTGTCTGCATAATAATGGGAAGACTAGACCATACAATAGGCCATTGTCATTTCTATTTTCCATTGTACCTAAGTACCGATAATAATACTTTGATCATCTATAGCAATTTCCATCAGGGATCTCAAAGTGCTTTATAAGCACTGAGTATGTTTTACAACACCCTTATACCCATTTCACACTAAAAAAGGAATGAAGAGACAGGTTAAGTGACTAGACCAAGGTTACAGGTGAGTTGATAACAAAGTCAGAAATAGAACTCAGTAGTCCTGAGCCCCAGTCTTCGGTTTCAATCAGTACTTCCTGCCTCTTTCTCCCAAACTTGCTTTACTTGCCATTACGCATATGCCAAGTACTTTGTCAGCTTTATTTTACAGGGTATCTAAGTCTCTTTTGCAATTATTTAAACAGAAGATATTGAAAACCAACAGCAAATATGTGGAGGACAAAGTGCAAAGAAAGAACATTCATGGCTTTGCTAAAGTACATGACCTGCCTACTATGCTGGCCTTTGCCTGTTCTTAGCTTCTCCAACCAATGAGAGAAGAATATTTATTTCAATCCAGGCCAGAAGAGCAGAAGGTTATCATGACATAAACACAACAGCCAAGAGATTTATTTGCTGTGTGGTCATAAAGGTCACTTTAGGTAATGCTTCCAAAAAAGATTTTGGTACAAAACAAGATGTAGGACAGATTCACTTAAAATTGGTTTAGGGAGCTGGAAGTTCCCAGAGCTGGACACGTCTCCTTGCACTAGAGTGGGGGACTCACTGTGAGGGAGGACAGGTGATTTTGTGGCTTTCTGCCTTCCCTTGGAGTTCCTACTAGCAGGGGGTGGCTTTTCTGAGTTCCATCTGTACTCTCTCCATGTGAAGTTCTGAATGACCATGATGTACATATAGTGACAACAATGAAATCCTAGATAACCACAAATCTGTTAGACTGCACCTGTTCCATAGATAAATAGATGATTTCAGCTTCCAGAACCCTGAGTCTGATACAAAGGCCACTAAAACAAATACATGTCAGAATGTCCTGGCATAGTATTTGCTTTATGGGGTCAAGATGGCCACTGGCTTTCGTCCATTGCACTCAGCATGTGAAAAAATTATTGGAAATAAGGGGTTATATTCTCCTCTGCCCTGCACCTTGCAAAGTGATTTGCAGTCGTACTAAGTGGGTCTAAAACAGTACCTGTCTGATTTGGTAAATGTTTTCTGAATTATCCATACTCATTGGCTGTTTTAGCTCCTCTTTACACTGGTAGAAATGACTAAGGACATCGGCAAATCAGGCCCAAGTGTTTTTGATGGAGAGATGGTTTTTTTTTAATTTAATCTGTTTTTTTATTTGATATAAGATGTATGCAAATGCGACTGACATGTGCCAGAGCATGTGGGGGGACTCGTTTACGGTGAGCGACTCCTCCTGCCTCTGCTTGCAAATGAATGAGAAGGATGCGGTGGCGATCAAATATTTAATTTCCGAAAGCTCAGAGGAGAGTTCCAGCGTCAGTAGCAGCGAGGAGCGTGCCTGCAGACGTAAACTGCGGAAAACTGAGCTCCAGAAGGAAAAGGAAGGAGAGGAAACACTGTGAGTGCTGAAGGGTATATGTTACAAGAAGTTCTCATGCTTGGGGGAGTGGCAGGTGCTCAGTGATGTCATGTCAGGCTGCCCTACCCTTTTAAATTTGGAAGATCACATGAATTACATCACAAGAAATTAAATCAGGGGTAATTGCTCATCTTATTCCTTATCTGATTTTTGTCTACATCACAAACTGCCAGGCCAGTTAGAACTGATGTGTCCAATTGAGGACTGCACTTGCAACTTGAAATGAATGGCCCAAACCCTAATGGCCACGGTTAGGGCTTGATTTTTTTTCAGAGGTGCTGAGCACCTGCAGCTCCCGTTGATTTCAAAGGAGTTGTGAGGATTCGGACCTCTGGCAAATCACGCCCTTAGTGTGCATAAATGGAGAAGATTACAGCCACCCAAATCTTTAATATGGAGATGCAGCTCGAGGATTACAAGGTCATGCTGAAGACTGCCTGGATTGAGATGGAATATTACATTCAGGGGGAGGCCAATGGGGGTTGCCTATTGATAAATAAAAATGTAATTCCTCATCAAGAAGTAGGTGCAAAAATTATAGCTTATTATATATAGACATAAACATTAGTCCATTGGGGATATTTTACACTAACCTCTATAAAGGATGATTTTACATGTAACAAAACATGTTCAATCTATTTAGTGAGCTTTTACTTTAAACACTGCCATTATAAAAGAATCCTAGGCTGGGTCTATACTGACGGTGGCAAATTCGCTGCTGTCAGATCGATTGCTCTGGATCGACTGAGCGGTCTGTGTAGACCCACTCAGTCAATCCAGCAAGCGACTCAAGAAAACCACCCCGATAAGTGGCAACGCAGCACAGTGTGGACGGCGCACAGAGGACACGCCGCAAAGTCGACGGAAGATACACAAGTGATTTACATCACTTGCATATCTCCCGTCGACTGCCGCTGAATCGCAAAGGTAACTGTAGACCAGGCCCTACAATGTGAATATGAAGTATGAACTTGAGCTTTATTAATCCCCACAGGGTGATTGAAATTCTGTGACAGAAGGGACCTGGCTCTAACCCTCCCTGAAGATCACCAGAAGGATGCCTCAGGATGTCACTGCCAGTGCTATTGCCAAAGCTATACCAAAGTCTGTAATAATTGTTAAGAAGACATTATCCTGATAATGATGGACCCAATTCTGCCCTTAGTTGCACTTGTGCCATCCCTTTGAGGCTAGTAAAATGGCATCGATCTGTCTGTTTTTCTAAGTCACCTATCACAGTGACATCACCAGTGTAATTCAGAGGATTTGGTTTCACTGGATCAGATTCTGGGGTAATAAAATAAAGCATTTTAAAAATCTAACATGCTTATCCTCAGGCTGTGTGTTTACTTTCTGGGTGTCACACAGTTAGACTGACCAGGGATGCTTTCTGCTTCCCATCACCTTGAGTTGTTATTTTTATTTATGAAATAATTCCTACCAGTGTTAGATTATTTTGAAACCATTTTTACAAAGTCTGCATTTTGGACCAAATCTACTTGTCAGCCTCTGTTTATGTAGCGAGGGAGAGAATTTGGACTGCAACTACATCCTGCCAATCGTTCCTTCTCCAGATTGCTACATGTCCATCCCAGCTGCCGAAGCACTTATCTGGGCCTTCAGTGTATCCCACCTGAACCACAGCAAACAGTGGCTCTCTGGACTCCCTGCTTATCTCAACTCAGTTCCAAATGCCCAGCAAAAATGTCCTTTCTCCTCCACTACTGTAGCCATATCATGCCCCTTTCTATATCTCCACCCCCACCCCACTAGCTTCCTTCAACTTCAGCATTAAATGCAAGCTTCAGCAATGACACTCCTCCCCATCCTACATCCCTGCTCTCATTTTCTCTTTATCCCCCTCCACTGTCTTTGATTTGGCCAGTCCCCCCTCAGAACCACTACAAATACACCCTCCTGCCATCCTCAGCTTCATGTCTTCTCCCGCCTTGTCCTTTAATCCCAGAACAGTCTTCCTCTTCTCATATGCATGTCTGCCCCTTCAATGACACACCACCTATACCTGGAATTTGGTTACCGCCAGTGTCTGGTGTATATGGCCCACACTCCCACAAGAACTGCCTTCTCTACCTATTGTTTACTGGGTCCGAACAACCCAACTTTCTTCCCTGCTGTCGAAGCCCTTGACATCTTATGGTAGTGTTGAAGAAGGCTGCACTGTAAGCCTGCTGGGGACGGGACAACATACTTTCATTCGTCTGAGTAGTGCTATGCACACATACAGCACAATAGACAATGATTAGAGCCGCAGGAAACATGCAAGCTAATGAGCAAACTCGTTCTAGCCCTCTAAGTTTCACAGCTCTGGGTATTAAATGACAAACATTATTTTGATTGTAAATTTGAATAATTAGGAAGTACTGAAGCTCTATATTCTTTCGGAGGACATATATAATCATCAGAAGTGAAGTAAAAATATATATACTGTATAATAAATGTTCAGGAAGGAAATTTCAAATGTTTTAGATTGTTTAATGTCTCTATATTACCTTTCCAACAAATAGGAAACCAATTCAGGTTTCCCACATGGCACCAGTTAAACAGAGCATTGTGGGATATTTATCCAATTCCCTAGTAGATGATGTTTAACATCCTTGTTTACTAATGGACTAGGAAGTACTTCATCATCCTCATGTGACACAAGCACCTCATCCTATTTCTTTCCAAATATACCACAGTAATATCTATGAATACGTCTGTCTTTTCTGTATCATTAACAATGTTACCATTATCTCCATCTAGTAATTAATCTATACAATTGCTAAGATATCTTTTGTTCTTAATATACTTAAGGAATTCCTTATTAACCTTAGCCCTTACAGCCATGGATTTTTCCCTGTTGTCTTTAGCTTCTCTTGTCATTTTTTACACTTCATAAATTCTAATTTATATTGGTTGCTATCTACTTTCCCTTTTTTAATAGTTATGTTAATAGAGGTTAATAATGATAGTAATTTGAACTTCTGTTGCACCTTTTATCTGTGGTGCTCACAGCTCTTTGCAAACATTACTAATTCTCAGAACACCCATGAGACAGAGAAAAGTATTACTGTAAACATCCTACAGAGGAGTGAATTGAGGCACTGCAAGATTAAATGACTTGCCTGAGGTCACACAGAGGCAGTACACAGTTAGGACAAGAATGCAAAAGTGCTGATTCCAGTCCCTCATTTCTACCTGAGACTTAGTCAATGCTTGTAAGGTGCTCTGAGATCCTTGGATGAAAGATACAATATCTTATCTTATATATATATATATATATATATGTATAATATAATACTATAAGATATAAATGTTATTGCAGATAAATTAAAGAGGGATGTTTATACCGAGAAAATCTTTATAAAAACATGTAAAATTTTGATAAATTAATTTTAAGTGTAAAATACCCCGATTTCCCTTTCATATTTTGATAGCTACAAAAGATATTTGTGTTTTAAAAGGGTATCTTCCAACAAGCCCATCCTTTCTCCTCCTACATAACTGTTCATTGAGGTCAGAATGCTGAATACATGATATCACAATCATATCTCAGACTGTGAAGTCTTACATATGGGTTCAAGCAGTGTCAAGCAGGAGGCAAAGCAAACTGGTGATGAAGGAGAAGATCTTACATAAACCTAATAAGGGAACAGGGAAAATTATTGATCATCTACATCCCTTTCAGTTGAAAAGTTAATGTTTTTTCAAGCTTGAGTCAAGCTCATTCTGTAAAATCTCCACCATAGGCAGAGCCCCAGAGGTCCCGGCACTGCAGCAAATATTCCCAGGAGTGCCTGCTATCCTGCAGACATAATACTACTACATACTCATGGAGATCAGGATGTAACCCACTCTGCATTTCAGTGCCATGTCCACAGGTACAATATGCTAAAGGCGTCCCTTCTGGAAATTATGTTTCTATAAGTGCAGCCTTCTGGAGTGTGGTGGATATCAGGCATATTTTTACTTTATCTAATCATGTGTTTGATTCTAAGCCTAGTGTATCTAAGCCTAGTTGTATCTAAGCCTAGTGTTTGATTCTCTCCTCAGTGAAACAAATGTATAAACTGTGCACTGAAGGTGCACAACCGTGGGACATTACTAAATACTATAGAATAAGTAGAATAGAAACATCTTTATGCATATTTTAATTTCTTTCCTCCCTCTGATATCCTGACTCTTCTTTCACTTTTTCCATCTCCAGCTGAATTATGCTTCAAGTTTCCCCTTCACATACACACACAAAATCTTTGCACAACATGAGATTGCATTCCACATTAAAATTGTCACCTGAGCTAAATGGTTCAGATGCCTGTTGCATCTTTGCTCTACTCCTCTGCCATGGACAACAGTGATTTTTACAAAGTGTGGTTAAAATAAAAAGTCCAAAATGCATTAGGATTTGGATTGCATTTTGAAGTCCAACCAAACCCTACCAAGCCAGGATTTAAATTCACAGGTGGCTGCCCTCTAGCAGAAGTAATTTTCCTGTTGGCAGAAGACTTTCAGTTTAGATAATAACACATTACTTAGTAAATTTAATTGAGTGCGACATCTCAAAGTTTATAAACAAAGCAAATGGTGTATGCTGTATTCTCTGTGAAATCAATCACCTACGTTAAATAAATATTAGCAGAGGGTGAGAAGCAGACCCATAAACTCAGGCACCATGCTGTCCCTCTAGCATCTCCAAGTAAAAGTTGCAGAAATACATTCCTACCAGATGATGTGTAATTTGCTGTGGGTCAAGGGAATAGCTGTCCCCACAATCTCAGTTTGCCTCCCCAGACTTTGGATTTAGCTATTAGGAAAGCAGTAATTGCCTAGATTTTCTCATTTGTGATGCTGTTTGGAACGGGGAATATTCTATATACTGACACTGTTTTACACCCCTGTGATAGTTCTCAGAGTACCTATGACTGTGAGTCACCTTGTTACCCTCTGCCTCCAGTGAGAGGGAGTCTCGCTTCTGGTAACTGAGTATCAACTCCCTGACAGAGCCAGCCTTTCAGCCACTTAAGCACTCCCCTCTGGGATTATGCCAGCAGCCCTTCCTTCGTCTTGCAAGTTAACAATAGGTGCACTCCCACCTCGAATCCCTTTGAATCATTCCCTTGTGATACCTAGCCCCTTGCACTGGCTCCTCAGAGGAATTCCAAATCCTCTGCCCCCAACAGAGCAGTGTACCCCAATTTACCAATTTTACCTTAACCACCGCTCCTGTAAACCACCCAACACTTGTGAGCCTTTGTAACAAAACAGAAGAAGTTGTATTTAAGAAAAAATAAAGATTTGACTAGAATCAAAAGCAAGTGGTGGAAATAAGTTACAAAACAAAACTATAAAACATGAATCTGGATCTATGCTTTTCAGTCGTCACCTTTCCTATCTAATAAAATATATTTTTCCCCAATTGTTGTAAAACTGGCTGGTTTCCCAACAAATAATCAGGATTCAAACGTTCATGAAAGCACCCCTCTCCAGCAAGGATTTTCCTCAGTGAATGGATCCACAATGTCTTTCCCTGCACTCTGTTATACTGAAAACAGACCTTTGTTTCTATTCAGGGGCAGGATAAATCCTAGCCTTGTTGCAGTTTCTTTTCTACCTTCAAGTGGTTTTGATTGTTTGTCTGTGTCTCAGACATTTTCCCATTAACTGTGGCAAGGGTAGACAATAGAATCTTGCATTACCTCTGCAGCAGACTAGGGAGGGAAGGCAGCTCACTCTTGCTTGCGTGGGGTAATCATCGAGACACTACCTCCAGAGACCAATTTCTACTCCAAGTCCATAAAGCAAGCTTTCAATATAAACATACTAATCCTTAAATATTATCTGTACACACATCTCACAATGATTATGGACCTTAACAAGTTATGAGCTTTCTGTAGACACATTCCATGTGACTCTTTATGGATAAATATCCTATGTGTTTGGTGTGGAGAATTTCTTATGTCTTAGGTGAGAGCTGTTGGTGAAGAACAGGGAACTCCTTTGCCAAGGGGTCTCTGTGTCACACACAACCAGAATTTTTTTTGAAATGATGCCCCTGCCTACCAGATGTTAAAGTAAGGGAGAAAGCAGTTTTTAAACTAAGGGCTGCGGGAGAGCTGACAGGTGTGGAGGAGCACATGGTTTGGACAGAGACATCCATTAGGGGAGAATCTATTAATGGAGATGCTCTATATCCTAGTAAGAAGGAGAGGATGGAAGAGAATAAAATACGAATAGGCTCTGATGAAAAACAGTCTAATGAAAAAGAGTCCCATTCAATTACATCACATAATGGCAGACAGCTAAAAAGTGACAATTTTTAAGTGCTTATATACAAATGCTAGAAGCCTAAATACTAAGATAGGTGAACTTGAGTGCCTTGCATTAAATGAGGCTACTGATGTAATACGCATCACAGGAACTTGGTGGAATGAGGATAATCAATGGGACACAGTAATACCAAGTACAAAATATATCAGAAGGACAGAATAGGTCATACTGGTGGGGGAATGGCTCTGTATATGAAAGAAAGCATAGAGTCAAATGAAGTAAAAATCTTAAATGAACCAAAATATACCATAGGACAGGGATCTCAAACTCAATTGCTGTGGCGGGCCGCATTTACATTGAGTGGAGTTCAGGGGGCCGCACATGACACACACTACTCTACTGTACCTTTCATGCTCTACTCTCCGCCGAAAAAATCTCCACGCGGGGTAAAATTCGGCGGCACAGTTGGAGAGAGAGGCTCTCACAGGGACTTGCAGGCTCCACTGTCCGCAGTCAAATCTCTCTGTGGGGCCCACATTCGGCAGCCATTTCCTTTTTAAGACGGCCACAGCTTCCCGGAGCTCCGCTCAAAAAAAAATGCCAGCACAAGCCTGCAGCCGGATTCGGACTGCGGGCCGCATGACACAAGCCCGCGGGCCGCAGTTGGCCCGCGGGCCGCGAGTTTGAGACCCCTGCCATAGGATCTCTATGGATAATAATTCCGTGCTTGAATACTAAGCATATAGCAGTAGGGATATACTACCGCCCACCTGACCAGTATGGTGATAGTGACTGTGAAATACTCAGGGAGATAAGAGAGGCTATAAAAATAAAAAACCACAATAATAATGGGAGATTTCAACTATCTCCATACTGACTGAGTACGTGTCACCTCAAGATGAGATGCAGATATAAAACTTCTGGACATCTAAAATGACTGCTTCTTGGAGCAGCTAGTCCTGGAACCAAAGAGTAGAGGCAATTCTTGATTTAGTCCTAAGCAGAGCACAGGATCTAGTCCATAGCTGAACCACTTGGTAATAGTGACCATAACATAATAAAACTCAATATCTCTGTGGGAGGGGGAAAACACCAAAGCAACCCACCACGGTAGCATTTACCTTCAGAAAGGGGAATTACAGGAAAATGAGGAAGTTATTTAAAAAGAAATTAAAAGGTGCAGTGCCAAATGGAAATCCCTGCAAGCTGCATGGAAGTTTTGTAAAGACAGCATAGTAGAGGCTCAAATATAACTCAATTAAAAAACATAGTAAGAAGAACAAAAAGGTGCCACCGTGGCTATACAACAAAGTAAAAGAAGCCGTTAGAGGCAAAAAGGCATCCTTTAAAATATGGAAGTTAAACCCTACTGAGGAAAATAGAAAGGAGCATAAACTCTGGCAAATGAAGTATAAAAATATAATTAGGAAGGCCAAAAAAGAATCTGAAGAATAGCTAGCCAAAGACTCAAAAAGTAACAGCACAAAATTTTTTAAGTACATCAGAGGCAGGAAGCCTGTTAAACAACCAATCGGGCCACTAGACAATCGAAATGCTAAAGGACTACTCAAGGAAGTTAAGGCTATTGTGGGGAAACTAAATTAATTCTTTGCATCGCTCTTCATGGCTGAGGATGTGAGGGAGATTCCCAAACCTGACCCATTCTTTTTAAGTGACAAATCTGAGGAACTGTCCCAGATTGAGGTGTCATTAGAGGAAGTTTTCAAATAAACTGGTAAATTAAACACTAATAAATCACCAGGACCAGATGATATTCACCCAAGAGTTCTTAAGGAACGCAAAAGTGAAGGAACTCAAACTACTAACTGGTATGTAACTTATAATTTAAATAAGTTTCTGTACCAGATGACTGGAGGATAGCTAATGAGACACCAATTTTTAAAAAAGGCTCCAGAGACCATCCTGGCAATTATAGGCCAGTAAGCCTAACTTCAGTACTAGACAAATTGGTTGAAACTATAGTAAAGAATAGAATTATTGGACACATAAATGAACATGATTTGTTGAGGAAGAGTCAACATGCCTTTTGTAAAGGGAAATCATGCCTAACCAATCTATTAGAATACTTTGAGGGGGTCAACAAGCATGTGGACAAGGGTGATCCACTGGATATAATGTACTTAGATTTTCAGAAAGCCTTTGAGAAGGTCCCTCATCAAAGGCTCTTAAACAATGTAAGCGATCATAAAATAAGGGAAAAGATCCTCTCCTGGCTCATAACTGATTAAAATATAGGAAACAAAGAGTAGGAATAAATGGTCAGTTTTCATAATGGAGAGAAGTAAATAGTGGTGTCCCCCAGGGGTCTGTACTTGGATCAGTGCTGTTCAACATATTCATAAATGATCAGGAAAAATAGGTTCACAGGGAGATGGAAAAATTTGCAGATGATACGTAACTACTGAAGATAGTTAAGTCCAAAGCAGACTGCGAAGAGTTACAAAGGGATATTACAAAACTAGGTGACTGGGCAACAAAATGGCAGATGAAATTCAATGTTGATAAATGTAAGTAATGCACATTGGAAAACATAATCCCAACTATATGTATGAAATGATGGGGTCTAAATTAGCTGTTTCCACTCTTGGAGAGATCTTGGAGTCATTGTGGATAGTTCTCTGAAAACATCCACTCAATGTGCAGCAGCAGTCAAAAAAGCTAACAGAATGTTATGAATCATTAGGACCAGAATAGATAATAAGACAGAAAATATCATATTTCCTTTTTGTAAATCCCTGGTATGCCCACATCCTGAATATTCATGCAGATCTGGTGATCACATCTCAAAAAAGATGTATCTGAATTGGAAAAGGTACAGAAAAGGGCAACGGAAATTATTAGGGAAAGCTTCCATATGACGAGAGATTAATAAGGCTAAAACTTTTCAGCTTGGAAAAGAGATGACTAAGCAGTCATAATTAATTAATAATGATTGATTGATTGATTAATTAATTAATTATTAATAATGACACGGTGTGACCTCCCTCGGAACCAGAGGGGAAGGAGATGCCCTCCCTACCTAAGTGGACGGAGCCAGACCAATCTCACCCCTCTCCTTGGAAGTGGGTGGGTGAGACAAGAAGTATAAAAGACAGGGGGACTGTCAGTTCAATAGTGGCTGAGACAGTGAGGGAAATGGATGCATCTGGCTTGCTTCAAACTGCTGTCTTTGCAGATGGGTCTGGAGATGCCCTGCCTGAATGGGAGCCTGGGCTTGCAGAAAAGGGAAACTAAAATGATTAGGGGTATGGAAAAATTCCATATAAGAAGAGATTAATAAGACTGGGACTTTTCAGCTTGGAAAAGAGACAACTAAGGGGGGATATGATAGAGGTCTATAAAATCATGACTGGTGTGGAGAAAGTAAAAAAGGAAGTGTTCTTTACTCCTCATAACACAAGAACTACGTCATCAAATTAAATTAATAGGCAGCAGGTTTAAAACTAACAAAAGGAAGTATTTCTTCGCACAACACACTGTCAACCAATGGAACTCCTCGCCAGAGAATGTTGTGAGGGCCAAGACTATAACAGGATTCAAAAAAGAGCTAGATAAATTCATGGAGGATGGCTATTAGCCAGGATACTCAGGGATTGCTGTTTGCCGGAATCTGGGAATGGGCAATGGCATGAATCACTTGATGATTACCTGTCCTGTTCATGCTGTCTGAAGCACCTGGCATTGGCCACTGTCGGAAGACAGGACCCTGGGCTAGATGGACCTTTGGTCTGACCCAGTATGGCTGTTCTTATGAGAACACAGTTAACACCCAAATGGATCTCTATCTCTGCTCCATAGCTTGGTTAATCTCTGAATCTTAATTGTCCCAATATTACCTCCCTTTCTGCCTTTTTTACTCTGAAATGCACAGAACCCTCTGTGGACTTTGCCTGGTTCCCCCTTACACAGCTGCAATTAATTCATTGTTCAGACTCTTGAGTTAAGTCTCTCATTAGATCACTGTTGTTCTCAACAAGATGATTATTCCCAAAGGAGAAATGAGAAAAATAAAAAAAAAAAATTATTGGGTTAGTACCTGGCAAACAGCACACAGGATATTTATTTTAAAACAAGTGGCCTGGTTGGATATAATCCATGCATATGGCATAAACACAAGAATCTTCTAATCAAAGGGTATCGGTTACCAAACATTTTGGTCCTTATTCTGACCTCAATTACATTATTGTACATCAGATTTCCCCATGCCCTATAGATCATCAGAATCTGACCATTTAAATGAATGGATCAAACTACAGTATCCTCTTAATACAAAAATCACATCTTGCTATAGTATGGCTGAGAGACTCAGCACTAAACTAGAGTGAAGTTTGCTGCACGCAGTACTGAAATATTCTTCAGTGCTCCCGAAATCAAGAGTTGTTACCTGTATACTATTCACAAGGAATGAGGAGTCTGTTCTGCTCTTTATAAGCATGTGAACTGTACAGAACAACAATGTATTCCTTCTCCTGAAGTTATAGTTCCTTTCAAGTGGCTGCAGCCTCACAGCAAAGTTTCCCTGGTGGACACAGAAAGATGCTGTTTCAAAATAAATATTTGTCTTTTAACTATTATGAAAAAGAATCTCTGCCTTTATATACTATAATAAATCTCATCTACTGAAGATTTTCCTGTAACATGTATAAATACAATTACTGAAACAAAGAAAAATGTATCCAGAATTGTTGCACTGTTTAATATTTAAAAACATCATACTGTGGAGGCTGCAAACTCATCCCCTTCAGGATTTGAGGGCAGGGGAAAGGAGTGTTTCATTTAGCTCAGTAGCAACCCATGTAAACAGTTGAAAAGGCTCTGAAGAGAGGCCTTAAACCAGGAAGCTATGGCCAGGCGTGGGAGTTTATGGATTACTAGAGTAAACCAAGGGTAAATGGAAAGCTTCTTGCACCTTTGACACTGATACAGAAGTCTACTGAGAGAAAAAAATATAACTTGTGTTGTAAATTTTACTTCATTGTTGGAGTGCTATTGGCAGTAGGACACAACGGTGTCTTGATCCATGAGTGTGGCACCTGTCTGCTACAATATAAATTATTAATAATAATGGAGATGCCGTTTACATCGCTCACTTGGTATGTTAGTCAGCACTCAACTAGTTAATTAGGCAAATGTTACTTCATGAACCTACTAAAGGAAATAAAACAAAGGAAGCTTTTTATTCCTTTAATGCTGTGACTTGTAACACCTGGTGTTTGATTGATCAGAAAGCAGGAAGACCTCTCCCTCCACACAATCAAATTTTACATAGTTAACAAGAAAAGTGTGATTTCAAGTGCTGCGTGTTTTAGCAGCCACATAGGAGGACCTGAGATTATTGGCCGCATACTGTATGGCTCTCCATCTCACAATAAAGAAAAAATATGTGGATGCAGTGCCCTCCTCTGGAGACATAAACCTCATGGCTGTCAACATGACAAGCTCTCCGTGGCAAAATCAGTAGCCTCAGCAACCCTATCCTGGCGCTGTATATTTGGCACTATGATTTTTTTTCTTCTAGATTTATAGAATCTAAATGCCTTTATTCACAAATCCAAGTTCTTCCAGGCAATGCTGGCATCAGTAATTGACTGCCTGGAGAACACATGGCTCTCATCTCGCAGCATAAAAGATGCTTGCTTTCGTATCCCACAGAAAGTTCCTTCCATTTGTGACAGGGCAGGTATTCTGCCAGTTCAGAATACTCCCATTTGGGTTGGTGTCAGCTCCCAGAGTCTTTACAAAGGTCTTCTCTGTAGTGGCGGCACAGATGAGGTGAAGCAGCTACACTGTTTTCCCTTATGTGGATGACTGGCTCTGTTTGGACAGATCAAAGCAGAAGACCCAGTTGGCACTGCTGTTGTCTCCACTTTCTGCCATCACTGAGGATCTACTGGGTGCTCTGAAGTCTGGTGGAGAATCTCAGCAGAGAGACCTCCCCGCAGACCATGACTGGGAAATACAGTTCTGTTTTAAATGAAATTTTCACCCAGCAAGAAACATCATCTTGACATGAAAACCCAGCACAGGGCAAGTATCTAACAGCTCACATCAGACTGTAACCAATCTGTCGTATTTCAGAGATTTCTAAACCCATTGTTTGCAGGCCGCTTCCGATGAATTGAATGTCAAAGCATCAGTGAGCGAACTAATCTCAAAAAGTTATCATCATCGTGGCTTAAAACGTATATTGATTTACAGCAGTGTACATACACATCTATGCACACGAATTTACTAGCAGGAACGGTGTATGCCTATGGGTATCTGAACATACTTAATTTCTCTCCAGATTTTTTTTTGGGGGGTGGAGGAGCACGTCTAAATCTGAGAGCATTTTGAGCCTTGTCAGGAACGAAATACAAATAAAACCAAAGTGAAGGGAGGAAAATAATAGAGTGTAATCTTAAAAGGACATTTTAATTTAAAAAAGCCCACCCTGGGATAACCTCCACGCGTGGGGAACGCTGCGAGTGGCCAGCCGCGCACCAAGTCCCACCGCAAATAAAGCGAGGGAGGCGGCAGTTTTCCTCCTCCCCCGACTGACATTCGCTCCCGAGACGACTCGGCGTGGGGCCCAGCTCCCGTCCCGGGACCCGCTCCAGGACCGACCCAGGGTCCCGGCCACGTCTGAGGGGAGTGGGGGGCCCAGGGCGACGGTCGAGGGCTGTGGGGCAGCGAGCGCGTGAGGGCGCGGCGCGCTCCCCCCTCAGCCAGTGCTGGGCCCCGGGCCCCCCCACAGCCTCGCGAGCCGCCAACAACTTTTCCTCACGGTAACGGGGGAGGCGCAGCCTGGGCTGGGTAAAGTGCGCCCCTCCCCCCGGGGCCCTGCCTGTGAGGAGCGAGGCGGGAACGGTTCTGATTTTGCCCCTCCCCCCTGTAGTGAGTGAAACCCAGAGCACACGTGACCTGACCCTGCCTGCACCCCAATCAGCGTGAGGGGGCGGGGAAGAGGGCGGGGCCAGAGGATTATAACGTCACACACCACCCCCTAAGGGTGTTCCCCGCCCAGTCACGTTGTTGCGCATGCGCAGTAATACCCAAGCGCCTGGGACTCGTTACCCCCCACACACCGGGGACCCCGCCCTCCAGAGTCACGTGATCATCGCGCGCCGTCGGCCGGCAGCTCCGCCTCCTCCCCTTTGTAGCGCGCACAGACTGATGGGAAGCCGGAAGGAGTCGTGTGGTTGTGGCGGTGGCTTCCGGTGCTGAGCGGGAGAGGAAGCCGGTGAGGGGCGCCGCCAGTCACCACATCCACCCGACCTAGCGTCCCCCGCCTCCGCGCCCCGACCCCCCCCGCACTCCGGCCTCCGTGTGTCCCCCCCCCCCGGACACGGCGGTCCCCGAAGGCGGATCTGGCGCGGAGCCGGCGGGCTGGGGTCTGCGGGGTCCCCTCGGGCTGGAGCCGGGCCGCCGCGGCCAGTCGTGGTTCTCCGTCCCTTGGGCGGGGGGGGCCGTTTCCATAGGAACCCTGTGCCAGGCAACGGTTTGTGGCCCCCGGGCCGGCCCTTTCCGGTTGCTGCATCTCCCCCGTTCCCGACAACCAGCCAACCGACCCGCTCCGCTTCGGTGCTGGGCCGAGCTGGCCCCCACCCCGAGTGAGCCCGCCTAAGTCACGCGCTCTCTTACCTAGGACCCTGGAGACTGACCATGGACAGCCGCTGCCCGTTTTCTCTCTGATCATCATGGCTTGTGCGGCTGGTCCCAGAGCTGGCGACAGCCCTTTCTCCTCAGACAAGCATGCCCGTCTCATCCTCTCCCAGATCAACAAGATGAGGTGCGGGCAAAACTTCTGTGATGTGCAGCTCCAGGTTGGAGAAGAAGCATTTAAGGTCCATCGCCTGGTCTTGGCTGCAAGCAGCCCCTACTTTGCTGCTCTCTTCTCTGGCGGGATGAAAGAGTCTTCAAAGGATGTCGTACGGATCCTGGGAGTGGAGGCTGACATCTTTCAGATGCTCCTGGATTTTATTTACACGGGTATATTTATGTTTGGTCACGATTCTGAATGAAAAGTGGAGTGCTCACTTAGAGCACCTTGTGCTCTGATCATTATTGACTGGATCAGACCCTTAATGTTGCTGCTGGCCTGTGCAGCTTGCAGTACAGTGTTGAAAGTCCTATTCCTTAGCGCATTTAAAGTTAGGCTGGACTAAACATTTGTAAATTACAATAGGAATCAGTCCTGTAGGGGCAGGGTGAGAACTAGAGGACCTAAAAGTTCTCTGTTTCCTAAGATTCTGTTCTTCTGTAATACAGTGCTTGTATAGCGAGGAGACATACAGTACTACATGTTTTAGTTTGCACATATTATAGCACAATAAAATAAAATACATAACATGTATGCTTGCAGCTGCACATAGATATCGGTGAGGGGAATAACAAGTTATCCTTGACCATCCGAGGCTATGTTTTTTCACTACCATGGGCCATATTTTCTTACCTCCTCTCCTATCACCAAATGTTGTTTTAACAACCCCAGTTATCACAATAAAAATTAAATATAATAAAAAATAAAAACCCAATATAAATAATGTATAATAATAAATAATAGAAATTATATATACAAATATTAAAAGTCACCACTTAACCAAAGGGGTAGCTCCATCAACACCTGATTCTGCAGGAAGTGCTGCTGGTCGGACCAAAGGATCCACGAGCTCCCTAGTGGGGCCCTTAAAAGTCATTCCTATATACAACCTTCTAAATAACTGCTTAGCTCTTCACATTTAATAAATATAATAATTATAATTAATTTAAAATGTTATATTTAACTAATATATTTATAAAGAAAAATTACACATTAAAGCTTATTAATCTACAAATAAGCATACTGTATCTCATTAATATCCACACTAATCAGTAAGGTTCGAGAATCAGCAGACACATAAACATGCATATCCTGTGTACCTGTGCAAGTGTATATCACTACACGTTGGCCCTTCCCGTGAATGACTGTGAGTTTGGCAGCGTTTTCCACAACTGTCTTTACGCTTTCTTCCATAAGACTCCTTAGACTTGGAACCACCCTCCTGAACTGATCTGTAAGGCCACCATCCTCATTCTACTTTCTCAAGAACCACCTTTGCACTGATGCTTTCAAATAATCAAATAACTATTAGGGCTTGGTTGAGAGGCTTTCAGTGTTAGCTGATCTATGTTTATATTTTATTTTTTTTTAAAAAAGTGAGAACCTTCAGGTTACCCATGTAGACAAGTTTACATAGCAATAAACAAACAATTTTCCCAATCTTCCCCCTCATACTGTATCTTAACTTCAAGCACATGCATATTCCTATGAAATCAAGTTAAAGCAGAGCCTTTGCAGGATCAGTGCCTAAAAGAAAAGGTGCAAGAAGGGAACATTTTATGTGGTTTGCTGATAAATTGTATATGCATCTATAGCATAGCATAAGAGAGTAGGTCATAGTTATTTAATTATGCTGTGGTCTTCAGTAGATGAGTCACTAAGATAACCATGCAGTAAAAATCAGCAATAATTTGTGATTCACTGGAGTTCTGGGTTATCCTTCATACTTGTATTTACCAATTGTAATATAAGTATGTGATTTCCAGAGAAATTGCTTTTCAGATACCAGTAAATGCCTTACTACACTGGTGAGCTGATGGTAATTTTGTGAGGCAAATGAACGTTTAGTTCAGAATTTATTAGTCAGATTGAAAAGACTACCGTTTAACACTGTTTAGGCTCTTCTGACATCTGAAATATGGCCTGTTTGTTACATGTTGTTCTCTGCCCACAGGAATAGTGAATGTTGGTGAGAGTAATGTTCAGGAGCTCATAGTAGCAGCAGACATGCTCCAGCTGACTGAAGTTGTGGACCTTTGCTGTGAATTTCTGAAAGGACAGATCGACCCCTTGAACTGCATTGGACTCTTCCAGTTCTCTGAGCAAATTGCCTGCCATGATCTACAGGAGTTCACAGAGAATTACATCCATGCTCACTTTCTGGAAGTTCAGAGTGGTGAGGAGTTCCTGGCACTAACAAAAGAGCAGCTTGTTAAGATCTTGCGAAGTGAGGAGCTTAGTATAGAGGATGAGTACCAGGTTTTCACAGCTGCAATGCAGTGGATTTTGAAGGATCTGGGAAAAAGAAAGAAACATGTGGTGGAAGTGCTGGATCCAGTTCGATTCCTTCTGTTACCGCCTCAGAGACTCTTAAAGTACATAGAAGGTAAGTGAGAGAGGGAAAAAATACAGATTTTTTTTTTTGGATGGAGTATTTGTCCTTGGTAAAGAATCACTAGGTTTTGTTTTTTCTAGTTTAAAAATGTAATGACTAACTATTATACTGCAGAACTTGAGTAGTTTAATACATATTCATATTTTGATTTTAAAACTAAGCCTGTGTGAAACTTTTGGATAAGAATTTGCAAAACATGCAGAGATCTGTCTTAGTTTGTCATTTGAGAAGCAGAGAGGTGCTAATAATAATACTTGACTTATATATTTTTCTCCTGGGTTGGTTAAGTACTGGTGTTTATATTTTTCATTGTGGCTATTTTTCTTTCATGTCTCTTTTTAATTTTTTTTTCCCCAAGGAGTTCCAGATTTCAGCCTTCGGGTGGCTCTGCAAACCCTGTTGAAAGAATATTGTGAAGTCTGTAAATCTCCCAAAGAGAACAAAATCAGCAATTTTCTGCAAACATCTAAGGCTCGTCCCCGGAGAAAAGCCAGGAAGTACCTTTATGCAGTAGGTTAGAATCTGGTTGTTTTAACATTTTTAAAAACAGTGACTTGATATTTAATATTGCATTAAAATCCTTGGAGCCTCATAGTAGAGCTACTACTCCTCCTGATTGAGAAGAATCAGCTATGGTGGTTTGGGCACTTTATAAAGATTCCCCCCTGACAGGCTTCCTTCAGAACTATATCGGGCATGTCCCACTGGGAGGAGGCCCCAAGGCCAACCCAGGACATGCTGGAGGGATTTTATCTCCTGGCTGTTGAGAGCATGCCTGGGAATCCCTCAGGAGGATCTGGAACCTGTTGCGAAAGAAAAGGAGGTCTGTCCTCTGTACTCTCCATGCTGCTGAAATGATCCTCCCCAGAAAAGTGCCATAAAGGAAAAGAAGATTAAAAACCTTTTAAATTCTGAGTCAAAAGGTAGCTGCCAAAATAGCGCAATGTTGCGTATCTAATGCAGTGACTCTAGCGGGACTACAATTGTGAATAATGTGTTCATTAGTAAATAACTGGAGCGCATTACAAAATACAAATACATTCATATTTCATCTTTCCTGAATGCAATATCACAGTCTGGAGTAGTCTCTCAGGAATCACTTGCCTCAGGTGCAGAGCAGTAATGTAGCCAATGTGCATTGGTTGCTTCCCCAACTATTTTTTTTTCAAACAGTAAAAACAATATTGATTTGTCGGTCGGAAGAGATTCTGAAATTCCCTGCTGAAGGAAGCAGTTTGATTTGATGAGTGTTGGCATAGGTATGACTACATGGAAGAAAAATGTTAGTCACTTTTATAATATATTTTACTATTATTTTGGCTTTTTGTAACAACTTGAACCACTGCATTAGAATTGGCGAGGACCTTGCAGAGGGAGAGCTGCTAACTTAATGTACTTTTTGTCTGTTGTCTAGGTGGATATACTCGACTGCAGGGGGGACGCTGGAGTGACAGCAGAGCTCTCAGTTGTGTGGAGCGTTTTGACACCTTCAGTCACTACTGGACCACTGTGTCTTCACTTCACCAGGCTCGCAGCGGGCTGGGAGTGGCAGTGGTGGGAGGAATGGTCTATGCTATTGGAGGTGAGGGATGAAAGGAGTATGTTACTTCTGGGACCCTACAACTGGATGATGGGAGGGGGCATTTGCCCTTGTAAAGTTCCTGGGCACTATTATTTTAGGTTTAAACCTTTAAACCCTTGGTCCTTGTGTTATGTGAAAGGGTAAATAACACGTCCCTATTCACTTCCTTCACACCATTCAGGATTTTATAGACCTCTAGCTTACCCCCCTTTAGTCTTTTTTTTCCTAAGATGAACAGTCCCAGTCTTCCTAATCTCTCCACATAGAAGCTTCTCCATCTCACCCTAATTGTATTTGTTGCCCTTCTCTGTACCTTTTTAATTTTAATATCTTCTTTGAAATGGGTCATCCAGAACTGCATGCAGTATTCAAGGTGGATTTACCATGGATTTACATAGTGGCATTATGATATTTTCTATTTTATTATATTTATCCCTTTCCTAATGGGCCTGACATTCTTTCAACTTTTTTGACTGCAACACTGAACAGATGTTTTCAGGCTGACTCCAAGATCTTTTTCTTGCATGGTAACAGTTAATTTAGACCCCATTATTTTGTACATATAGTTGGAATTATGTTTTCCAATGTGCATTACTTTGCACTTAACATTTGAATTTCATCTGGCATTTTGTCACCCAATTTAATGAGCTCTCTTTGTAACTCTTCACTGTCAGCTTTGCACTAAACTATTTTGAGTAACTTTTTGTCATCAGCAAATTTTGCTGCCTCACTGTTCATCTCCTTTTCCAGATCATTTATGAATATATTGAACAGGACTGGTTCCAATACTTATCTTTGGGGGACTCCTGCTTTTTAGCTCGTTCCATTGTGAAAACCGACCATGTATTCCTACCCTTTGTTTCCTGTCTTTTAAACAGTTACTGATTCCTCTTACACTTGGGACCAAATGGCACATTTAATACAACTGTCAACTTAAATTACACCTTAGTATAGTATAATCTCCACTATTAAAAACAGAGGTTTCCTTTTGTTAGCTGGTGGTTTCCAGCATGTGGGAAATAAGCTCAGTCTGTCTAAAATGAAAGTAGTGTGTACGTGTAGTAAAAGAAAATGAAAGATACACTATTATTAAATGCTATAGTCTTAAAATAAAAGTGTATATTTTCCTACCATTGTTAGCAATAGCACTGTAAAGTGCAATATTTCATGCAGAAGCACAATGCTTCAGTGTTTCACTCAGCTGTTTTGGGCAACCTTTGCTGAAAACCATTTTCAGCGATGATTTAGTTTTCTGGTGTAGACAATATTTTTGTTGCTTTTGCACTTTGGCAAGGTGAGAGCAACAGCCTTAATTCAGATACTATGTGTGAGATGCTGTTCCAGTGGCAGGAGCTGGACAGTGCTTGTGTATCTGAACTGCAGAATATTCTAATTTGTCTATTTGTATCTGCCTTTTTTTTCTATGAAGGAGAAAAGGATTCAATGATCTTTGACTGTACTGAATGCTATGATCCTATTGTAAAGCAGTGGACAACTGTGGCCTCCATGAACCATCCTCGATGTGGACTTGGAGTGTGTGCATGCTATGGTGCTATCTATGCTTTCGGTAACTATACAGTTTCCTGTAGGTAAAGCTGGTTTTAAAACCATTAGTTCATTGGATCAGATCAGTTTGGGGATTTTAAATATTAAAATCCTGTAATTCTGAGATTTGAAAATCAGCTGTTACTTGTAGCTGATGGGTGCTTTTGTGGGTGTACACAGGGGAAATGCAAGTGAAGCATTTTAGCCAGCGAATGGAATAACAAGGATATTCAGAATGACTGATTTTTCTTTTAAAAAGAACATTCCAAAATCCCCAGTCAGATTCTCTACTTCTGTAATACCTATATCTGAGAATCTACATGTTTTATCGGAGATTAACCCTCACAGCTCTCTAATAGCTATATTATATGGATGGGGAAACAGTGCAAAGGGTGGTTAAGTGACTTGTCCAACAAGTTTGGTTGCAGAACTGAGACTAGAACTGAGAAGTCCATGTGCTCTTAACAGGCCGATTCACCACTAAATTGTTGCAAGAACCTAAATACATATTTCTCAAAAGCTTTCAATTAAATAGACCTTCTCTGTTACCTCAGCCTAATAAAATGCACCTTATTTTAAAACGAGTTAATATCATATGTGTCTTGCAAAAACAACTTTGCAAAAACAACCTTGTGAGCACCTGCCTGATGTTATCTTTCTCTTTCTTCCGATGTTATCTTTCTCTGAGTTTTGACATAGATCTTACTGTGCTGCAATCCCACAACTGAAAGCACGCAGGCATGTTATTACGCTTGCTTGAAGCCCTATAGGAGTACTCAGGATTCTGTGTAGGTGCAGCAGTCCTCCTGTCCATAGTCTGTTGCAGGATAATGGCCATAGAGTATAAACTTCTCTAAGCAGGGACTGTGTGGTTATCCTTTCTGTAAAACACAACACTCACCTCTGGTGCTATTTAGTATTTGCATATAACAAAAGTAAATATCTAGTATGTGTAATCTTCCACCCGCCATATTGAAGAGAAGAACCCCAAAAGAATCCTATTTCAGTAACTTGGCAAAGTTGCAAGATTTTTCCCTGGAATCTTACAAGATTCTCCCAAGTCACTTAAGCTCTTAAAGTAACATTTCCCTGTAAAATAGATCATTATACAAATAAATGAGGGGGGAGGGGAGCAGATCCTTAATTATGCTTTATTTAGACTTTTAATTGTTTAAACAATAAGCAAAAGGAAAATCTGAACCAGGCTGTCATTTATGTGTCAAAAAGTAATTAATAGCTGTGTGTATGTCATCCATATCACTATCTTCTGAATGCTGCTTCACAAATTAGATGTCTGTTTTTTAAAACCAAACGCTGAAGTGTAACCAAAATCTAATATACTAGTACTGTATACAAGTTGGAAAGTAAAAGATTTGGAGTGAAAGTAATGGGACCATCTTAGTTGCTAGAACAAAACAGACCAATACCTTATCAAGTCCAATAAATATCCTGTCTCTAAAAGTGGCCCATTTCAGATTTTCATGTATGCCACAATGCCCATAATTATTCAGTACTAATAGCATGGAGGAAATTGTTTTCCCTGGTCCTAACTGGTGATCACCTCCTGCCCTGAAACTTAAGACTTGCTAGTCATAATTGTGTTCTTTCCATTCTACACGTTATTGAATCACAGTAAGGTATTTTGTTGCACAATCAAAGATAATTAGGGTATTTGGACTCTGAATCTCTTGCAAGTAACTGGTTATTTAAACCAGATAGTTTTGTTATATTGTAAGCATTCATATTTCCCTTGTACACAAACATTCAGTCTGTTGATCTCATAAATCACTGATAAAAGTGAACATATCCTTGTATTATTTAAAAAAAAAATTTGACCTGCAGTTCTGTGTTATCAAACTTTATCTTTGTTTCTTTATTGCAGGAGGCTGGGTTGGAGCAGAGATTGGCAACACAATTGAAAGATTAGATCCTGAATTAAATAGCTGGGAGGTAGTGGGCAGTATGGCTGTTCCCCGCTATTATTTTGGCTGTTGTGAAATGCAAGGTGAGTGTTTTGGGGCTATGGCTTTCCCACATGAGTAATAACTCATAGTTCAGGGAGTAGTTGTATTGCATGAGGAATTTTAAGTTTTCGATTTCAATCAGAGATTTCTACCTGTGTCTGCCTTGTAACTTTGCAAGACTTCCTGAGTTCTGTGCCTTCAGCTCTCAGTATATTGGTGTTTTCCTCCCTTCTGCCATTTCCCTTTCTCTGATATTTTATTTCTGTGTGACTTGATCCTAAAGGTTTTCACTCTTCTAACATAAATATAAAACCAAGATTTAATAAACCAGCTGAGAAAATTCTTCCCTGCCCTATCAGTTACCCCTTGAGAACAGTTTTCCTGTGGTTGTGAACAGGAAGTCCAGCCAGTATAACTGTCTCGAAAAACAGATGTCCAAAGACTTACCTTGTATGAACGTGAGGCCTGGGGGCAGATATCGATTAAGAACAAGTGGTCACCTGGGGTTCCTGAGTTACCTTAGGGTACATCTACAGTGCAATAAAATGCACGTGGCTGGCTCATCTCAGGTGACTCAGGCTCACAGGACACAAGCTGCAAGGCTATAAAATTGAAGTGTGAATGCTGGGCCTGAAGTCTAAGCTATGGGACCCTCCAGCCTCCCAGGATCCTCACAGCTCCAGCCCAAGCCCGAATGTCTACACTGCAATTGTATAACCCTGTGAGCCCATGACAGCTGACGTGGCCCAACTAGGTGTTTTGTTGCTGTGTAGACATACCAAAAGTGACTACCCTGACCAAAGATCTAGTAATAGTCAAGTCTGTTAGGGTACATCTACTCTGCAAAAAAACAGCAATGAACCACGGCAACAAGTCTCAGAGCCCAGGCTAACTGCCTCCGGCTCATGGTATGGGGCTGACAGCAGTGTAGATGTTTGAGCTTGGGCTGGAGCCCGGGCTCTGAAACCCAGAGAGGAGGGAGGGTCTCAGAGCCCAGGCTCCAACCCAAGCCTAAATGGCTACACTGCTCTTTGTAGCCCTGTAGCACGGGCCTAAGTCAGCATATCTGGGCTCTGAGACTTGTTGCTGTGGTGTGTTCTTTTTGTTATGTCTTTTTATGTTGCAGTGTAGACATACCCAGAATTACCCACTTGAGGACCTTGTGGTTTGTACATGTAATTTCTAGACCAATAGAATATGTTGGTTTCCATTCTTAAGTAATTTTAATGAAAGGGTCAAATTAGTATTGTGTGATATATAATTAAATTTATTTTCTGTGGTGCCTGCTATGCCTAAGCATAGATTAAATAGGAAAAACCTCTGTCTCTCCAGGTTTAATTTATATCGTTGGGGGCATCAGCAATGAAGGAGTAGAGCTACGTTCTGTTGAAGTCTATGATCCAATATCCAAACGTTGGTCTGCGCTTCCTCCAATGGGCACACGAAGGGCGTATCTTGGAGTAGCTGCCCTCAATGATTGCATCTATTCTGTGGGAGGATGGAATGAGACACAAGATGCACTTCCTACTGTAGAGAGATACTCCTTCGAAGAGGTACAATAGAGTCCCTAGGGATCGCTTTCAGAAATGCAGAATACGTTTCTGTCTTTCAGAAATACAGACTATAACTTTTATTTATTAGGCTGTATAAAGATACTAATATAGGTTCGTAGACTTTAGGGTCAGAAAGGGCCAATATGATCATCTAGTCTGACCTCCTGCACAACGTAGGCCACTGAACCTCACCCACCCACTCCTGTAATAGACCCCTTACCTATGACTGAAGTATTGAAGTCCTCAAATCATGGTTTAAAGACTTCAATGTACAGAGAATCCACCAGCAAGTGACCTGTGCCCCATGCTACAGAGGAAGGCGAAAAACCCCCAGGGCCTCTGCCAATCTGCCCTGGGGGAACATTCCTTCCTGTATCCAAATATGGCGATCAGCTAATGCCTGAACATGTGGGCAAGACTCACTAGCCAGACACTACGGATAATTCTTTCTTGGGTAACTCAAAAACCCCATCTAACATCCCATCAGAGGCCACTAGGCATATTTACCTCTAGTAGTAAAAGATCAGCTAATTGCCAAATTAGACTGTCCCATTGTCCCATCCCCTTTGTAAACTTATCAAGCTCAGTCTTGAAGCCAGCTAGGTTTTTTGCCCCCTTGCTGCCCTTGGAAGGTTGTTTCAGAACTTCAGTCCTCTGATGGTTAGACACCTTCGTCTAATTTCAAGTCTAAACTTCCTGATGGCCAGTTTACATGCATTAGTTCTTGTGTCCACATTGGTGCTGAACTTCAATAATTCCTCTCTGCTCTCTAGAAACACATCAGAGGGATAAATACCAGAGAAAATCATATCTCCCCGAATTCTTCTTTTGGTTAAGCTAAACAAGCCAAGCTCTTTGAGTCTCCTCTCATAAGACAGGTTTTCCATTCCTCGGATCATCCTAGTAGCCCTTCTCTGCACCTGTTACAGTTTGAACTTATCTTTCTTAAACATGAGGAACCAGAACTGCACACAGTATTCCAGATAGGGTCTCACCAGCACCACGTATAATGATACTATCGCCTCCCAATCTCTACTAGAAATACTTCGCCTGATGCAGCCTAGGACTGCACTAGCTTTTTTTCACAGCCACATCACATTGGCAGCTCATAGTCATCCTGTGATCAACCAATATGCCCAGGTCCTTTTCCTCCTGTCCTTGTTCTCTTTCCAATTGATGCGTCCCTAGCCTATAGCAAAAATTCTTGTTGTTAGTCCCTAAGTGCATGACCTTGCACTTTCCACTATTAAATTTCATCCTATTTCTATTATTCCAGGTTACAAAGTTATCCAGATCTTCCTGTATGATATCCTGGTCTTTCTCTGTATTAGCAATACCTCCCAACTTCGTGTCATCCTATAGCACATTCCCACTTTTTTTGTGCCAAGGTCAGTAATAAAAAGGTTAAATAAGATCAGTCCCGAGACGGATCCCTAAGGAACTCCACTAATAATCTCTCTCCAGCATTTCAATATGACCCACTGTGGTCTCCCCTTTAACCAGTTCCTTATCCACCTTTCAATTTTCATATTAACCCCCTATCTTTTTCAATCTAACTAATAATTCCCCATGTAGAACAGTATCAAATGCCTTATTGAAATCAAGGTAAATTAGATCCACTGCATTCCCTTTGTCTAACAAATCTGTTATTTTCTCCAAAAAGATCAGGTTAATCTGGCACTATCTACCTTTTGTAAAGCCATGTTGCATTTTGTCCCAATTACCATTAATCTTGATATCCTTAATTACTTTCTCTTTCAAAATTTTTTCCAAGACCTTGCATGCTACTGAGGTCTGTAGTTAACTGGATCATTTTTTCCCCTTTCTTAAAAATAGGAACTATGTTAGCAATTCTCCAGTCATACAGTGCAATTCCTGATTTGAAATTCATTAAAAATCCTTGCTAATAGGCTTGCAATTTCATGTGCCAGTTCCTTTAATGTTCTTGGATGGAGATTATCCACGTCCCTGATTTAGTCCCATTAAGCTGTTCAAGTTTGGCTTCTACCTCAGATGTGGTCATTTCTACCTCCATATCCGCATTCCCATTAGCCACCCTGCCACTATCCCCAAGCTCTTCAGTAGCCTCATTAAAAACAGAAGCAAAGTATTTATTGGACCATGCTTAGATTATCCTTAATCTCAGTGGTTAGCAGTGCCACTTCTTCTTTCTTGGTTTTCTTATTTATATGGCTAATAGAAACTTTTACTATTGGTTTTAATTTCCTTTGCAAGATCCAACTCTACCTGACTTTTGGCCTTTCTCACTTTATCCCTACATGTTCTGATCTCCAAGAGGTAGCTTTCCTTGCTGATCCCTCCCATCTTCCACAGCTTGTAGGCTTTCTGCCTATTCCCCTATTCCCCTATAATTTTTTTTTATTTTCCATAGCAGTAGGTTGTGTTGTCACCTTGGACATTGTCTACCTGTGGAGAATGTAACTCAAGTTGATAAGATAAACATTTTAAAACAAGCTCCCTTTCCCATTTGCTCCCAGTCAATAATCTGGATGGAAATTACACTTCAGGGGCCATAAAGATGGTGTCCTTATTCTTGCTGATCAATTGAGCATATCACTATCTAACCTTAATCATGTAGTGTTTGAAAAACATGTGTGTGTTCTTCTGGGTAACTAGAAGCTAACCAGCACAGTAACAATAAACAGATTGTATCTACTAAATACCCTGGGGGATGTGGAAGAGCAGTTCTATTATAGATGGTTCAATATTTTACTTTGGATACTAGACTAATGTATTAGTTACCATGAAATTTACTATAAAACCAGCTCTGAAGTGCTGCAGTTTACTATAAAACCAGCAGCTGAAGTTGCTCTTCCCTTCAAATCAATACTAAACCAGCATCCCAAAATGATGTTAGAAATCCCTGTGCTATCTGTAGTATCTGACTTAAGTTCTGGCCACTGTGGCTTTGTAGATTTCTGTGGCACTTTACGTAAGAGTAGTATTGACAGCCCTGGTGTCCTCTGACATCTTACTTGGGGTGTTTACATTTTGTTTCCCTGCAGTCCCCTTAATTTGCGATAGGGATGTAGTTTTCTTCACGTCTTGTCTCAAATTATTGTGTACTGTTCCTGTGCAATGCTAAGCAGCAGTTTTGCTCTACCCCGGAGGTGTACATGTATGGTCTCTTCTCACAATACCCTACGTCAATGGAACTGCGTATAAGAATAAATAAGAGTTTGCAGGATCAAGACCATGTTTGCAAAGTGCTTTGGGATCTTTCAGGTGGAAGGTACCACATGTGGGACTACCGTTGTTGCTATTAGCAGATTCAAACATGATTACAGTTACTTAGCGGTCATTTGGGGGGTGTTAGACGTTTCAGTCTAGTGAATTTAGAATTAGTCTCTTGGGAAATAGTGGGGGAGGGGGTACTTATGCCTAAAAGGCTTAATTATATCAAAACGATTTGCTGAATTTTTTTTTAAGTGTGCACGTGTTTGTATATATGTGTGTGTGTGTATTAAAAAAAATCTTCCCTCATTAGGAGAAATGGGTTGAAGTTGCACCGATGAAGGTACCCAGAGCTGGGGTATGTGTTGTGGCTGTGAATGGACTTCTTTACGCCTCGGGAGGCCGAGCTTCCAGTCATGATTTCGCTGCCCCAGTGACCTCGGACTCTGTTGAAGTTTATAACCCTCATATGGACACATGGACTGAAATAGCAAACATGATCACCAGCCGCTGTGAAGGAGGTGTGGCTGTATTATGAAATAGCTCTTCAAAGAACTTGAGGTAGACTAGCAGGGGAAGGATGAGCATCTGGCTTTCCACAGACAATGAGGTTTCATGCTTCTTTAGCCAGGACCCTCTTCCACCACTTGGCCCTTGTGTGGAGTTGGTGGAGGAGCAGATCTCAAGTAGATTTGTAGGGCATATCCTGAGCAAAAGGGAATGAATTTTTGCCCTAAAATGACAACTGGCCAATCCAAAGTCTGTTTGATGAAATACCTTCTGTTGAGAGCAGAAATGATTTTCATGATTAGGTTAAGCTAAATGAATGTGAAACAACTGGGGACTATTTGGCAAATTGGACCTCATCTGAGAAATTATCTTTCCTGTGTGTGCTGGGATGACATGAGTGAGGTACTTGAACTACTCCGTGTTCCTTTGATGGAACAAAGCTAGTGCCGTTAGGTAGACTTAAAACCTAGAGGGAGGCTCCTTTAGGGAGTTAGCGCTTTATCTCAAGTAAAGAGCAGCTTGTCTGTTTCCTTAGCACAAGGAGTTGTCTTTAGCTGGCAGAGAATGTGCTAGATGAGGCTGATAGAAAAGATTTATAGTTCCACCTGCAGCCTTATCTCACTTGAGGTTCTCTTCAGCTGCTGGGCATGCACCCTAGAAATGAACTGGAGGTGAATTGTCCTTGTCCCCCAGTGGGTTTTCTGGATAAAGAATCTGGTGGTAAGTGGCTGACAATCTTGCCCCATGATTTCTCTTCCTGTAAAGCTCAATGTAATTTTGTTGTTTTGCTATTATGACATGGATATCCTGTTTCCATGTGGATGGCAAGTGCCCCTCTCCACCCAAGTGTGGACTTCCCCTTCCGCAGTTTTCCAAGAAGTGACACAAGTGGGACCCCTGGACACATTCACTCTGAAATGTTTACCCTGAGGGCTGGTGTGCCCCTTCTTATTAGTGACCACTCTTGCTTCTCCTTCATTCCCTCTTTACTGGAAGGGATTACCCTGTGCGTGTGCACACACATACAGGTAGTGGGATAGACATCCTTCTGCAAGATGCTGTTCTTTCCCGTTCCCGAAGTTGACACCGCTGGCTTGCACCCTTCCTTTTTTGCAGGTTGAAGTAGACAGAAATTTGGCTGTTCAGTTTCAGACTGACGCTACTGTTCTTTTTTCATTTTGTCATTGTCTTAAAGGTCCTATATTTCGTGGGAAAGCTTATTGGAAAAATACTTACTTTTTTAGCAATTCTGACTCCATTTCCAGATTTTTTATTCTTCCTGTTTTAAAAACAAAAACAAAAACAAACAAACCCAAACCTGGTACTTGAAGTTTCTGTTTGCACAATATTAGTGCCTTGTCTGGGCTGGTATTGAATAAGTCATATGGGACTGAGATACAAGTTACAAACGAGACAGTCTGATTGTGCTGTGTTGGACAATGTTCTAGAACACAAAACTGCCATGGGAAGTGTAATGCAATGGGAAGCCTTCATTGTATAGACAGAGGAGCACCCACTCTCCAGATCAAAGATGTTATCTGCACAGTGTGACGTTGTTTGGGGGGAAAAAAGCCTCCAGTTTGTGTAGTAGCTACTCTGAAAACTGAGAGTTTGCAAGCACAAAAAAATTAACATACATGCTGGTTTGCTATAGAATGGAATGCTCCTCTTGCTTTTGCTTCAGGAAGGACTTCTAATGGCTGTGAAGCTAATGACTATTTCTCATACCTTTAGCTTGAGCCAGGTGAGTTTGCTTTTAAATTGCTGCATGCTTCTCATAAGTAGCTGCAGAGTACCTGTGTATTTAGTGATGGTGGAACTGGGTATTTTTACACTGAGCGCTTTTTTTGTGTGCAATGATGGCAAGTGGCATAGCTGTTTTCAGTAAGAAAAATGAGTGAGATTTTTCTTTTGGAAAATGTTGTGTTTAATGTCTGACAAACATTGAGAAGAACAGCTTTAAAACAGGTAAACATCTACATATTGTTTTTAAGCTACAAAGTAATGTGCTTCTAAAATAAAATATTTATTGTATTTCCTTAGTACAGCTGAGATCCTTTGATTAAAAATGTTCTCAACTGTTACAATAACACATTTTTGATAGATTGGGAAATGGGGGCTACGCTGTCCCGCCTGCTGTCTCCTGCCTGAAAAGAGCTGAAGAGGGAGAGATTTTACAATCAAGTATCTGAAGATTCCCATGCTCCCATTTGGCTCCTGTGAGATTTCGGTTGGTTCCTGCAGGCTTAATTTATTACAGTGTCTTCTGCCAGCCACTTATCTACCTCGCTCTGAGGTCAGGCAGGCATTTCAATGGTACCATGGATGGAGCAAGTAGTCCCTTTTTATCCTTTTGCTCATGACTTTCATTTGTTCACAGATGGTTGAGAGTTTGCAGTCTGCCCCCACCATATACCTACTTTTGCATGTGACAGGTTGGATAACTTCTACAACTGGCCTCATAACACACTCTGCTGCTCTGGAACTTGTTTATACGTTTTATCAAGTAGCCATGTTGAATAAGAGAGAGTGAAATAATGAACTTTGCTTATCTTTAGTTTGCAAACTCAGTTTTACTTCCTCTACACTCGAACAAGATGGAAGTGAAGTCTTTCACTGTTTCCAGGTCTACTGTTAAAGATGCAAAAGTTTAACAGAACCTCATCTGAAAATCCTAAGGGCTAAAGGATGTAGTGAGTGTTATGCTAATTAGTACCAAATAACAGGAGATGATTATGTTCTTTAAGAGCTGCAGACTTTGCAGGCTGTCATGTTTCTGGCAGTGTGAATGGCTCATGATTCTTAGAAAGAGGGATCCATCCTCTTCCTCCACCCCCCACCCCGTTTCATCTCTGTAGTAGATATGGCTCATTGCTTTTCTGAAGGAACAAAGAAATTGGGGGCTACAAGTAGAGGTTGTAGAGGGAGGTAATTGTTAAAATACAGTCATACCTAATTATACATGTGGACATCATCTCTAAAGTCCCTTCTTCCACTGGGATCTAGAAGTTGGTAAGTTTGCAACTTACCTTTAAATATCCATTTACTGCAGACTTTTCATTTTCAAGCATTTTATCTGCTGCTAGCTGAATTTCTACTGATGGAACATTGGCTATATTATATAGCCATCCCCCATTCGAAAGCTTCTGCCTTAGTTAGCAGGAATGAGAGGTAAGAGAAGACCGCTGTGAAGAAGCTTGCACTGCACTACTCTAACACGTTTAATTAACTCACTGTGAAATGTACAGTTTACAAATGTACCGAGTAGTCAGAAAAAACCCAAAACTTAACTCATTCTCCTAGGAAAGGATTAGATTTCTGTGCAAAAACTATGGCTTGGGTCCCAGATGTGATGGGTTGCCCAGGGAGCGATAACAGCTGGCAGGAGGCACATCATTCCTAACTCGCATCAAGCCTGACACACTCATTGCCCCCAACCCACTGTTGTCATGATCTGTATCTAAAAGCTGTCCTGTGAGGTGGTATATGCAAACTAGTAACACACTGGTCATTAATATTATGTGATGTAGGTGTGGGCAGTGTACACAGAATCAGAGATATGTATTGGAAATATATTCTTCAACAGTGTTCTGCAAGCAGTGCACAAGTCTGGCCTGTCTTACAGAAAGGAATGTTGTTTTGCCTGTTTTCGTGTCTCCCATTAAATTAAGCTAGGTAATAGCTGAGAGGACAAAGAAAAGTACATCTACATATAAGGTACACAAAGCCATCAAGCTAAATGAGTGAGGGGGGGCAGATCGCTTAATGATCATGACCGGAGATGGAGCCTGAACTTTCAGGAAGCCTTTGTATCTCTTGCAACAGTGACACGGGACTTTGGGAAATGTAAGCCAGTGCAGAAGGCTATTTTGACATCCATCACCTAGAGGACAAAGGGAGAGTCATACCCTTTGAGTGCATGAAGCATGGATCCTCTGGGCCTGAAAACAGTGTGACTGGGGCTGGCTATAGGTGAGAAATCTCCTTAGAGAAAGATTGTAATTAGTTAAAATTGAATTTTAGCCACTAGAAAGCATGTGTTTTGTTTTTTACTTGTAACCATCTCTCTCTCTTAAAGCTGTTCTTTAACTAACTTCTGTGTGCTCGGCCTCTTTGGAGGTAGTGAACTTAACTTGTGAGATTATCCAGTGAGAGGGACTGGCTTCTACTACGGAGGTAGTTTTTGTGGAGATTCAGGATGGGAGAGGCAGGCTGTTGTGTCACCTTGCCAGAAACCAAGGTACGGCCATTGTGCTGTGTGCAGGCTGCTAGTGTCAGGACTCTAAGCCAAAATTGCACAGAATAGAAGCACCCAGGGTTACAGGGCAGGTAAGGACAGCACCCCTTAGTGGTCTCATGGAACACTGCCTCCCACCCCCAGCTGATCACACTTACTGCCAGTGGCTAGTAGTCATTCGCATTTTTCCACTGCACACTTAGCTAATGGAAGAGTGACGAAATTTACCCTAACTCATGTCCTTATTTAGACTCATGGCTGTGCTCAATCTCAATGTAAATGGTCTTTGTAGAGGAATCCAGAGTTCTCTCAAGTGGCCTCTTAAAGTAGAGCATTCCACCTAAGATGAGGGGTGGAAGGGGCATGCTTTTACTAAATAACATGGTGACATGCTGTTCAGGACACCCAGAACTGTGAGTGGTGGTAGTACCCTCGGCCTCAGCCAGCATGAGCTTTGGTGGAGATTAGACAGCAGGTCTGCTCCCTGCCACTCGTCTGTCTGCCTCACTCGCAAACTCCTCAAGACTCCACCAATTTAAACCTTTTGCCAGGATGCTACAGTGCACTCCAGTTCTCAGAGATGTCTTGTTGCAGTGTCTAGCCCTCTCCTCAAACACCACAGAAGTTACTAATTTTGTTGCTCTTTTAAAGGGAAATTCATTAATTTAACTGAGGTTTGACTTAAAATCAGAGGGTTAAGTATAAGGAATAAAGATAGAAAGGGTTACAAGCTAACAAAAGTGAAAATGTGCTTCCAAGACTAAAATGTGCAAGTAAGTCTCTTGGCTAAAGCCGTGTTTCTCACGTCTTCTCTTTCAGCGTGCCTGACCAGACAATCTCACCAGGCACCTTCACGAAGCTCAGACTACTCGGTTCCTTTGGTTCCTCGGGTGAAGAATAATGTAAGGGTTTGCTCCCCCCGTTTATAGTCCTGTAAACCTTTGAAATGTATCCTCAGATAAAATTCCTTTTGCTTGCTGGGTGTGGACACCATGCTGTGTTCTGCCCTGCTGGTGATTTTTATAATGCAAGTGATCTTTTCCTACGACTTCTAATACAAATAAATTGCTTATGAATCTGGCCACAGCTGGTTTCAGGCATTGGCCTCTGCTTTGTCAGGAGAAAACTTGTTTATCAGCTGCCCTGACATGTTTTGTTCAAACACGTTTTAGTCACATAGGCTGAAAATAGCAGTAAAGTTTCTAAGGGGTTGACCCTACATATATTATGTAAAAATACTAATGATCGGTGTGTTATTAGTTTTCCAAAGGTATTACATGCCATCTTTTGCATAAATATCATGACAGTGTGCCATCTGGCCTTGGGTAAACACTGATATCAGCTTGACATCACAAACCAACTTTACCTACACATGTTGTCTTGTGACCAACTCTCAAATCATATATCATTGTTAGCATTATATTTTCTCTTCAGTAGGATTTGGGAAGACATTTGTCCTGTTGTGTTGTAGGTGTGGTATTTGACCTATTGTGGTATAGGTGTGGTATTTACAAATAGCATTACCAAAGAACAAAAAAGCAGCTGTCCTTACAATCATCTTGCACATTATGAATCTTCCAATTATCTACAAAATTAAGTACAGTACAGTCACTGTTCTATTCTCAGTGGGAACAGGAAGTGCTTTCATCCCATAGTTTTCTTCCAAAGGGCTTCTCACATTTACAATCGCTCTGACCTTATTCCTGCCACTGCAAAACTTGGCACATCTTATAATTAAGACACTTGACCCAGCCCTGTTTTAATGAGTATACTTTATAGCATATGATTAGTTCAAGCTACCTCTAAACATTTAAACTTCTATTACAGTAAAAAAGAGAGTCCTGTAGTACTTTAAAGACAAATTTCTGCAGGCATAAGCTTTCATGGGCTTTAGTCTTTAAAGTGCTACAGGACTCTCATTTTTGCTGTATATAGACTAACACAGCTATCCCTCTGGAACTTCATATTACAGTAGTACCCAAAGATCTGAGTCTTGGGCTCTTGCTGTATAAATAAGGGAAGATGCATACCTGTCTTGAAAACAATATAAAAAGTTAATAATGTCTATACAAATCCTCTGTGTTTTGCATGCTGCTGTTTTCTGATTTCCACTCATGGATGTATTTCTGCAAGGATGGAGAAGCTAAGTATTTTCTTGTACTCCCATTAGAACTTAATATAAAAATTTGCTGTGGTTTGACAGAAAAAAAATCTCATCTGTTGGTTTATTATGTTTTGATTTCGCTTACTTTTATTTACGCTGTTATTTAGCGGCTTCTCTGGATAAACATTCGTAAAATCCCACGGTGGCTATCAATGAAAATACTGCCACCACTGTTAATAATATCCGTAGGCTTTTAAACCAGGTGGGATAAAAAGAAAGAAAGGCAAGGTCATAATGTAATGCTACCCCTAAAGTCAATATTAGAATGACTACAGCCTGAGTGAGCTCAGCTTTAAAAAGTACAGCACACCAGGCTAAGAAAGGAGGAACTACACTGTTAGCCAAGTTCATCCAATCAAGCTTGGCTGGGCTATTTTCTGGGAGAGCAAAGCCCCACCTGATTCCTCCTAGAAAAGAGATTACAGAGGCCCCATATGTAATTTGAACAAATGCCAGCTCAGGGTCATAAGTCTGTTTGATAGCCATTATCAGTGGCACTGAAACAAAGGGAATCAACCCCCCAATGCCCAGGTACAAGGCAGGCTTAGGCGACTCTTTCAGTGACCTCAGAGGGCGCCGGAAGTCTAGGCTGCGTTGAGGTTCTTTTGGTTCCTTTTTCTTTAAGCAATGGAGGGAGGAGTGGAACCCTTGGGCCTTGGTTACACATGCGGAGGCCTGGCGGAGGAGCTGAGAGCTCGACAGATGAGGAAGATCTCTTTGCAGAGGGAGACTGTGAGGAGAAGAACAAATGGTCTTATTCCTTCCATACTGTGGTAGTCTTTGAAGGGTCAGTTTTTGGACCTGCAATTACAAAACTTATTAGGAGCATCTGACAAGTACTTGTTAGCTTGGAGAGTTGATTAGTTGTACCCAATATAAAACTTAACAGATTTGCACAGGTGGGCTATCATCTAGTCTGTTAATTGGAGTTATAATTTATAACTTATGAGTTTTTAAGAGAAGGGGAAAAAATAAAGCACAAGAAGTGGCCAGTTTGACTACAGCAAACATTACGCAAAGGTTACAGAAATTGCTGTCTTCCTCCCCCGTTTTGACATGGCAGGGACCTTCAAAAAGAATAACTGCACTTGTTCTCTTCTTGCTGCTTTATGATGAATAAAGAAGCCTGAAAGGTCTCCTCCAACTACTTCCCTTGCTTGTGTTGTTCACACTAGAAATGCCAGTCTTGCTTAAGGTAGAAGTTTTTATGATGAGTAGGGAACTATTGCAATGATATCATGAGAGCCAACAGAACCGTAACTGAAAAGGAAAAGTATTGTTAGTTACCTCATTAGCTTAAATTGACTAAGGTTTTGGATAAAGAAAGTCTGCATTAAAGATTAAGCTCCTTTCCCTTTACAATTAAAGTGTTAGAACTCTCAATAAACATCCACATGAGCGGCCTGAGCTCCTCGTGCAAAAAATGTCATTCCTGATGTTGCCGAGGAAAAGCCCAACACCTTTCTGCCTTCTTTATACTCAATCAAAAGAGGGCAGCTATACAACATTTAAAAAATCCGTTGCAAATTGTGACCTGAGTGTGTGGCGACTGTATCATCACCATGACATTACAACAGTTTCAATTAAGAGGAATTTTGTGATACTACCTTATATATATATATAGCCAGACTGTACACTTAAGTTCTGTCCATAGTTACATCCATGAAACCCCACAGACTTCAGTATGGTTGCAGAGATACAACTGAAATGTGAATTTGGCCCTTTAATTTTAACAGCTACCAAATACCAGTGACAGAATATATTAGTAAGCCTGTGACACAGCCATGTGGCTGAGTTGGGGGAATCAATGATGCCAGGCAAGAATCAGGGAAAAAATGGTTTACAATTCTATACACTTTAAATGTTTGAAAAAGTTCCTTTGGAAAAAAACAAAATATAAAATAAAACCTCAATCCACTGTAAAATATGAGCCAACTGTGTTTTATACCCAGTTTTGGGTTTTTTAAAGCTATTTCAGGGTTAAAGTAGATAATACATTAGAAACTCACTTTTAAAGGTGCATGGGAACAACATCGCTGTACAAGGTGAAACATATTTCCCTTAGCAGAAGGCCCTAAGAGATGAAGAAAAACTTAGTAACAGTCTATACTTGGTAGAATATCCACAGCATATGTCTCAGTAATAAGTTACTACAACAATTTGTTTTCCCTATTGTATTAGAACGAGTCATAATCATTTTGTTTTAATCATTTTGTTTTATAAGTAAGAGGAAGCAGATCAGGACTGTCTTTGTTTTTGTCACTGTACAATTAATAACATTTTTATCTACTGTACTCCTACGTCCAATTAATTGTACTGAACTTTTACAGAGCATTTTGTTTTCAAGTCACTTTACCAGCTAAGGTCCTGAACTTGTAATGCATCTTATTGCCTGATCAGGGCCTAATTATGTCTCAAGGTGCCCCTGAAGTAGGTAAATATCTCCATTGCACAGATGGGGAAACTGACAGCATAAATGGTTTGCCCAAATCATGTAGCTGGTTGAGGGTAGAGCTAGAATTAGAATTCCCTGTCTCCCAGCCCCAAATTAAATCCACTAATCCTACAAAAAGAATTCCTCTAAAGGCTGAAAGTTTCTAGGTAACATTACTACTGTTCCTTTAAAAAAAATAGAAAGCCTAGAGAAAATTACTGTGTTACAAATACAATTTTTAAAATGGGTCCATTGTGTATTACAGAAGCATCTAGAAGCCCCAACCAGGCCTGGTAAAATGGAGCGTTTACAGACTAAATAACCAGTACAGCTCAAGGAGATAGCACGGGGAACTGTGAGGGAGAGTAAGTCGTGTGCCCAAAGGAAGTCTGTGACAGGTGGGAACCGAACCAAGCAAAGCCCCTGCTCCACCGTAATCAATAATAATGCATGCGGATGAGGTAGGTGTAGCCGGAGGCTGCAATCTGGATCACGGTTCCCTTGCACCAGCTGCTGTGCGAACACCCCCGCACCCCTCCTCTCTGTGCCCCCCGCAGAGCTTCAGGAATCAACCGCTGCTTGCAGAGCCAGACCCGCTCCCGCCGGGGAGCCCAGCCGCCGCCGCCTACCTGCCCAGGGGAACGGCGAGGAGCAGAGCAGCGCCAGGCCCAAGAGCAGAGCGCAGGAGGTGGCCCAGGGGCAGGGCTTCTGCGCGGGTGCCGGGGATGCAGAGGCCGGCCCAGAACACGGGCCGGGCACTTTCGTTCCGACCCCACGGCGCTTCCCAGCGCGGCAGAAGCTGCCCCTGGCCTGAGCCGTTCAGGCGAGGAGGGAGGGAGTGGCCGGGGCACGAGGCACCGGCTCTAAGGGCGGGAGAATTGACGTTAAAAACCCGCGGCAGCGCCTAGCACACGTGCGCGCCACGGCAAGGGGCGGCCCCGCCAGCGGCTCGCTAGTATTCGCAGCTTGTATTCGGGTTCATTTGTATTTATGCCTCCCCAGCTTGGCAGTGGCGGCTGCCCCCGCCGGGCGGCACTTTGCCTGCATCTGTCGCTGCAAGTCGCACGGAGCGTCTGGGCCCGATCGCTCCCGAGGGGTGTCTGCAAAGAGCAGCTGCGGTTTGCAGAAGGGGTGAGAGGCGGCTGGCACTAAACCTGCTTCTGGCATCTGAGGACTCCTCCTTGCCCTGCAATTGCACTTTGCAGGAAGGGTCTCGGGGGCATAATTTCTCTGCTTCTGGGTGGGTCGCAAAGTTCCTCCTGCTGAGTGTAAAGCCCCTGCATTTCCCCCGTTATTTCTGCGGCGTATTAAACGGTCGGCTGCCTCCCTGGGGAAGGACTGATTTCTACTCAAAGCCTGTCTGCCCGCCTCTGTCGAGCTCTCTTCCCGGCGGCGGGGGACACGCTTGCTCTCCAGGCTTAGCTCTCGGTTAACTCCTTCCAGCGGGCTGAGCGTCGTTCGCTTTAAGAGGCGGGGACTACAAATCCCAGCATGCACGGCGGCGCTGCGTCCCCCCCACAAGCGGCGAGACTGGCGCAGTGCATCCTGGAACTTGGAGTCTCGGATGGGGGGAGGAATCCGAGCTCCCTCCTCCACCCCCCATGACAGACCCGAACACAGCTGGAGTGCCAGCCGCCCGGGGAAGTTGAGGGGCGGGGCTCGAAAGTCGAGCCCCCGTTCCCCCCCCATTTAGGAGCCAAAGGAGGCGGGCGCGCACGCGCTTGGCGGCGCCGTCTCCGCGGGAGCGTCCGGAGAGAGCTCGCGCCGCCGGGCAGGAGCGACCCCACCGCGCGCCGCCGGCCCGACGTGAGCGCGCGCGGCGCGGCCGGCTGCCCCAGGTGGGCGTGTCCCGCGCGCAGCCCCTCCCCCTCCGGGCGGGCGGGCAGGGCCCCGCCGCCATTTTGGGCAGAGCTTTGTTATGGTTGTGCGGTGGGGGCGCGGGACGGACGCGACGCCGCGCGGGGGCCAGGCCGGTGAGTGCCGAGCCCCGCGGGGCTGCGCCGCCCTGGGGAGGGGCCCGTCGGGCCAGCCCGCGCGGGGCGGCGGGGCGCCTCCGGTCGGGCCGCGGGCAGCCGCCCCCAGCCCCGGTACCGAACCGGAGCTGCCGGGCCTGTGAGCCGGGGCGGCCCCGGGAGGCTCCAGCGAGGCCGGCCTGTGCCGCGGGCCGGGGCCAGGCTGCCTCCGCGCTGGGGGTCGTGGTGGGCGGGCGCCCGGGGCTCAGGGAGCGGGGGGCGGGGCGGGGCTGCGGGCCGTAGCGCGGGGGGGCGGGCTTTAGGGGGCTGGAGCAGTCTCGTGGGGTGGGGGTTGGGCTGCGGGGGGGGGAGTCGTTTGTTTGGGGCAGTTTCCGTCGCGTTTGCTCCCCGGACACCCAGCCACAGCGTTCGGGGCGGGCGGTCGGTGCGCGGAGACTTCCGAAGACGTGAGTGTGCGGGCGGGGAGCGCTGATGATGGTGTGGCGCGGGGGAGCCAGGACCTGCGGGAACACTCCCACCAAAGAGCTAGGCAGTAACGGCCAGCGCAGGTTTTGTTTACCTTGGACGTTTCCGGCAGCCTCCTGGACTTGGGGGGTTACGTTCCGCAGGCCAAGTTCGCATTCCCTGTTTCTCTCACCATCAGGTGTTCTGGCATCTCTGGGGGCTGTTTGAAGTTTGCTGAAATTAATATTGTTTAAAACATTGACCTGTCGAGAAATAGGCCAGTGTCTTTTTGAGCACTCCTTGGCTGGTTTCAGTGTGAATACAAATTTCAAGTATGGAAGGGAAGAGTCAAGTCTAGTGAAAACATTGAAACCCTTTTGTCTCAGATTTTCCAGTTTAACCCTTGTGTTCTGACATTTCTTCCACTAATCAGCTTCAGTAAGAAACACAGATAGGTGGTGCATACCTTGTTCCAAGAGCTCAATCTGCTGAGACTCAGATGTAAGGTAGTCAAAACAAGATATAATTTGCATTATAGAGTCGTTTGTATTGTCGGTGAAGATTCAGAATTTGGTTACTCTACACTAGAGGAGACTAAGTTTCTATGGTTAGAAGTAAACTTTGCTCTAAAATTAGTGATGTGCTTTAGAGAGGAGTTACTTTTTTTTTAAGTCTGAATCAAAAATGAAACCTGTTGGCTAATAAACCAGGTGAACTGAATCTTGATTTACAGTTTTTTGGTGCTTTCCAGTTATTTCTGCTAGGTTTTTGTAGGTTTTTTTTATCAAGTGCTTTTGTGGCTTTTAAAGGTAGAGTAGTATTCTAGTACCGAAGTTACACATGCTTCGCTTTGTAAATGACTACTAGCAGGATATGAGTTTATATAGCCAATCCTAAAGGGACTACAGGTTTGATATCCTATTGCAATTAGTAATTGCTTTTTAATTATATTTAAATTATAATTATATTTAATTAAATTAATTATATTTTTATAAGTAATAGAGTTTGTGGGTTGAAAATAGATTTTTTTAAAATGTTTTCTAGCATCTACAAGATAGGAACTTCAGTTCCCTTTGGTTAGTCGTTTTCCTCTACCTGGCATAGAACATATTTACTTTTCAGTGTGAATTTTAGGTGACTGTGTTCTTGCCTTGGGAAAGGCAGTAAGAGTGTAGGATATTATACCTTTCACATTAGGGATAGAAAAAGGCCTTGTGTTGAAAGGTCGATACCCTAAAGCCTTGCACTCATGTAACTCAGGTCCCCAAACTGGGGGATGTAGGACCTCCCCCCAGGAGGTTGCAGAGGAAAAGGGGGGGGGGGGACATGGCAGGGGCTGGGAGGAAGCACTACCCAGCCCTGCTCTGTTCCCATTTCCGCCTTGGCTCATGGGCCCTGTACCCCACTTCTGTCCAGCTTGTGGCCCTTGGCGCGGGCCCCATGGCTGCATCTCCAGCTCCATCCCTGGCCACAGCTCAGGCCCCCGGCTATGGCTTTGGCCCTGGCTCCCAATTGCAGCTTCTGGGGAGGCATGGACCTGGTAAGGGGGGGGGCGTGATCCCAAAAGTTTGGGGTCTTCTGGTGTAACTAAAGCTTTTTAAGCCCCTGTGTGGGTGTTCTTAAATTGGTTTTAAAACAACAGCTTATATCAATTTCGCTTAAATCTGAAAGGAGACTACTCAAACTAAGTTGCTATAAGCAGTTTTAAAAAGATTTAAACACCATTCTGGACAATTATGAAGCTTACTTTCTGAAACAGTATCAAAATGCTTTTGTCCTACCTATAGTAATGCTTCAGCTGTTTAATACTGTTTCACGGGGATGGATGCTGAAAGCCATTATTAGTAACAGTTCAGTTACCTAGCTTAGACAAGGCCTAAGAGGTTTAGTTTAAGAATCTTTTATAAGTAATGTTTTTGAGTAAATATGAAGGTGTTTGAAAAATGAATTCAAAAGGTGATGAATAGTTTATAGGTATTTGTACAAAGTTGGGCTTTTTTTAAGGCAAAATAATTCCAGGGTGAGAGTACAAAGGAGTTTGAAGAATTGGTCTTGTCATTTTTTTTAAATGTGTGTGATGGGGGTAAAATAACAAACTGGTGACTTCCGTTAGTAAGGCAATTCCCAAATAATTAAATAACTTAAAACAGCTTTTACATTGAACCTCTTCAACTATGGATAAAAAATCAGCTCTACTGTTCCCCTCAGCCTTTTTTGAGACATTTTGATGGTATAACAATTGCAAGTGGTATCACAGGGGGTGGCTTTTCTTATAAGGAATAAATCTTGGACAAGTATAGCGTGTGTGGGTGTGTACACAGACACTTGTGTAGTGTTTTTCATTTATAGGTCTCAAAGCGGTCAAGAATAATTATCCTCATTTTACAAATGAGAAGAGAGGGACCAAAGGGACTGTTAGCATTTCAAGCCATACAGTGAGTCATCAGTAGAGCCCAACGCAAATCTCTTGACTGGCAATCTGGTGCCTTATCCTCAGAATTTTCTTGTTTCCAGGAAAACATGGTCCCGCTTGTCCTAATATTTTCAAGCAGAAGCTAATTTTTGCATGTGGAAGAATTTTGGCATTGGGTATATAAACACTTTTGTGTGAAGTGTGCAATCAAATAAAAGCCTTTGTTTCAACAAACTAGACAAAAGACTGAAAAGTTCAAGGCTGCATCCTTGTATCTGTTTTTATTTTAGTATTTTTAAGGTAGGTTGAAAGGCTAGTCAGCTATGAAATTCTTGAACTGGCTTTATTTCCGAAGTGTAGTCATGTAAACAGACCGTTCAGTTGTGTGTACGTGAATGGGAAACTCAGGTAAACTAGTAATTCAGGGTCATGTGCAGCTAAAATAATTGAGTGCTTATCTTTGCCAAATCATAGAATATTAGAGTTGGGAGGGACCTCAGGAGGTATCTAGTCCAAACCCCTGCTCAAAACAGGACTACCCTCAACTAAACCATCCCGGCAAGGGTTTTGTCAAGCCTCAGTTTAAAAACCTCTAAAGATGGAGATGCCACCACCTCCCTAGGTAACCCATTTTAATGCTTCATCACCCTCCTAGTGAAAAACTTTTTCCTAATGTCCAACCTAGACCTCCCCCACTGCAACTTGAGACCGTTGATCCTTGTTCTGTCATCTGCCACCACTGAAAACATCCTAACTCCGTCCTCCCTGGAACCCACTTTCAGGTAGTTAAAGGCTGCTATCAAATCTCCCCTCATTCTTCTCTTCTGCAGACTAAACAGGCCTAGTTCTTTCAACCTCTCCTCATAAGTCTTGTGCCCCAGCCCCCTAATCATTTTTCTTCCTCCGCTGGACTCTCTCCAACTTGTCCACATCCTTTTTGTAGTGGGGGGCCCAAAACTGGACACAATACTCCAAATGCGGCCTCACCAATGCCGAATAGAGGGGAATAATCACTTCCCGTGATCTGCTGGCAATGCTCTTACTAATGCAGCCCAGTGTGCCATTAGCCTTCTTGGCAACCAGGGCGCACTGCTGACTCATATCCAGCTCTTTATCCACTGTAACCCCCAGATCTTTTTCTGCACAACTGCTGCCTAGCTTGTCAGTCCCCAGTCTGTAGCCGTGCATGGGATTCTTCTGTCCTAAGTGCAGGACTCTGCACTTGTCCTTGTTGAACCTCATCAGATTTCTTTTGGCCCAATCCTCCAATTTGTTTAGGTCCTTCTGTATCCTATCCCTCCCTTCCTGGGTATCTACCACTCCCCCTAGCTTAGTATCATCTGCAGACTTGCTGAGGGTGCAATCTACCCCCTCTTCCAGATCATTAATGAAGATACTGAACAAAACCGGCCCCAGGACCGACCCCTGGGGCACTCCACTTGTGACTGGCTGCCAGCTAGACATGGAGCCATTGATCACTACTCGTTGAGCCCTTTGCTCTAGCCAGTTCTCTATCCATTTTATAGTCCATTCATCCAACCCGTACTTTTTTAACTTGCTGATGATAATACTGTGGGAGACTGTATCGAAAGCTTTACTAAAGTCAAGGTTATCATGTCCACTGCTTTCTCTTCATCCACAGAACCAGCCACCTCTTCATAGAAAGCAATCGGGTTGGTCAGACATGACTTACCCTTGGTGGATCCATGTTGGCTGCTGCTGATCCCCTTTCTCTCTTTTAAGTGTCTTAAAATGGATGGTTTTCTTGTTTGGAATTGGTCACACCCGATATCTTTTTAGAGCACATGCTAAAGAAACATCTGACTGAAAGTGAAACTGTTGTGATTTGAGACGTTTGAGTCTATAACTTGTATGGAACGTTCATAAAGCTATCACAGCTTTGCAAGTTGTAAAACAACGTGTACCTATGAGCTGTTTAACGTCAGTTTGTTGGTTTGGGTTTTTAAGCATTATGTTAACTATATATTGGGATATGACCTTGTGGGATACTAATTGTGTTTTCTGTTAAACAAGAATAGCTCAGATCACCTTCAAATAACAAAACAAAATAAGTTTCGTTCATGTATACAAGTAGATGCGGTACCATTACTTACTTTTGTAGTGGTTATCACAAGGGTTATTATGTGATAAAGAGAATGTGTGATTCTCTCCATTATGCAAAGATCCAAGTGCACCTGCTCTTTACCAGCCAGACCTTGATGTAAGGCACTGGTTCTCAACCAGGGGTACATGTGCCCCAAGGGTATGCAGAAGTTTTCCAGGGGGTACAGCAACTCATCTAGGTATTTGCCTAGTTTTACAATAGGCTACTTAAAAAGCACTAGCAAAGTCAGTACAAACAAAAATTTCACATAGACAATGACATTTATACTGTTGTATATACTATACACTGAAATGTAAGTCCAATATTTGTATTCCAATTGATTTATTCTATAATTTTATGGTACAATGAGAAAGTAAGCAATTTTTCAATACAACTGTCCTGTGACACTTTGTTTTTATTTGTTTTTGTAAGCAAATGGTTTTTCAGGAGATGAAACTTGGGGGTATGCAAGACAAATTAGAGTCCTGAAAGGGGTACAGTGGTCTGGAAAGGTTGAGAGCCACTGTTGTAAGGACTGATGTTGACAGAAAAATAGCTCCATGCTGAATATTCAGGTGGTTCCAAAATGTTCTCGTGTCTGACTTTACTTTTAGATATACCTGTGAAAATGTCTCGCCTTAGTGAGTTACTGTCAGCACATGTCTACACTGCAGTTAAACACCTGTGGCTGGCTTGTATTAGCTGACTCAGGCTTATGTGGCTTGGGCTACAGGGGTGTAAAATTGTTATATAGACATTTGGGCTCAGGGTAAAGCCAGAACTCTGGGACCCCACCCAGGAGGAGGATCCAAGAGCCCAGGCTCCAACCTGAGCTTGAACTTCTGCTGCAGTTTTATAGCCTTCTAGCTCCAAGCCATGTGAGCATGAGTCAGCTGACATGGGCCAAAGGACAGTGTAGATGTAATCTGACCTCTTGCGATGTGGATTTACAGTTTATATTGCAGTAGCCCCCCAAGACCCCAGTCAAAGTCAAGATCCCATTGTGCGAGGTGCTATAATACGTATACAAACATGGTCCATGACCCAAAGATCTTACAGTCTAATTTGAAACCAAGCGTTGTCAGTGAGACGAACAATGAAAGGGGGGAGCGGGGTGAGAGCACGATTGTAACAATGAAAATCATAGGTTAGCTGTTGCTCTGCTTGATAATTTCAAATCTGAATGTTGCTTTTCTTAAGTAAATCAATTATCCTTCTCTTCTGCAGTCTCCTGACTCCCTGACATGGATTCAAAAGTGACTTAAAAGGAGGGCTTTCCATTTTCTATCTGGTGTATAAAAGTCTGGAGAGAATTTATAAAAGTTCTCAGTTTTTTCATAAGAAATATCAGGTCTTGCTTCTACCCTGTTTTTACTAGAGGACTTTGTGGATGGTGAAAAATGATAGTCTGACATTAGAGGAGACAAACTTGCAAAACAGAGGGAGAAAGGATGTTTAGGCCATCTTTAAAATCTTTAGGTGATATAGTTTAACTCTTGATTTTCCAAAGTTTTCAAATATAAAAACATTAATGAAGTAATTAAAACATTTTTTAACACTTTAACTCAGTCATTAGGTAGTTGGGAGAAAAGCCCTCTATTAAAAATAAAAACAAACTGCCCCTTCATTTGAGGGCAGGGAAAGCTCTCATCCCTGTATTTGCAGGAATAGAAAAATATTTGTAAGACGAGACTTGCTGTTCTTGATACCTGAATTTTTAAAAAGCAGAAAAAACCCTTAAAGTACCAACCTTTAAGAGGTTCTTAGGTTCAGAAGAATCAAAAAAATAAAATACAATGCTTTTATTACCCTGTGCAAGTCACGTTTATCTTTAGTGCTATGAGCCGCTTAAACGAATTCTATGTGACTCAACGAGCTGTTGGAACTGTTTGATTCAATTGAAGTAGATGGATTTTTTTCAAGTAAGTTAATTTCTAGAATAAATATTTACTGAAGATTGACAATGCCCAGTTTTTTAGAGAATATAATGGAAATCTTGGTCTCTGCCCTAAGTACTTTGTAGTCTGTCAGACACAGTGCTATTTAGTTATAAGAACATCCATGCTGCTAGGAAGCTGATTGTTAAAACAAATGCACTTTAAAAATAAAAATGTAGCACCACCACAAAGCTGTTTAATTATGGTGATCAAAGTGTTTTTAAAAGGTTGCACTTTCTGTGCACTTTCAAGTATAAATAAATGTTACATGTTTTTGAAAAGTGGCTGGATTTCATGCTTTTAAATTCAGGATAACTATTAAATAAACATGGAATAATAATTTTTAAATCTTCAGGGAGCTTGGTGCATCTTCCTCTGGTACTGAACAGAGAACTTTGCAGTATTACTTTTGGAGGTACAAGCCATTTTGGAAGCTTTGCAAACGAATTGTGGGAAGAGTTTTTTTATAAACAACTTCAAAACCTTTGTGTTGAGGTATTTTAGAGGATGAAACAAGTATGGGTAGTTACTTTTTCACAGGTATTTTTAGTACCTGTGTGCAACGAGGTGGGAAGTATTCTAGTGTATTTGCTACATGATAAATGCTTTTTTTAAATAGCAGGTTTACTGCTTTGCAGCACAATTTCTTATTTCTAGAGTTATTTACAAAAATCACACATGGACAAAAGCTAAAACAATTTCTGAGTTTTTAAAATGTTGGATTTTCTGGCTTTACTGCTTTATTTAATAGATGTGTATCTGGTAACCTGATGATTGGTTTGTGAGGTGTAGTCATCCAGCAAAGAGGGTGAAAAAAAGGCAGGTAGTGCTAGCAGTTTTACATTATGGTCTTTGTGGCACAATACCACAGACTTTGTGAACAGTGTGAGTGTACAGATCTTTCCAGGACATCTGCATCCGTTGTCCCATGCTGTTGCAAGAAATAGCATATCCTGAAAAAGCTTATGGCAGAGTTGAGCATTGGGAAATAAGATCATTTTACAAATATTGAAGCAATATTAGCAGCAGTAGCTCATCGGGCAAGATGGCTACAAGGTGTGGCTAGACAAGTAGACCAATTCAAACTGAAACTAAAAGTTATTGTCTTGGCCTGGACTGTTTCATGTGGTTTAAAATACAAACAAATTGCAAACAAGCTAATTAAAGTTTCATGGATTTTGGTTTGTTTTCATTCAAACGCCTACTTGTTGCATCAATATCTACTGGTTGTACTAATCATCTCTTTTGTAGAAAGGCCTGTAATATTAAAAAAACAAACAAACAAACCCTGAGTTTTAATTTATGGTTACATGACTGTTTCTAAAAACAAAGGTTACAAATGTGCATGTGGCCAAGTATGATTGATTTGTTTACAGCAGCTTTTCAGCTCATGTAGAGCAGCATGAAGGGAATGTGTGTGTTTCTGGTGATAAACTTAGGGGGGTATAGTAAGGTGGAGGAAGTACTGTTCATGGTCTTCTGACTTTCCTGTTGAGACTGGAAAATATTGGTAGCAAACTTTTTTTTGCCTGTAGATAATTTGGTTGTCGGTTGTAATCCATTACCTTGCTAAATAAATTGGATGACTAATAAGCACAGATAATGGACTTGAGAAAGAAAGGAAACTTTCGTGTGTGTGTGTGTATATATATAGTTAATTCTTGAGGAGGAGGAATTTAAGTAAGTTCAGAGCAAAAACCCCCTTTAAAAGTATATAAAAAGAAAAGGCTTAGTGAATAGATCATCTTTGTGTGTATATTCAGTCATATCTGCTTGATTCAATAACTAAAAAGAACTGGCTGAAAAGAAAACATAGATAAGAGGTTGAGCTGGAGTCTGTTCTTCCTTGTGGATCAACCAAACTGTTCATAAATTAAGTCTCACACATGAGCTAGTATTAATGGGGCATTTGAGCTTCCCTTATATCTGTTGGAAGACTATTGTAGCAAAACATAGTTTGTCCTTCAAGTTCTTAGCGTGTGTAGGGGATAAGGTTTTGATTCAGAAAGTTGAGGAACCAACTTAGGAGGGTCATCTATTTTGCATCTCGTGTTGACCAACAGGAATGAATTAGTTACGAACATTAAGTTTGTCAGGAGCTTGATGGTGATCTGATAGAATTCAAGATCCTAAGGAAAGGAGGACATGAGACCAGCAAAACAAGGACACTGGACTTCAGAAAGGTAGATTTCAGCCAACTTGGAGAAATAGTAGGCAAGGTCCCATGGAAAGACCAATTAGGAAGAAAAAGGAGTTGAAGGGGGCTGGCAGTTCCTAAAAGATGTAATATTAGAGGCACAACCACAGGAGGCCAGTGTGGCTGCACAAGGAGCTTTTTAGCTAAATAAAAGGATACATACAGGAAATGGAAGGAGAGGCATGTCACGAAGAAAATACATACTTGTGCTAATCCCATGTATAGGGACAAAATCAGGAAAGAATAAGTTGGAGCTGGCAAGAAATTTTAGAGACGACAAGAAGGGGTTCTACAAATGTATCCAACAAAAATGAAAGATCAGGGGTGGTGTGGCCCTGCTAATCAATGGAGCAGGTAAACTGGTAACAGAAGTTGATAGGCAAGCATAGCTGCTCAATCAATGCTTGCTTTGCTTCAGCCTTCGTGTACAAAAAACACATGACTGGACAACTAGCGAAGATACCATAGATGACAAAGGGAAAGTGAAGAACATGTCAAAGATCTTCTGACTAATTTGAATGAATTCAGGTCAGCGGGGCCTGATGTTATTGATCCCCAGGTGCTGAAGGAATTAGCTGAAGAAATCTCGGAGCCACTAGCAATAATATTTGCAAACTCAGGGAAACTGCAGAAGAGCTAATGTAGTGCCTATCTTTAAAAAGGGGAAAAAAGGATGAGCTGGGGAACTATAGATCAGACAGCCTGACTTCGAAACCTGGGAATCTACTAGAGCAGCAGTTCCCAACGTTCTCAGGTGTGCAGACCCTTTTTCAACCTCCAAACGTGTCGCAGACCAGCACATCCTCCTAGTTTTATTTAAAATTGTACATTTCCTTGGTGAGGATGTACTTTTCTGTGGACCCTCTGTAGTAGCCTCACGGACTTGGGAACCACTGTATTAGAGCAATGTATAAAACATTCAATTTGCGAATACTTGGAGGATGAAGGGGTAATCATTAGCAGTCAGCCTGGATTTACTATGTACAAATCATACCAAACCAGATTGATTTCCAGCTTTGACAGGATAAATGGTTTGGTGGATACGGGGCATGCGGTGGACATAATATACACTGACTTGAGCAAGGCTTTTGACACAGTCCCACATGACAGTCTCATAAGTAAGCTGGAGAAATTCAGGCTTGGCGGAACTATCATTAAGTGGATATTGGTTAAACAGCCACAAATAACGAGTAACTATTATTGGAATGATACAAGGTTGCAAGGATGTCTCAAATGGGATTCCACAGGAATCTGTTCTGGGTCTGGTGTTTAATATCTTTATTAATGATCTGGGTGTAGGAATAGATGATCAGATTTGCAGATGACACAAAGCTAGAGGAGGTCTGCAAACCCTTTGGGGTATAGAGCTAAAATTCAAAAGGGATCTTGATCAATGGGCCAACTGGACTACAGACAGTAACATTAAATTCAGCAGACACACATGTAAGGTGCCACATTTAGGAAGTAAAACCAAATGCACAAATACTGAATAGAGGATAACTGGCTTGGCAGCAGCCCTGCGGAAAAGGATCAGAGTTGTGGTGGTTCACAATCTCAACCTGAGTCAACATGTGATGCTGCTGCAAAAGAAGCAAATGCAATTTTAAGTTGTGTTAACAGAGGCATAGCATGCAAGTCATGGGAGGTGATAGTGCCATTCTGTTGGGTGCTGGTTAGGCCTCATCTGGATTACTGTGTTCCGTTTTGGTCACCAGTGTACAAAAAGGATGTAGAGAAACAGGAAAGGATCCAGAGGTCAGTGACAGATAATCAAAGGGATGGAATGCAAGCCGTATGAGCAAAGGCTGAAAGACTGGGTATGTTTAGTTTGGAAAAGAGATTAATAGTGCATAATAGTGGTCTTCTAATACTTGAAAGGCTGCCATAAAGATGGAGAAAAATTGTCTTGCCACATAGGACATAGCATAGCAGATTTATATTAAATCTCAGGATAAACCTCCTAACTGTAAGAACAGTAAGACAATGGAACAGACTGCCTAGGGAGATTGTGAAAGCTCCTTCACTGGAGGTTTCCAAAAGGCGGCTGGATAACCATCTGCCTTGAATGTTTCAGACAACAAATCCTATATTTTGGCAGGGTGTTAAACAAATGACCCTTGTGGTCCCTTCTAACCCTATGGTTCTGTGATTGTGAAATCCGTATACATTTTTGCAATCCAACTTAAAACATTTGTTCTGATAGAACATGGGTGAAACATAATAAATCAAAGATTCCAAATTGAGTTTGAAGTGTGGCAATCAGAATAGGCATTTTCTTCTTGTGAAGGAAATAAGTTTCATATGGTGGCAACTGTGAAACCATACAATGCCATTTTTAGTCACTTTTCAAAATAAAATGGCATTTTGAACATTTTAAGTATTAAGGCTTTTTGAAAATCGTTTAATCCATGGAATAAATGATGGTGGATTGTATGTGTAATTTATTTCAGTCCACTTGCTAATGGGAAAATATTAATGTTGAACAAACCCCTTGGTCACTGACGCTAATGAGCTACCTTGTTAGCAGTCTTACCAAAGAGGTCAATGTTTGAGTGTAGCATGTAGACTAAACCTGTCTCATCTCCAGATGATTTGTCTCGGTGGCTGGGAATCTGTGTATGCTAAATTCCATTCTGTTAATTAAAACTTGGTAGAAACATTGTCAGTTTCATGCAACTTCATTTTTACTTAAATGTTTTATAGCAAATTCGTTGTTCATGAGGTGCTGTATTGACAGTCCCAGACATCTGAGGCCTTTATCCACACAACAGGTGTGGTGTATATCTAGTAACGGTACATATTTCTCCTGTATTACTCTTGCAGTGTGCCTCAGTCGTGTTCTGTAGAGGCCATCTTTAAGGCAAGTGGGGAATTCAGTTTCTGTGGCCCAAGTATTCTTTAATCTTTCTAAGACTGATAAAAGTGGAACTAGTTGAGATACTTTTGTCACGTGATCACTTTTCTGCTGTGAGCCAACTCATGCCAACTCATTTCATAGTATGCTAAAAACCATTGGATAACCTTCTGTCATTAGACTGGTGACAGTAAATGTAAAAGGATCCCTGCCTCATTACTGATCTTGTGAGCTAACCACATTCTCAATGTCTTTAGAGTTAAGAGTTTTCAGTCCAAAAATTGGCACAATCAGTTTTTAATGTTTTGTAACTCAAGTAATTCAAACTATCTGGGTTTTTACCTTCTTGGACTTCTGGTTTACAACCCAGGCGAGGCCACCACGCATTAGGTGAAGTGTCAACTAAAAGGGTTGGGTTAATATGCAGACACTAGTTCCTGTGTGCAGTGTAAATATTTTTCATAGACACTGCTAGCTATATTAATGGTTATGTAATGCTTAAGACCTTATCCTTGGCCTTCACACTTGAGGATCAAAACTCACTTTAACACTAATACTGCAGCAAAACACCCCACTCCCCCACCAATTATGCAATTCACTGGTGCAAGATAAATTGGAGATCAAAGTAGTTGCATTGAGAGGGTGGGTAAAATGGAGATCTTTGCAACTATGTGTTATCTGGATCTGTGGGACCTGAAGGGTTATGGAAGGCAGTTTGAGATTGTGGAAAAAACATTAGCTGGCTATTTCTGCTAAAATCAGCAGGGAAATATTTAATGTTGATAATTAAATTGCCTTTACTAGGGTCATGTGTACAATAGGTGCACTCTGTCAGTATTGGAGTACTAGTACGGTGTACCCACAAAGTGCTTGTGTGGATGCAGCTTATACTGACAAAAGTTCTGCTTGTAACCAGCACAGACTATTCCACATACACCACCTCCCCAAAGCAAGACAAGGTATGTTAGTAAAAACTTTGATATAACTGCCTTTATGCTGCAGACGTCTTCAGTCACAGATTACTCCTCTTCACAACCCTGGCCACCAAAGCTGTGTTGACAGAAGTCTGTGGTGTAGATGTGGGCTAGGTTTCACTATGGGAGAAAGTCATGCTTATATCTAATATTCAGGCAGTCTACGGACTCCAGAAGCCAACACTGCATCAGTTTATAATCAGTTGACACTTAAAAGGGTTTGTTGGCTGCCAAAATGGTTGAAATTGATATTTGCCTGGTTATAGCTATTGTTTTAAGTGGCATGTGCTTTGCAGGATTTGGGGTTAGAAAATATAGAAAAAAATATAAGGGATTGAAAAGTAACTTCTTGAACGTGCATAGTGGGAACTGTCGCCACTTTTGTGGTGTAACAGCATTGTCTTCCTCCTCATTCTGAAACATGGGCAAATGATGTGTATTTGTAAGAGGGAGAGTCAATCATTAAAATACCGAATTACAGCTTCCCCCTTTTCCCCAAAAATAAGACCTACCCCGAAAATAAGCCCTAGCATGATTTTTCAGGATTTTTGGAGTATGCTTGAAATATAAGCCCTACTCCAAAAATAAGCCCTAGTTACAGTTTACAAGCGGTTCACAAGTAAAGGTCCCCATACACTTTATACTCATGGAAAAAAATAAGAAAATCCCCTGAAAATAAGCCCTAACCCATCTTTCAGAGCAAAAAATAATATAAGACCCTGTCTTATTTTCGGAGAAACACGGTAGTAATGACAAAAGAGAATCATAAATTTGTTCAAAAGAATCAGATTCCAGAGTAGTTTAGCTGCGTTTTGGAAATGCCAACTTCATTTTTTTTAATGACTACTTTCATTGTAAGAATAGTCTTTAAACTGTAAGTCAGTAAAACATTTTGAACCAAGGAAAGACAGTAATCAATTTTCCCTCCCCTCTAATACATTTATTTCAACAAGGTAAGAATTTCAAAGGCTAAATGGATGCATACATTTTCTTTAAAATTCAGTTTCCCAGGAATTTTTAATGTGCAACATTTACAATCAGTCTAGTAATACGGAAATTAGTTCCAGTAGCAACATTAGCATTTATCTTGTATATTAACGAGACAGCTTGAAGCTTTAAAAAGAATACTTATGCCCACCCAACCCAGATGCCCTTATGTGTTTCAAATTACAGACAGAAATGTAACAATAACATGACTTCATCTTTCAGAATGAAGAATTTTAAACTTTCTCAGCCACCAAAAAGTATTAGTCTTGTCAAAGGAGTGGACCGATCAGTGCTAAAACTTAGTTACTACTTGTAGTAAAATAAGCAGCATTAATCCATGATGCTGTATTATTCAGACATATTCAGAAGAGTTCAAACTGCATTGAAGAGTGAATGTTTGAATTGAAACTGAAATGATTTGTGCCTGGAGAACCTAGTTACATTGATCCCATTGCTCAGAAAATGATTTACTTTAGAGGAAGTCAAAAGCATGAGGTTATATTTTAGTCATAACTTGGGCTTGTCTGCTTCATGAAACATATGTCCTTTTGTTGTACCTATTATTCAGTGACTGTACAGGTGAGAGCATAAAGCTATCCGAAACTGAGACAGGAGGGAAGGGGTCAGTTGGCAAGAAACTGCTTTCATGTTTCATCTTGATGGAAAGGAGGCAGCCAGAGCAAACTTGAGGAGCACTGCAATCCTGTGCACCCCGTCATAATGCCACTCTCAAATTTGGCCTAGCTGCCTGCGACCAGAACCACTACTAAGGGTGGGGTGGCATGAGTTGTTTTGTTTTTAATTTTCTTTAATTTTAATGGTTTTTCCTTTTGTTTTATTTCACATTTGCAAAATGCGTGAGGCTCAAATGGTAGGTTCTCCAAAGACATAATCAGTTCTGACGAATTGAAGGTTCAAGTTGTTTCTAGCCCTTCTTGTTGGGAAGAAAACCTCTCCAACAGAACCCATGGAGTGCTATTTTAAGGCCTGATGCAATTTATATTGAATCACTGGAAAAATACTGTTAATTCCATGGCAGTAGGATTGAGCCCTTCGTAGCGTCCTGTAACTGTAGCTTTGAGAGGTATCAACTTCCCTCCATCTCAATAGAGCACTAGTGCTAAAGATGAAATTTCACTATGGTAATCCTTTTCACTATTGATCAGTTTATCAGTAAGATCTAACTAATGGGTTTTCCACTGTGATTGGATGTCACAGAAATTAGAAAATCTTATAAGCATTAATAATCATTTAAGTGTCTCTCCAAAGAAGTAACAAACATTAAGTAATCTAGACTCCCCAGCCTCTGCAGAATTTTTTCTTTGTAGTATACTTCAATGCTTCATCCAACTCAGTTTGAAGGTTTGGGTGAAGCTTTATAATGCTATTTTTTGCTGTAGGGACATGGCTTTAGGGTCTGTCTATATAGGGGAAAGTACTGGCATTACTGTACTGATATGGTTATACCGGTATAACTCCCTGTGTGGACACTTCCAGCTTCTCTACACTACAAAAATAGGTAGATTGATGTACAGCTACCACAGTAATGAAGGCAGTGGTTTACAGCTGCAGTTGCTCCTGTAGTCAGTGGTGCTCATCCTCAACAGGAGTGCTTCAACTGACTGAAGTGGGGCATTGTGGGACACCAGCAACCCTGGGGTGACAGCCTCATCTGGCAGCCCCATGTGGGGTTCACAGCTGACCCTCCCCACTGCTGCTGACAGCTGCCCCAGCACTGACAGCCTGAGCTGTCAGCTGGGTGTTGGGTAACAGCTGGGTCTCTCCTGGGGTGGCACCAACAGCCCAAGCTGTCAGCCAGGCATGGGCTCACAGTCGGGGGTCCCCCCTTCCCCAGTGCCGACAGCCCAAGTTGAGGCTGTCAGCTGGGTGTGTGCTCAAAGCTGCCCCAGTGACCTGGTGCTCTAGTTCCTGGCTGACAGCTCAGCTTGTCAGTGCAGGGATTGGGGATCCCACCTGTGAGCACTGTGCCCTGCTCACAGCTCGGGCTTTCTGTGCAGGGGTGGAGGTGTGCTCAGCTGTGAGCTTGCTCCCATCTGATAGCTCCAGCTATCAGTGCCAAGGGTTGGGGAGGAGGGCTCCAGCTGTCAGCCCCACTTAGAGCTGACAGCCAACAAGTAATGCCATGTTTACAGGGACACTACTGCCCTAACTACACCAGCATAAACACTGCGCTTCTCATGGAGGGGGAGTAGTTAAGTGGGTGTGGCTGGCTACTTAACTTCAACAGAAGCAACATTCTAGTGTAGACACTGACAGTTAATCAATGCAAGCTGTCTTGCGTTGACCTATCTCTGTAGTGTAGACTGGGCCTTATGCTGGTTTATCTTATGCAGCTTCCAAAGCAACATAAATTAAATAAGAAAAAAGCACCCTTAGTCAAGAGTAGTGTCGATGCAGGGAACTATGCCAGTGTAAATATGGTAAATTTGTCCATGTAGATGAGCCCTTACTCATTCTTGCTCCTCCATGCAACTTAATTTGACTTTTTATCATGCACTAATTTACAGATGAATTAAAATACTTTTAATTAGTTAACTTAATTAGAGAGCCCTTCCCTATAACTAGAAAAGGTCATTTTAGGATTTGACAGCATTCCTTAGCAAATTAAAGCATAATGCAGGACACTTGTAATGTAAACATACAATTACAAGGTGTCCTATCTTAAGGTTAATGTACTCCTATGAAAAGTAGCACCAAACAGCTAATAAACTTACAAGTATTACTGTAAGAAAAAGTGTTAATGCAATGTTAAAAATGCATTGTTAAAACCAGGCAGGAAACGAGCAGCTTCCAAAAGTTATGTAGTTTCGCACATGTAATTTTAATGATTTACATTTTGCAACCCAGAGCAGTACATTAAAATACACATATAAGGGATATCAACTTAAAAATCACTTGTCTGAAAACTTTAACATTAACTATTACTATAATCACAAGATGAGGGGGAAGAGCTTTCAGCTTGCTTAATCCATGTATTTGACAGCACCATATAGTCACTTTTACTGTTCCCTCAATTTGTGTGAACCTCGAAACAGGAGGAGGAAAATTATTTTTATGAAAAGATAGGTAAAAGTAGTTGTAAAGCCGTGGAAGTGGCAGATGTATTATTGCCTGATACTATTAACTTAAAAAAATATATTTGATTACAAATTGACTGTTGCTTCATGTGCAGGTTTCTCTTTAGGTTACTTGATGTAGTGGAATGATGGTTTCCCTTCTGTTGTAGTGTGACCACATCTTATCAAACTACCTTTTGAACTAGTTCATTCACAATTGTGCGGACTGCCTGCCCTCTTATTCATGATCACTTGACATCCCTGTGGCAACTGCACCAATTGCTTACATGAAAAAGTAATAGATAATTGATATTTAAGTTCTCAGTGTAGTTTAGCAACTGGAAAACAAGAGTGCCACCAACTAGAGAGGTCTGTGCAGTTTACCACTAGTCCACAGGCCAAAGTCTTGGTAACTGTTGTAGTGGAGAATTGAAGTGCTGATTCTAGGTATTTGCGCTGGACACTTGAGCTATCAGTGCAGTGTTCCACTCTGCTTTTACATTTTTGTAGGTCATTCCGGGAAAAGGAGACAGGAGGAGTCATGACATGGCTACTCTGGCCACCTAGGTAATTTCTGCATACTTTTGGAACTGTTGAAGTATCTAATCCATTTGCCATGAGTAACTTCATATCCCAGTAGCTAACCTTCCCGGGTAAAACAGTAGCTTCTCTTAAAAAATCTGTATTGAAGAGGAAATTTGGCTTGGGATTGTCTGTCCCTCCTGGCATCAGACATGGATGGGGAGCTGAACTCAGTCATGGAGTTTAAGCCTAGAAGGGACCATTAGACATTTAGTCTGACCTCCTGTATAGCATAGGCCATTAAATTTAACCTGATATTGAGCCTGACTAAAGCACTTTCCAGTAAGGCCATTTTATCTGAGGAGGGTGAAAAGCTGTCAATGTTGTCGAGTCAACAGCTTCAAAACCTACATCTGACAGCAGAGGAATGAGTTGGGGGGAGAGGGGGCCAGGAATCAGTACTTTGCAAAATGCCTATGGAATACACTGAGGATCCCACCAATTTGCCAGTATAGGCTCTAGCTGTATATCAGCTTCCAGTTAGTATGCATGTATATGATCTAAGGCGTATAGAGTTGCTGGGGAGGTAACTAAGTTCAGCAGGTTTCATTTTTTATTTTTTATGATTGATTTAAAACACAAATTGTCAACATCGTGTGATAAGATACACAAAGTAGGTATCTTTAGACTAAACTAAAATTTCTAAAGCAGCATCTTTCTTTACCTGTACATTTTGATGATTATTGATAGAGATCTTTTAGTTGATTCTTGTGTGTTTGGTGAAATCAGCGTTTACCAATTAAAAATCTAATCTTGCCAGTTGGAGTTAACACTATTTCCCTTGGCTCATCAATATTTCAGGTAGCATGAGTGACCAGCTGTTTGACACTATTTGTGGTGTCTAAGTATATTTCTCAAATAATAGTTCTTACAAACTTGCCACTTTATTAAAATAACCATTGTAACTTCATGGTGAATGTTTCCCACTTGCAACTCACATTTATTTCTGCATATTTTTTGCTCAGTGAAGGTCAAGGATCCTTGGTGGCTAGACACTTATGCAAAGAGGGCATATCTGCTCCATATAAACAGATTAAAGTATTGGAGTAGCAGAAATTGTAGGGATATATGTGGGTAACTACTCAGAACTGAGCTAATTGGAATAGCAAGAAATATAGTAAAAAGAAATGAAGAAAGATAAGAGAATAATTAATATTTAGAGTATAGTAGTTCTCAAATTGAGGGGCTCTTTATGTTAGTTTCTGTGCAAATATGTATGAAGATATTGTTGCCCCTTTCTGACCCAAGCAACTAGTAAAACATTCTTGTAAGTTGTAGGTTGTTCCATTTAGGAGGAGAAATTGAAGATGGAGTCTGATACCTTGCAATCTTGTTCTGTTATGAGGAATGTACAAAGTCCTGCTTCTCCAAATGCAGGAGGAAACAAAACAAAATAATAGTTTCTTAGCTTACAGTACCAAGTGTTGTAGCCAATACCAGATCCAAAAAACTTTCCCTTGTTTTCCAGGGTCATACACTATGCTCATAGATTGCTGCTTGGCTTTCTTTTTTGCCTCCAAGTCTGTCTCCTTAGTCCTTTATCTGTATTCTGCCTTCCCTCACACATGCCCTTACCCAAGCTGTCCAGAACTCCAGGTCAGGATTGCAGCCCCTTTTGTCTCAAGTGGGGGCTGCGGTTTGTGATTAATTTATCCTAACTGATATGTTAATTGAAGAATGCGCTCTCACACCCTGTCTGAGTTTTGTGCTCAATGCAGTCACAAGTACCTCTTAGCATAACAAATAGCCTCTGCCCCAAAGATCTGATTCAGTTGGATTTTGTTACCATACCACAAACTTTGCAAAAGTTTAAATGTGCAGTTTGACCTGAAATGTAGTTAAGGTGAAAAAGAGTTTATTTAATTGCAAGGTACACCAGTGTCTTTGAGAAGGGGGTGAGGGGGGGCTGTGCTTCTGTGTTAACTGTGCCTTTGGTAATGTTAACAGTTTTCCTCAATACATGTGATATGGTCAGGGATTTAAAATCAGCCTGCTTCTCAAAGGCGACCTTAAAGATACTTGATAGTGACAAAAGCAGGAAGAACATAACTCAGTGTAAAGTTTGTTTTGACTCATTGCCAAACCTGGTCTGCTAGGACACTTGGAAAGATTAGATCTTCACTGGGGATGTTTGCATTTCCTACTGTCTCCTTCAGAGAAATCAAGGATTCTTTTTATTTTAGTTCTCCTGGTAATCCTAAAGTTCTTTTTGCCCCACTTAGTGTTTGTGTATGGAGAGAAACTGAATTATTGCAAATTGGTAACTCTCATTTCCACTCATACCTATTTTTGAAAGGCATAAATCAGTAACATTGCTATATTTAATCCTAGTACAGTAAGAACCCTAAATATATGAATGGTGAAAGCATGATGTGTCCATGTGACATGGAATTTATTAGGGAACGCACACTTTGTACCTAAACTATGAACAGGAATGTTTACTTACCTTGGTCAGTACCACTCCTTAAATTTTAAATTCTATTTATATGTTTCAAAAACTATTTTATATTTACCTATACAAGAAGAATTACATTTGTAAAAATTAATAACTGGTCTCTTAAAACCTCCAGCTACCTCCTTTGGCTTGTCAAATTAAGTGACCTATCTAGCACATGTATGGTTAAGAACATCCTATATGTGAGGCTGTACACTTAATAAGCATGTTAATCAAGAATAAAGAAATGCACATTTTATTTCAGCATAACTTTAAATCTGACATGAGTTTTTGTGTAGTAGGACATGTCAGCTAAAATATTTTTTGACAACGTGTAAAAATTTTTTTGGTCCTGCTTTGAGTAGAGGGTCGGACTAGGTGACCTTCTGACATCCCTTCCAACCCTAATATTCTGATTCTATGATTAGTTGTGTATGTAACTCAACAAAGAGTGAAATTAGCTAATGTAAAATTATATATGTTGACTGACTTGTGAACATATATGACAAATACTAATGGGCATCTAAATGTTGTGGACCTACATAATTTGTCTAAATTTTGAGGTTACTGATGAGAAAAGAGCTTTTGGCTCAGGTAGTTTGTTTTAGTAAATATGTATCTTTGGAGGTCATAGAATGCATTGATGTAGACAAAGCAAGACTGTAGGTGCCTTGGATGGTGACAGATCAGCAGGCTGTGAAACTTCCCCAAGAACTTTTCTAAAGTGGATGCTTGGAGCTTTGCAACTGCAGCATCCCTCCGTTTGCTAAATGTCTAGTTTTTTTTTTTTTTTAAAGGCTGAATGGTTTGTTAATGGTGACAGAAGAATCAGGGTTCTGTTTAATTTCTACTGTTGATTTTCTCCTGAAAGATATCTTAAAGCCTTATTGTGAAGCATGTACAATATGTTTTGGTGGCTTTCAAGGCACAGACAAACAAGGTCCCTGCCTCAGAGCTCACTAGGTAAATACATGGGCAACGTAAATTTCACTGAGATCCAGAGGATGGTTCTGTTTCTTTTTCCACTTCCTTCCAGTTCAGTGTGATTTATTATCAGAGCTCATCAGAAGGTGTTAATACTACCTATTATCACTTGTTTCTGTCAATAGGTGAATGATTCCTTCACAATTTACCCTCTTCATAAATCTCTTCTTCAAAATAATGAATGGCATTGAAACATCTGAGTTTCATAGAATTTGTCGCCTTTCCTCCTGTTTTCTTCGCATTACTATTTCAGGGAGCTGGGTAGAGATGAAGCAGTTCCATCAGGTCACTGCCATGTGAGGTTGGTTCCAGTACTGAGTGTAGAAGGGTGGGAAGAAGGATTGGTAAAGCTGCACTTCATAATAGGTGACAGTTATTGGTTTATCAGCATTTTTGTTGCTGTTTTGAGGTGACTTACTGTTCATCAGGGCAGGATGTTGAGGAAGCTCTCAGTAAGTCATCCTCACTGTTGCTTCTGTTTTGTCAATGCATCCATCCTGCTGTTGATTTCATCTTGATTGATACCTCGAGGAGCTTCTGTGAGATTTTTATTTCTTGTTTCCATAGTTCCAGAGATTCAAGCATGGGTCTAATCCCTTACTGATACTCTCCCTGCTGCTTTGGGGTTCCTGATGCTGAAAAGAGGAGTAACAATATCTCATTTGGGATGATTTTACCCAATCATCCTGGCAGGTGGTACGTTAGACTAACCGTTCATATATGTATACATATATATGGCTTATTTTGAATTTGTGGATTTAAATTTCCTATTGTCTCATCTCTTTATTCTTTTACTTGGGGAATCCCAAGCAAAATTAGGTGGATATTATTTATATTGCAGTACAACCCAAAGTTCCAGTCAGGATCAAGGTTTCTTTGTGCTTGGTTCCATATAAACAAATAGGACATGATCCCTACCCCGAAGAGCTTATACTTGCTAGCTTCAAGATATATTGAAACAAGCGGAAGGACGGACAAGGGTAATGGTGAGGTCATGTAGTCCTATAACTTAACTGTTGAACAGTTGAGTAGTTCTGAATTCTCAATTTTGATCAACCTCTAAATAAATTAAATGGCCGAACTCTGTCTTGCAATCTAGTCAGTGTTAGTCGACCAATTTTTGTGTAGGCCTCGCTATAGCAGCCTGTCTTGAAGAGGAATTGAAGGGGAGAAGGTTGTGCTTCTACAGGATAATTTAGGGAGGGCATTCTGTTCATAAAGGGCAGCACAGCTATGTTTGTGGGATAAGTGGGCACACAGATGTTCAGGGTTGGCATTGGTGAGGGAAGCTTGATGTGGATGCATAAGTAGGGAGGGGTCAGTGCTGGAAGGTTTTATGGTACACAGGTAGAAAGCTTGAACTTGATATAAGGTGGTTGTTCGATTAATATGTTCCATGGTCTGTCAAGAGGTTTCTATATGTCTGACTGCCTGCCTCTAGTGTCAGGGGACTAAGAGGGAATAGCCTACTGGCTGGACTGGAGCAATTTAGAAGTATCCTATGAGCATCAAGAGGAAAGAGGCATGTGGAGTGGTCAGCCTTTTTTACCCTGCCACAGTATTGGTAGATGGAGGGAGAGCAAATACTTTGCTGAATCTCAAATGTATAATGTAAGGATCATTGTTGTTGCACTAGAGCCAATTACTTGGATCCCAGCCTCTGTGGTCATGCCCCATTCATAGCTCCAAGTATGCTAAGCAGGTAGAGCAGGTTGCTGGGGATCTGGTGGACAGGGAAGATGTCTTATTTAGAGGTGAGGAACTCTGTTACCTGTAAATATTATGGGGTGATGAGGTGGAAAATATAGATGTCGCGAAAATAAGTTTTTTCTAGTTGGACAAGAAATCACAAACCCGATTGCTTTTTCATATTTTTAGGCACTTGTAATAAATTTACTGCACATTCTTATTACTTCTATTGATGTGTTCATTTTTCCTTTCTAGTGATTACAGTTCCTGTATGCCACTATTTTTGATGGAAGAGAATCAAAACCCAGAAGTGAAATCCTGTAGTAAAACAAACTCTCATTGAATGATTTGTCATCTTTCAAAAGCAGCAACCAGTCTAGAAGAAGCTTAAAGAGAAGAGAGTACTTTTGGATCTGGCTCTTTTCAGTTACTTATTCAGCATGTAAATGGTGACCAGCAAACGACACAGAAGCAGTTGTGGCTACCATTGAGCTTGGCATAGTTTCGTTTCTGAGAGGGGAACCTAAGTTACATGAAGCAAAAAATATATCAAGACATCATTCATTTTTAAGGACATAAGCACCGTGGATTTTTTTAGCAACTGTACATGTGATGGAAATGAAGCTTCTGTTTTAAGAGCATATGCTTGGGCAGACGCCTCCCATTTAATGTCAGAATTTGGGGGAAACACTTTCATATAGCATAACCATTCCCCACACCTCATTCCCCAAGCTTTCAAACTGATGTGCTGCAGGCCATGAATAATCCTGCAGATTTGGGTGTATCTATTCATTGTTAACCATGGTGTTTCTCTGAATGTTGTCGTGCAGACCCAACAACCACTTTTGTAATGTAAAATCTTGAATTCCATAGCACCTCCACAAGAGAAAATTTAATGAGGTGAATGTGGTTGTGGCTCTTTTTAAATGTAAATTACCTTTTTAGGTATTTTTTTTTTTGGTAGTGTGAGTACAGAGAGATTAAGATGAGCAGTTGAGGGGGTGAAAGGTGCAGTCAGCACGAAGTGCGGCTTCTCGTGCTCTGCTTGGAGACGAACCGTTGCCTCAAGCCTGGCATAACTGCATTCTGGAGAAAGAAGGAACCTGAAGGTCAGAGTGAAGCACAGAAATAAAGGAGAGAATTGGACTACAGAGGCCAAACTCCAGGTAGTTGATCACACCTTTTTTTTCCTATATGTACATAGAAAATCTTGATTCATGCACAACACTGAGATGGTGCAAATAATGAGGAAACTGAGGGAACCAAGAGGATGGCTTCCCCTTCTCCTCCCCCCCCACCCCAAATGAGAGACCCCATATAATCTACTAATTCTGAATTAGCAGATGGACAGTAATTCCTGGGGTATTTGAACATGAGACTCATATTACACATTGTTGGAAAGTAAGCTTTTCCTTGGGTCACAAACTTGGCTTATCTATATACTGCCACTAGTGTGTCATAACATTCATACTCGTGACCGTGCGGTTATCTGCTCAGTTATTCTCACCATCTTGTGTCCTACCTTTATCCTTGATTTCCTTTCACTGTAAGGAATTCAGCACGTCAGTTGCTACAGTTATGGACGGCGCATAGAATTGGGAACCTTAAATCAACTTTAAGATTGAGGGATATTTAGGTTGGACTTGCCCTGCAAAACTAATTTGACTCTTACCTCACTAAGTTAGTGCCCTTGTCAGCAACTTCACATCTTTACCATATTTACTCTCCCACTCTGAAGAAAAACATAAAGTGCACACAGGACTGTACAGTGCAGTGAGCACTTGTAGTAGGAATCCTGTGCATTCGAGTGTCATGGTGTTTCACATGTCTTTACACCCTCTGTGTGTGTTTTCTCCTTTCTATCCCCAGACCAATCCCATCATGAATTTCATAAATGCATTGCTAAGGTTGATATTGTAAACATGAAGTATTTGGGATTTGTAAAGGCCTTATCTATTCCAGCCAGGGAAACCATGTTGGCAGCTTTCTAGTAAGAATTGTGTTTAAGTCCAACGAAAGATTCTGACTTGTTTTTTCTGTTCAGTAGACAAGGCCTAAATATTACAGTGCAATTCTGCATAATTCCATAGCAAGGGCTGAGTGACTAGAGATATGGTTGTTCTTTTTTCCACTTGTAGATCCTGGCCATGAGGTTTGATGCCTCACTTTATTGAAGGGAGACACTGGACCTAAATGGCGCAGCATGACTTTGTTCCTGCCTGGCTTAACTTCTCAACGCCACAGTCAGCCAAGGTAACTTTTGCTTTGAGATTGCCCAATCAGAAGCCGGATGGCTAAAGCAAGTTTTGACCCTGGATTTTGCCCAACTTAAATGCCTACAATCTGATTTGGAAAGTTCTTTTGCTTCTGGAATACCTGTGTTAAGCTTTTTAAGACTGGAGGCAAAAACTGTTCCTCTGGTGACTTTTCTTCAGCAAATTAACCACCTCTGTTCCAGAGAGAGAAGTTGTTTTCCTTTGTGTGCACAAACATTGAAGTAATTAAATCATGTTAACTTGAGTCTGCATTTAGATCTCATAATGGGAAATTATTTAAAGAGATACTACCAATGTTGGTGGTGTTGAAAATTGGCCTACCTTCCTCTTCATATTTGTGTACAAATTCAGCATAATTTTTCTTTTCAAAATAATGTTACACTCCAGAGCAATGCACCAATAACAATCCATTTGTTCCCGTCTCAGACTTTTCTAATTCTGATTTAGAGTTGCTTTTATGTGAAATCCTGAAATTGGTATTATTGGGCCTCATCCTCTGGCAGCAAGATCTCAGGGGCTGATCTGGCTGACACAAAGGTATAAATCTGTGTGGGACCTCAAGCAATCAGTTGCATGGCACTAGTAGGATTCCAGAGCACCCATGTAATAGCAAACCAGATTGATGGAGGGGAAACAGCTGGGTAAGAAAATTGCTTTCAGCTTCATGTTTAAACCAGAGGAGACCAAAATAATTGCAAAATATGATATACTTCGATATGATCCATGAATTAACAGTGGGGAAATTGATAAGATTCCTTAAATGAACTCTTCAAAAAGTGTTGCATGTGACTGCAAAGACTGCGCTAGTAAAGCAGATGTATAAGCATCCTTTTGATTCTTGGTAGGGTAATATGTGCTGTCGCGTGCTGTTTTAATGGAGTTCACTTGAATGTTTCTCTATTTGTCAGCTAAGCAACACATAGCCAGTTGCTGTAATTACTGAAAGCTAATGCAGAGAATCTTTTTATTTTCATACAATCAGAGTAACATTGCTGGTCAAGCAGGCTCCTTGGGTGACATAAGTCGCTTAATATGTTTCTGTAGTCCCCTGCAGCCACCTTTGAGAAACATGGAGAGCATCTTCCCCGGGGTGAAGGCCGCTATGGTGTGAGCCGTAGACGACACAACTCTTCTGATGGATTTTTCAATAATGGCCCCCTCAGAACTACGGGAGGTGAGTAGGGGATCAGTGCTCATGCTATACTGAATACATATCTTTGAAATATAAAGTGAGTTTGCATAACCACATCCCTATAACACAAAAAGCCACTTACCCTAACACTCCTCCCTCATATGCCATCTATTCATGTTTCAGTGGGTTTCTGTGGAAGTTGTACATGGCATTTAAATTCTTCTGTAGTTAGACTTTTTTTATGAACATAGACAATTTCTCTGAACTATGGCCTAATAGTTATTTTTTGAGCATTGATCAACACTAGAAATACTGGGTCATTCCTGGTTTTTTGCTTCCCTTCCTTCTCCCGCCCTCCCCCCCCCCCCGCTGTATTGACTTGTATTTTATTTGCATGCTTACTTCCTTTTATTTAGACTGCTGGCATCAGCCCTCCCTGCTCCGCCATGATTCTGTAGATTCTGGTGTTTCTAAAGGAGCTCATGTTGGGCTTTCTGGCAGTCAGCCTGGCTGGCATGGTCCTTCACGGGGCCATGATGGTATGAACCAACGTGGTGGTGGAGGAACTGGAGTCCATCGCCACTGGAATGGCAACTTTCACTCTCGGAAGAACTCTGCCTTTCAAGAAAAGGTGCCTGTTGAGGCCAGGGAAGAGAAGAGGGAAGAAAAAGAGAAGCTGCAGTTTGAGGAAGAAGACTTTGTAAGTGTGTGGTTTCTCACTACTGGCGGCAGCTATGAAAAATGGCTTTGTAGGTTTCATTGTATTAGCATTGGTTGATGAAAAGGATCCGGAGTTGCATTCCATGCTGAGCTGTTGGGGGTTACTCCGGTTTTAATGGAACAGTCCTGCAATCAGTGTTTTCAGAATATTATTTTTTTTCCATATCCCCGAGGGCCTCCTATCGGGTTGTTTTTGATGCATTGGGTCATTACATTTTGCCAGGTTATTTTAAATGTGCTCCTTCAGAGTTGTGATGCACAAGGTTGTTCAATCAGCCAACCCCCATACTGCTGGCAATTCTTTCTCTGACCAGAATAGTGGTAAAACCAATTTGTCACTACATGTCACGCAGAAGTATGCTCATATGTTGATGAGAATATAATACTTGTAGACGTGTATTTGGCAAAAGAGGCAAGGTTTCTTTTGAAAGACTTTAATCATAAAGGCCAATTTTGGGGTATTCCTTTGTGTGTTGTGCACACCAACCAACCTCACATAATTTCCTAGTATAAAACTGACCAGACCTGGGTCAATGAAGCATTAAAACTGATAGATAAAAGAAGAGAGTGAAAATATTTGGGCAATATTTTGGGTCTGAGGTAGTACTCATCAAGATATCATTTCTTCCAGCTTTTAAATTAGGAGTGCTAGCTTTTCCAGACATTCATGACTGGAAGCTTGTGCTTTAGTAGTCAACATATAAAGAAGCTATCAAAAACGGGAGATTATTTGATTTTGAATTTCCAGTTCATTGTGAAAAGAGGGGAAGTGAGAGGGATAGCTGAGTGGACAATGGGGTCTTCATTCATCGGGTACCTGGTTTTTACCTCCTGTCCCCCCCCAGGTCGAAAGTTCTCAATTGTTGTAACATTTAGGATTGAACCCTTAATTAAAGGTACAACTACAAAGACTGCATCCTTCAGATGATATAACAGCCTAAAATTCATCTTCCACACCAAGAGATTATGTACGTCTGGTGTCAGTATCATATTGGTTAAACTGATGCCTAACTCTGAACTGAATATAGTTATGAGGAATTAGACTTTGGACATCACAAGGTGTATTAAACCACCGATTAATATCAAATTAGAGAATCTCACTTTCTTAATTACACATTAGAAACCCTTTCAATAAGACTTCTATCTTTGCTTGCTCTATTCCCAACGCAGTCTGAAAGGGAAGGGTAGTTAAGCTCTTCAGGGCAGAGACTGTCTTTTCATTTGTACAGCACTTAGCATGAAGGGGTCCTGATCCATGGCTACAGCTCCTCGTGCTACAGTAATACTACTGCTGATAAATAGTACCATGTGCAGCCTTCTAATGTGTCCAACCGTATAATGTTTTTACAGCCATCTTTGAATCCAGAAGCTGGAAAACAGAATAACCAGAGCAAACCTTTAGGGACACCTTCTGGAGTGTGGGGTAGGTAAAGAAGTTTACATCACTTTATAGAAAGCAGATGATAACCTCTTGCAGAGCAGAAGAATTGAACAATATGTTGAAACTTTGGTTTTTCACAGAGGGAGATCTTAGAGGAAGATTAAACTAACTAGGCAGCTACCTCTTCTTCCTCCATTACTTTATCTCTCTCCTCAACCTATTTGCTGTTACTTAGAGCTGCACTTGGTGTTCTTAGGAGAATCTTCTCTTCCATTTCGTGCTAATGGCACATGATATGTACAGGAATTTCACTGGTCTATGATTGTTGTGACTTCCCCCATGGAATCAGCAGCCTCTCTAGTAGGCTTGACACTGCATTGCCAAATGCAGAATCAGAAGTGCAGTGTAGGCTTGAGAGGACTAAAGCTCAGCTCCCTGCTTTTAAGTGTTACTGAGGTGATATTTATACTGGATATATAGCAATGCTGTACAAACATACCAGGTTGTGTTCTTATGTTTTGGCTTCTTTTTCAAATTAATTAAATAAAATAGTTCTGAATTCATGGATACTGTACATGAAACATCTGTTCCTGCCACTGAAAAAAGCTAGGCTGACACGATTGCAGTCTGTGATGAGGTGACTGGCTCTGTAAATGTGGGGAAAGTGGTGGATGTGCTATACCGTGACTTCAGCAAAGCTTTTGATATGGTCTCCTGCAGTATTCTTGCCAGCAAATCCTAGAAGTATGGGTTGAATGAATGGACTGTAAGGTGGATAGAAAGCTGGCTAGATCATCGGGCTCAATGGGTAGTGATCAACAGCTCGATGTCTAGTTGGCAGCCTGTATCAAGCGGAGTGCCCCTGGGGCCAGTTTTGTTCAACATCTTCATTAATGATCTGGAGGATGCACCTTCAGCAGGTTTGTGTATAACACTACGCCGAGGGGAGGGGTAGATATGTTGGAATATAGGGATAGGATACAGAGGGACCTAGACAAGTTGAGGATTGGGCCAAAAGAAATCTGAGGTTCAACAAGGACAAATGCAGAGTCCTGCACTTGGGACAGATGAATCCCAGGCACTGCTGCAGACTGGGGACCGATGAGCTAGGCAGCAGTTATGCAGAAAAGGACCTGGGGGGTAACAGTGTATAAGAAGCTGGATATGAGTCAGCAGTGTGCCCTTATTGTCAAGAAGGCTAACAGAATATTGGGCTGCATTAGTAGGAGCATTGCCAGCAGATCGAGGGAAATGATTATTCCCCTCTGTTCAGCACTCGTGAGGCCACACTTGGAGTCTTGTATCCAGTTTTGGGCCCCCCACTACAGGAAAGATATGGACAAATTGAAGAGTCCAGCAGAGGGCAACAAAAATGATGATGGGGCTGGAGCGCTTGACTTAGGAGAGAAGGCTGAGGGAACTAGGTTTGTTTAGTCTGCAGAAGAGGAGCTGGGGGGGGGATGTGATAGCAGACTTCAACTACTTGAAAGGGGTTCCTGGGAGGATGGAGCTAGGCTATTTATTCTTGGTGGTGGTAGATGACAGAACAAGGAGCAATGGTCTCAAGTTGCAGTGGGGGAGATCTAGGTTAGATATTAGGAGAGATTTTTTCTCAAGGAGGGTGATGAAGCACTGGAGTGGGTTATCTAGGGAGGTGGTGGAATCTCCATTCTTAAAGGTTTTTAAGGCCTCACTTGACAGAGCCATGGTTGGGATGATTTAGTTGTGGTTTGGTGCTGCTTTGAGCAAGGGGTTGGACTAGATGACCTCCTGAGGTCCTTTCCGTACCTAATCTTCTATGATTCTGTGAAATGGGGAGCCTGGTATGAGTGCCTGAAAAAGCTTCTTAAATCACTAGTTGGAGTGGGACTATAACTGGAGGGTTTAATTTGGGGTGGGATAGAATTGTAAACCAGTTATTTATTAGCTGTATCCTAAAAATATTCAGTAATCTTGTTGTATTAGATCTAATTTTAATCGCTTGAGTATTTGATTCAGATCTTCATTGGCCCACCCAAATACAATACAAGATTATCTGCAGTAAAAAACTGTTTAAACACTTAGCAGTTTACATTAGTTTTCAGGAAAGTGTACTGGTCCTGAGAAATTTAGGCTGCAGCAGAATGTGGCATTAATTCTTGCAGGTTGTAAAACATTGAACCTTAAAGCATGAGTTTCACTAAATATTTTTGTTTGTGAATTAACCTAAAATTACTCAGTAGTTACTCAGAATTTAAATATGATTACCCATTCTGGTTCCCTCACTCAGCAAAGTCTCAGAGGCTGTTAAAATCTCATGCTGTTGTCATCGTAGGCAGTTTTTTCAAAATCAGGAGGATCCTATAAAATATTGGATTTTACCATCTTGATTGATACCCTCTTCACTTGAACTTGAACACAGGAGCTGTTCATAGCAGTAGCAGCTTGAGATTCTCTCCACATCTTAGACCAGGGGTTCTCAAACTGGGGGTCAGGACCTCTCAAGGGGTCATGAGTATATTATGTGGGGGTCGCAAGCTGTCAGCCCCTACACATGCCAGGGCTGCAGCTGTCAGCCCTGTGCATGGCTAACAACCAGAGCCCTTCAGTGCTGGGTGGCCAGAGAACTGCGGCTGCTGTCCAGGTGCTCTGAAGGCAGTGTCCCCCTCCCCCCCGCAGCAGTGCAGAAGGGTGACATGGCATGAGGGAGGGTGGCAAGGCATGGGGGGTTTGATGCGAGGGGGAGGGGGCGAAGGGATAGTCACACCCTGAAATATTTTCAAAGGGGGTCCCAACCAAAAAAAGTTTGAGAACCTGTCTTAGAATCTTAACAGGAGAAATTGGAGCTGAGAGAGTCAAGTTTTGTGGAATTACAGAGATTCTGCTTATTTTTTGAGATCTTGTTACCCTTTTTTGTAGAAAACCCTCCCAGTGCCAAGCAACCTACCAAGATGCTGGTCATCAAAAAGGTTTCAAAAGAGGATCCAGCTGCTGCCTTCTCAGCTGCATTTACGTCACCGGTTCCTCACCTTGCAAATGGTAACAAGACCACCACAATTGTCCCAAGTGTCTACAAAAATCTGGTTCCTAAACCTGCAGCTCCTCCTTCCAAGGTACAAGGGCTTCTAACTGAGTTACTAAGTTTTATTGAAGGGGCATTCTCTCCCTTACATAGAAATGGCCACTTGACCAATAGAAAGATTAAAGCAGTGCAAATGGAAAAATAAAGCTAATGAACTTGCATGGTAACTTACAAGGTAGACCTGTCTGCTAATAAAACAGTGGTGTTCGGATTATGTAACAATACTAGAAGGCACATTGGTTGTGTCTTAGGTATGAGACTAAACTGTGTTCTAACCATGCTAATGTCTATTGAAATTGGGGCTGGTGCATGGCAATTTTGAGGTCTTACCTAAATTATGTAAAAACACAGAAGTACTAGTAACTAAGTAGAGAGATTGGGTTGTTCATATGACAGTCATGTACATCTGTACCAAGTTGTAACACAGTTCATTACCATGGTTAAAATACAGTTTGGACTGGTCTTCAAAGCCCAGACTGTCATGTTGTAACATGATCCTTCAGCGTAGTAGTTGAATCTTAAAGGTGACCTACAAAAGATATGAGGTTTTGCCCTTTAGCTTCTTTATGATAACGCACAAAAGGGTTGAAAGGTTCTTTCAAGTTTCAGTTTCTGCTTTTTTTTTTTTAATATTTAGGTTCAGGTCTTGTCCAACTCTTTTTTTCCTGAAGGCTGGGTATATGGATACCTGGGGAATCTGTAGGATTATGACATTTCAAGTAGTCTCAAAGAAGTGAAACCTAATCATGGAAGTGATTTTTATTTCTAATTCTTAATGCTTTGTTTTGTTTTTTTGTTTTTTTTTTGGGGGGGGAGGGATGGGGGAGAAGAGGGAAGTAGTAGGGGGCAGCACCTCATTAATGCAAATGCTTGAAAAACATTTGGAAAAAAATCTTTAAATGATGGGTCCTCATTGAGAAAAGTCGCATTCTAGCTGTGTCTCTTCCAAGGAGACATTGAGTGATAGAGGGGAAAATCAAACTTTTTTTCTACCTTAAAGACAATCAAAAGAGGAAAATTTGAAAACCCCTTTCAGAGCTTCGCAAAGGAGCAGATGGCATGAACACAAATCTTGCCTTTCTAGGTTCTCTTTAAAATTCAGCTGGTCTCTCCTGTCCTACAAACAGCAGAGAGAACCTATATGATTAGAATGACTGTGACTTTACTGTTCTAATACAAAATTTCAGTTCTAAAAACTTCTGGTCTTATGGCTTGTTTCGGGGTAGCGCACCAGTGCTGGCCTGAGAGATGGGTGTGTAAGAATCACAGCTCTTTATAAAATGCCATTTGTAAAGAATTCCTTAGCTGCAGAACCAGAAATTACTAGGCAGCCCACCTACCTGTGGAACCACCTGTGACATTTTAAAACAAAATGCAATCCCTGCTCTTCAGAGTTGCCTGTTGCTGCTTTTTCATTTTTACAGCTTGGGTACTTAGGATAAGGTCAGATATCTTGCCTGTAGCTGAAATGACTTCGTGTGTTGAACAGGTTCTAGCTATTTAGTCTCCTGCTTCAGAGGGTTTTTAACAACTAGGTTATTTTGCTGCGTGTTCACTGCACGTTTTATTTAAAGCAGAAATGTATAACTGTTAGCATTGTATGCAAGCAGTGATACATTGTGGGGTTTGCAAGTTATGGTGCTATATAAAGTCACTCTTACAGGGTTGTAATCGTGAGATTGAAATCAGCATTTTCCATACCAGAGTAAGTGCATATAAATATTGACTGCATCCTGCAGTAGTGCATTGTGGCATAGACTCTTAGATATTGAAGATGAGAAGCTAGCTATCTAGTTCCTCCTCCCCCTTCTGGAGTGTGGCTGTTACTATACCACAGTTTAATTGGGCTGCTGTCTGGATGTTCATGCAGACACTGAGCTTGTTGTCATTGTGCCTAAAAAATGGTATTTTATGCTTGGATTTTCAAAGGGGGTAATGAAGTTAGATGCCCAAATCCCATGGAATTTCAATGAGTTTGAACACTCAACTCCCTTAGGGCACTTGAAAATCCCAGCCTTTGTGGCTTTTCTTAGAGTTGGGACCCTGAGGATATGGCCTAATATGCTCATAAACTAGTTGCATTGTGCCCTCAATTAATGTAATTTTAGAAGGGCACTTGAGGAAATTAAGCAATTGGTTTGATGTAAGGCAGCAGTGTGATTCTGGTACATACATCAGACAACTAAACCCAGTTACTTTTCAAAATGCTGATTTTGATATCCAGGTTTTCCTTTTCATTCCCTGAATCACAGATCTTCTTTAAATTGCAGTAGGGTATATCAGTGTGGATGGTTTTGTGTCTAAACTGGCTTCATTTGTGTTTGAAGGCATGAGTTAATTGACTAGTAGTTCATACCCTGTGTTGTTCCTGTAATGTTCAGAGGAAGCAGCAATAGTGTCTCTGAAGTTACTAAGCCATTTAGAAATCGTTTGCTGTTTGTATGGTGGGAATGCATATAGGTTCTCAGTTGGGGATCAGACCCACATTGTTAGGCATTGCATAAACATGTTCTTTGACGCAATGAGCTCACAATTTTTAGTTCTGTACACATCAGCCCAATGCTCTGTGCTACCATACCTCTCCTCAGCTTGGTGAGAGTTTCGATGATGAGCATCACATTGGTGAAGCATTGCCATCTGATGGAGAAAATGCCTACCGTTTCTTATTGGCAATCTCTCGGCTCTGGTCACTGGGCTTCAAGCTATGTGCATCTTGCTCAAGGCCTATGTCTGTAAACAGCTTGCAGAATAGCTGCGTGAAGTGCTTGGGGGAAGCACATGTAAAGGGGACTGGTGCCTGATTTGCAGGGGGTTCAACCTTAGGATGAAAGAGAATATGGAGGATCAGCTGAAATTCCTGCTGAGGCAGTGGCACTAATGCCACTATCAAAGCTGTCCCAGTCTGACTTGGTGCTGAGTGCTGCAGCTTCCGTGAGGAGCATGCCTCCAGCCTTAAGAGAATCCCAGCACTGCGCTCTCAGCTGTACCAAGGAAAAAATACAACATTTCCAGAAGTCCCAGTCAAGGGAAGGTCTCCGCCCTCTAAGTCTGGTAAGAGGAGCAAGAAGGAGTCCAGTAGAGTCGAGTACCTAAGTGCTCCGCCTCCAGTTTGGTGCCGAAGTTGGCTCATTCCTAAGTCTGGCACAACCAGAAATTGAACCCCTCCCTTCCCCTCAACCCAGACAGGCTGGGTGGTCCACTGAGGTAAGTCAGAGATGGAGGTGGCACTGCTGCCCCAAGATCCAGGGTGTGGCATCACTGCTCTCTGCCCCCCTGAACATTCCTTCGTGCCTCCTGTGTGGGGCATGCCCTACAGTTTGAAATCCTCTAGACGCTGTTGTTAAATGGAAGGCAGAAATCTGGAGAGGCACATGACCCTGTGTGGCAGCTTCCCTTCCCCTCCTCCCCCCTGCATCACCTCTACCTATCTCAGCCTTTACAAGAGCTATTCACCTCTCTAAATGGAAGCATTTTTCCGTCTGGTCTCACCAGTATGGAGTGTCACTGACCAGTACTTCAGTTCAACCTTTTCTGGATTTATGATACCTGAAACACTAAGGGTTGGTTGGTGGTTAGTCCTATCAAGGTACATCTGGCAGCTGTTCGAGTTCCACCCTAAAGTGGACAGTCCCTCTATTTTCTCCAGTGACATCCATATTTATTTTTAAAGGTTTAATCAAATTATACCTTCAGGTGCAAGACCCAGTTCCCCATGAAATCTAAACTTAGTATTGTAAAGACTTATAGGTTCCCTGTTTGAGCCATCAGCTACCTCTTCTCTGCTTCATCTGTCAACGAAGATGGCATTTTTGGTGGCCATTACCTTGCCTATAAGAGTAAGGGAGCTACAGGCATTAATCTCAGGGCATCCTTATAAGATCTTTCTTAAGAACAAAGCTCACTTGCATCCTCATCAAAAGTTCGTCTCAAAGGTGGTTTCTTCTTTCCACATCAGCCAGCTAATTTATTTGACCATATTTTACCCAAAGCCACATATGAGCAAAGAGAAACAGTATTTGCTTGTCTTAGATGTCAAAAGGGCCTTAGTGTTTTACCTGAACAGAACCAGGCACTTCTGTGAATCCTCCCACCTTTTCATAGCAGTGGCAGATAAAATAAGGAGCCATTCAGTCTCCACCCAGAGAATTTCTTCCTGGATCGCATCCTTATACCCATGTGCTATGACTTGTATAATGTCACTCTGCCTCACAGAGTCATAGCTCATTCAAAGAAGTCATAGTTGGTTTCAGCAGTCTTTCTAGCATAAGTTCCAATTGTGGACACTAGTAGAGTGGCAGCCTGGTCCTCAGAGGGAGGCAAACACACTGACCGTGTGTGTCTTAAGACTCCAGAGACAACACTAGAGTCACACATGTTGTTTTCCAGTCTTCATTGATCAGAGACTGATCCCACCTCCTGTTCTTATGGCTTGGGAGTCAACACTAGAATGCACATGTGTAATCAGTCAAAGAAGGAAAAAAGGCTACAGAACAGGTTAGTGATAGTTTTTTTTCCAAAGTTGCAGCAGTGTTGGTGCGGTGGGTTATCCATACTCTGTAGACTGTATGAAAATCACTGTCTATAATGAAGTAGGAACAAGTCTTTGACTTTATTTCAATTATTAATCAAGAATGACTAGAAAAGCGACCACTGGCACAAGCTAAATCAGTGCTAAATGGTGTACAAACGTTCTCAGCAGCACTGGAAGGCGTTTATTCCAATGTAAGAACAGCCACTCTGGGTCAGACCAATGGTCCATCTAGCCCAGTATCCTGTCTTCCAATGGTGGCTAATGGCAGGTGCTTTAGGGGGGATGAAGAGAACAGGCAATCATTGAGGGATCCATCCCTTCTTCCACTCCCAGCTTCTAGGGACGCTCAGAGCATGGGATTGCATCCTTGACCATCTTGGCTAATGGCTATTGATGGACCTATCCTTCATACCAACTCCTTTTCTGAAACCTGTTATGGTTTTGGCCTTCACAGTATCTCCTGGCAGTGAGTACCACAGGTTCTTGTTTTTCAGGTGGACAAACTGAGCAACAGATAAGTGAATTTCCTGAGGTCAAACTGCATTAAGGCTGGTATCCCCTAAAAAATTAAGTCAACACAGCTACATATGGTCTCCCGCAGTATTCTTATCAGCAAGTTAAAAAAGTATGGGTTGGATGAATGGACTATAAAATGGATAGAGAATTGGCTAGAGCAAAGGGCTCAATGAGTAGTGATCAATGGCTCCATGTCTAGTTTGCAGCCAGTCACAAGTGGAGTGCCCCAGGGGTCGGTCCTTGGGCTGGTTTTGTTCAATATCTTCATTAATGATCTGGAAGAGGGGGTAGATTGCACCCTCAGCAAATTTGCAGATGACACTAAGCTAGGGGTGTGGTAGATACCCGGGAAGGGAGGGATAGGATACAGAAGGACCTAAACAAATTGGAAGATTGGGCCAAAAGAAATCTGATGAGGTTCAACAAGGACAAGTGCAAAGTCCTGCACTTAGGACAGAAGAATCCCATGCACGGCTACAGACTGGGGATTGACAAGCTAGGCAACAGTTCTGCAAAAAAGGATCTCGGAGTTACAGTGGCTAAGAAGCTGGATATGAGTCAGCAGGGTGCCCTGGTTGCCAAGAAGGCTAATGGCATATTGGGCTGCATTAGTAAGAGCATTGCCAGTAGACCGTGAGAAGTGATTATTCCCCTCTATTTGGCATTGGTGAGGCCGCATTTGGAGTAGTGTGTCCAGTTTTGGGCCCCCCACTACAAAAAGGATGGGGACAAGTTGGAGAGAGTCCAGCGGAGGGCAACAAAAATGGTTAGGGGGCTGGAGCACACGACTTCTGAGGAGAGGCTGAAAGAACTAGGCCTGTTTAGTCTGCAGAAGAATGAGGGGGGATTTGATAGCCTTTAGCTACCTAAAAGGGAGTTCCGGGGAGGGTGGACCTAGGCTGTTCTCAGTGGTAGCAGATGACAGAACAAGGAGCAATGGTCTCAAATTGCAGTGTGGGAAGTCTAGGTTGGATATTAGGAAAAAGTTTTTCACTAGGAGGGTGGTGAAGCACTGGAATGAGTTACCTAGGAAGGTGATGAAATCTCCATCTTTAGAGGTTTTTAAGCTGTGGCTTGACAAAGCCCCGGCTGGGATGATTTAGCTGAGGTTAATCCTGTTTTGAGCAGGGGGTTGAACTAGATGACCTCCTGAGGTTCTTTCCAACTCTAATGTTCTTTATTTTATTTGTATTACCGTAGTGCCTGGGTTTTGGTCCATGACTAGGGCTTCTCAGTGTGTTAGGTGCTGTAGAAACACAGAACAAAAAGATTCAGTCCCCAACAGCTTACAATTTAATATTGCCCACACCAAATTTAGTGTTGTGCCTCAGACTTCACACCTGTGGGGTACTGTGGCAATTTACATTTGGCTTTTGGGAGTTTGAGAGAAGCTTTATTTGAAATACAAGCTGTGAAAGGTGGAATTCCATTTAATCAATGTTAGGAGTTCTTTTGGGTGGGGGCTATCAAGGTTCTATATAATGTGAATCCGCTTATGATCTTCCATACAGAAATACATCATAGTCAATGCTATCTGCAGAATAGTCCCTTCAAGCATTTTGAGGTGACTGCAATTTTCTGAGGCTCCTATTTCAGAGACTACTGTAAGTTAAATATGGTAAATAGCACAGGGTGTGCACTCTGGTTAGATAGGAATGAAGGCACAATCTCTACCCCAAGAAATTTACAATCTAAATCCGTTTTCTAACCTATGTGGGAGGTATCAGACTAGTCGATAAGGGGGAGCCTGAGTCAGAGGTCAGATTGATGTAGGAGAGGAAAGGTGCTGTGGACCCCAGATAGGTGCAGCCTCTCCTAACTCACTACAAGCATGTTGCTGTGTGGGCAAATAAAGCTACTGGTTGGTCCTTGAAAATCTTTCCTGCCCTTCTTTGTGTGGCTTCTAATGTGGTTTGACATTGTAAAAGTCAAAGGTGTAGGGCTGCAGGCCCAGGCTTTTTTCTTCTCCTGTGCCTCTCACCTCAGCTTTGAGTGGTAACAATCAGTGACTGTCCATCTACAGCAACATGTCTTTCCAGTGTGGGGGAATGGAGAGAGGAATTATATTTTTACCAGCAGGGAAGCAGGGGAAAAGAGTCAGTAAAATATGAGAAAAAGGAAAGAAGAAAAATACACAAAGGAAATAAATGAGGAAATACGGAGAAACAGTGGCCTCTGCTGTCCTTTTCTGCAAAGTACATTATCCATTTTAGACCCAGATTTAACTTAAATCCCAGATACATCCTGGATGAACTGACTTGTTTAGAACTCTGTAGTAAATTAACATCGGAAATGAAGAATAGTTAAAATGAAGCTGTAAAATAAAAAAATTCCTTGCCTTCTGCTGCATGGTGCCATATCTCTCATTTTGGGATCATTGTTGCACAATTTGTTCTTGGTGGCTAAGAGGTCTGAGATAATACTTTTCCAAGCAGAGACATTTATCATGAGGCAGCTTTCTGCAACTGCAGTTATTGCTTTGTCACCAAAGGATAGATACAGATGTATCCTGATGGTGGATACTAGTTGGGTAAAGTTTCCCTGCTCTCAGTAGTTACATGTGGATTGTTTTAGAAAATTGGCTGGTTTATGTGCTTTTGTAATCTGGTTTCTCACTGGGAAAGGTTTGGGGATTTTCTGGATTTTTAGTGTATCTATTGACTTCTGTGTCTTGTTAAACAGCAGGATACAATCCTGTTTTGTTCCTTTGCCCTTCCATAGGGATTAGGGGTATCTTCCTTGGAGCCTGGGAAATTTCTCTTTCATTCATGGCTTAGAAAGAAACCTCCTTTAGAACTTCTTCCCCTTGGCCAGAGGAAGCTCCTGTTGAGTGATTCAAGATACTTTGTGGTGGTATTTAGCACTGTGTAAGAAATTTGAATTTTAATTCTCTCTCACTTCCTAGTGCTGGGAGCAGTTGTGTGATACATTGCATCTCTCAATGGTGACTCCTCCAAGTACTGATGGAGCATTTAATTGTTCACAATAGTCCAGCCAGTCCTTTGTCTAGATAGAATGGCAGCTCTGAAGCAGCTAGAGGGTACTGATGTGGGATGGGTGTTCAATGGGGCAGGAATGAGGGGTTCTCTGGATGAAGATCAGAGAGGGATCTAAGGCTACTTCTGGAGCGGGCAAAGAGAATTTGTTCAATAAATTAGACACCTTAAGTCAATTTGTTGCTTTATGATTTTTTTTACTGTTTGCAAACAACGCATTCTTGTGCCGTACCATGACTGTCTAGTGTGTTGTGTTCTCTTCAATATAGCCAAGTCCATGGAAAGCTAACAGAAGTGAACATAAACCAGGCTCATTTTCCTCCAGCCGTGACTCTGCCTTTACTAGTCCGGTGTCTGTAACCAAACCAGCGGTACTGGCGAGTGGCTCAGTTCTCACCTCTCCCAAAGAGGTAAGGGATTGGGTTGGGGACAAGATGGGAACTTTTCCAACTAATGTTGCTTTCTATAGTTTAAGTGCCGTGAGAGCTTTTCTATTCATATTCTACAGCTCTGAACACTCGAAGAGTACTCAATCACTTGTACAGTCTGTGCATGTTGAGCTAAGGCCCCTAGTACATTAATGGGAGTGCTTTGGAAGTCTGACTTACATGATATCAAGTGTGCTGCCAGCAGTTTTTGGCTAAATCTGCTGGAATTTCACCTCCATTGTAAAAGGTACAGTTGCTTTTACGTTTTAAGAGCACTGTGGAAATTAACTGGGCATGCACAGAAACATTCAAACCATCAGCTGAATTACCCAAGAGCAGACCCCAACCCTGCTTATGCAGAGCTGTGAACTGAAAGTCAACACTGAGGACTTCTCCACACAGTGCCATAGTCCACATGGGGGAGGGAGTAAAAATTGGGTGAAGTGTATGTGCCACCAGTTACTAGGCCGTGTGGGCTGTACTGGCACACACTAAAAGTTCATTACGTTCAAATGTTTCACAAGAGTTTTTAAAATGGGGGACTACATTAATACACACTAGGGACCTCTTAGCACAAATCAGTGGAGGTTTTTAATAACGGGTTAGGCAATCACCTGTCGGGTATGGTCTAGAATCTAGGTAACACTAACAGGGTCTACATGGGCCAGTTAGTGCATGGCACCAACTAGTGTGCACCAGAATTTACACCACCTGAGGCAGACAAGACCCAAGTTCCATACTACTCTTTAAAATAGGGTGCTGGGCTCTCGTGTGGTGTTTGCTCTTCCAACTCACAGCTATTTCCTAGCAATGCATGTGGAGCGCTCTGGGAACAATTCAAAAGGTTTGGGATGTACTGATGTGTGTACTGGTCCTCTTCAGATATAGTGGTGTTTCAGTGTTGATGATGGAGAATGTAGCCCCGTGTTCAAAAATCTATAAATTCAGACAACCTAGTAGGTGAAGTGTCTGGAAAATTCCTTGGACTTGAAATTTACTAGCATTTCAGCAGTCTAGAGATGGTAGCCTCTTCTGCCCTTTACTGTATAGGTAATATAACACTAAAAGGGACTCTCCAAGTAATTTACATACAAAAAGCTGGGTTTGGGCTAAAAATAGCTTCCAGACCCTGATAAAGAAGTATCAATACATTTTAAAACAAATGTTACATTACAACTTCCTCTGCATTGTTGGAAAGCAAAACACAGTAGCTGTGTGCTGGTGTATAAAAGCCAGACAATGAAACTGGTCAGTTTGTGTCCAAACTGAGTAAAGTACCAAAGGGTAAACTAAATAAATAATGGAAAAGCTCAACAAGATGTTAAGAAAAGACTAGTGATTGAGTGCTTCTATTTTTGGGTACTGTGCTTGATACCTAAGAGGGGGCCTGATCTTGAGAGTGCCAAGCGCTCATCATCTGAAAATCTGGTCCCTTTAAGATGTCAGGTTGGGCCCCAAAAATTGACGCACTCACAATTGCTGATCACTGCTTGGCCATGATTTTCTATATCTTGAGATGGTATTAGCAATACTGATGATGGGAAAGAAGTTGAACAAGTCATATCTTGACACTGTTCTTCAATTTTAATAAACGACAATGTATTTACTCAGCCCTAAGAACCTTTCTCATGGGAGGCTGTTCTCTCTTGACCTTTGGTTTTGAGGTCAGAAATATTCCTAGGAAGGTTTTGTTAACTTTGTGGAGCTTGAAGTTATATCTGTTTTATTTTGAAATTTATTTCTGAACTTTCACCATTTTTTACCCCTACACGAGGGGTAGTCAATTCTTTTGTCAAGGTCCAAATTTCTTGATCAAGGTATAGTCAAGGTCCGGACTCCAGAGAAACATTTTTCGCACCACAATAGCAATAAGTAAATAAAAAGATTTTGCAGTCTGTTCAAGAGTTTCCGGTGTACTGGATTTGGCCCGTGGTCCGCCTGTTGACTACTCCTGCCCTACACCATGAGTGTACAATATTGGGATATTCTTTTGGTCAGGAGAGAATTCTGTGCAAAACACGAAATTGAGGTTTCCAAATTAGGAAATAGCCAACTAATAATGGATCTATAGGTGAGTAGTTCTGGGTTTTATGTAATTAAAAGCCCATGGAAATAACAAACCTGCCAGTCATCTCCTTGACAACTTTTGATTTTATGTTGTATTCTTTCCTCTCACCCTACCTCTTTGTTGTTTTAGATTGTAAGCCCATTCGGGCAGGGACTTTGTTTTCCCTTATGTCTGTACAACACCTAGCACACTTTGGGCACTACTGGAACATAAATACATAATTCATATAAGCTTCCACCTCCAGGTAAGTAAAATCAAAACAAACTTAAATGCACTTGTTATCCAGTATAATAGGTACTGCGTATAATCTTTGTAATTTGTTGTCCTAGACAGCTCTTGCTGTCAGTCTTCAACCTGCAGGGATGCAGGATATTAACCTGACACTCAGCAGAGAGAGCCTGTAATTCCGTCTTTCTACATAGGCCAGTAATACTTTAAAAAAAAATAAATAAATAAACTATGCATGTTCCACTCTGAACTTCCACCAGCATTGTCTAAGTGGTTAGTAAATTAATAAAAGAAACTAGTCTGAAAGTTGCTCTGTCATATGTTCCCATAACATCAGTAGCTATATCCAGCAAAACTGGAAATTATTTAAGTTCGTCCAACCTACAACTGAGCAGTTGCAGCTTTTATTGGCTTTTATTTTACCTGCTTCTTTAAAAAAGTTAATTGTTTGAGAATTGTCGTCTGAATACAAGACTGGGACCCTGGATTTTAATCACATCTCTGCCACTGATGTGGGGAAAGTACATTAATCTCCCTCTGTCTGTGTAATGGCAATAATAAATACCTTACAAAGAAGTGTTCTGAAAATGAGAAACTCCGTAGAAGTACAACACGGACATTACCATAGAACCCTGGGGATTAGAGAGAGAAGTCCTACTAGATCACCTTCGTCTCCTTGAGGACTAAAGTAAGATTCTTGCCTACACGTGCACTTAGTGCTTTATGCAATCTGCTTTTAAAACCCTAAGGGATGGCACTTCCACTGTTTTCCCCTAAGAGAATATTTTACAATCTTACAGGCATTGTTTAAGCTCATTACTTTACTTTAGCATGTCCTGCTTAACTATATGAGATCTCTGTGTTGAGACACCTCCAGGAGTTAGAGATTGGTACCCGTACACCTGTCTTTCCTTTCTGACTTGAGGCAATGTGAGAAGGGTGATTGTAAAATAAATAAATCAATAAGCCATGTGTACTTACTTTGGTTTTATTATTGTAAATCCTTCTGTTAAAAGCTTTGTGTAGTCAAAATTAAGATGGAGAATTTGAGAATTTTATCACTTGTTATAGCTGCCTTTCTTCTTCCTTAAAACCTGTAGAATTGAGGTCTTGATATGTTAGCATTTCTATATAGGTGTCTTTGAAAAAGGCTGCTCTAGCATGGATCTCAAGAGTATTTTATTGGCTGTCATGCTTGAATAGGTATTCCAATCTGCCACTTGCACAGGTCAAACTAATTACCACTCTCAGAACTTTAAATTAAATTCTACTCTGGTTTTCATTTTATCCTGATAGTCACTCATATTTGCTGTGGAAGTTTCACAATCACCTATTTGCTTCTCCCTGTGCTGTACTAGATATCTGAAATAATTGCCTGATGAATGTTAGTGTAAGATGCTAGTGTTTATAATCTCTACTTCTCCATGAGAGGTTTACTGCATCTTAGCATTACATGCAACTTCGAAATAAGGAATCCAAGCAGATAAATATTTTGAGATCCCTTTTCTTTGCTTTTGTTTCTGCTCAGAGGGATTCTATGCTAGACCATAAGAATACTTTGCAAATTAGTTTTCTTTGGCATCCCAAGGGTAGTGTCTCCAGGCAACACTTCAACTCCAAGGAAAAAATCTGAAATGGTGCTGCAAGGCTCTTCCAACTCCTGCAGTCAGGAACTATCTGAATATGCACCTGTTCTGTTCTTATATGCTTTGATTTTTATTTTTTCCTCTTTTCACAATTTGTGAAGGAAAGGGATTGTTTTGTGTATAAGATTCTGATGTGGTGTTGTGACCTCCTTACAGTGGAGAGTCGAGATGAATGACAATAGGATTTGGCTTCTGAAGGGACCACCAGACATGAATGCCATAGACAAGTACTTCAGGCAGAGGGGAAGTCAGGAGGCTGGAATCTTAATTTATTTTGATTGTAAATCCCACCTATAAAAATGAAACAGGTTAACTACATTGAAAGATGGCTACTATACTATTATATACCACCACATGTAATCAATACTACTGAAGACAACGGGAGATCAGTTTTGTTTAATTTAACTGGATAGACTTTATTTGGCATAAAGAACAGTTGTCAGTGGCTATAATGGGAGTTATGGGGGATGATTTTGCTAGTGGGCAAGAATCCGCAGTATATTCCTGGATCATTCCAAGAGCAGAGATGGAATTAACCTGCCTATATGCCTGTGAGAGAGCTCACATTACCAAGAAGCATATTATATGAAGGGCAGCACAAGCACATTAAACTCATGACGACCTGAGTTAATGGAGGTGAAGAAACAGTTGCAGCAGTGGAAAATAAGAATGGGTTGGAGAAATTCATTCCAGGTTGGTGAGGAAGGGAGTGGATTTGGAACAGTGCAGCCATGTGCTTGGGTAGAACTCTGAATTGAGTTCTCGTGGGAAATTGCCACTCAGTTCAGGAGGCAAAGTACTAAGAAGTGTGGACGCAAACCCTGAACAGGGCTTGGACACAGCTTTTCTTCAAGGAGTATTTAATGAGTTCTCTAATGTGTTCCACCTTATTTCTCCAGAGTCCTTCCAGCACCACCCCTCCCATTGAGATCAGTTCTTCACGCCTAACTAAGCTGATGCGTCGCACTGCTGATAAGAAAAGTGAATTCCTGAAGGCACTGAAAGACGATAGGAATGGAGAGATCACAGAGAACAGAGAATGTGACAAGTTGGAGGATGTAAGAGGACTGCCCACTTTTCTTACCTGGAAATTGTGTATTTTAAGGGACTATAAATAGAAATTGATGAGAGAGCATGTAATTCAGGCACTGGCAGATTGATAGCAAATTCTCTACCATTGTAAACAAACTGGCCTCATTTACCCAGCAATAGCATGGCTTCCAGCTAGCGCACACACAGGGAGCAGAATTTATCCTTCCCTGCAGAGAAATGGAGGCTTCTGGTACTGGAACTAAAAAAGATTCCTAACTGTCAGTAGTAGCTTAAATCCTGCTTCCTGAACTCTCTCCACTAGAGGGTGAGAATTGTAAATGGCTTCCATTCTAGGGTGTTGATATGTGCAAGAACACATTCCTGCCAACCGTGTGTTTTAAAATGCTCTCTTCAGTTTGACTTGTTTTTAAAATATCTTAATATTTTTCCCTAAAAACTCTTCTCCAGAATGGGGTTAGGGAAGTAATTGGTTTTTTAGATCCTAAACAAAAACACTTGAGTTCTCATGTTGCCTCTGCTTGATCATTCGCAGCTGTTAATGAACAAGCACTTGTTCTCATAGCTGTACTGCCACATTAGTAAAGATGGTGTACAACAGGAAAGAGAGAAGAGCCAAAACCTAAAAAAATGCAGGAGGAAAATTAAATTATCTGGCAAGTGGAAAAGGGCAACGTTTGGTAAGAATTGGCAGGGTTCTGAGAGGGTTTCTGACGAATGGGAAGGAACAATACTTTAGAAGAATGCTTACACTTTAAATATCATGGCAGGACTGAAATCTCCATTGACGTAACTTAGTTCTGATAGCATGGTTTTGATGTCGTCATTTAAAAACAGTGCCATTTCCATTTACACCCTGTTCAACAAACCACCTTGAGACAATGTGCCCTGGACCCAGAGTAGTTTAAATGAATTTAGCAGTGGTGAAAGTGCAGGAGTGATGGTCTTGGAGACTTGAACAAGCATTACACAAGCAGCAGCACAGTTCCTTAGTCTGCCAGTGTTTCAGTGGTGATGAAACGGCACCTTCAAGGGTCAATGCAGTCTCTGTGGCTCATTTAGTCTTAGACATCTCTGAATCCGTAATGATGGTATTGTGATATGGACGTTTGACCCTTTAAAAATTAAACTGGAGTCCACCAAACTCACTTTGCACCTGTCATCTCACCAATGTCAGATGGCAGCTGCTCTCTGTATGCTCTGAAGCACTGACTTAAGTTGAAGGGTTTTATTCTCTCTGGAGCCATCCATTCAAGAACACGAGCTTCAGGACTTGAGCTGTGCTGCATGTGTGAAGGATCCGTGTCTCAATGTGATTTGACTTGAATTTTTCCTGTAGATGGAGGGCAGCAGCACACCCGAACCAAAGGAAACCTGGGAAGAGAATTGCCATCAGAATGGCCTTTCTCTCCCTTTGATGGAGGAGGGGGAGAACCTGTCTCATTCACTGGAAGCAGAACACAGGTGAGGAGACAGCAGAACATGGGCTGAAGGAGATCTCATGAATCATTTTGTCACATTGTGTGAGAAAAGGGTAGGTGCTTAGAAGAAGATTCTAGTTTCCAAAAACAATGGTCTTGCATATTCTGAGCTGCAGGTGTGTGGGCTTTCTTAGGGTGCTGGGGCTGGTAGAAGGAGTAGCAAAACGTGAAGTACTGCAGTGAAATTCTACCTTCATTGAAGTCAGTGGGGCCAAGATTTCACCCAAGTTCTGTAATTAACCTAATATTCCTTCTAGCTTTGAATCCATATGTCACTTAGGGCTGCCTGGATTTGCTGTTTCCCACACAAGGTGGACAGTCAGTCTCCAGTGCTGTTCTGTTTTGATCGGCAAAAGGTGTTTGCAAATGCAGTGCAGAGGTTGAGGACTTATCACCACATCTCTCCTCCCAACTCTATTTTTGTAATGCGTCTGTGCTTTGAAAGTACATTAATTTGATAAGAAATTGCCCCAAATGCTATAAAGCTGTGTGAAGTTGGGAGAAAATACATGCATGTATATCTAAATATGCATTCTGGTTGCGAGAGAAAGAGAAGCATGATCCTGTGTAATTCATTAGCCTTCACTCTTACCTTCCATATCTTAAGAATATTTACCTACTTCACAGGCCTCTTGAGGATTAGAGTTTTGAAAAACACTGTCTAAATGCGAATTATTATTATCATATGTAATATTTCTATAGTGTTTTTCTAAAACTAGAAAACTCTTCCTGGAGAGAGCAGTAGCAGTTCAATAGAAAAGTTGTATACTTTATCCACTTAGTAAATTAGACTTCTCCAATTGGCTTTTTGATTCCTTTTAACTTCTTGCCCCTTTTTTATGAACCAGATTATTGAAAGCAATGGGATGGCAGGAATATCCTGAAAATGATGAGAACTACCTTCCCCTCACTGAGGATGAGCTCAAAGAGTTCCAAGTTAAATCAGAGCAGGTATGTTACAGTTCTTGCCATGTCTGTTCTTTCCTCCCACCTATTTCACACAACTTCCACAGTGTAATTTTTAGACTCTCTCTGAATGACAAAGCACTAAATAGAACTTGTGTATTGATTTAAAGTTGTTATAATTTTTCCCCACTAGACAAACTTTGTTCCCCCTAGAAAAAATATGTACTGCCAAAAATATATATTGTCACTGACCTTTACTTTTCACAGTTTAGTTTTTTAATCTATTTTTCTTTAATTCCCTGTAGCTAAGAAGAAACGGATTTGGGAAGAATGGATTTCTTCAGGGACGCGGCTCCAGCCTGTTCTCCCACTGGAGAAGCACTTTTAAGACAGAGTTTGAGGACTCGGACACAGAAACTAGTAGCAGCGAAACATCAGATGACGATGCCTAAAAGTGGGCACAAAGCATTTAAAAATAAATAAAACCAACCCAATAAACTCAGTTCATAGTTCAACATGTTTTGGGGTTGTATAAACTAAACAGAGTTTATTCTGTCTCCAGTCTGTTCAGTTTTTCTTTTGTTGTTGAATACTTCATGCACAAGGGAAATAATTGTATCCCAAAGAAGAGAGAAATGGGCTTGTTTAGCTTTTTCTTTTGGTTTTGCCCTTCTGCTTAATAGAAGTTTGTGCAGCTAGCAAATTTGTGATGAGAATCCCTCGTCAAGCAATGCACAAGTTCAGTCTTGTAAGCAGGATACAGGTGTCTGACTGATCTTTGCAACAACAAGCTTCTAATAATGCCGCCTGCATTACATAATGTTGCGCGGTAACAATGTGCTAAAACAATCATTGTCAATGACAAAATGGCTATTGACGTTCTAATTGTGTTAAATTAATGCTAATAACATGAATTTTTTTTTTTTGCGGCTCGGGGAGCTTCATCACTTAACCAGGCATTTGTGGTTTTCTTTTATGGGTACAGCTGTAAAATATTTGGACATAGGAATTGTTTGTGTTCTTCTTCTTGCAGCCTTGATATTCAGGGTGGATTGTAAAATATAAATTTTTTGTGAGATTTCAAAGATTAAGATTATTTTGATAACATTATTTACAGATTTAAAAAAGTGACTATCACATTGAGTCTGTATGAGGGGAAAAAACTACTGCATCAAAAATAACTAACTTGGAATAAATATTTTGCATCAGTTTGCCAATTCTAGTTGTCTTTCTTATGGAAGGAAAACTTTCCTTAAAGGGATGGAACTACGGAGTTTTAGTAGCACCTGGAAATAAACTCTCTTTCCCCCACTGTTTATTTCCACTTGGAAAACATTCTGTTTTCTGGGGTGCTCAAATGCGATAGCTAACCTAGTCCTTTTTTAAAAGGGGCAATGGTGAGATCATAATTAGCCCTTATCTGTTTTTTTAAAAAGGTAAAGAAAAAGATGCAATTTAATTGTTTACTATTAAAGCATTTTGCTTCCTTCTCCCACCCCCCATATAATATAGGCAGTGAAGCTAGCCTGATCATTTTTCACTTCCAGTTTCTTACGCTGTATTGTGGTGCTGCTGTTCGTTCTTACAACATTGAAAGAGAATTTTTAAATCCAAATGAAGCTCTTTTAATTGAAATGTTTTCAAAGAAAATCATTAAAATATTTCCATTAAACAAAAATTTTACAATCTGTTCAAGGCCTAAGCTAATCGAGTGTCCCTTCAACTTCAATTTGTATGCTAGCAACCTTGGAAATAGTCAGCAAGAATGTTAGCTTGTTAAATGTGATTACATATCAGTTGGATGAAGCTATATACCAAGGATGAAATTCTAGCTCCATTGAAATCAATGGCAGAACTCCCATTTGACTTCAGTGGGGCTGATATTTCACCTTAGGCTTTTAACACATCCCACTAAAATTGCTTCTGGTCAGACTGAAAATGGTACAATGTTAATAAATTTAATTCACTTTTAATAGCTACTTAAAACCCACAGAACATTTTTCAGTATTGCATTTAATTTTCAAATTTTGGGCCTCATTGGTTTCACGTTGTTGCTTTGAAACTGTAACTGTGAAACGATCTAATTTAATAAGAGGAGGGCTAAAGAAAACATTTCTTTACCCTTCTCCTCTGAGCCAGTTTTCCAACTTGTGGGGTTCATCTGACTCTGCTTTCTGAAACAAAGTTGAAAGCTATAAATCACGTATCTCATCAACCTGTTCATGTGATTTGAGAGCTGCAGTTCTGGGGCTTGTTTTCATGAAAGCTGTACCAATTTAATTTAAGGTGTAATTTTTTTATCCCATTTTGTTAAACTATTGTGAAAGGTGTGTTGGGCCTTATTTTAGTTTACAGCAGCCTTAAGTCTATTAGGAACAAGTTTAAGCTAAGCAGCAACAGGTTTACACTGATTTAACTAAACCTGTTTGCACAAGCAACTTAATTTTAATTCCTGCATGTAGACAAGGCTTTAGACAGCTCTTCCTCTGACACCCAAATAACTTCCATTATTGCTGTACCTATAGGAAAATAGTACAATGGCTTATGGGAGAGCTTCTGGCATCTGTAGAAGATCAGAGGTGAGACGGACCCATAAAGTGGCTGGGTAAGTGGCGTAGCAGCAGAGACATCCCAACCCTAGTAACTATGAGGCTCTTGGGGGTGGGGGAAGAACAGTGGAAAAAGCTTCACCATCCCAGCAGCCAGATTGCAAACTCCATGCTTACCAGGAATCCATTAGCCGGAGTTAGATAACAAAATGCAGGCTTCCATAGCAGGGTACAAGGATAGCAGGTTAGTAAGAATTCCAGTCGCTGGAAGGGGTGTTGGCTTTCTCACCAGTGGCATTGGCTGCTTAGATGAATTATTGATGTTCCAAGGAAAGGTGTGGGCTGTTGCATGCAGTACACAAGAATAAAGATGGTCCCCTTTAGAGCTGTATAGTCTGAATTAGACAAGATGGGATGCACTGAGCATTGCTGAAGAATGAGTCAGGTGACCTCAAACCAATTCCATCCCCCCTGTGGGTAGTTTTGCAGACCAGACAAGCTCCCCTTCTGATTAGCTGAGTCAAAGGGTTACAGTTCTGTAAAGCTCTTGGTAGTGGTCTCAATCACACAGACTTCTGTGACCTGGCAAGTAGCTGAGGCGTTGCAGGGCAGTATTAGATTTCTGTTAGGAATAGCTGTAATTTTAATTTCCAGGGGCTGGAAAGGAGCAGCAGGGAAAGGCTTCAGGCCCTCAAACTTTTGCAAACAGGTGTAAACTTAGAAGACCGCAATGAAGAATGACATCGGACAAATACGCGAGAGCTCATCCAGTGCAGCCCTGAGTCGCAGCTGCCAGAAACAGAGGAGATTTGTGAAGGGGGGGAGTGGGACTTGACTTCCATAGATCTCTCATCTGCTCATCAGTGTGTAAAGAGTCTTAGGTTACATCACTTACATGAAGAAGGCTTTACCTTGGTGTACATCTTCCGTGCCAGCAGCTAATTTTTTATTACTGCATGCTCTTCCTGCAGTAATGAGAATTACTTGCCTGTCCACTCCCCCCTGCAGCTCAACTGTTTAACGTGAGTTGCCTGGTCATTTAATCAACCTGTTTGCCCTTCTCCCCTTGTGCTGAGAGCAGGTTGAGTCTGAAGCATTAAACAGGGCTTTTGTCTGTGGCTGCCACACAATTGAATTGTTTGTGCAGGGCAAGGGGCTTGCAGCTGGCCCACACCGAGGCCTTGGGAATGTTGGACTTCTCACAACTAAAAACTGCATTTCAGCTCCCATAATAAGGTACCTGGAGCCAACGGCCTCAGGGCTACAGGCAGGTTGAAGGCCGGATGGGATAAAAGGATATCTCAGTTGCAGCACTGATAAATATCTAATGATCATCTATTCCCGTTAAAATAAGGAAGGGAAACCGATCACCTCCCAGGGAACATGAAGGCTGGTAAATTTTCATGAGTTTTTGCAAGGTTGCATCAGGTTATGAGAAATTAAAAATATACTGCATTGGAGGCAGCAAGCTGGCCTAGGTGTAACAGAACATCTTGGAGCCATTCCATGCAATGAATAGTTTTGAGGAGCACCCCGGGGGTTGCTAGTTTCAGTGCGGGTGTGATATCCTCTTGAGCAGCTCCTGTTCAGCTACATCCAGGCCTTGGGACAGAAAATGGCATGGCAGGATTGCTCACCTTTGTGAGCTGCTTGCATTCAGAGGAACCATGTGCTGCTAACCAGCTCCTGCTAATTTGCCAAGGTGACCCCTTAGGCTGGGCAAAGGTTTTATTAAACTTATATTTTTGTTGTGGGATCCCCAAAAGCTGTGCTGTCTGTGTGCAGGTAGGGCACCTGCCTTCAGCATAACAAGCAGAGGTGTTTTCCTCATTTCTGGGCATGTCTGTGCTTCGTTTAAAAAGCAGCCAGCAGTGTCCTTGCACCCCTGCTCCTACCAGAATATCCGTTGTTCAGTGGGGTGCTGCCATCCAAGCGATCTCCCTTGAAGAGTCATTAAAAAATGGCTTAGTGGGGCTTATTGCTCCAACCCTCTTGTCTGTGTTGTTCTGGTGGTCAAACTAGCTCATTGTCTTTCGCTGCTAGGAGCCTCTTGTTCTCATGGTTAACCAATGGCAAGCCAGCCCAACACAAACAGAGCCCAGCCGTGGCCTCCCTCCTGCTGCTCACAGGCCTGGCTCCTCAGCTCTGTCCCTACCCCTGGCATGGCACCACCCCCAGTTACCAGCCTAGCAACACAGCTCAGCCCTGAAGCCAGAGCCCGGTTCCATAGTCACAACCAGCTCCGGCTGCAGAACAGGTCAGTGTGGTGCTGTGATTCTCTCTGCCTCAAGGTGGGGGCTTTTCGGGTGGCTGTGCCTCAGGCCGGGGCACACATGGACTGGCCGCCCCACTCCCAGCCTGATGCAGCTAGGCCACACAAAAAAAGGGAGGAGAGCCATCCCATTCCCTCCCCCACTGCGAGTGGGGTAGCAGGAGACTAGGGGAGATCTGGGAAAGGTGAAGCCCCATAAATGTTGCCCTGTCCCAGTCTCTGGAGAGGCCTGGGCAGGGATGGGGCTTGAGAATCTGACTAGGGAGAGAGAAGCTCAGTCTCTTCCTCCATCTCCAAACTGGGGAGTGTCCCTGGTGACTTTGTTTTTGTTTGCTTTGTGTGTGTGTCTCCTCAGGACTTCCTTTCCAGCCAGGCGGAGGGGTCTAATGGACTGAGTTTGGGGCTAGGGAGGCAGGCTTACACCAGCTCCCCTTGTGGCCGTAGGCAGGTCACTTGGTTTCTGTGCCTCTATTTTCCCATCTGTAAAATGGGGGAAATAATTAGAGCTGGTTGGGACATTATGAGGATGCTGCACTGCCTCTAGGGAAGTGTTAAGTGAGTTGCATTGAGGCTGGAAATAGCCACTTAAACACTTGTTGTTTATTTGACTCTTCTCCTGGGATAGGTATTGAGAGCTACTGTGACCAGTGGAGCTGCAGGAAAGCCCCTGTAGGAGACCCCAGCACTTTAGGGCCCCTGTTCCTACACAGCATGATGGACATGGGGATTTTCGTCTGCCCAAGCTGTGACATGGGCTTCCGCTCCAAGCACCTGCTGGGCAAGCATGTGGAGAAGTTCTGCATTGGCAACCAGGCAGCAGCTGATGCCTTCATTCCCAATGCCAGACACAGGGAGCAGCAGGGCAGGAAGATGCCCAGGAATGCAGAGACTCCAGACCACGTGGTAATCAAAGGCTTTTCATGCGTCCGGGGTTGGTCTACAGGGATGTACAGCTAACCAAGCAGCCAGTGCTAGGGAAGACAGGCTGCTGCCTGGTGAGGGAATCCCAGGTTGGCCTGTCTCGTGCTGCTTGTTTCCTCCCCACTGAGAGCTAGATCCTGGAAATGTGGCAAAGAAGTGCCCTGGAGGGGGTGTGGGGAGGGCAATGCAGCACTGGAAATATTTTTCCACAGACTTCGGTGAGAGCTGGAGCAGTCCTTACGCATGAAACCGGAGAAGATTCCCAGGGTCCCTTTCTCAGCCTGGTGTACCTGGCTGGGCTCTGCTGCTTCATTTATTTGTTTCCCAAGGGCTTGTTCTCCTCACTCTACCCCTCCCCCCCTTCTTTTTGGCTGCTTTGAGATATAGAAAGAAGCCAGAATTTTTTTTTTCCAAAGCCTCTTTTCCTTAGAAATATCAAGAACAGTAAGTCTCTCCTTCCCTGCAGTGCTGGAGAATGTCCTGACTGACTCAGAGACGTGGCTTGGGCACGCCCTCGGCCCTAGACAGAAAGTGGGGGAGGGGTTGCCAAATCCTTAACAAAAAGACTTTTTTTTCTGCCAGATGTTTTAGTTCAATAGGTGTTAACAAAACCGAGGAGTCTGAAACAATCTGACTAAAAGCCACTCCCCCTCTCAGGCAGGAGGTTCTCCTGTCTCAGAAATCATGCTGTCATAAACCCAGTGCTTTTCTAGTCATCCACAGAGTCTTCCAGAGCAGATGAGATCTGAAATTCTAATGTACAAAGCAAGCAGGAAAAAGTGCCCTCTTTTGGAGGGGTGGGACTATCACACGTCAGGAAGCAAACCCCCAAGCCGTGGGGATAAATCATAATGAACCAAAAAAGGGCACAAACTCAGTTGTGTGTTCAGGTATTTTTTCATCTTGATTTAGTTTTAACAGTTCTGAAGCATCGGTTTCTCTCATGTGTTTGCATGAGAGCTGAGACCCAGGACCCCATCTAGTGTGTGTGATCATTCTTTCTGTTACACTTGTGTCTAGAGGCCTTGAAGAAGCCTGGGATCCTACGGTGCTAGGTGCTGTACATATATAGAGTAACACAGTCCTTCCCACCCTGAGCTTTCTCATCTCTTGTGTCTGTTTAGAACATAATCAGGGGCTGCCTCGTGTGAGTACAGCCCCTAGCACAATGGGGGTACCCCACCCAGATTGGAGCCTCTGGGAGAGGGTTTCCTCCTATCCTCTCAGCATGTGTTCCTTCCCCTGCAGGGGGGACAGTGCCCTCAGGAGCAGGCAGCCCTGGGAGGCCCTCTGTTGCATTCAACCATTGGGAAGAGAGAGAAGCTGTTCCAGTAGCTCCGCTCTCTCCTTGGCCTGGCACTTAGTAGGGGGTGTGAACCCTAGCGCGAACCAGTCCTGGAAAGAGCCGTTCACCCCCTAACGGAAACCTATTGTTGTACCAGGCTTGTACACTGAGTTGCTAGGAGAAGACTGTGTAATCAAACAAATGGTTGATCCAGCCCTGCCTCCCACTGTTCTGTTCCCCAAAGCCTCCAGCATTTGAACTCTGTGTTCAGCAAGTAATCAGGATAGACTCCAGAACGGATCCAGATGCAGATAATCCCTTTCCCTCTGAGTCCATTGAAACATTAGCTTATGTTTCTACAGGGTTTTCCACACTGAAGTGCTCTGTAGTGCTGTGAAAATGCAGCCACCTCTGGGGTGGAGAGTGGTGGCCAAACAGTACCCATGGCCACAATTCAATGCTTGTTTCCAGACACTCTGGAGTGAACCCCTGTTCTCACTGCACAGGGTACCTCATGGGATCTATCATGTCCATGCAGGGCAGACAGCACCAAGTTTCAGAGCTCGTCACAGCTCTTAGACTGTCTGCAAAAGGTGCTTCTCCTTGGTCTTAAAACGAACGGGTGTTCAGGTACCTTGCTGGTCTGAGCACTGGCCTGTGAACTCATATCTCTCTCTCCATCTCACTGGGTTTTTATACATCACTGTAGTAACTGGGAGCATCCTAAATTCTGACACAGACTGTGTCTGTGGCCTTAGCTCATTCACTTAACCTCTCTGTGCCTCAGTTTCCCCTACTTGTTAGGCAGGGCTAATGGTAGTTGCCTACATCACTGGGGGCATTGAGAATTGATGAATGTGCAGAGAGGGCTTGGAAGAAGTTCAATATTGTTCTTGTGAGAGGTTGAGTTCATTCAACAGGCTTCCCAGCACTGTCTGCTGTTAACAGTGTATCACGGCACAAAAGGACAAGCGACTGTCACTTGGAAATTTGACCCCTCCCTCATCCTGGAGAGTCCTTGGGGGCATATAGATATATTTGTAGAGGTGAACTTACGTGGCGTGTTGCATTTATGGGGGAAAACGGGGAGGGGGAGAGGGAGAGGTAATCAAATTTAGATATTTTACTCCCAGCTCTGGGCTAGAGCAGTGGCCCCTTTAGGTGAGAACAGGATTTATCCCAACATGCAGCTGGCCACCTGGAAACAAAGATGGAGATTTCCAGAGCAGCGTAGGGTAGCTGTTCTCAGACTGGTGCACACATCCCTGGGTGAAATCCTGGCCCTATTGATGTCAGTGACCAGACTCCTGATAGACTGCGGGGGGCCACTTGTGTGAGGGCTGCAGTCAGGTGGCACATGGGGTAGTTTCAAATACAGTGTAAGAATCCAGTACAGCTCCACTGATCCAAGTCTTGGAGGTGGCAGACCCAGTTCCTTCCGTGCTGTGCAAGACGTGGCCGTAGGTCTTAGTCTGAGACCCACTGCTCTAGCCTCCCCCTCCCCATGCTAATGGGTGCGTGTGTTTGTCACTCACCTGGGCTGTGCTGGTTGCTTTCTGGTCCAGCCGGCGGTTTCTGTGGGACAGCGGCAGCACGTGAGTGACCTGCAGGGAAGGAGAGCCCGTCTGGGACAGCCACAGGACGTCCTGAGTGAGCACGAGAGGCGCCTTCTTGGAGGTTACAACTTTAAAGGGAGCCCCTCAGAGAGCCAGGCCTTGAAGAAGCTGACCGAGGAGGTACAGCAAGCGATGGTGACCGTTGCACTGGAGTTTGGCGCTCCCGGCTTCTTTGCATGGGGTCCTCACCCTCCACTGTTCCGAACTGCTACTTCTATTTTAGGCACCCCATAGGTCCCCATATCATGGTCCCATAGACAGAATTGGGGGATGGGATATGGATGCTTCTGGGAATGGAGCATCACTTGGGGAGCATCAACCCTCCAGATGGTGCAAGGTGACCCTCCCCCTCCCCACGGGTCTTCACTCATGTGCCCACACTCCTCCCAGGCTACACATCTGAGTCCCAATGGCTGTTAAAAAGCCTGGCACAAACCCAGGAGTCACCAGTGCTGCTTTGCCCTCCACAGCACCACTGAGCTGGGGTGGATGGAGGAGTGAGCCTTTGTGTTTCCTGGGCCGGGTAATATGAAAGGATGCCATGCATGTCAAGTCAAATTGGCTGGTCATTAAGAGCACTGTTCACAGAGGTGCTGCAGCTGCAGCAATTATTTCATCCATGTGCATACAATCTAAGGAAGGGGTGCTTTCTCCAAGCTCTTCCCTCCTGACCTGTCTGTGCTCCTCCCTCCAAGTTCCAGGCAGGCTGTGACACTTTGCATCCATCATTGTGCCCCTGGCTTCTTGGCTGATTTATTTATGGGTCCTGGGGAAATCATGTGGTGATTATAAAAGCTAGCAAAAGACCCATGACATTTCTATGGACATGCGATAAGGGGGGGGAGTGGGGGCGCTGCAGGTGTAGTGCCTAGTATTAGGCTACTACAGAGATTGAGTCACTTGTTTTGTATCTTTAATGAGTGTTCAGGGTCAGCTGAGTAAATTCGGTGCCTTTGAAGGGGTTTAATGCATCGGCAACCCCTACCTACCTCTGGATCCCTGCCCTAGCTTCTCTATCGTGCTGATACAAAAGGAGGGAATGTGCTGTCAGGACATGATCACTTCTCTCTCTGAACAGTTCCACAAATTGAGGCTGTCTCTGGAGGACACTGTCCCTACACTCAGACCCTTGCAGCCAGAGGTAAAACCAACCGCGGGGCGACGTTATGGAAACCTCTTGGAAAAGGTGCAGGGGCTGGGAGGCAATTAGAACCCAGACAGAAGAGGGTGGAACCAGGGCCCAAGCATAACTTTTTGAGGCCCAGTACAAACTTGTACCATGGGCCCCCTCCCCCACACATCCCACAATCCCTCATCCCACACGTACAATCTCATGAGCCAAGAAAATGTTTTTCCTCATGGTATGGGGGGTTGTAGCCTGGGCTGGGACCCCAGGGTCTCTGGGCCCCGGTAAGATGTACCCTTCCTCTCCCCTCCCATGTGGGAGCTCTGAGTGGAACTAGGAATGCCTCGGGGTCCCGAGAGCAGGCTTTGATCACTAATTCAGATCCTGCCCGGCTCTGCAGAGACCTGAAGTAACTGCTGTCACTACAGCCACTGCGCCTATGGACCTAGTTCAAAGGGAGGGTGCCAGCAGACATTGCTCACACGTGTGGAGCATGGTCCTGGGTTTTAGACCCAACGGCCTTCTGGCAGGGCACGGTGCCGATGCCGCTCCCGGGCTTGGGAGAGCCAGTTACTGGCAGGCCAAGGCTTTGGGCTTTAAGGAAATCCCCACCGAGCCCCACACAGAGCTATAACTTCAGCGCCTCTCACCCCGCCTTGCCCTCACAGGGACGAACCTCATGTACGGGGCCAGTCGGCCCCTCGCTAGGACATAGTGGGGCCGCCGCCCAGTCCGCAAGGACGGGCAGGGCCTGATGAGAAATCAGGGCCCTGAGATGGACAGCCCCCAGGGCCAACTGGGGGAGGCCAACATGCCGGGTCAGCCTGATTGACAGGGCGGGCTGGCCAATGAGGGAGCCAGCCAGGAGCCTGGGGTCCCGTCCTCCGTGTGAGGCGAAGAGCTGCCTGGGCAGGGGCAGAGCTAAGGACAAGGCAGGTGAGAGGGAGGCTGGAGAAGAAGCCCAGGGGGCCGGGCCAGGCTAGGCTGGGCTAGGCTACAGAACCCGAGGCCGGACGGGGAGGTAACCCCGCTGGCGAGATGGGCCCTGCCCCCCAGCGTATGGGGCGCGTGGCCACCACCAGAGCCCATGTGCAACCTGCCTGGGGCGTGTGGGGAGCAGGCTGGGAGCATCCCTCACGCCCCAGAGACGCCGTGGGGGGTCCCCGGGCCCAGGGGCGGCGTCAGACCTGTTCCTTTCGCGTCTCATCTTGTTCTGTTTTTAATGGGTAGCTGGTTAGTCTGCCCCGAGCAGCGTGCAATGGTCAGCGGGGCCGGGGGGCGGAGAATGCCCCGGGGTGGGGACACCCTAGGCCCTGTCCTGCGGGACCTCGACAAGGTTGGGGGTCGAGCCCCCAGGGATGCTGGGCCCAGCCTTGGCAGGGTTACAAGGACCCCACCACACAGGAGGGAGGCCAGGCGGGCCTGTGGGTAAAGGGAGTGAGAGCGAGGACTCGGATCTTTTTGCCAACCAGTTCCACCGGGTAGCGGATAAGCCAGGAGACCCCTCACAGTAGTGGGACCACTGCCCTGCTCACAGCCACACTGAATCCCGAGTCTGTCGCTCCACTTGGAGAGCAGGTTCCAGGGCTGGGGACCCGCCACTTTGCCCCCAGCCCCTTCCTGTTTAAACCTGGGCCTCTAACCAGGTGCCCGGCTCCCTGCGTGTGTACGGGGCAGACAGCGCTTCTGTTGCCCCTCCCTGGCGAGCCAGTTGAGGGCATTCGGAGTTCATCCTGAATGGGATCATCCTCAGGAATCCGTGGGCTCTTCTATACTTGGCACTGGGGTTAGGGTGACCAGACAGCAAAAAGCCAGACGGGGGGAACAGGCACCTATAGAAGACAAAGCCCCGAATATCAGGACTGGCCCTCTAAAATCGTAACCTCTGGTCACCCTGCTTGAGGTTGACTTGAACTGGCTCTCATGATGTTGTGCCTTCTGCTCCTTTGGGCTTTGCTCATTCTCCAGGAGGATGTCAGCCGTCGGATTTCCCACCAGCAAGAGTACAGGGAGCGGCTGCAGGAAATGGCGGAAGCACACGAGCACCACGTGGCTGATATTCAGGCCAAGAACCAGCACCTAGAGCAGCAGAGAGAAGGTAGAAGGGGTCCATGCATGTTGCCCCTATGTTAAATTCTCTCCCATTTGTACGCCTGCCCGTTTAGTGGTGGGGCAGAGAGTCCAGGGGATACAGGGAGGCAGGCAAATAGAGACAGGAAGCCTTGATCCGGCTTTCAGGGGCTGATGCATGGTTCCCATAGTTCCATGCGTTCCAGCAAAGGGGATGCCGTTAAACAGACGGGAGAACCCCACACTCACCGGTTAGGGTCATGCCCCCCCCTGCTGTGTCTCCAGCGATCAGAGTCTTCTTCAGTGTCCTGGGATGTGCTGGAGGGAGATCCAGATCGGATCAGGTGGGAGGCAGCAAAAGCGGAGTGGATTTGTGATGTGATCTGGCAAGGAGGCGAGGACACTGGCTTGACAGAGTGGGGTCTCATGCAGTGAGGCTATTCCTGTGCGTCCCACAGAAATCCGCAAGCGCCTGTCGGAGCTGGCCATCAGGAACTCTTCCACGTCACACATCGAGCAGCTGCTGCTGGAGCTGAAGGCCCAGGAGGGGAAGAACCAGCTGGTGCTGGATGCTCTGAGAGAGCAGATTGGGCTCATGCAGGCTGCAAACATGAGGTGAGGACCCAGAAAATCCCCCAGCCTTGTAGCCTAGTGTGGGGGCAGCCTGGGGCTCCATGGAGCTGGGGGACTCCCCCTCTCCCACGCCTAGCTCTTTGATCTCTTGATCCCCTGGCATGGCAGGAGGCGAGTCTCTCACTTCCAGGTGGAAGGAAGAGCTGGAAGGAGGGATGCTCCATAAGGAACCCCGCGCAGGGAGAGGCTGAGAGGGGAGTGGAGCTAATGATGTGATCTGTCGGCCTGGAGCTTTGTCATTCCCTATAGCGCAATCTCGCACGTAGACCCCACAGGAGCCGACTGGGCCCACAACGCTCCATTGAGTTAAACAGTGCAGGAGGGGATGGTACGAGGTACAGCTCAATTCCAGGAAGCAGGGTCCCAGGAAGCTGGCAAACAGACCTCACGGGCCCAGCCTCCAGACTTGGGTGCTGACGATGGGTGCCCAGATTCCTGGACTCTCCCGAGGGCCCCGAGGTGCCCTAAATAACCGTGGCTCTGAGCCTGGCTGCAGAGTTAGGGTCTCTCTGTGGTGAATGAGGGGAGCAGTCAGGCGCAAGGCTGAGAGCAGGTGTCACACTCCTGCTGGGATCTGAAATCATGGAGAGGGACACCAGGGGGGGCTGCTCTAGCCAGGGGGGGCTGCATCAGAGTCTGTCTTGTGCCTGCAGTCAGGAGAGCCTTGAAGGGACAGGTGCGGGGGGTCAAAGCTAATGATAACATAGGCAGGGAGGGAGGTTGGTTTCCTCTCTCTTGTTAGCCAAAGAATCAAAGATTATTCCCGGAGACCTTTGGGCTCCCCACTGTTTCCTGTCTCAGGGCAGGCAGTTCCTGCCCTGGGTTTGATTTTGGTGAAGCATAGGGGCCAGAAGAGAAGTGCCGGTGCGGAGCAGCGACGCAGCTGGATCTCACTCCCTGCTCTGCTTTGGTTTCATTTTCAGACGCAGATTGGAGCCAGGCAACCCTAGGAACACAGCCAGGGCCGCGGACAAGGGGGGTGGGAAGGTCTCCATCAGCCTCATCCCGTTCCCTCCAGCTGCCGGGCCCCTGTCCTCGGAAATAAGGTGAGCACAAGCCAGGCTGCCGGTGTCTCCATCGGAGCATCAGGGGCTCAGACTAACAGCACTTCCATGCCTGGGGAGACCCACGTGCGTTTAAATGGAGCCCCTTCTGCTGTGGATGGAGAGACGGCCTTCTAGGTCCCATCTAGCCCTGCATCTGGGGGCCAGGCCAGATTGTCCCTTAGAGCCTCCAGCTTAAAAGGCTTCCATCAGGACTGTGTGTTGGACCCTGGGTGGGGATAACTGGGGGACTAGATAAAGGCACGGCATGGGTGCCTGTGGGGGGGAGACCAGAGCTGTAGGGACCTTTGGGGCCCCCTATGGCCGTGTACACAATAAAGTTGTGAGGATGGACACTTTGAAAACAGTGAGCAGAGCCCACCCTGCAGGCATCAGCCTATGGCTGCATGGAATTGGCATCAGAGCACTGAAATCAACCGTTGTTAGATGCCTGAATTCTTCTGGGCATCTGGGCCTCACTGGTTCCCAGGAAGCAGCACAGTCAGGGCACTGGAATGTGGCAGCTAAGGGGTTACTCAGTCTCCGGGTGCCTGTGTGTCTCTCTGCTCTCTGTCTCCATGTCCCTCTGTCTGTCTAACTGCTGTGGGGTGGGGGTGTCTGCATGTCTCTACTGTGTCTTCGCCTACCTGCTGTGGGGTGGGGTTGTCGAGTGTCTCTGCAGTCCGTGTGTCTGCCTGCCTGGCTCCTGTGTGCGTGTGTCTGTCTCTGGCTGTCTGCCATGGGCATGTGTGTGCCTGGCTGTCTGTCTGCCTGCTGTGAGGATGCGTGTGTGTCTGCCTGCCTGCCATGGAGGGAGGATTCAGTTCATGTCTGAAAGCTGACTGCTTTCCAGATGCATTCGCAGGGCTGGGGGGGAATGAGGGTATTTTGTACCTAGTGAGGCTCTGGGGCTGTGCTCAGCTAGGCAAAGAGTGCCTCTCACCCCGGCTGAGAGAGGCTCCCTTAGATGCAGGCTGCCAGAAGCCTGATTACTTTCTGATTACTTTCCCCTCAGAGCCCTGCACCTGGCCTATCTGCAGGGCGGAGGGAGCGACCCTGCTGTCCTGGCTCAGATGTATGACCTTCAGGTGGAGGCCACAGCACTGGAGAGGGCGGCTGGGAGGCAGGAGCGGAGGAAGAAAAGTAAGTCCCCCTTGGCCCGCCGGGACCCCTTGGGGCGGGGGCTGTTCCAGGTGTCTGGCAGCCTGGGATTAGCACACTCAGGTGCAGCATTAACAGCTACGCACCGGAACATCTGCAAAGCACAAACCACAGAGGCTGCCACGCTTCTACCCAGCATGCAACAGGGCCCACGAAGCCAAGGATTGGGTCTGAGTTCGGATCCTCCCAGCCAGCATCTGGCAGTGGACAGTGTCACTGTGGCTACTGCTGCCTTCCCGCCCCCGGCACAGCTCTTCCCACGACTAACCATGAGCCTCCTCTTGTTGTGATTGCAGAACCCCAGGCTGCTGGTGCTGGGCCCCGGGTCCTGGACGCAGAGCTGCTGGCCGTGGAGCTGGAGAATCAGCGGCTGGAGGATGAGCTCTTTAAGCTGAAGGTGCAGAGGGATAAGAGGAGACCAGATGACGGTAGGCAGGGCATGTCCAGTCCATTCCCACAGTATGGAGCAAGTGGTGAGGAGAGACCCCCGAGGGAGTATGAACGGGGCTGGCTGTCGGTGGCATCACAGTGGCTGCAGTGCAGTGAGGTGTTGGGTACCTTTGTGAGAGTGCAGCAATTGCCTCCGTGATATTGTGGCCAAGAGCTGCTACCTCACGCTGTGCCTCATCCTCCATCCGGAGGCCACAGCAGGTTGCACAGCTAGAGTGCATTCATACTTCAGCTCAGTTTCCATGACAGAGCAAATCCTAGGGTGTCCTGGAAACCTGCTCCCCTTCCACTGAGCTGGTAGCCATCCCACTGCACCATTCTGACACCTGCTGGGGCTGGGCACTGTGTTGTCTGTCTCCTCCTCCCTTGCTGGCTGCGAGTCAATGTGTAGATGCACCAGCAGTTGTTTTTTTGAACGTGAAGCCAGCCTGCCCCTTGCCAGGGCCAGTATTCAGCACCCAGCTGAGTGAGGGTGTTCTGGTCCCTGCTGGCCTGTTCCTTGAGTGGGGCCCATGTTGATGCTTTGAACCACAGCAACCTGGGAAGGGGGGCTGATCATAGCGTGCGCTATGTGGACACTGCATAGTGGAATGGAACCTACTGCTGCTGCCAGCGACTGGAGTCACTCCCTTGACTCTACTGGTGGAGCTGACAGTCCCAGGGTCAGTCCTTGCTAATGAGCCGGGGTGGGGGTGTCATTAAATAAGCTAGGGTAATTATTGCATGTAGCTCTCGCTGCGGGAGCCCCCCGGCCTGCTGCGCGTGGAGTGGAGCTCAGAGGTTTTCCAGTTACACGTCTCGTAAAACCACAGGCAAGAGCTACGTTAATTAACACAGGAGCTGCTGGTCAGAGGGCCCTGTGCAGCACCAGGTGAGGGAGGTGATACTGGCGGCGATAGATGCTGCACTCTCCTGTCTCCTGTCTGTCACTCCTGATGCCATGACAGGGCGCCAGCTGGTGGGCAGCTTACAACCGTGATAGTGCAGGGAAGCTGCTGGGACGGGTGTCCCTGTTCCTGCACAAACTTTATTGTTTATCTTCCCCTATCCCCGTCACCCCCGTCCCCGTGGCATCTGCTCACCAGGTACGAGGACATTAATGGTCAGTGAGATCCTTGTAGGTCCATTTTCTGTGCACCCCCCTGCTCAGTTTCATACATTGCCCCGTCCTTCGACAGAGCGATTTAAGGGGAGGAAGGACTTGCTGGCCAGAGACTGGCCGCCTCCTCCGTCAAGGAAAGGTGGCTGCAAACAGATGAGCCTTGCGTTGTGCTCTTGATCTCCTGCAGCTGTGAGCTCTGCCCCAAGAACCCTGGTGACCAGCGAGCGTTGGCTTGGGTGCCATCAGTGCGCCGTGCATTTCCCTTGGGACACTGTGGAGGGGGCAGGGGTCCTTCAGATCGCAGCCCACTGAAGATAAGCTGGATGCTAAGCTGAATGAGGAGCCAGCGCAGGGAGTGGAGCCTTCGGGCTGCTTGTTCCACCCTTGGAAGGCCAGCAGCCCTCCCTCCCTTTCCCTGCGGCCCTCAGGCAGCCCAGGTGGAGCAGGCCCCGTTCTGGAGGCTGTCTCATTGCACATGGCACCCCACGTTCAGGGTGCATGGCAAGGTGTCTCTCATGTCCGCTGGCAAGCTCCCCTCTGCTTTTTGGCTCCCTTCCCCCAGGTTCTCTGGACAAGGAGCTGGCAGAGCTGCAGCGGGCACGTGTAACAGAGATGGCTCAGCTACACGCTGAGATCGGGACACTGAGACGTGATGCAGAGAGGATGCAGCCACGACGGGCTGGGAGGAGGTCACCACCCATGCTCCCTCCGCCAGTGGCCCCGCCACTGCCACCTCCCCAGCCCCTCCCTCTATCAGGGCTACATGAGCTCCGCTTCACGGTGAGAGTCCTTTCCCTGGGGATGCCCACAAGGTCTCCTATTGGTAGCTGATTTTTAATGTCTCAGGGAGCCACTTATGGGGCTGAAAAAAACCAAGATCTGGTCCTTTCCTAATGTTCCAGTTCCTGACTGGAGGAAAGCTCATGAGCAGACCAGTTCCTCTACTGTTTCTGCTCCGTGCATGGCTTCCTCAAGAACATAAACCCTCAGCCGCGGATACACACACACCGAGTCTCCTGTGGCTCTCAAGTGTCCAGCCCCTGGCATGTGCTAATAGTTCCCATGATGCTTTGAGTGCCTTCTCGCGATAGCTGTAATTACAGACCTGCTCACTCCAGGAAATACCTCTTGGACTGTATGACCCAAAATCCCTAGCAGGAGGTTGGGTGGGACCATGAGTTCAGAGCACCAGGATCGTTAACAGTAGATCCCCAAGTGTTTGTCTGCCCTGACAGCTACACCAGAACCCCATATGTGCACAACATGCCACCTGTCCCCAGGTCTCCACATCACAGGTTAACGTGTGCATGGCCAGAAATGTGACTGTCACTGTCCCGGCCGCCAGGCCCGCTCCCAGAGCGTCCCTGCTAATTCTACTGACAACAAATACGTTTTCTCCTGCTGCGAGTTCTGCAAAGCCAGTGCAGCCGCCGCAACGTGCGCTGGGTTTCCCTCTGCCTGGGGCTGCATTGCCATGTCCAGCCACCACGTTTCAACTATAGAGTCTTTACTGCTGGGAGCCTGGGTGATGGGAGCTATCGAGCACATAAATTAGATGGAGACAGACGGTGCTGGAAACAGACAGACTTCAGCTTGTTTTTCATGGTCAGGTGGAGTTTGTGGCAATGGGGGTTAGAAAAATCATCTTTTGATTCATAACCCTGAGCTGATTGGTGCTGGAACTGTACAGAGAGAGCCTGGAAACAGTGCCACTTGCACAAGTCTTTTTTGTGACTCTGGCCCCAAGTCAGCGCTTAATCATGTTCAGCAGGTGAATCGTCCCACTGAGTGCACGCTAAGCGTGTGTTTGTGTTTTGCTGAATCGGGGCCTCAAGTTGCACCATAAGAGGCAGAAACTAGCTGCAGTGTCGAGGTGATTTGCCAAACCAGCCCCAGACTGGGCTGTGTGAAACCGTGCAATCTCCTCCCAGGGGAAGTGGTGACAACCTAATTGCTTAAGGCCTTTAAAAGCTAAACTGGAGAATATATGAGAACACCAGAAGGCAAGATCCTGCTAGATCATGTACTTAATCAGATTCTTCCATCTCTGACCCAGTTTGCCCCCTGGTAAGACCTGGGGCTCTGTTGGCAGCAGGTAAATTCTGTCAGTCACGGCCTACTGTCTGGCTGAATGGCTGATTTGTGCTGTTCTTTCTAACGCAAGGGGGCCAGTCTGGAAGCGTTTTCTAATAATTCTGCCTGTTGCAGGAGCAGATGGGACCTCAGACCTCAGATCTCAGCAGACACGTACTGGACCCTCCTGACACCCTGGGACCTGCTCCGTATGACCCAGCGTACGTGTCTTGTCATTGTTGCTCCTGCTATCTGCAATGTCCTGGCCTGAGGGCCTACACAGCCCCACTCCCCCCGACATACTCGTGCTGGTCCCTGTGTGGACGCTGTCAGATGACTGATGTAGTTTGGGGTTGTTGAGCTTTTGCCTTCTTGGGATCCCACCTTCAGCTGTTTGCATCTGGTCAGCCCTTATGTCCCATAATCCTTTGCTGCAGTTCCCACTCTGCTGGAGAGGAGGCACCGTGGGAACTGGCACTCACGAGTTGCACTGGGGCATTGAGAACACATTGACCAGCCTGCTTCAGCGGAGAAAGGAGACGGGATAAGAGCTGGTTCATGCCTCCCCACCAATAACTATCAATAACCTACACTGGAAAGCTGCAGCCACTGCTGTCCCGCTCTGTCCTTAGCCCAGCTGTGGGGAGCCAAGCATCAAATGCTTCCTCAGTGTGGTAGGGTCATTGGAACATGCTCTCTTCAAAGGCTGCTGCTGGCAAATGGTCCCCGCTAGCAGGAGACCTTTCATCAGGTACCCATGAGCTAATCACTGCAGTTAACATCTGCCCTCCAGGAGTGTGACCTAGGGGTTAGAACAGGGCTCTGAGTATCAGGATTACTTGGTTTTAGCCCCATCTCTGCAAGAGGCACCTCAGCCAAGCCACTACCCCACTCTGTGCCTCAGTTTCCCCATCCAGCGATGCTTGTGCAGTGCAGAGGGTTCTCATCACCTGTCTCGCTGCCTTTTCCCCTCCTCTCACAGGGCTGGCTTTGTGATATTCTATGACTTCCTGCTGGGCTTGGACCCTACGTTCTTCCAGGTCTGCCTGGTGGCTGGCCTTTACCGTAATGGGCAGGAGATGGGCAAGCCAACCCCTCTCCCCATCGCTTACTGCCAAATGGGCCACTCCCCGCCGTACGTGGTAGATGGGCAGAGAGGCAACAGTGCGATCTTATCGGCCAAGCAGCCAGTCCCAAGGTGAGCTGCACTGGCAAACTGCTGCTGCCGTCTTCCTCGGTGTATGCAATGAGTTAACCCTCTTCTTCCTGCCCTGCACTACGGGGGGTCTCTCTAATTGGGGTTGACAACAGCTGGGCAAGAAGCACTTTCCCCTCCCTGGACAGCATTGCAAAATCAGCCGGATGTCATCTGCTTTCCTTTCCCTTGAGGCACCAGGTTTTGGACAGTGGTGGGAAAAGCTCCCTAGACCGGATGGGCCAGTGGTTTGATCTGCTACAGCAGAACCCGTGTTCCTTTGTACAACATTGCACAGCAGGTTACAACAGGGGTGCCCAAGCTTTGTCCCCCCGGGCACTGCCACTCTAATGATTGGCTAGGTTAGTGGTCCTAGGCAGAGCAGCTAGAAAGCCTTTGGGACCTGGGCGGGGGAGTTCAGTCCTAGTTTGAGAGCTCCTGACGTGTGAAGTGAGTTGATTAATGCTGTTTGCAATGTTGCTGACATATGAGAGGCTATCGATTGCAGTTATCCAGAAACCATTCACCCTGCTTTGTAAACATGCATGGCACTTTAAGAAACACACACAATCCCTGCCCCAGAGAGCTTACACTCTAAACCCGGCAAAGCACAGACAGCAGCTCTGCTAAGGGAAGTTGTGGAGAGGCTGCGGTGAGGAGGAGAGATCTCTGTTCATAACTTGGTTTGCCTTGTCTCTGCCTTCCAGAGTCCGGCCCTCAACCTCCATTGCTCTAGTGATGGAGCTGCAGGCCTCTGGGGGCTTCGACGCCTATGGGTTGGAGATCCAGCGTCTGGCCTCCAGGGGATGGGCAAAAATCAACCTTTTTGACCAGCTCCACCAGCTGATCAGTGGGCGATGGAAGACTCCAGTCCGGTTGCTTCCAGTGCAGTCAGGCCTCACAACGGAACAGCTGAATGGGATCCCTCAGGTGAGCAGTGTCGCCCCGATGTTAGGACTTCCTGAGATCAAGGACTCCTGTCCTTCCCCATCTCTGAGTCATTCCCTTCTCATCCTCCTGTTTCTGGGCTGAGGCTCTCACGCCATTGCCTTCTAGGTCGGTTAGTTACTCACTAAAAGGTGACCATGATTTTTTTCTGGAAAGCTTCAGCAAATTCCCTCCAGCTCTTACTGAGCTCATCAAGTGTGGAAAAAATAAATGCTAGCCCTGTTTTTTAAGATGAGGCTACAGCAAGAAATGATGGATGTCTGACACACAGAACAACCTGGCTACTCCAGGCCTTGCATCATCCAAAGTCAAGGGATGCCTCTCCAGTCCCAGACTTGCCCTCTCCCTCCCCTTGCGGCTGTTTAGCTCTGGCTCAGCACTGACCGCGCTTCCTGAGACCTGACCTCTGGCTCCTCACACAGGCTGGCAAGACGGAGCTTTACCTTCGAGTGGTGAATGCGAGAGATGCCGACATGCAGTCAATGGCCGAGATCGACCCTGGCAATGCCCCCATGTACCAGTACCCTCCCACGGTGAGCAGGAGCCCTCGTGCGTGTAATGCCAACACTGGAGCACTGTGCTTAGCCAAGTACTTCCCGCTCTAGGCACAGGCGTGTCCGTGAGGGCTTGTCTCCTTTGGCTGGGTTCCTGGACATAGTAAGTGCTCTGGGCACAGGGTTTGTTGCTGGCCTTCAATGGCAGCTGCACACACATTTTCCTTCTGGATTTCATTACTTTAGCTCCGTCTGCTCTCTGCCCATTTCCAAGGCGCTCGGCTAGTGGCACAGGCTCCACCCTGTCTTCATGTGTCCCCGGGGCTCGCTCATCAGGCAGGTGTCTGAGGGCAGGCTCCACACAAAGCTTGATGCAGGGTGCTCTGTCTTCCTCCAAGGACTTTCCACTCACTCAGTAGAAGCTCCTGTGTTTAGATCCAGGGCTCAGAGATTCAATCCCAGCTGCCAGTGACTCGTCCAAGGGCATCATGTCGCCTGGGAAGCTTTCTTCCCTCCTGTCTACACTGCAGCCCCAATAGTTATTTCTGCAGCAGGAGCGGCCCTTCTGGTTGCTTTCTAGGATTAATGTGCTTTCTTCTGATTACAGGTGTCCCGTCACACAGTGTTCCCTGCAGACAGCCTTCCAGCCCAACGCCCTTTCCACCCTGCCCCTGCCAGCCTGTACCTTTCTGTCCCTCCTCACAATGGCTTTGTTGACCCACCTCCTACTCAGGAGCAGCCCCAGCACAAAACTAGTCAAAGGTGAGAAAGGGGAGGTTCCAGCCCCACCCCAGGAGCGGCCCTGGGGAATGGGATTCCCCCGGCTCCTCAAGCTGAGTCAGCACAGGGGGGAGGGGAGGTTTGGTTAACATGTGTAATGCACACAGGTGAGTTTGTACAGTACATGGCACTATGTCTGTGTGGTGGTAGAAGGGTTTTATCCGCACTCCTTTGGGGTTGCTGCATTACTCGGGGTGGTGAACTCATCTGTGAGTTCTGGGGCCAACCCAAACACGTTTTAGCAATAAAAATTAGCAGGATCTGTATAATGGGCAAGTACACAGGTGCCCACCAGTCAAAGCCCTGCCATGCTAGGTGCTGTGCAGAAGCATCAAGAGAATTCCCTGGCCAAAGAGCTTATCATCCAGCTAGACCCAGACAGACAAAGGGCAGGAGACTCTGGCCCACGTCACGCTTCTCTGTGTCCTGTGCATGCCAGTGTTGCAGAAAAGCTGTTTGAGGAATGTCTTAGAGCATTGTATGCAACTGTTTCTTGTGTCCCTCTGCTTCAAAAGTCAGGCGCCAGAGGGCACGTCTACACAGTAAAGAAAGACCCCATGGTAGCGAGTCTTAGAGCCCGAGTCAACTGACTTGAGCTCACTGGGCTTACACTGTAAGGCTAAAAATAGCAGTGCAGATATTTGGGCTGGGGCTACAACCTGGGGAGGGGCGAGGGTCTGAGATCCCTGGCTCCTGCCTGAGGCCAAATGTCTACCCTGCTATTTTTAGCCCTGAGGTGGGAGCCTGGGTTAGTTGACCTGAGCTCTGAGCGCCTTTCCTGTGTAGACGAACCCTGAGTTACCACAACTCCCACTGCACAGGGCTCCAGTGGAGAGAATAGTGAAAGCTAATAAATCTCAAACACCCCTAAAACAGTCCTTCTTGATATAAACAGTCCTGGGTTTAAAGCAGGATACCTCTGTCCCTTCCAGGGCTAGCAGCTAGTGCGGAGTCCCTCCGAGGGGAAATCTGCCCTTCCCAGCAGAAGCGAACCCCATTTCCATCCTGTGTGGCCCCAGCTAGCCAATATAAACAGCACCACGGCTTTAATGTCTTCAGGAGGTGTCCCTGGGGTGGAGCTGACTGTTGCCCTGCCTGGGCCTCAGGCAGGGAAAATTTTTGGGGTGGGGGGGAGGAGAAGGAAACATTTCTCTGGTGGGTTGCTTTTGTAAATGTGAGAGGCAGTGTTGGGGAGTGGGCAGAGTGCAGGTGAAGGGGGCAAAAGGGAGGGATAAATAAACGTACCACATGTGCCATGGGGCTGAGGTGAATCCAGGAGTGGGTTAAATTGGCCACCCCAAGCAAGTGCCTTTTTGCCCCTACATCACACCACGCGGTATTCTGCATAAGCCATGTACTCTACAGACAATCTACTTAGGAATGTTTTGGACAGCATTTTAGGGGAACTACTTTTAGTATCCTTCCGCCAATAACATTGAGTATCTTTGTACCACGAGTCCATCTGTACTTGCATGGTAACTAGTTTAATTTTCTAGCATTTACAGCTCAATCCAGCTGCCATTGAAGTCAATGAGAGCTTTCCCTTTGAATTCAATGGCAGTGGGGTCTGGGCCCTTAGACTATGTGTTCTGTGAATGGTTCCATAACTTGAGCAGAAACTGCGGGTCAGGCCCAGATTCTATGGTTAGACAGGATTAGCATATGGCATGAAGGGTACCTTCTGTACTTTGCATGTGCAAATGATTGTCTAGGTTGACTTGGTCCTGCCTCAGTGCAGGGGACTGGACTAGATGTCCTCCCGAGGTCCCTTCCAGCTCTACATTTCTGGGATTTGATGACTGCATACTAAGCAGTGCTTGCAAATGCAGGAGGCTTGGCTTGGGGCAGCCATGCTTAAAGAAGGAGCTGCAAATGCTGCAGGCCATGTTTTTTATCCTAGGCTCAGGCTGCTTCTGTTTTCTGAGTAGTAACTTGATCCGCTAGCTCCTCAGCTGGTGTTAATGAGCAATCTGCGCTGCTCCTGGCTCTATACATCCATGCATTTTCCTCGTATGGGGTAGAGCCTTACCCTTCCCTTGATCTGATAGTGCCTCCCCAGCACAGCCTACCAGGCTTTCTCCTGAGAATAGTGGAGCTGGGAAAGTAGGGTCTTGGTATTTTGGGGGTCTCTTTGACAGTAGGTGAAGTTAGACTCTACCCACTGGCTATGTGCATAGATATTCCATGTGGGCCTCCAGGCATGTTCTGACAGGTGTGTAAGTAACACCAGTAATGAGGAGAGTCCAGCTCCTCTTTCTCATCTTTGGTGGTTTTGCTCCCAGCTGTCTCTTCTTAATGAGAATTGATGATCCCTGCTATCTTTGATTCTCTGCCTGGCACTGACATGCTAATTTCTCCTCCACTTGCTCTCTGCTTTGGGGTGACCCTGTCCTAGATCTCAGAGTTCCCATACTGCAAGCACCCCTGCCCTCGCCGTGTTGGCTCTCCCAGGTCATCCTTGTAGCTTAGCAGCTATTGACCTGGCCTACCATGTGCGCAAGGGCTGGGTCTTTTTAGCTCCCTTGATGCTTTCCACCTCCCTACCAACCTACATGGCTCCGTAACGAACCTCCTGGTTACCCTTATGTCCCTGCCTGGGATCAAAGGGGCTGTATAACTAGCTCCAGCGTGATGCTGCCGGAAATGTGACCAGTGCTAATTCAATGAGCCCTGCATCATACAGGGCAGCTTGCATGTCCCTCGTTCTGAGTCTGCACTTCAAGGGGCCAAGAGATTGATGCCTTCCCGATGCCAGCAGCATGTCCCTGACTTTCACTGTCGTGTCCCCTGCTGCCGGCTACAAGCTACTGACTCCGGGAGCAAAGCACAGGACAGAGTTCCAGGCACCCGACACCAATACACACCTTTCTGGGCCCCACGTGTCCTGCGCACAGTACTGCGGTCAGCTTGCACACTCCCTTCTTCCCATCCCCCTTTCCTCTCCCCCCTCTTCCCCTTGCTTTCCCTCCCCTGGTCCTGGCAGGACCTCGAGAAGCTCAGGGATCACCGACCACTCCAAGGCCCTTGCAGGTAAAGGCCGTCCGATTGCCTGTTTCTTCTCGTCGGCGTTTGTGCCTGTCTTTCTCCACACTGTGGGTGCCACGACAGCAGCCCCAGGGCTGGGGACAGTTACGGGATGCTCGGGAGCATGTTCATTCTGTGCTGCTCTGAGCTGAGCCCCACGCACAAACTGCCCCTTGCCCCTGTTGTTCGAGAGATGACACCGGGTGCCCCCCAGCACAGCCCTGGAGGGGAAGACAAGGAGGCTGGCCGCCCCTTCCCCTGGGTGGGCTGGTTGCAGGGCCCAGGTTGTGCAGCCGCAGGCTGTGAGGCCACTAGGCTAGTGTCTCTCTCGCTGGCCTGTGCCGGTCCTGCCTGGGCAAGGGGAGGCAGCCCAGAGTATCAGGCTGTGGGAGAGGTGGCCATTGAGCTCCATAGGCCCTCAGGTGAGACAAGGAAGGAGGCTGGGTCCTCTCACCACTAGGCCTCTGCTCCACCTGTGCCCTCCTGGCTCTTGGAGGGTTTCTGCCCAAGCCCTGGCTGAGCCACCCCTCCCCTCGTGAGGTTGCTGCAGGGCCCAGCGATCGGTAACAGGCCGACCCTTTCCAGGCACGGTGGAGCAGTTCTTCGGGGCAGGAAGCTGAACGAGGCCCAGGAACGCAGGGCACAGCTCCAGCAGGGAGAGCCCAGGAGCGACGATGTGGGAAAGAGGCTGGGGTTCATCATAGACCGGGTGAAAGGTGCCCCACCGGGAGACGCGCTCCTCAGGCTGACCAGCTATCACCAGAAAACAGGGCAGGTAGGACCCAGCTCTGCATCTGAACATGGTCCCTAATGCCAAGGGCAAATTCACCAGCTGCCAGGTCCCTGCCCCTCCTCCCCCAGAGCCACTGGTGAGGGGCTCCTACCAGGAGCCGATGCTGTTGTGCACGGGGAATAGTGAGGCTGAATGTCAGCTGTGCCCCATGGCTCCGGGCAGGTGTTCGATAGGAAGGCACTGAAGAGAGGGATTATTTTCACCTCAGATGAAGCTGTTCAGGGGCACCCCGCACTTCGTTAGCTGTAAACAGTCCTAAGGGGAGAGGGGCTCACTTGCCACGATAGGGCATAGAGCGGACAGCAGTTCCACCCCCACAGGAACCAGAACCCCAGTCTCTTGGGCTCCAGCCCCATTTCATCCCTGCTCTGATCCTTCCACCATTCAGATGGGAGCCGATCACTTGCAGGGAGCTATTGCTTAATCAATCGCTGTCGCTGCTCTGCAGTGAAAAGTTGCTCCGTGGTCTGGAGTAATACTCAGGACTTTACGTCTTCCCCTTATTAATAGGTTTATGCATCTGTCTCTCCAGGTGATCAGTGCCAGGAACTCTGGGCTGACCTACTACACGACCCCCGTGAGATCCAACATTAAACTTGGCTACTTCATATTCGGGGAGCAGGAGGTAACTTGCCCCCGAGGGAGTCTTTACAGACAGAACTTTGGGGGGTTGCTTAAGGATCCCCAGACTGAGGGTTTCACCCGGCTGTCCTGAACCCTTGGCCACAGAGAGAGCAGGGGAGCCCTGGCCCAGATGGGTCAAAGCCATTGAGTCGAGAATCAGTGAGACAAGCTAAATTGAGCCGGTGAGGAGGCTTGGACACAGCTCTGTTTGCCTTTCCTGACCACAGCAGCCTGCCCCAGTGCGTGGGGTGCCCGGGAATCTGAGTTCTGTCGGGGCTGCACTGGGGAAGTGTGTTATATGGGACAGCGTTCCGAGGGGGCAGTCAGCAAGAGGAAATATGCACAGCTCGATTGCTGCCCCAGCCTGCATACAATGCACCCATAATTCCCCATGCCAGTACCCATAATGCACCTGTGTGACCCACTGCCCTGGCCTGCTCACCTTACATCCACAGTCCCCAACATCTAAAATGAATAATCCCGCCAGATTACAAGCAATCCATCCCTATTCTTCTATTCTATGGTCCCTCATGCCCATAAATCCCAGGTTGCTGGTGGTCTCCCCCTAGTCCCTCACTGCACACAGCATGTCACCAACGCAGGGGCAGAGAGACCCCACAGTGTGCACGGGAGCTCCTAGGCCTAGTGAAGAACAAAAGGTACGACACCCGCTACTGGTCCTGAGGCCTGGCATGTGTGTGCCACAGGGGACAGACATCTGCTGCCTCTGCCCAGAAACCCGTTCCTTCTGGCTGGCACCACCCCCAGAGGGCTCTGGTTTGTGGAACACAAGGCAAAAGCAGGAAGGAGGCAGCTCCCTCTCTCGGAGGGGTGAGGGCCGCCCAGAGCCCAGTGTGCCCCTCGGACCTTTCAGTGGGTGGCAGCGGGTGGGAGGCAGAGCCTCTGCCTGTGCTCCTCAGAGCCTTCCAGGCGGCCTGGAGCAGGGAGAATTCTGGCCAGTTCCTTAGTCTCTCTGTGCGCCAGATGCACTTCTGCCCCATGGGGACAGCTGCCCTGCCCTGCCTCCCGGGGGCGCATGTGGGGAAGTGCATTAGTGAACATGCGGCATCAGACACTGCACTGGTAGGGCCGTGTAAGCACCACCCATAGACAGGCATGGACTCCTGGCCCTCTTCAGGGAGGTTTCTTTCCCCCAGGTGACTTTCCAGGAGCTGCTGCCCCAGAAGGACATGATCCTGATTGTCCGCTTTTACCACTGGCCCAGCGGAGGGGTGGCCACCAGCCCGTGGGACCAGGGGTCGGGTGGACAGCAGCTGTTGTTGCTGGAAACTGATGCGTGGTTGGCTGCCTGGGCTGTCCTCAGACTTACCAAGCCTGCTGGAGCCGGTAAGCTGTCTGTGCACATGGCACCCAGCCCATCTCAGGCTCGGCTCAGTGGGAGACAATGAAGTTAGTTTCTCTATATCTTGTCCTTACAGATATGGTGAGGAAAGGGGAGCTAAGAGCAGTGATCTGGAACACGGGGACCCATGATCTGACCCTGTATCGTGGCCCTGTGCCTCCTGCCTGTACACGCTCAGTCCTGGTAAGTCTGTCCCTGTGGCTGGACCAAGGGGAGGGTGAGTGGGTGAACCCCATTTGGACAAACAAATCAGGCAGCTGCGGGCCCAGTCCTCCTTTTTTCTGGCAAAACTCCCATTGACGTGCGAGGAAGGACTGCATGAGCAGGCCTTTGTGAATACTGGCAGTGTACGGGGGACATGTGCAGTGTTTCCCGGTGGAACGTCCATGGGCAATGCACACTTTGCACCACCAGACTGGCCACTGCAACGGGAGAGTGTGGCATATGCGCAGAGGTGTTCGCCTGGCACTGAAATGTTCCCTCCTTGATTTCGTGATTTTTCTTCTTATGTCACTGATCAAAATCCAGGCTCCTTTACCAGGCAATTCTAAACACCATTAATTAACACTTGCATTTTCCAATTTTTCATTTCATCCTGTTCAGGGTTGAAATTTGCCAGGAGAACGTCCTGGCCTTAGAGGTTTCCAGGTTGTTCCCTGATTGTTGATGGGGAGCAAACACCCTGACTGTGGCATAGAAACAAATATAGGGATGTCTTTTGACTCCAGGACTTTGTAAGGCAGGCCAAGGCAATGCTGCTTCCAGCTCTTCTGAGGGCATCAGCACAGAGCTGTGGCAATGCCTTGGCTGACTGCATCGCCTTCTGGCGCTTTGAAGGGTTAGTTAAGTGATGGGTTGAGAGAACAAGAACAATGTTGGATATATGGTCTGGAAAATTTTTTCTTCATTATGTCTTGGATTTATGTCTCCAGCACTGGTCAAACCTTGGAAACTTCCCATAGTGGATCTCGTTATCTCCCCTCCTTGGGGGTCGGTTACAGTGTAACCTGGATGTGGGAAAGCTCCTGGTCTGACCGGTTGGGCCAAGGTCTGTGCAAATGTACGCATGTTCGTGCAGCGTTCTGACTGAGATGAGTGGTGTTTTGCCCAGGGCTTGTCCCTACCACTGCTCCGTGGTGCAACAGGGACATGTCAGGGGCTGAGGGCCTGGCTCAGTGTGTTTGTGGAAGGAGCTAGGGGAAGAGTGAGGGTTCCTGTGATGGAGAGACATCCTGATCCCGTTGCTCAGCTGCAGCTCAGGCCCCACCTTGCACAGGCAGCATTGCACCCTGACTGGTGTGTTCCCCCTCTTCTCCGCCTTGTCTCCATGGGTGCTGTATGGTGCTCATCTCTGCCCGAGGAGCAGCCGCACAAGAGCTTCGAGCCATATGGCTGTGCCAGTGTGAGGCTGCATGTGTTCAACAGCAAGAAGCTGGAGCAACCTTTCCCACCCGAGTCGCCAGTCACCCTCAGCCACCCGCAGGACTGGCCCCAGGTGCGTACACCAGTGCACAGGTCCTGGCATCTCGGAGCAAAGCGGGGGGTGGGGTCTCACCTGCCCACAGAAGGGTTCAGGGCAGGGCCGGGCCTCAGAGAGAGGCAAGGAGCCATGCCCTCTTCAGCCGGATTGGTGGGGAGTTATCCTCGTGTTAGACGGCACTCCCCAGGCATGGTCTGAGACGCCCTCATTCCGAGTGTGACACTGCCACACTCCCCGCCCGCTGAGTGGGAGAGAGACCACTGGGGTCTCAGCAAGAGGCAGCCAACCAGCAGCTTTCATCCCTTCCACATCCGATATGCCTCTGGACTTGGGCTTCCCTGATATTGTCCCCAGGGCTTGGCTGTGAAGCAGAGGCGCTTCCAGGCCTGAACCGGTAACCACATGGCACACAGGGGGACAGGCAGAAGCCGGATGGCCCATCCCATTGTGAATAGAGTGTTCGCTTGCAAACGGGTGGAGTGGACCCTGACTGCAGGGAAACATGCTGCCCTGCTTGGATCTGCAGTGGAGATGGCACGCCTATCTTTGGGGGGGTTCCCTTTGCACCAACTCCTCTGGGGGAAAGGGAGGGAAGGAGTGAAATGGCCAGCGTCGCCTGTACTACAGTGCACCATGATACCGCCCCGCCTTTCACTTCGTGTTGCGCCCATGCCCAATCGACGTGGGGCACGTTAGTTTCACTGAGCTCAGGGCACCTTCACCTGTCATCCTAGAACCATCGAACCACGTGGTTAGGAGGAACCACAGGGGCTGTCTAGTCTCACCCCCTGCCAAGATGCAGGATCATGTCATTGGCAGCAATGGGCCTCCATCTCGGTCCCTGCCCAAAGAACGGAGCCACCCCCATGTCCGAGCTGGCTGCTGCCGCTGCTCTGCAATGAGGTCCTGTACTGTGGCACTGTCTTTGCAGCCGGTGTTCATCCACCACACCAGGGAGACCCCCGCCTCAGAGCCCTTCAGCGCCACGGACGGCTTCCACCTGTACATTGATGGGGCCCGGTTCCTGCCCGACGCTGTCACGATCAGTAGGGTCACTGGCCGTATCTTTGACAGCAGCTACACCCAGTAAGGAGGAGTGATTCAAGAGCTGTTACCAGAGTCTCAGTATATCACCCAGAGCCATGGGGTCCAGCTGGGCAATGAGAAGCCAGGTGCTTTGGATCAGCACCGGGGCCGGGGCGGTGCAAGTGGGCTAGGAATGGTAATGAAAATGTGAATGCCGTAGCCCACCTGCAGATCCATATTTACCTCTGCCCTGTGTAGACGTGAGGGTCTTGCACCTTCATCACTGTGAATTACTGACATTGCAAACGCTGGGTCATAAGAGTGAGGCTTCTGGGGACCCTAGGGTGCATGCCAGCGCAGGTCAACTCTGCTCTGCCTGCGCACCTGCATTGCCAGGCATACACTGCTCCCGCTCCACTGAGCAGGTACTGGATGGCTTGTCTAACCGGTACGAGAGGGATCTCGGGCCCGCACAACCAGTGGTTGGAGTGGTCCTGGTGCAGCACTCCAATGTGTCAATCCTCCGGACTGAGCCCAGATTACAGTGGAACCTGTTTTCTCTGCCAGGAGACTTCTATTTTTGGTTTGCAATCTCTACCCCGCCTCTCCTTTCAGAATCGGGCCAGACATTTCCACTGACATTGATCTGGACAGCAATATCTTTGAGCCACTCTACAACTACAGCGTGGAGATCCAGAGTCCAGCAGTGCCGCCTTCTGCTACACTCTTGCTAAAGGTCTGTGCTGGGGCCCGGACGCTGAGAGATACCGAGAGGGCGAGGCTCGGGGGGGATGACAAGGCATTGCTGTGTGGGGCGGGAGGTCCCTGGACGGGGGCTGCTCTTCCCCTGTGAGTGACAGGACCCTGTTGAGTTTGTGGAGTGTTAAGTGCAAGGTGCTGCCCCAGTCTAAGTGGCTCAGCTGTGTCTATGTGCAGGTGGAGGGTCTCCCCTTGGGGCTCTACCTTGACGGAGCTGCCTTTGATTCTTACAGCTCTACTCCATGGATAGGTTCAGTTTCGAGCTCGTTGTGATTGGCTGGGCAGCTCTCAACCTCTTTGTGGAATCGGGGACGCACAGAGCCCCTGCTGCGGGTTCCAAGGGGATCCAGGTGAGCCCAGCTCACTCTAGGGGCAGGGCAGTGGGATCTGGGCAAGCTGCTTCCTGTGCTCTGGGGCAGGGCCAGGGGACCTGGGAAGCTCCACCCGCTCTGTGGCAGGGGACTTGGACGAGCTGGATTGTGACTCAAAATAGGAATCCCATGACCTCAGGGGCTTGCCAAGCTAGGGGCTGTAGGCTTGAAAGATAACCTGTTCTGCTAGCCCATGCCCAGCAGGGTCTGTCACGGGGGGCCAGGAAAATCGTGGGGGGCATCCGTGGGTTCACAGAGTGGTTTCTCCCCAGGGAGAGACAGAGGCAGCTGCTGCTGCAGTGGAGAGTGAATTGAGGCTCCGGTGACTTGTAGTTTTTGCTTTGATTAGGTCTCTCTGAACGACGGTGCCCACCAGCTTCGTGTGTATCACAGCGGGCCTGCCACGGGCCAGCCGTTCTCTGTCAGCGCCCTTGCCTCCGCAGGACGGTAACCCCCTCCCTGCCAGCTCCCTCCCTGCCTCTGTGTTTCTTCCCTTTTTGGTTTGCTGTGGATCGTGCAGGCTTTCACGCCTGTGCCTCTCCTGTCCCCATAGGCACGTCCCATGTGCTAGCCTGCTAGTCAGGCTGCTCAAAGCCCCCGTGGACTCCAGCTATCAAACCCAGCAGAGGAGCCTGGTTCCCCAGGCAGACTGGGTCAGACTCGGCCTCTTCCAGCCCAGGCCCGACTACTCAGACGGGGTCTATTATTCAGACTCGGCGGTGCCCACTGCCGGGGAGAGTTGCCTCCACAGTGCGATGGGTAACAGGTGAGCTGGTGCGTGGGGCCTCAGAGGATCAAGCTTTTCTCTTTTAGGCTTAATTGGCTGGGTGAATTTGATGTCCCTGGGGGGACAGGGATTGCAGGGGCGCCGGCATAGCATTGCTAGCGCTCCAGTGGCTCAGAGCACTGTGTACCACCAGCTCTAATGCAAGAAAGTGCCCTGCACTTTGCTCTGCCGATGTCCCTCAGTCCTGCTCTGACGCCCTGGGCTCCCTGACTCGGCCCAACCAAGACATCTCAGTCCTGACCCGCAGCCTCCCCTCCATTATTTCAGTCCTGGGTCATGCTCCCACCTGCTCTCCACTTGATACACATCCTGCTTGCTATTCCAGACCAGCGTCCTGCTACAGCGCAGCCAGTGCTTCTCAGTCCTGACCTATAGCACCCCCCACAGTTCCAGTCTTGGACCCCGTCTAAGTAATGGATAATATAGTCCTTTGCCATCACCATGGATGGTTTAAGGCAGCTTCTGTCTCCCAGTGCTGCTTTAGCAATGCAGATGTCTCCTCTCTGGGACCTGAGTGAGAGGTTGGGGTATTGCTTTGCAATGGACAGAACAATTCTCTCTGCGAGCCTTTCCCAACTTTATGCCTCTATTCATTGTCACAGCTTTCTTTTCACCTCACTCCCATGCTCAGGGCTACAGTGCTGGTTCGGGATATTGTTCCTCAGCTTGCTGGAAAAAAAGCCCCAGAGCTGAATACAGATGAGGCGATCTCTGCTTGGATCAAAGAGAAACTGTCCAGGATGATGGACAGCAGCCCTCAGCCTTTCAACCTTACCTACGTCTCTCGATATCTCCCTACATACGGCATAAAGGTGAAAACAAATGTATATAGTGAAATGCACTGGCTAGTGTCTGTGTGTAGCTGTGCCCTCTTCTGGGTGAAATAAATACCTTCTACTGTTCATGGCTAGTGGAGATTTTTCTTTACCATAAAGACCTGTGGTTTTGAGCAGGCGGCTCTGAGTTCTATCTCTGCTGTGGCTGTGGAGTCCTAGCTGGCCACAGATTTGGTACAAGAGTAAGTAGCTGTGACTTAAAAATATAGCACCTGAGACAGCACTAAATGTTTCACAGTGGCAAGCGGCCTAGCTACGCTCCCCAGTTACTGCCTGAGTGGAAGATTTTGGGCCTCCAGAAAAACTGAGGAACTGGCAATGTATTTTCCTTATCCTGCAGCCAAACTGTCAGTCCAGCAGTAGATGCTGCACCGTGCGAATGCGTTGATTCAGTGCTGCTACCCAGACTCCCATCCACGTACTGCTAAGCTGTAAGAGCTGACACATGAGCAGTCCTGTACTTTGGGTACGATGTAGAACCCTGGTGCCTGATCGTGTGGAGGCATTGAAAACCCCATGGCGCTTTGTGGGAGATTGGAGGGGTTAACCCCAAATTCTAACTTGGGTAACTGCATGTTGCACGTCTGAATCCCCCCTGCAGGGCCAGTTACATACCTTAGTGTTCAATTATCATGTCTCCGCGCGTGCTGGAATAGGGCTGATTAGGAGAGGCTGGTGCTGAGGTCCGGACTTTCTTGCAGGTGATGCAAGGAGTGTGCTTCTCAGTCAGAGAATAAGTGGGGGGCCCTAAATAGGTACTGGAATGGCCGTAGTATTCTCTCGCTTCAATCATCCAAGTGTTTTCCTGGCACCAGGGGAGAATGTCCAAGACGACCATGCGTGCAAAGGGTTTCATTCCACATACCTGCTGGGTTTATGTAGGTGCCAGATGGGGCTAGGATGGAGCTGGTCCCGGGTAATATGCAGACACACACTCCGTGCATCCTGCTCTGGGGCCCCACTACTTTCCAGAGAATTTAAGATTTTATTACAAAAAATGTTTCCATCCTTCAAGAAAAACCTGAACATGACCAAAATCAGGACCTTCTGGCTGACACAGAGACACAGGTTCTGGAATCAGGGGTCACAAAGAGGTGCTTGCCCTCAAGTTGTTAATGGTAAACCCTGACAATGACTTCCACAATGTCAGCATGGTTAGGGTTAGGGTTCTGGTGGGCTTCTGGTCAGAACCATCCAACTGTTCTGGAATTGACAGCAGAATTTGAGAGGCGTTTCCCTTGCCCTTCCCCCATTCAGACACCTGGTTTTGTGGGGCAGTTCTGACCATCCGTGTGGTGTGCAGCTGTTATTAGTCTGTCCACAGATGGTCTCTTGATTACAAATGTCTCTTTCAGGCCCTGTCCCTGGATGCTGATCTTTTTGCTCTTGGTTGTTCCAGTTTGCAGTGGATGGTGCCAAAAATCTACCCTGGTCTGGTTTGACAGTGGCTCATTTCTGCTTCAATCCCCCTGGGGCCTTTTATTTTGGGAGATCCTGGCTAAAATATGATCGTCCTGTCTTTGTTGAGGAACTTGATCTTGACAGCTACCAGCAATGGCCTGTGTGGCTGGATGGATTCAAGGTAATGCATTCTGTATGTGCTTCTGATTTACATGGGGACATAAACAAAGAAAATAGAATGGGTCAAGATGGTTGTCTTGATACAGTGCATCTGACAAGGCTCTAAGCACACCTGCGACATAACATCTAAAATATACATAAGTGTCAACATTAAAACCCTGCCTTGCTCGCAGAGAGAACCTGGGGATCTAGGCTTTGAAAAGCAACAGACTCGGGGCCTGTCAGACCCAGGGGCCTGGTGTAAACTCCAGGCTCTGAGGATCCTGATTTTGCAGAGAGGACAAACTGAGGCTCAGTGGCCACATAGTAAGTGAGAATCCAGGCCACCTACTGCTCAAGCCACTGGTCCATTAAGTTATGCATTGAAGTGTTTTGTTTTAATTAACTGGTAGCTCCCCCCTTTGCCCATGAAATGGTCTCCAGTTTCTTGATTTGGTTTTTATTTTTCCAAGGCTAATGTTTTCTTTCTTTCCAGTCCTTCCCCCAGAGGATTTACCATGAGTATTTAGCAGTGATTATCCACCTCTACGAAGTCATGGTGAACCCTGAGTCAGACGTCCTGGGCAGAAGGGCAGCCACGAGACCTGTGCAGAGTGGAATCATGAGGAAAGAGGGCGAAAGGCTGCGCTATGCTTTGGGGAGCGAGGCGTGGGCTGCTCTCCAAGTGTTCTCTGGCAGCTACTGCAACACCGGTGTTTATCAGCTGCCTCTGTACCATGGGGCTCCCAGCCAGGTACAGACCAGTTCCCATCAGAGACCCACTGGTGTTCAAGTGCAGTTCTTCTGTGTACCTTTATGCTTTTCTATAGCACCTTTTGGGATGAAAAATGCTGCACAGAGAGAAGGGTTCTTTTCCTCTTCCCTTGCTAGTCGGGGTCCCTTATTTCTCAGCATCATCTTCTCAAGTGCTCTAGTCTTAAGGATTATTAGTAGTCATGTTTATTACAGTAGTGCCCAAGGACCAACCAAGCATGAGACCCGTTGTGCTGGGCATTGTATAAATACAAAGCAGCAGTCACTGCCCTGAAGAGCTTACACTCTAAGGCAGTGGTTCCCAAACTTTCCTCTGCCATGGCACACCTTGATACCTTTTAATTATTTTGAGGCACACCACCATATAGTCTCCAAATGAACTCGTGGATATTCATGAGCCAACTCAACTCTTCAAGCAGTTTTTCAAGAAATTCCATGGCACACCTGCTCCGGCCTGACTGGTTGGGAAACACTGGTCTAAAGGCACATCTATACAGGGATAAAAACCCCACAGCTGGCAGGATTCCCCCCCATGGAGGGTCCCTGCCTGAGCCCAAACGTCTACATAGCAATTTTTCAACCCAGCACCTGAGCCTTACCCGAATCAGCTGACCTGGTCCAGCTGTGGATTTTTTTTATCCCTGTCCAGACATGCCCTTCTAGCCGACACAGGGAGGGGGGAGTGTAGTACACAAACAGTGTGATGGTGGCAAAGGGCTTGTTACTTCCGCAGGGTTTTTTGGGGGGTGGGGTGGGGATTAGTTTGGAGGGGATCAGCTAAGTGGAAAGAGACGTGAAGGGAAAGGGGACATTGAAGTGAAGGGGACAGGGCAGGTGGGGCATGTGTAGAGTGAAATTGAGGTGAAAAACCTGTGAGGGATGGAGCAAACAGCCAATCAGAGCAGAGAAAGTCCAATCTCAAAGTTCTCTGCATGGCCCAAGGTCCCTTCTTTGGCTGCTACCCATGGGACTGATCTTGTGCTGCCATTAGGGAAAATGACGGCGGTGGGGAGGAAAGCGAGACACTGCAGTTGCTTTCCAGTGTGCAGACTTGTTCTTAAGCTAAGTGTCTCGATCATGTTTCAGCAGAATGTTGTGGCCTCTTTATCCCAAGGGACGTGCGGCAGCGTTATGCAGGAGCTGGTAAACAGGAAAGTGGTGAGTAATCATGCAATGCCAGTGCACTGTGTTTTTAATCACTGTGCAATGGTGAGAGAGTCTAGTTTTAATGCTGGGAAGAAAAATAATGACTCCTGACCCATCACACTGCAATCACTGGTCAAATGTCCCTTATTGGTCTCAGGGTCAGAATTGGGGCCCTAAAGGCGTAAAACTCCCATTAGCCCTGCAGAGCCAATCCAGCTACATGCAGGCCAGCTGGATTGTTTGCCTCTTCAGGCCTCAGCACTGTCCTGTAAGTGCCAGCTGCACCCTCTAACTCTTCCCAGTGTGCCCAGCCACGACTGAATTGTGCAGGGCAGGCACGTAAGATCATCATTTTTGGACTTTTAAACTGAAATCACCAACCTAAATGTTACCTCACCCCTCCTGCCCAGCCCTTACCCTGGCATATGAGCATGAGTCTAAAATTGCTTATGATCTGGGAGGAATTAAAGGGCTTCCTCCACTAGCCCTCCTAGATGGTTTGTTTTTTTAAATTTAAGAGCATTCGGGATGGTTTTTAGTGTATTATGCAATTAAGCACCCCCTGCCAAAGTTTTTAAAAAGTATTTCTTCAGTAGATAAGAAGCTCTTTCCCTTTAAACTTTCCCCCTGTGAACCAACATTGAACCTTCTTTTGGTCTGATTTCTGTTGAGGTGCCAATACCCAATCTGTTTGCAAATACGACACCCCCCCACACAGAGTTCAGTCTCAGACCAAACACTTCTAAGGGTGTCCCAAATTTGAATGCGTTTCATGCCTCATAGCTATAGCGAAATGTTGTCTCCTAAGGGGACTGTTTCATATACAAAAAGTCACCCAGCTCTGCTGCTGCAGTTTAAGACATCCTTCTTAAATTCCTGAGTTTGATGCATCTAACCCCGGAGTCCCTCTCATACCAGGGTTTTGATGTAGCATTGCCTTCCCCCTCCTCTCATCATTTACATCTGCAAATTGTAAAATGCTGTGTGTGTGGTGGTGGAGGGGGAGTGTGCGTAGAGAATTCTGAGTTAGTAACATTTTATACCTACTTTGCACAAGTGTAATGACCTCCTTTATGGCTCTCCCCCATGTGCTCTGCCTTTAGAGCAAAGCCTAAAGAATTAGGCCACTTTGTCTGTCTGTCCAGCTCAACATCGTACAAGGCTTGTAAATATCAGTTGCAAAGACTGGATTTTTAAGAGCTTGGCCTTCATAACCTAGCCAGCTGTTCTCCTAAGTGTCACAATGAGATCAGCTAGGAGCTGAGCTGGGTTTGTTGTTGTTGAAAATCTGCCTCCTATTGTAGGTACTGAGAGATTCTGGTATTCCCCAAGCACCAGGCCAACACTTGTGTTATGCATCTCACAGATTGAGCTGGTAGCAGGGGCCTCTCTGGTTGTCCGTATAGCAGATGGTAGGCGGGATGAAGAGCTTAGCCTGCACAACAAACAGGTGAGTAGGACGATGCTGTGTTAGTGCAGGGGTGCAGCTGTCCTCCTTTGAACTAAATGGGCACTTGGCCAAAGGGTTTCCTCACACTTGATCTGATCACTGAACAACAGTCAGCAGACCCCCTTTGTGTAGAAATTTGTTCTGGAAGAGTACCACCATTTTGGGGGTGGAGGGGTAAATGTGCTATGCAGTGTTTGACGGTCAGGAAAACAATGTTAAGTCTTGTATAAGGAACAGGATTGCTAGTGGCATCAGTCTAATGGCTCAGTACTTACAAGAGTGGTGCTTATGGAATGAATCCACACCAGGCATGAGCACTGATGCAGGCTAGGAGTAGCAGATGTTATTGAGAGAGCACAGGTGTCTCCACAGTAGTAGCAAAGTTACCCACCCATGCAGATGAAGGAACATATCTCCCTACTTCAGAATAGCTGAGCACAATGGAAGATACATGCCTGAACTGGTTATTGCAGGACCCTAAGAAAATAACATCTATAGGCAGTGCCAAGAGCATAGAGTGAAAAAAAACATGGATAGGAACCTGCACCAGATTGTTTACTGCACCAGATTGTTTACTTTGACCATTACAGGACATGTAGTAACCTCTCCTTTCACATGCAATAGGGAAGGCAGAGTGTGGTTGAAGTGCATAGAACCCAGGAACCTGAACACTTCAGTTTTACCATCACACACACTGACCTTAAAAGTCTAATTATCCCTCCTCCCCTCAGTCACTAAGAGGAAGGTAAGGAATTGAGGGGAGAGTGTGTGTATGTTTTTTATCTAAATGGAGAGAATGAAATTAGTTAGGGCCCAGGAAGAATTTCTTAGCTTGACTAGCCCCCATGAGCAGGGTTCTGCAGAGAAGAGTTTATTGTCAAGGACTAAAGAGGCCTTCCTGAATTCTAATTTAAAATAATGTAATGAGGTTGTATGTAAACAATCCAGACAGCTCTGTATACTTCTAGATTAGGTAACTAGAAAACACTAAGTCTTGGTTTCTAAGATACTACCTTTTGAGATCCAGCTGCACTGAATGTTGGACAAGGTTAGACATCTCCTCACTACCCCCATAAGAGTACCATAACGGACACTGTTTTACATGTACTAGAGCAGTGTTTCTCACCAACCACACTGTAGAGCGGTGCTGGTCTGTGAAATCTGACACAGTTTAGGAAGGCAGCAAGCCAGGCCCTGGTATCAAAAAGGTTGAAATACACTGCACAATACAAGCTGTTTTTAAGAGGTGCTTAAGAGTCCCCATGGTGTATGTTAGCCTTCCGTTTTTTAATCTCAGCTTATCAAGCAGTCCTGCCTCCCCAAGGAAGGCATAGAGTTTTACAACAAGGAGCCCTGTGGAGCTAAAGTTGCAGATCTGATGCCACAAGAGAAGGCAGAAACCCAGCACCAGGTAAGAAAGCTGTGTTACCACTCTACCCACCTTGATTTCCTGTTAGAAAGGTAAGTGGTTAGGTGAATAGGGGGAAATGCAGTGGATATAATATCCTGGACTTCAGCTGGAGAAATGCAAGCTTGGTAGAACTTCTATTAAGTGGATCAACTCTTGGTTAAACACTGCAAACAAAGTAACAACGGAATGACACTATTTCTTTCCAATCTCACAGGTGCGGTTCCACAGGGCTCTTTTCTGGGTCCAGTGCTTTTATTAGTGACCTGGATGTAGGAGTAGAGAGCAGACTGATCAAATCTGCAGACAACACAAAGCTGGGGGGGGGGGGTGAGGGGAGGGAGCTGCAAACACTTTGGGGGATTCAGCTAAAATTCAGAGGGACCTTGATAAGTTGAACTGGGCTATAGGCAACAAAATGAAATTCAGCAAAGACAAATGTAAGGTGCTACACTTAAACCACCTGCACAAATACAGAATAGGGGATAACTAGTTTGGCAACAGCAGTGCTGGGAAGGATCTGAGAGTTGTGCAACGTGAGTCAACAGTGCAATGCTGTTGCCAAAAAATGCAACCCAAAAATTGCATTTGTATTGTGGGGTTAATTAGAGGCATAGCCTGTAAGTGACAGGAGGTGATATTACCACTCCAGTTGGCACTGGTTAGGTCTCAGCTGGTGTACTGTGTCCAATTTTAGTCACTGCTCTAAAGGATGTACAGAAACTGGAAAGGATCAAAGAGATGGAATGCAAGCCATATGAGCAAAGGCTGAAGGAACTGGGTGTGTTTAGTTTGGGGGTAGCCTGATACTTGAAAGACTGCCATAAAAAAAGATGGAGAAAAGTTGTTTTGCCAAGGCTGGACAAGAGGGAGGGGATTCACACTACAGTACAACACATTTAGATTAAATCTCAGAAAAAAATTAGGATAGCCCTCAGTCTTGGATGGGTCAGACAGCAAATCCTGACTCGTGGCAGGGGGTTAGACTAGATGGCACTTGCAGTCCCCCTTTAATGCTCTGGTTCTCGACTGACAGAAAATGTCCACGCATTAGTAACACTGCATTCTGCACGTAAAAGAATGCACACAGACTCCTTCTCCCACACCCACTATCTGTCCCTGGAATTTCTTAACTTTAGTTCTCCCTGAATAATGTATAAGCTGGTGACCTCTCACACATGACAAGATCAATGCACCACTAATATTTAATAACAGGGTGCAAGGGTTTAAGGGTTAAACCCAATTTGCCTATAGCAAGGTTCAGGCTGATGAGCAGACGATTCAGGAGTATGTGTCATCTTAATGTTTGTTGGAGGCTGAGCAGTGGATACAAGTTTACCATGGTCTATTAAAATTTAGATTAAAAATACACACTGCACATTTGCTGCCAAGTTCAGTGGTCTAACTAACTGGAGCCTCATTGATTTCTAACAAACTGGTTTCAAGAGCTTAATGTGCAATAACCAGTTTGACAGCAATAGCCTCTTCAGCAAGTAGAGAAAAATAGTTTCAGTGAGTAATTAGTTCCTTCAAAGCTAAGAAATCAATGTGATCTCAGAGGACATAACCAGAAACAAGTCAGCTCACTTCACTAATTACAGCTAATACTTCCTTAGTTTAATAAATCAGTTTAAGGTAAGAAACACCAATAAGTTAAAGCACATTTAAGGAATTTATTTAACTAATAAAAATACCATTTCAGAATGCTGCTGCTGTACATTAACTTGCATTTCTATCCAAGTAAGAAATGCATCATTCACCATTTTCTAACAGGAGAATGGAACAAGTGTGCTTTTCCTCCTAGCCCTTTTAGGGAAGAGCCAAACTCTAGAGGCATCCTCTGCATGTTTAAAAGTTGTTTTTTCTGTATATAGAAGGGGTACCTGTAACACCTGACTTTGGTAACAGAATTATTACCTCAGCTTTCTGCTTGTTTCAGGCCCAGCTGTTAATTCTAGATCAAATCTAGTCCTCTAAGAAGAAGCTACAGCTGGCTGACAATCAGCCAGCCAAGCAAGACAACCTCAAGATGCCCTTACACTCTACACCAACATGTCACTAAATGCTGTTTCTACAGTCTCCAAGTAGGTCAATGAAACAACTTCTGCAGTTATACTGGATGAGCATTAAGCGCCTTGGGACGTTTTGTTCACAGCACTACAGAGATGGGCATTTGTTCATCTGTACTGTTGTACCAGTGCAGTTGTGGTTAGGAGCAGGAGCAGGGCTCACCCATATTGAGGAAGAACCTGAAACATTTGCTTACAATCTTTATTGAAGTCATACAAAAGTTGTCAAAGTGAAAAAATACACTATATACAAAACCATTCTCCTGGGGAGGAGAGGTCCATATTGAAGACCTATCATACTTTACTTTCAACTGCAGCCCCTGAATCCATGGGTGGCCTTTTCTCTGTCTGAAAGAGAGGAATGCATTTTGTTAAGAGCTACCATTATGTGTTCCACATCCCTTAATTCATGCAGCAGTGGGGAAATTTGATAGCTTGTAGAACTGCATTAACTGGTTACCCCCACTTTGCTGGTAGTTACAGAAACTAAGCACTACTCTGAAATATAGATGTAGCCAGTTCTGTTGCCCAATTGCCCTTTCATTTTAAGTACAAGATGGAATAGAAGTCCATTACACACCAACACTGGAGGAGAAAGGAGACTGTTTTCAGCTCAGCTGTAATTTAACATACTGAACTCCACTGCATCTCCCAAGTGGGAGAAACTACAGTGCCAGTTTACTCTCCAAATAAGTGAGGGCCAGACATCTTGTATCTAACATGCACTCCACTGAACTGGGCAAAATCCCCAGCTCTTTATTAGGAGTTTTAGGAAAAAGCCCAGCAGGCAATTAAGTGTTAGATCTACCAGAGTGAAAGCTATGCCTTCACAGAGACAGAAATATATATTGCAGACTCAATCCTGACTCAACTGCCCACCTCCTCTTCCATTTTTTCTGCAACCTCATTTCCACTGGGGGCAGCATCACCACCACCATTGACAGCCGGTTCTGGTTTAGATTTCTTAGCTTCATTGTCTCCCTGTTGAGTCTCCTCCTCTGGTTTCCTCTGAAGACAAAATTGTTTAGTCCTCACTATGTACAAGTTTAAGCTTAAAAGACTTAAAATTAGTGTCCAAATGTCATTGTGCATGAACTACTCAACCCCTAGTTACCAGGCACTCCTGATTAGCTGGTGTGATGAAGTTTCAGATTAATCTCAACTTATGGCACAAAAGAAGTTCAGTTACAGTAAGAATTCTGATACTACCATGTCTAGATAACATCTTCATTTTTGCCATCCTTAATTATGATCTGGCAGGAATGCATCCTACTTCTACATTAAATCCATACCCTTTAATGCGGCTTCCTTTTTTAAGGACCTGTGACATTTGATCTAAGCTTCAGAGCTGATGGCAGATGTTTCAAACTTGCTTTGAGTTAGACTGAAACATGGTGATGTGACAAAATGCAGATAGCCATGATGTGCCGTAACAGTACATAGAGTACGCAAATGAAGAATACTCAAACTCGATTTAAATTAGGAAAACACTAACAACACACTAATGTAAAAAAACAAACAAACCCCAAATACTAGTTTCCCTTAAGGTTACCTATATTTCATCATGACAAGAAATCAGATTTTACTAGCAGTATGAACACTACACCTTTAGACTGGCTTTGCTTCTTTATTAAATCAAGTCCAATGCTCCATTTCCACTTGGAAATAAGGGAACCCAACTCAGCTTGGTTGTTTGCCCTTATTATCTAGGGCCTGCCCTACTCCTTCTTGTAGGGCCTCAATATAGTAGAAGTACCTGCAGGACCCACACAATTCAGCTTTGAAGTTAAACCAGTGTGGATCAGGTGGGGTGCTGTACAGCATACAAGGAACCATCAAAAGCTATTCTCCAGGAAGCTGGATGGTTCCCAGACTGATTGGCCCCCTGTGGAAAGGAGTTTCATGCAGTATTTCTATTTTTTAGAATTTGTTCTGTGTGTAACAATGATAGTTAAAGGCTTTGTTTAGCCAAGAAATCAAACTATACAGTGCAAGCCAGTGACAGCTTTATATTAAGTTTCTCCAAATAGATATATATCTAGACACACCTTTTTTCTGACAAGATGGGAGATGTCTGTAACACAATGGGATGCTCCATCAGCTGGTTTTCTTACTGGAATCTATTACAAGATAAAGGTTATAATGTAAATGACAAACATTAAAACCATACAATAAACTAGTATTTAAATACTTGTCTGAACTCAAAATTTGTTTCACTTACTGTGGAAACAGAACAACTTTCACCACTCTGTGTAAAACTGGAGGTAGCACCTCCAACCTAAAATGAAAGACACCATACATAGTGATTAACCAAGCACTGGCTTCTAGTAGTATTTCTGAGCACCCAAAGCATGGAGAGACTTTACTATACAAATCCACGGTTCCTGTCCTGAAGATCTTACAAATGACTTCAGTTTTTGTAACAGGAGAGAGCAAGTTTAAGTGAGACAGTAATTCTATAACAACAATGTGCACAACTGATAAACTGATGCTTCACTTCTGGAGTCAATTATTGTTACAATAAGACTGGCACACAATGCATTTCATGTGCTAGCTGTACCATGAATTAAGTTAAGGTTTACTAGGCTTTTGTTTTTCTAAGGTGGTGTTTTATTGTTATCTGCATTAATCAAGTCAATCCTGATTATTTTGGCTTTTTTGTATTAAGTACACAATTTGTAGACATGTATAGCAACTTAAATTGGTATTTCATGCTGAGTGAGCAAACAGGTTGCTTATCAGTTAGGCAGGGGAACAATTAAGTTCTGCCTATCTAAGAGGAATCCTAAAAGGTCTTCGATGTACAAGACTCTTCAGAAAGGCTGGCTGCACTATACAACTCTTCAGAATGTATACCATCAGCAGATGGCTGAACCAGATTTAAACCCAATTTAGGACTCTCAAACTAGGCTGCATTATAGTAACCTAGAAATCTCTACAATTGGTCTGCTGGCATCTGGCCAACCAAAATAACCCTTGCCAAAAAAGCATTACCCTTACTGTTATTTATTACAAAATGAAACAGCCGACACATGACATCACTTTCTCCTCTAGCCCCTTTGTTGAGAACTAGCTGATTGTTTAATAAGTAGCAGCTTTATCAAGAGGGAAAAAACAGTGATGTGATAGTCTCTCCCTTCCCCTCAAAGAGGAAGGGAAGTGAGCCATAATCCATTCTGAATTATTCAGGTTACTGGTCAAGAGGTAATCACTAATTCTAGACCAGTATGGCAACCGTTCTGCTCTTCTTGAGCTATACCATTAGTTAACACCAGCTTACGAGAAAAGTAATTAAACTAAAAACTAACCAGAGTTGCTTTCAAAGCCAGTTCAGCTACTCTTGCACTCTTTTGAGACTCCTTTGAATCTTCTATCTTTTCCTTAATTTCAGGAAGTAGTCCCTTTAATTCTTCAATCTCCTTCTCATCTTCAGTGGATCCTTCTTCTGCTTTCTTTATTCGTTCAGTCAGCATCACTAGAGGATTACAGGTTCAAGTTGTTGGTTTAATAAACTGGTGACAATGCAAGAGCACTTGAGCTACTCTGCCTTCATTAGAGACCATTCAGAGAACTGAGGAGAGTAGTGGGCTTCCATGTTACTCACACCTCAGCTTAAATCATGGGAACAGCACTGATGTAAGAATTCACTACCAAAATATGGACGTTCGTTACTTTTCATGCCCAGTGCAGTATGGATAGTCAAATCCAGGTTTCCTACAACAGTTTGCTAGCTAGAATTTTAGCAAGTCTACTTACCCATTCTCTTGTCGATGACGTCTACGGATTTACTGAACTGCAGAATTGCTTCATCAAACTGGCTGTTGTAGTGGTATGCCAGTGCCAGCTGGTAGTGTGACTCTGCTAGCAGGCGGTCATGAGCTTCCAGGTACTTCTGCTGTAAGCCTAAGCATGCCTGAAACTCTTCTATAGCCTGTGCATAGTTTTCTATAACAGAAGAGCCATAAACCTTTACAAATACAACCAATATTTATTAATCCAAACAAACTTCAATTTACCCGACTATCTCCCTATCTGGTGTATTCCAGAGACTGCGCTGGGATTCTGTAGGACCTGAAAGCAGTTGCCTCAGTGAGTGATGCCAACAATTAAAAGGAAACTCAATTTGTTAGTCAGTTTCATGTAGTTGCACTTGCTAACCTCTTCTCCCCACCTCCCACATTTTAGGAGTGATTTAGACAGTTACTTTTAAAGTGTCTTTCCTCATTTCCCACACAAGCACTGGAAGACAACTATACAGGTGAACCAGGGGAAGTGTGACAAAAGTCCGGACTATGTATTTTTGTTCAGCTGCTTGCTCGCAGTTAAAATGATCGTTTATTTTACCCACTGTTGTGGGCATATTGGCCCAAACTCCACCTTTTAACATTAAGAAAAAGTTGCTTAAGGATAATTCCACCCTCAAACTGCAATTCTCCCACTGATATTACTAAAGTGGCATATGTACAACCCTAATTTTGTAGTCTTAACCCACAGAATCCTCCCACATTAATTCAAACTGTCTGAAACCACTTTCTAGCCAAACAGAAAACAGGCACCAAAATGATAAAGGACAGTTTCAAGGAGAGGCAAATTTCAATCTGAAGCAGAAGTCTCAGGATTAAGGAACTGCTTCATCTTTTCCTAGTGTGTGCATTCAAAGAACACCGAGAAGCCAACTTGAAATGGGCAGACTCCCCAAAACACTCAAGAACCCAACCAGCTCTTGTCTATATTTCTCATCTCATTCTGACAATGGTTTGGTGTATTTGGCTTCTGGCCTACTACTGAAGGATGAAAAAGTTCTTAATTTATTGAATTTCTGAAGCCACATTCAAGACTGGCTATTGTATGAGTATTTCCAAGCCACTGCTCTTTGTATCCCAGCAATGAAGGCAAGCCAAGTCTCAGCATGGCCTTCCCCATTTTGCCCAAGCATTAGTTTATTGGTTTATTCCCTTATCTGTCCCAACACTATCCAAACTTGTGAGAACAGCCACCATGTGGTCTGAAGTTTATTTTCTCTCTCCAGCCCTCTGAATCACCTCTGGCCATTTTAAAATAGGCACATGGCAGGTGAGATGGGGTGAAAGTTAGCAAGAAGTGAAGCCAGTTTAATACTGTAGCACTTTATGTGCAATCAAAGTTCAGATAGTTTACCAGATTCGATGCTAACTTCTCCTAGTTTTAGGTGAGCCTGAGCAGCATGGAGCTGAGCTTCTTTTGTTTCCTGTCTAAAAGAAGAAAAAAAGCACTTTAGACAGACAGTTTGCTATAGAAACCCTGATCAGAGGCTCCCACCTCGATCTAGTGTACCTCTTCTATGCCAACTCCACAGTAGTTTCCTGTAAGTTCCTTTATTTTTTCCTAACAAACTCAGATCAAGACTTGTGAAGTTTTACCTTTTATAGATTACTTTTGCCAACTCCAGCATATCCCAGGCCAACTCCAGATTTCCAACTTCATCCTCTTCACCTGCCTGAAAAGACTAGAATTATATTCTAATTTTATTTTTAAAAATGAAAATTTGTCTCAGTGAAGCAATGTGTGACAATGTAGTAGCAAAGATGATCAGGAATTTGAAGTTTAAAGCCATAATAAATTGTTTAGTTTGTCACCGCACTATAGATTGTCCCAGCTTCAGTAGCCTGCAGCTTCCAAGGTAGTTGAGACTCAAGATACAAGTTCATGATTTCAGATTCTGTTTAAGACTACATCTCACATCTTTAATTTAATCTATAGTCATCATTTGAGTACTACTGAAAACCTGTGTCAACATTACCTTTGAACTCTGCTTAAATTTTCAGATACTACTAGTAAGGAGGATCAGGAATTAGAAGATAAAGGAGCTAAAGTGAAACCTCAGTAAGATTGTTAAAGCAAGGTAATCTATTAGAGGCAAATATCAATACCAACACAACAGGGTGAAGAGATTCCATTTAAAGAAGTTGTGTAGTGGCCTGCTAAAGTATGGTGTATGTTATGCCAGAGAATCTCAGCCATCTTGTACACAGGACCCATTTGTAAACCCTATGTCTTATGGGCCCTTACGGACTATAAAATGGATAGAGAATTGGCTAGAGCAAAGGGCTCAACAAGTAGTAATCAATGACTCCATGTCCAGCTGGCAGCCGGTCACAAGTGGAGTGCCCCAGGGGTCAGTTTTGCTCAACATCTTCATTAGTGATCTGGAGGATGGGGTAGATTGCACCCTCAGCAAGATTGCAGATGACACTAAGCTAGGGGGAGTGGTAGATACCCAGGAACGGAGGGATAGGATACAGAAATTGGAGAATTGGGCCAAAAGAAACGAATTGGAGAATTGGGCCAAAAGAAATCTGATGAGGTTCAGAAAGGACAAGTGCAGAATCCTGCACTTAGGACGGAAGAATCCCATGCACAGCTTCAGACTGGGGACCAATGAACTAGGCAGCAGTTCTGCAGAAAAGGATCTGGGAGTTCCAGTGGATAAGAAGCTGGATACGAGTCAGCAGTGTGCCCTGGTTACCAAGAAGGCTAATGGCATATTGGGCTGCATTAGTAAGAGCATTGCCAGCAGATCACGGGAAGTGATTATTCCCCTCTATTCGGCATTGGCAGGGCCGCATTTGGAGTATTGTGTCCAGTTTTGGGTCCCTCACTACAAAAAGGATGTGGACAAGTTGGGAGAGAGTCCAGCAGAGGGCAACAAAAACAACAAGGGGGCTGGAGCACAAGACTTATGAAGAGAGGCTGAAGGAACTAGGCCTGTTTAGTCTGCAGAAGAGAAGAATGAGGGGGGATTTGATAGCAGCCTTTTACTACCTGGAAGGGGGTTCCAGGGAGGATGGAGCTAGGCTGTTTTCAGTGGTGGCAGGTGACAGAACTAGGAGCAATGGTCTCAAGTTGCAGTGGGGAAGGTGTAGGTTGGACATTAGGAAAAAGTTTTTCACTAGGCGGGTGGTGAAGCATTGGAATGGGTTACCTAGGGAGGTGGTGGCATCTCCATCTTTAGAGGATTTTAAGCTGCGGCTTGACAAAACCCTCGCTGTGATGATTTAGCTGAGGTTAGTCCTGCTTTGAGCAGGGGTTGGACTAGATGACCTCATGGAGGTCCCTTCCAACTCTAATGTTCTATGATTTTATGTCCTGTCACAACTCAGACACACCACCCCGAGATGCTCCCAGACTCCATGCTGGCCCCATCTTCCATATAGTCCATATGGCAGGGGTCTCAGAGCTAAGATTCCAGATGTGAACAACCAGGGAAAGCCACCAGCTGAAGCCGGTGGGGTGGGGGTAGGGGGGACAGGACGACAACAGCAGGGACGGACACAGGACAACCACACACGACACGGACAGGACAGAAAAGCAAGGTAAGACATCCCTGAAACACACATCCTCTGGCCCATGAGGAGCAGAGAATAAGGGGGAAAAAAATCAAGGGACCTAGTGGTCCAGTGGAGTTGGAGGTTCTGGGGAAGGAACTGAAGGGCAGAGGAGTGGTAAGTCAGTAACTCTCCAAGAAAAGGGGGCACAGTACTCCACCCAATCCATGGACAGAATGTTACTACAGAACATGACACCAACTGCTCAACTTGTGTCCTGCAGTGCTGGCCGGGCTCTGCTCCACACAAGGCGGTCACAGCCCCACACTCTAGGTGATCATAGCCTCACTCAGGTGTGGACAGCTCCCATCACTGTGACAAAAAGGTCAAAATTGAAAGGTGCTGCAACCCAGTACACCAGGTCACACCATCCAACATGGAGAGTTGATCCCAGCCAGCTCCATGACACTAACGTTCTGGCAACCTAATTTTGGATTTCAATCCATAGGTTGAGAAACTCTTTGTTAAGCAAGTCCTTCAATTCAGAGCATTGGTGTGCTGAACTGCTACAGCACCAGAGTTAAAATAAAAATTTTCTGATTGGTGCAGGGATTGCATGAGAGCCACAGTCCCTCCATGACCTACTGATTATGCATATCCCTGTGTTGATAGGCTGCAACTGCCACAAAAAGGCCTCAACCATTAACTGCCAGAACTTTTTACTTCTTTCCCAAACCCATCCATCCACCTTACCCAAAATCAGAGGGTGTGAAAGTAAAGAAGGGGATGTAAGCCTTTAACTGATCAATGGAGAATTAGATGGGTGTTACAAGCTGAAGTACATTCATTGTGAGAATACTCCTGCAGCCTGATACAATCTCTGCACTGGCTGCCAGAGTGCAGTTATCAGCCCAGAGATTTCAGGTATTAGAAAATGTAACAGCACAAACAAGCACTTCGCACATGTATTAATTAGGCAAGGAACCAGAAGGCAAAGTAAAACTAGTGTACTGCGTATCACCTTGGGAGCATTAGTTCATAAGTGAAGGTAGTTGGATCCCCCAAACTACCAGAAACATTCTGATCATTGTACTTTCACTGTGAAGTGCCTGCAAAGATGTCAGGATCACAAGAACATGACAACGACCCAAGGTCAGGAACAGAGTACTTCTGTGCCTGGCTCTAACCAATGCCATTCAGTCCTAAGCATTATATTCTTCCAAATGAACTGAGAACAAACATAATTCTTAGTCAAGAAATTTCACCTTGTCTTCAACCGTCGAGTCGTTTTCTTTATCATCTTCAGTTTTGTCATTTTCTTTATCTTCCTCATCTGATCCTTCTGTTTCTGCAAGGCAAGTTCATGGAGGAGAATAACTAATGATATTTGGTATATACAATTAATTTATTTTGCCTGGCTCAACTGTTTAGAGATTTGAGGTAAGCATCTCCCCTTTCTTCTGCGAATAAATGAGAGACTTTAGAACAGTTAAAGTGACAATTCAGTCTCTGTTTGCACTATCCACCTTGCTAATTTAGGGCTAAATTCTGACATATTCCATGGGAATGCCAAGTGAAGTCAATGGAGTTGCAAACAGTCACCCAGGGTGAATCTGACCAGTGACTGGTATTTCATCCTACAAGTCCCAAACGTTTTCAGCAAGATAGCTGCCACACATGGGGTCAGATATACTGTGTCTACAACTCAAATGCAAACATTTTAGGATTTCAGGCAACTTGATTTTATTAGGTAATCTGCTATTTTGCAGTGCCAGTTCAGCTTGTGAATTTTTAAGGCAGCAATATGCCTTAAATGTAGAGTTACATAATTTATCCTACCAATGGGAAGCCTTGCAGGGGGGTGTGGGGGCCAGAATTTACTTTTGGGCACAAGCCATCTGATACTTAAGGAAAGTGGATGGAGAAACTTGTTACACACCACAACTGGTATCCTATAGAAACTTGGCAATCTAATGTACATCTGGAAAAAGAAGGCTCTTGTGTGTGTGGAAGCTGGAGCTGCCAGCCTATGAGCTAATTAAGTTTTACTTCTCTTGGGGAAATCAGTTACTTTGACAGAAAGAACATAGGTGTGGTCTCTTCAACATACTAGTGACTAGCATGGGAGGTTAACTGTGGTAACTGCCATAACTAGAGCCGGATTCAGCCACCTTATTGGCAATGGTGTACCCATTGCAAAAACAGGCAAAGTCCCTATGTATAATAATTTAATTAATTTAATTAATTAATTAAGAGTGAGAACAAAAATGCTTAGTGTTTAGCTTCCCAATAGGACTTCTAGATAACTTGAAGTCACCACTGCAAGCTGACTAGGACTTGAGGCTACAGGATACGACATTAGACCAAGATGTAGTTGTCAAAATAAGCACTCCCACGTTAACAAAAAATGGATACATCAACATGCTTTTTTCCCTGTCATTGGGGGGGGGGGGGAGAAGAAGAGAGAGAGAGAGAAAAGTTGAGAACTGCTTTTCTTGTGGGTACAGCCCGAGTTCGAGGCAAGAGCAATAGAATCTATTGGAGCTATCTGCACAATACATGGTAACGGAAGATACTTTACAGTGTAGCTACATTACATCCTTTGTGACTAGTACAGACAGTTCCATAGTGATGTTCAACATGAGATGCCTTTAATATTGTCCAGAATTGTTCAGAGATAGCTAAGGAAATCAAGTGACTGCATGGATATTCTGTCACTATTAAACGAAGCTTTTGCTGTGAATAGCTCAACTGGCACAATCATGCAGCCATCCTGATTGTCATCTCAAGATACCCTGTGAGGATTTATAGCCTCTTAATGTTACTTTGGAAAGCATATAAAGTTAGTTTTCTGGTTTGTTAGAGTAGTTTAGCAGCTCTAATAAAGCAGGGAAGCAGAATGACATGAAAGGCTACATAGGAGGAAGATGTACTAACTAGCCCCATTTACAAAGGAATTTTAAGGCCTATCACATACTAAATTTAAGCTTCACAATGGAGTTCACTCTTCATTCATTAAGCTTCCTTAGATGAGTTCTAATTCTCAATATAAGGGGATGTCCTATGATATGAATCAATTCAGTGGATTCTACTTTACTGCCTCAGTCTAGAATTGGAGGTTAGGACCAGAGGGCAACTTGTGGTTCAGTTATTTGAAGGTTAGTGCAATAAACCCAGATGCATGCAAGTGGACGTCCATTCAGTATTCTCTACCAGCCTAGTTATTGCTTTCCACACATTATTGTTGAAGCGAGCCACAGCCCCCAGAAAGATATCCACATAAAGCTTTTGCTTTGCAGTTAGTTAAGCATTAGACAGAAACTAAAAACTATTCACTGTTCCTTGAAACTTAACTGAAGCCAGTTACTTGGAGGATTTTATATCCAAGTGCCCCTTGTTTGAGACTCTCTCAGCCTATGGCAAACAGAAAATTCTGAATGGAAAAGTAACTTTTACCCCTGGTTAGCAAGTGAAATCCATTAAGTAATCCACCCACAAGTACTTCTCCTATCCCTGTTACCTTCACCCTCTTCCATCAGGTCCTCTTTCTCTTCTTCTCCTTTTTCTACCTTAGCATCATCTCCCTCTTCCATCAGGTCCTCTCTCTCTTTTTCTACCTTAGCAGAAACTTCAATTTTTTCTTCAGTTTGCATTTCATTAACTGGCTTTTTGCCCTCTGCACTTCCAGCTGCAAAGAGTGTTTCTTTTGAGGCCAGTACTTTGTTTGGCTTCTCTTTCATGGCTTCCACCACCTCCGTCTGCTCTTCTGAGGCAGCCTCCTCTTCCCCGGCCGCCTCC
>ML675643.1:10666997-10742623 GCA_007922155.1 Mesoclemmys tuberculata
CTTCTGAGGCAGCCTCCTCTTCCCCGGCCGCCTCCGTCTGCTCTTCTATTACTTCTGCCACTGCCTTCTCTTGCATATTTGCCTCTACCTGCTCTTCCAGTTTCTCTTTAAGCTTTGTCTCTGTCAGAGTAATATCTTCCTCCTCTCTTGTTTTCCCTTCCATTTCCATATTTTCTTCTGTTCCCTTCCCAGCTTCAGTCAGTACTGGAGACACTTCTGCAGATTTTTTGGATTCTTCCTTTTCCCCCATGGCGTTATATACCTGCTCTCTCAACTCCTCCCTTGCTTCTTCTACATGGTTAAGGAAGATGAAGCATAAACATTTCTTCGAGTTTAGTGATAAAAGCATTAATGGAAATTGAAAATACCACCCTCAGACCCTCCAGTGTGTGTATAGCACATGTTCCTAAACGCGATTCCTTTTGAAATCTAAAGCTGGGTCCCAACCAATAAAGCAGTTTATGCTAGACAAGCCCTTCTGGGTGACACTAAGGTCCTGTAAGTGACCACGCAAACAATATACAATTTTGTGCATTAGCATTTTTAGTCACAGCTGAGCAAGAGATGCCAAGTTTGTCTAGATGGATAAAAGACTCCTTGTGCAATTATCCTCTGCAATGTACTATAAAATGGAAACTGCCCTTGCACTTTTACAGGGAGGACAGTTTGAGTCTGACCCAAAATAAACTCTCCTTTTATGACCAACTGAAGTGAATGACATCACATGCCACTGTACTGCTCCAAGTATACAAAGCAGTCCTAGTTGGCTGGTAAGCTTAGTACAGGAAAGGAAGTTTCAACGTAATGCTTCACAGTTGATACGTTTTGTGAATGCTTGACTCAAAGCCGGTCTGAAAAGAGCTTCTTGCAAAATAAAAATCTTAGCTAGGTTTGGGAAATCTATAGAACAAGACTCATTCACGTGTTAAAAGTTTTGGTACAAGGCTTCAGATCATCTAGGGCAGCAAAGTAAAGAATCCAGGTCCAATATTTACACAAGGCAACACAGCTTGGCATCTCTGCGGCATGTTAGACAGCTCTACATACCATCTATGTTATCAGCATTTTCTACCATTGAGTCATCTTCTGTTTTTTCTCCTTCTTCTTCTTCTTCCACATGCACGCCTTCCAAGGCATTTCCCAATACACCATTCTCCATTCTAGAAAATTAGAAACATGTCAGCTGCAAGCAAGCACCAGGGAATCTCTTTAGTGCTTGAAGGAACATAGCATTTGACTGCTCTACCTAGCACCAGACTTGCGAGCTCCCCACCCATACTCCTGTTCTAGCTTGCAAAATCCTACTTTTCTAGGCCAGACTCTTGATTTCAGTAGATGCTGAGAAACATGCTATACTTATGTGCCAAGAGACACCCTGGTGGTGATGTGGTAAAAATATGTAGTAGAAGGACTGGCATTCAGCTCCTCCAGTTAGACTTTTGCTAGTAACTTTGGTAATAACAGATCCCTTTTGACTACCGATCTCCTACAGATAGCATTTCTCCTATTTTTCCTTGAGTTCACGCAATCTTTCAATAATCCACCCCCTTATTCTAATGTCCCTTCCTCATCTGTAAGGTACAGCTATCCCATTTAAATTTTTCTTTAAGAGACCATTACATTTATCTGTTTCATCCAAAAGGCTCCATACTAGAGTTTTCAGTTGCTACAAAGTACTCCCCTACTCGTATCCCTTTACAGGAGTAATTAAAATACCATCTTAAGATGCCAAAACCCAGGGACCGGGATACTATTAATTTAGAGGACTTACAAGACAGCTAGAGCATCTTTATTAGTATACCTTGCTAACTCCAGGAGAGACTTTCCATAGTAAAAAAAAGCTTCTGCACACTCATCTGCTGTCTCACCATACTTTTTACCCCTACAAAGATAGATAAGTTAATACAGGAGTATTTACATCACATTTTAAAATATCTTTGCATTACCAGATATGAAACATTTAAATCTTTTCTGGATGGGAAAGGCAATTTCCACTTTGTCACCTCTCACCTGACCTCCACCCTTAAGCAAATGGTCGTTATCCCTTCTACTGATAACTGGAACAGGTTCTACTGAAAATTCTGGTTGCTCAGAGCACCGGATTGTCTAGAAAATCCAGTGTCTCCTGTTCCAAGTGCTCTTTCCCTTACAGGCTAAGCAACTTGCCTCTGCTTTGCTTGTGATTTGTAGATTATGGTTCTCTAGTGGTTAGACTAATGAGATTTACATTAGATTGCATTACATTCCTTATTTTTCAATATACGGGCTGATCTGGTTTCCTGATACAGTAATTTTGAGATACTGTTGGTCACTACTCCAATAGTTAGCATCTAAATAGCACAAATGTATTATTTTCAAGAAATCTACATAGACAGTGTACAAGCCTCATTTTTCCAGGTAATTCTATTCAGATACTTGCAAACACAGCTTGTCTAGGCCAGAGCCAAGTATCTACCTTTCAGTTTGATTCACTTCAGTGATGTGCCCAAAACTAGAATCCAAGTAAAAAAATAATTTGTTTAATTACTTACAATATACTAGCAGCTTCCTGGAATGCATTAACAGCTGATGGAATATTTCCCAATACCAAGTGTTTCTGTCCTAAGCCCAGTAGTTTCTTGGCTTCTCCATCCACATCCACACTATCAAGTTATAGAACACAGGCTGGATTAGTCATTGTATAGTTGAGAGAACACTTGTAAGTATACAGACTGGAGGATGTTTGTAGCTCCTTTCTGTTAAGGCACATGCTTCTATTTCCCAGAATGTTTTAATCCAACCTTCAAATATTTCCCACCAAGAGTCAATCATCAACTAGCAGTATATCTAGAAGTACTAGTTAGCCCCCACATGATTATTCAGTTACTGTGGGGAGAACTTTCATCTGCACCAGCACTAAAGGGACAAAGATTTTTCCATTTCTCACATTAGAATAATTTTACCCATTAACTGCAAGCTGATCAAAGAAAGACTGCTTGATATAGTAGCCAACTTCAGTCTTCAGCTAAGTTAGAGGCATATCTACTACACTCCAATATGAGAAGAGTTGTTTATATTAGAAATGTGACAGGGAAAACTCTATGAAGTCCAGCAGAGAGAAGGGGACAGTTCATGAAGACAGGAAGCTCAGCTGTATAGAAGTGGAACGTTGGCCTATTATCTCCTATTAAAAACCCCTATACATTTGTCATGTAGCCATGCCTGGAGCAGTCTTGTGCTACAGGCAGAAGGACTCAAAGGCTGTTAATTAAGTGTTTCTCTGGAATAAGGACTTAACTGGTGTTAGTCAAGGGAGAGGGAACAGAAGGGCATTCCTAAACTGTGGTCTCTTCTATGGCACCATAAGGCATTTATGCCTAGAGGTAAGCACAATGTCAAATTTAAATATTAATTTGAAATATGATCCACTATTACCCTAATTTTTTTTTTGCCTATCTTCACTTGCTAACTCAAATAAAGCCCTTACCTATCAGTTTTGTCTGCAGAAGTGGAGGGAGCAGCCAATTCCTCTTCCATTCTACAACTGAAGATTCAACAAGCGATTAGAATGGATTTGCAGTGTTGTACATTGTGTTACCAAAGGTGAAGTGACTACAAGTTCACATTTCCAGAATCAGTCATGAGAAATCTAGTGCACAATTTCAGACTTCTGACTGTCTATAACAGGTGTCTTCAAGTTTGTCTACACTGTGAACCATATTGTAATTACAGCTGATCAGAAATAAATTGACTGAAAGTTTTTGATCATCCCTAATTTTAAAACAAAGAATCTTGGACTGCTGGCTAGCTTGCCCCTTCATGAACACTTCCCACCCTGCTCATAATCAAATGCACAACATCCATGTCAACCACAGCAACTGCTTTCCTGGGGAATAATGAATACATTTTAACCTATTATAAGGCAAATGTGTCATTCGAAAGAGGAAGCCAGCATCATGCATGCAGCTAGCTCTTGCACTGTTCTGGAGTTTGGGAAACATCTCATGTAGTGTTTATTTAAAAAAAACAAACAAGCATGAAGTTTTTCCATGCATCTTGTTCTTAGTATGGAATCAAGTTCACTTCCACCCCCAACCTACATTAAGTATAACAGTACAGATTATGAATAGGTTTTTTAAAAAATGCTTTTAACTTTAAGTAGTCTGAGGTTTGTGTCAGCAGAAGTTAATGGTCCTTAAGAGAGACCATAGGCTGCACTGGCTACCCCAAATACTACTATTTTTCTACCTATGGCTCAGTAAAGGTGGAGGCCTTTGGGTCCTTGTTTGGTGAAATAAAGATAGCACATTTTGTAATCCTTTCTTCACCATGAGTCATTACCACCCAATAGGCCTAATAACAGGAGGAGCTACATTAGATTATGTCCTAAGGAGAGAGGACAGCACTTTCTAAGTGGGGGTTTACTAGCAGGGCATACTGCTTTGTACAGAATTCAATTAGGCTAGGCACCTTGTCTTTCCTTAGGCTTGCATGCACAACATTGCATGCGTTTCTTTTTACCTACTAGCAATTTAAAATCCAGGTTAAAGCAGTGCAGTTTTGTAGTTTGACCCACATTTCAAACAAAAGAAGAGCAACCACACCAAGTTGCACCAAAACAACTATTTAATTTTAGGAAGCCAATTCAGATCAATCAGTACAAACGTGTGTGTGGACAACCTTTTCAGTGACACATTCGCTATGCAGATACTGGCACAGCTCATCACCACAGTATCTCCATCATTAATGGATGTCATCTGAACATACAGGTGAGGAAGCAGCACCCCATTTTACCGGTGGGGAAGGGAAACACAGGGCACATTAACTCACGTGGTCAGGTGGGAAGGTAGGTGAGATGAGACCGAACTCAGCTCTCCAGGGCCCTACCCCTAGCCCAGCCGCCCTGACCCATGCTGTAAGTCGGGGCGGTTACTCCGGGTAGAGCCGCAGCCGGGCTAGGGCTGCCAGGACAGACGTGCGGCCCTGGGGCGCCCGTGCCGACAGCCCGCCCTCGCCTTGGCAAAGCCCTTTAACGGCGCCCTGCACAAGCCCCGCGGCTCGAAGAGGGGCCGGGGACCCGTCTACACGGTACCTGAGGCGTCAGGCGGCTCGGGGAGGGGAGCCGGACCGGGCGTCCCGTGGCCAATGGCGGGGGGGGCTCCTACCCCACCTGTGAGGAGACAGCCCCCCCAGCGCCCCCCAGGGAGACGGGAGTTACCCTCCCCCACGGCCCGGCTTGGCGGGTAACCAGCGTCACACAGACCCCTCCCCCCTCAGTGCGGGGAGCGAACCACCGTCGTCCCCCCGCCCGCGAGCCCGGGGAAAGAGTGACCCCCCCCGTGGGGGCTCGAGGGAACGACGGACTCGTCCCCACCCCCGGGGGCCGGGGAGGGAGGCGGGGGCCGGGGTCTCGCTCCCTCAGGAGGCGCCGCCCCTCACGGAGACAATGGCCCTTTCCCGCCCCCCCGTTTGGCGCCAAATCCCCACAGCGGCCGCTCACAGGCCGCAGCGGAGGCCACGTGACGAGGCCGGTTCGCCTCGTCGGGCTTCACCGCCCCCAACAAACATGGCGGAGCCCGGGGGGGGGAAGGGGGCCGGTCACGTGGGGTCCCCCCGCGTTCCGAACAGTCCCCCCCCCAGCGCCGCCGGGGAAAGGGGCAGCACGTCCCCGCCGGCGGGGAGCGCCGCGCGCGCAAGGGAAGCGGGCCGCGGGTCTCCACGCACAGCCCCTCCCCCGCTGACCGGCCGGGCCCCCCCCCGCGAAGCACCGCCCGCGAGCCCCAGCGCGCCGCCGTACCTAGTTGGGGGCCTGGAGCGAGCGGAGCACGCGCAGCAGCAGATCTCACAGAACCACACAGGGGCGACAGCGGCAGAGTGCAGCCCCCGGCCCCGCCGGCTGCCTATATACCCCCGAAGACACGCCCCACACCCGCCTCGCGGCGCGCGCACGGCCCGGGGACTGCTGCTCCCAGCCTCCTTAGCGCCCGTCGAGCGCGGCTCCCCTCCGAACCCGGGGCGGCACGGCATGCTGGGAAACGTAGTCCTCAAGGCGCCGCGCCTCGTCATCGGCGCACGGCCGTCTGGGAAAGGTAGTCTCGTGGCGGCGCGCGCTGCTTACTGGGAAAGGGCGTTCCGCCGGGGCCGCTAATGACGCGGCCCGCGGGGCATGCTGGGAGATGTAGTCGGACGGGCCGGGGCCCTCTACCGCAGCCGGGCCTGGGGGTGCGCGCGCCCGGTGCAACCAACCCCCGGCCTACGCCTGGGGCCTGCAACAGCGACCTGCCAGCAGGACTCGGCCCGGCCCGCCCCCCACGCTTTAAACGGGCCGGGCCCTCCCGCTGCCGCCTCCAACCGACCTGGGCCCAGCAGCTGCTGGGGCACGGCCCCGGGGAGTAGGCGAAAAACGTGCTAAAACGGCGACCAGTGAGCGCGACCCCGTCTAGGGGTGTTAGCCCCGAGCAGGGACAGCACCCGAGCTGGGGGCTGCCCTGGAGACAAACTGCAGCTGGGCGCCCACGCCGCCAGCCCTCCGTCCCAGGCTGAAAAGTCGGCCCTGCTAACCCAGGGAGCTCATCCCATCGTGCTCGAGTGGCAATAGCAAGCCTGGACAGTAAACAGTGTTCTAGGACGCATGAAGAAGAGGGATGAAAATTCAGATAATCCCATTCTATAAATCAGGGGCGTTCCCTCCCCTGGAATGCTGCATCCAGTTCAGGTCAACCATCTCAAAAAGGCTGCAGCAGAAATAAGAGGCAGGCCACAGAAAGGATGAGAGGCATTCACTGCCTTCTGAGAAGAAAAGGTTGGGAGTTTGGAGGTGTAAGGAGACAATTAGAACCATAAAGCATAGGTGCCTAAGAGGAGACGTGATGGAGGTAGACAAAATAGTGAAAGATAGAGAAGGAGAGTAGGACACGCTCCTAAGGCCCGGTCTACACTTACCTTTGCAATTCGGCAGCAGTCGACGGGCGATACGCAAGTGACGTAAATCACTTGCGTGTCTCCCGTCGACTTTGCAGCGTTTCTGCGCAGCATCCACACTGCGCTGTGTTGAAGGGAACAACGCTCCCTTGGACGCAGCGCTATGCCACTTCCCCGGGTGGTTTTCCTGCGTCGCTTCCTGGATCGACTGAGCGTGTCTATACAGACCGCTCAGTCGATCCAGAGCAATCGACCTGACGGTGACGAATTTGTTGCCGTCAGTGTAGACCCGGCCCTAGTAATCCTGCATAGTCCAAGAACAAGGGCATATTTAATTACATTGAAAGGCAGCAAATTTAAATGCAATATAAAGGGAAAAAATTACACAAACAATCCGTAATTATCATGTGGAACTCAGTGCCCCAAAATATAATTTACGTTAACAACTCAGTACAAGTCAAAAAGGAACAGAGAACATTTTCAGATAATTATAAATCAATATAAACCTTCCTGCTTCAGGATATAAACTAACCTCTTGTGGATGCAGAAAAGGAAGAAATTTGACTGTGCTGTTTATTCTATAATTATCTAACATGGTGTTTCTTGCACTTTCCACTGATGCACCTGTTACTTATTAAGGCACTAGCTTTTTAAAAATACTTTAAATTGGGTTCCTGGCATCTGCAAATTTTTTCTACGTCTAGGTCAAACCATAAATGGTGAGCAAATTATTTGTTAAGAGCATACAATTACCAAAAGAGTAGAAAGAATAAATGTAGATTAAAATCCTTGGAAGGATGTTAGTGTTTAAAGAACATTATGCAGAGTGCTTTCAACTATCATAATATTTGCAAAGAGAAGAATCTATAAAAGAAATTAGTATTTTACTAATCAGCCATGAGAATGCATTCTAATAGTTACCCATGTTTGATTAACCTAGAACAATAGTAAAAAGAGGTGCTTGAAGTCAAGAAGCCACAGGACATGAATAGTATGGCTTCATCTTCATCCTCAGCTTCTGCAATTGTTTGCTAAAGGAAATGTCTGGTTTCTTAAAAAGCAATTATATTAATGCAGGAAAGCATTATCACTTAAATTTGTATCTGGATTGTATTGTGGAACCTTTTACTAAGGGATGGTGAACACTCTCCATCACTTACAGTTCAAATCAAGATTTGATATCTTTCTAAGAGATGCATTCCAATTCAACCACAAACTGTTAGGCTCAAAGGAATCATCAGAAGAAACTGTAATGGCCTGTGTTATACAGAAGGTCAGTCTATGTAATCATAATATTCCCTTCTGGCCTAAAGAGCTATGATTTGTGTAACACCAAAATAATTAGTTAAACTCAGTATTATATTTTTATACACAGAATCACTCTCTCACTTCTGGTTTTGTTTGTGCATTAGTATGGAAAAATAAATGCAATTACTTTTCTCCTAATGCCAGTTGATTTTTTTCCCTTACATCAATAAATCAAAAACCTTGCCTGTGACTGTGTCTGAGTGACAGTCTCAAAACTTAAGGCAGCTCTTTGATTTAAGTTCGACAAGCCAGGCCCAGATGTCGTGTTATGATGCCCTGTCTCCAGTGGGGCAAATAAATCAACCCCATTTTGCAGGTGAGGAAACTAAAACAGAAATTGAATGACTGTGCCATAGCCATAGAAGGAATCAGTGTCAGATGATCCTGGTATGCAGTAATCCTTTACTAGTAGCAGCTGAGGTAAGGAGACAATCTGGCAAGAGAGCCAGGAAGGGAGATATGGGATAATCAGCCCAAAATGAAACATCTGAAGGAGGCAGACTTCCAGGGATGGTCTTAAAAGGAAGAGTCCTGCCCCCTTGCAGGGAGAAGCTGTAGAGGCTGGAAAATTCTTCAGGCCCTTCCTGGGAATAAGGAGGAATTGTCTGGAATAGGGAGGTTTGGGTGGAAAAATTCAGCAATGCTGGCACAGAGACTAAAGGAGACTTGCAGGGGTCCCTGGACAGAATAACAGAAATCTGACCCCTGATGTGAAGGGAAATGATTTGTTAGAGATGGTATGAAGCCTGTATCCTGAACCGAATAACTATTGCAAATCCTGGTCTGAAGGGCAATTATATGGTAGATGCTATATAAAGCCTAAAGGAGGCAGCAGAGTCTCCTTGGTTTATTGTAAGTATAGGGGGGCCCAGAGGAAAAAAAATTAAACAGGACCTAAGGCTCAGGGTCAGAACTGCTGGACCAGAGTGGAAGAAATTAAAAAAAAAAAAAGTCGTGACCATATCATGTTTTGCCAGGCCTGGGTGCTCTTAAGGGGGTTGTTTATTTCAGGTCCCCTGGTGTAGGCTGTATACAAGCATGTAGAATTGATAGTTCCTATCCCGAAGAGCTAACCAACAAGGCAGACAATGGATGAAAGGGGTGGAGGAGGGAAGAGGTATAGAGAGGAAGTAACTTGCCCAAGGTCGTGCTAGAGGACAGTGACAGAGCCATGAATAGAACACAACTCTTGACTCCTAATCTTCTAGATTAGACCATGTTGGCCACTCAATAAAGAAGCTGGAAGGGACCTTGTAACAGGCTCTAGTGCCTGTGTTGTAGTTAAGAACTAATCCAGTATTCTCCCTAAAACTGAATAGGACACCTGCAGCTGAGGCAGGGTTAGATGAAAAGATAGGCAAAGCTTCCAGAAAAGCTCTCTCAGAAGTGGTTAAGGTGAGAAGCTCTCATGACAGGAGGATAACTGGAACTTTTGTTAGATTTGAAACTAACTGAGCATGCAGTAGGAATAGGGATGAACTAGAACCATGCTGCAGGTGGTGTATTTATTTTTCCAGGACAAGCAAATGAAGCCAGGAAAGGAAGAGTGATTTTTACAGGCCCCTGACTAGCCTCAAAGGGATGAGATAATTATATGAGCTAAACCCCCTATTGTTTTAATCAATTCTAATCAAATTCATGCTTTCTGGCATTAGTGCAATGGCTTTCTTAGAAATTTCACTCTCCTTTTAGGAAACAGATGAACTAATAGAGGATTGTGCCGCTATCTGCTTTTCGAAAATGGTTCTATTCCCTCCCTTCCCACCCAAACACTTGGCCTAAAGATTTCAGAGTTGTGTTATGCACATATCCCAATTCAAAACCAGGGTATTATCCTAGTTTTACATTTTCAGAGTCCATACATCTTCTATGATATAGAGTCTCTCACCCTCCTGCTTTCCTCAAAGCAGTGAGCATGCAGTCTATCATAATAAGCCTCGTGAGCTCTGATGTGGGTATTACAAATATCTGAAGGAAGAGAATGCACTACATGTAATATACTATGATATAGGAAAACCCATAGAAGCCTAATATGTGGAACATCAGGTTTTATTTGGAAAGATTTTTGATAAACGATTGCAACAACTATTTTGGGAACGAGTGCCTGGAGTCCTATTTTATTTTTGCATGGAGTCCAATATACTCTAGTTAATAGGGATCATTGAAGGGATAAAGTGGGTGTCCAGCATCTCTTGCTACTAGTTTTCCATCCACCTGTGAAATAAAAAGACAGTCTGAGTCAGAGAGATGAAAATCCAGTTCTTTCTTGAAATTAAAAATGGAAGAATCTATTTTCCTTGACATTCTAGTCCTTAGCAAGGATATCTGTAACAATCACTGTTCCCCCTTTCCCCAAGGCATAACATTACTAGAAAATCTTTTTCCAAGATAATTTTCTGTAGCCTGCCGCAAAAATCACTTTCCAGTACCTAGGACTTGAGAAATTGGATTAAGAATAATTAGGACTTCTTACTTGTAACATTTATCTAATAATTGCTATAATGTGTGTACTTTGCAAAGCACTTAAATATTAACTATTGATTTAACTTTGAACACTCCTGTGAGAAAAAAGTGTGGCTATGCCAGTTTTCCAGATAAGAACATAATGGCCATAGTGGATCAGACTAATGGTCCATCTAGCTCAGTATCCTGTCTTTAGACAGTGGCCAACGCCAGGCATTTCAGAGAGAAGGGCTATAATAGGTAATCATCAAGTGATCCATCCCCTCCCCCCAATCAGAGGCTAGGGACACTCAGAGCATGGTTTTACATCCCTGCCCATCTTGGCTAATAGCCATTGATGGACCTATATTCCATGAACTTAGTTCTCCTGTTATAATCTTGGCCTTCACAACATCCTCTGGCAAAGAGTTCCACAGGCTGACTGTGCATTATGTGAAGAAATACTTCCTTTTGTTTGTTTAAAACCTCCTGCCTATTAATTTCATTTGGTGACCCTTAGTTCTTGTGTTATGAGAAGGAGCAAATAATACTTCCTTATTTACTTTCTCCACACCAGGAATGATTTTATAGACCTCTGTCATATCCTCCCTTAGTCATCTCTTTTCCAAACTGATAAATCTCAGTTTTATTAATCTCTCCTCATATGGAAGCTATTCCATGCCCCACATCATTTTAGTTGCCCTTTTCTGTACCTTTTCCAATTCCAATACATCTTTTATTGAGATGGGGCAACCAGACGTGCACGCGCAGTATTCAAGATGTGGGCATACCATGGATTTATAAAGAGGCAATAATGATTTTTTGTCTATCTATCCCTCTCCTAGTGATTCCCCGCATTGGAATCATGTTGGATCAGATGGAATCACTAAGGCAAAGAAGCTAAGTAATTTGCTCAAAGTCATACAGTGAGGCAATGGCAGGGTTGGTTAAGGGACTCAGGAGTCCTGACTCCTATTTTCCTACCCTAGCCACTAAACACACAGTTTGAAATCCTGGTTCCATTGAAGTCAATGGCAAAACTCCCACTTGGCTTCCATGGGAGCAGGATTTCATCCATGTTCTGTAATTGTATATATGCTTTTGAGGGGGTGGAATTTAAGTATGGCACAAGAAAGCTTCCAGAGGGAGGAGATGTACTTTTCAAGGTGCCAAGCTCCTGCCAATCAGCTAAAGCGTCCTTCTGTGAAGCTGACTACCGGTCATGTGCATCTGATGTTAGAGAGAGATGGATTAGGATTGCAGCAAGAAAAAAGTCTCAGGGATTTTTAAACACATCTACTAGTAAATTTTCCACCTACTCTTTTGAAACCAATGGCTGGGATCCCTAATCCACTACTTACAAGTGAGCAATATAATTTTGTTCTTCATCTGGGCCACTAGGGGGCTCTGGGAACAGCAAAAAAGAGCAGAAGCCGGCACATGGAGACATGTTAGAATTTTACCCTTGATTAATTTTCAGCTTTGATTGAAAGTGCATTATAAATACATAAAAGTGTGACCAACTGCTGAGTCAGAGCCTCTGAACTCTCTATGGACAAAGCAATCATGGGATCTCTCAGCTTTCTTTTTTTACTATCTCATTAAGAAAGTGATCCTCTTTGGAGCTGGAAGTCAGCAACTCCTCCACTCCTTCCAGAAATTCGTAGTCTCCTCTCATCTATTTCCTTTCCTCCATGCCCCCATTTCTCAAAACACTATGTAAGACAGCACTTCTTGCGGATAAGTATGCATGTTAGCAGTGCATGCCTAGCCTTATGAGCAGGGTTCTGGCACAGGGTTCCAATATCTTCTGCTATATCTTTGTATAACTATCTAGCTTCAAAAAAACAAAACAAAACCCACGTGCTGGAAATATTTGCTATCCAGTGGCTGGCTCTCAAAGGGTTTTTGCAGGGGAGCATCTGCCTCGTATTGCTATTTGGAGGGGGTTAAAGAGTGGTAGATACCAAATGCCCTTTCCACAGACACTTTGAAATAAAAATCAAATATGCTCCAAACCAGCAAGAGCTACTCTATGTAAGAGATCACCATGCACACTAGAGAGTTGTCAGTCATGCCTTCCTGCTTTGTGGTCATCTAGAGCTCTGCCTAAATGTGTACCTTTGTCACTGATTTTTGGGGAAGTACTGAGCTGCACCAGTACCCAGTTATAGCCACACACACCCCACGTGCAGATACTAGCCTTTGCCGGGGGACGGCAAGGAGAGAGAGAAATCAGACCACTTATTTAAGAATCTAAATATGGATTTAAGAGCTGAAATTTAACTTTTTTTTTTTTTTTTATTTAGCCCTTATTCCATATATCCTATTAGTTGCTGTGGTTTCATGCTAATATGGTAAAGCAAGAAAACCACATGTCCCATCATTTGTGATTTTTAGTAGCTCAGATGCTATGGTTCTAGCATGATAAAAATGTACATACTAAAGATTAGATACATGGGATTTTAGAAAGGGACTTTATTTTTAAATAAGTTATATTTGAAGATCATGAAACATTTGTTAAAACCATAAAAAGGGTAGAGAGAGGGTCCCACTCAGATACTGTGGCAATAGATTCATAGTTTAAAATTCTCCCCATCTCATTTTTTCCTGTTTCCTGTTGTCTCTTTGAAGCCAGCTGCAGAGCATTTAGCTTCTTGCAAGCTGGATGAGCTAGCCCTTTGAACCACTATCTTTTGTCTCAACATCTGCTCAGCAAATCAGCATGAGGCTGACAGTTTCTTCCATACAACAAAGACACCTGAATTATTCCATCTACCAGGTACCTATTCTTGGCATGTTTTGTGATTGATTAGCCAACAGCTCCGTCAGCAGCATAAACAACTACAAAGGACCACTCTGTCAGCAACAGGTGTGCCTGCAAACCCTGCATATACACACACAAACAGCTATCAGTCCAGGCAAGCTGGTAGTTAGGTGCACATATTTCTCAGCTGAGTGCAAATGGATTTTCATATGCATAGATGTGAGGTTTTATGGGCGCACGTATGTTTTTGGTAGCACCTCCACAGTTGGAACTCTTGGCCCCACAGGTCCAGAAATCACAGCACTAACAAATTATAAAAACTGTAGCGTTGTCTTCTGATGTCCGACAAGTGAATGTTGTGTGCATGTGTAACTCATGCCTGCTGGGTGTGGCCCCTGTGCCCCTCTAGGGGCACCTAGACCGATGAGTCTGCTACAGCCTTGGGCTAATAGCTATGTGGGTTTTAGCTCACACAGTGAAGACTCATACACTAAGCTTCAGAGGTCCCAGGTTCATCCCACCTGTCGACAACCAGGGTCTGTCAGTGTAACAGATGCAATGTATCTGCCCAACTGGGGGAAAGAGAGGGAGGTAACAGGGAATTCATGCTGTTCTCCCCAAGCCCTCAGAAAAGCCAGAAAAAAAATACAAGGTTAATGCAGCTTGCTCTGGAGAAAATGCTCACTTCAGGGAACTCCCTGGGGCAGCCAGCCACTGGAGTTTCCCTGGTAGCATGGTTTGTATGGAGCCCTGCTGCAAGGAAGCCAGAGAGGAAGCATCCAGGACCCCAGAGCAGGTATGGAGGCATAGAGCCTCTAAACAGACCTTAGGGGATTCCTTAGGCAGATGTGCTGCTCATTCCTATTCTCTTCAGGAGAATCCTTGTGCAATTTTTCTCCCCTGTGGCAGAGGTAATCCAGATATTGGTTTGGCATTTAAGCACCCAGATTAGCTCTGTGACACTCAGCAGGGTCAGTTGGACACATTTTGTCACTTTATTGCATGGTCTTGAAGCCACATAAAGGGATAGACTGTTGTCAAATCAACATTTCCAAAAACAACTTTCAGGCAGAGCTGCCAGAGATGGACTGCTGCGAATTTGCATGAGGCATCAGGGCACGACTGGCAGCTTCCAAATTGGCACAGGAACATACTGTATTTGCTTGCTCTATTCTGACACTACCATCTCCACAAAAATCTCATGTGGTTACATACCAGAAAGCATGTGCCACCTGACTGATCTGCAAAGTTTCTACTTTTTGGTCCGAGTGGCTGGCAGGGAAGAGCATCTGAGTGGCTGCATTTTGTATGGGCTAGAGTGGGCAAAATGGATGTCACGGAGGAGGAAGCTGCAGGTGACAACGAGGGCCTGGGTGAGTATTTCAGCCATAGTGTGGGTCTGTCTTGAGTCAGATAACACCCAAGATTTGGCTCTGGAGGACAGGGAGGATGATAGTGGTGGTGCTGGACACAGAATGGGAGCAGAGGGAGGGATGGGGGGGAAAGAAAAAGTTCAGTTTTGGCCATTTTATGATTAATTGATGGAGAGCCCTCCAGTGGGAGACTGAAATATGGGATTGACTTGAGAGCAACAGGTCAGGAATGGGAGCTCAACCATCCAGAGGCTACAGAGGGAGAAGGTGGTGGCACTCAAGGACAGAGGCCCATATGACCCTGAAGAAAAGATGGAGAGGAGGGAGAAGTCACAGGAAGAGAAACACTGAAAGAATGACCAGAGAGTTAAGAGAACTAGGAAAACAACAGGGCCAAAAGGACAAGGGACAACAAGATTTCTAGGTAACTATGATCTGATCAATAGTGTCAAAAGCTGACAACGCAGGCAGCCTGATTAGGCCTGGAAGAGGTCAGTAGAGATCTTGATGAGAGCAGAGTCAGTGATGTGGAGCAGACAGATCCCTTCAGTCTGACTTCTGAACTGGAGCTGGAAGAGAGAACTTGAAGTAATGGTTGTGCCAGTGTGTTCAAGAAGTTCGGAAGTGTAAGGGAGATGGGTGGAAGGTATTTGCAAGAATGGTGGAGACCGCAACATGCTTGTATTTTGAGGGGAACAAACCAGAGGAGAAGAGAGGTGAAGGAGGAAGGAGAGAAGGTCAAAAGCCAGGAGGCAATCTTGTCAAAGGGTCAGTAAAAGGGTTAGATATGGAAAGCAAAGGAGAATCATTGGTGTAAGCAACAGGAGAGAAGATGGGAATGGTGAGAGGGAAGGAGGGGAAGCAGGGAAGGTTTTTTCAATAATCCCTCTCTGGGCATTAGTTGCAGAGAGCAGCATCCTCTTCTTTTTGGCCTTTCTGCACTTTTCAAGCCTGGACTTTGTACAGCATCTTGAAACAAGCTAAAGGTGCTTTAATATATTAACACAGCCACTAACCTAACCCTTTAGTACCTCCACATGCCTCATCTCTAATTGCTTCACCAGTCTTTTATGAAAAGTCTTCTCCAGCTTCATTAGCCTAATAAGATGCAATGTTTTGTCCACAGAAAGCTCTGGCAGGGGATGATGAAAGGAAGGAAGAGCACTCACACTCACACCCACACACACTTTCTCCCACACCACCCAGCCAGAGAAACTTACTGTAACCATTGGCACAATGTATCGCCAGTTTTTATTCAGGCTTCCAATGTGATTCATCTCTTCTCCTGTGAGATTAAAGTCGAACACCTAAAACAAAAAAAAATTAAAGTTTTATTCTTGGACTATGGATGCCAGTCTCAGTAGCCCCATAACCTTGCCTCCCTGTCTTGTTCCTTTTGTAACAATTACAGCCAACCTCTCTCTGACCTGATCTCCTTCAGCGATCTGACAAACACTGGGGATGGCATGAAGATAAGGGAGGCTTGCGTGTGCATGCCTCAGTTTACCAGGACACAGAGTGAAAAAGCAGCACCTAGAAGCATCAACCTGGGACCCTGCAACAGTACCAACATTTGCACAGATCTGACATGATAAATTGCAGCTGTCTATTTAGAGCTCTGTACACACACATGAACATAAAGGAACAATAGACTGGAATAATTTAAGATATAATTACAGAATACTTTGGTCTGGACTTTAAAGGAAAATTTCAGTATAATATTAGAGATTCTAATTACTACATTTAAATCTAAAGAAGGGTAAATGATTAAACATTATGTTTGAAACAGTATTAAGAAAGAATTAACTATTGTACCAGAAGCTGTAATCTTGACAGCTTCCTGAACCAGAGACTTAATTTCCCCACTGGAAAGCACTGCATATTAGAGTTTAAGGGAAAAATCTCTAAATAGGCTAAATCCTGAAGTTTCTATTTGACTTGTATTCAAGCAAATCTTGATAGACTAAGAACTGAGCCAGAATTTGTTCCTTTATTTTTTACATTTGTTTGTTAACAGGAGTTGAAGCAACTTGACAAAAAATTAAATACACAGCTAAATCTTGGAGGTCAATACTTATGGCCTGACACTACAGCTCTTGCTCACATGGAATAGCACCACTCCTTCATAGGAGTAGTCCCATAGAAATAAGCAGGACTGTTCCTGTGAATAAGGGCTACTCAATGGGCCAAACTCTGTTCTCAGTTACTCTAGGTCTACATCAGTAATATTACTCAAGATTTATACCAGTGTAACAGATGGCAGAATTTCACTTAATTCAAGTAAGAGTTGCAGAATTATGCCCAAGTTTTTAAACTTATCCAGCCAAACTCCCAGATACACTGCCTGAGTAAGGGCTGAGTAAAGATCGCAAGATCTGAGCTGAACCAGACAGACTTACTTCAAAATAACTGTAAAACTCTGATTTCTAGTGAATTGTAAATTGAAGTGAATGGGTCAACTGGAGCTCAGGAGGGAATTTCTTTTAAAATTTTACTATCACTAATCTTATTCCTGCTAAAGAATATAATTAGAATGGCAGCTTACTACAGAGACACAGAACAGTCCCCAGTCACTAAATGGAAATAATAAGAGAGGCAGTTCTTTCCAAAAACTACTTTGCAAATACCATTTTAAGACAAATAGTTGTTCATTCATCTATGATAAGGGCAAACTCCCATGCTAAGTTAAGAAGGACAAGGGATTTTCATCTAAAAACAACTAGTGGCTGATCAAACCCTTCTGTCACTTGAAACTTAAATGAGATTATTTTCCAAAAATTCTTCCCACCCTTCTGCGTGTATACACCTGTGTGTAACTGTAGTGCTGGTAATGAGCCTGGGACTGAGCACTCTGGTTTTTTGTCATGCCGTTAATAAACTATTTTTCCCTTAAGGAAAGACATTTCTAAATCATTTGTGTTGCTAATAAAAGGGCTCCTTTGTGGGTAAGAGCTCTCACCTGGAGATTTTGCAGAATGCGGGCAGGAGTGACACTCTTGGGAATGGTAACCACCTTACGCTGCACTTGCCACCTGTTACATAGAGAAGTAAAAAAAGACCTTAACTTCCACACAAACCACCCAAGAAAAAAAAAACTCAGAAAGTTCTGTTCTAAGCAAACAATCCCCTTTCACTTGGCAGTGTATGCATTTTACTTATATTTACATCTCGCACATTCAACCACTTTCTGGCTGTGAGCCGGACTTGGGTTTACCTTAGAACCCACCAACCCAAAGTTGAGCAGGACAGAACAGTCACAGGACTACTTCAATGAGAGCTGCAGGGGATCAGTTCTGAAAAAAAATCAAGCTCAAGACTTGTCTCAAGATGGACTACCAAACCTTTTAGAAAATTTTGTCCTAAATAACTTGCATAAGGTCAACCAGAGATCTCGAGTCCCAGTCCAGTCCGTTGAACACAAGATCATCCCTCCTCACTCATCCACCTTCTACTATCTGACTAACCAACTCCAAACCCACATTTGTGCTGTTGTGATTGAAGACGGGAATGGCAAAAAATGAAACAAACTGCTAACTCCATCTTGCAAGATGCTGACCGTATCCCAGATGTTGCTGAGCCCCCTTACCTCCCATTGACAACTACCATGACTCTTGCAAAGTGCCCAGCACGATACAGATCAAAACCCTAGACTGGTTTGTGCTATATAAGAAAGACAGGTGAAAATAATGGTTTGCCAAATGGAAGAGAGCTGAACTAGTAGGAAATTATGTTTTAGGGTTCTTTTTTTGTTATAATGCTCTATTGACAGTAAAAATACTGTCTCAGTCAGAACCCATTAACTGTGTGCCACTTGCATCAGTAAGGCAAGTGCTGAATACCACCCATTTTCAGAACTGTTCCATACCGGAGAAGGATTTGAGCAGGTGATTTGCCATATTTTTCTGCCAGTTTTTTTATCCCAGATTCGTCTAGAAGTACTGGTTCATCGGGGTGCTTCCACATTCGATCAGGAGAGCCAAGGGGACTGTATGCCGTTACTACCAGCCCTTGCTTATTACAGTGAGCTACGAGCTCATTCTGAGCAAGGTAGGGATGACATTCCACCTGTTAAAGCAACACACAGTGAATACCCAGCAAGCAAACCTCTATAAAAAGATCCAACAACCGGCGTCTAAGTGCAGGAGTGAGAGGCCACCTTGCAGGTTATTGCAAAAGAATTAGTTAGCTATACAGCCTAAGGGGGAGGTAGCTATGGGTGGAGAGTCCTGCAATTTACCCTCACCTACCTTGTATGAAAATACAGTACTAGAATTCTCTGTGCAAGACGTGAACTTGAATTCAGACAGACTCAGCGACCCAACAACACGTATCCTGGTACAACATGTACCAGAGGTTTGGCTGGTTTGACCAATTGGAAATACTTCTTTAGCTGAATGGCAAGCTTCTTGCCTTAGCCTGAGAAACTTCTAGCTCCACTAAGAACTCCCACTGGACCCTAAAATTCATTTCTTGAGCACACCCTGTTTACATAGCACTTAGTATAACGGAATGCAGCTGGTCAGGTTAATCCACATTGGGTCAGCATTGTAAACAGATTTTTAGGGTAATTTTTTCATATTTTTATATCAGCTGCCTTCAGTACCATTTATTATGTGGCAACGTTGACTTGCCCAAACCCCCTATCAGGAGTAGGCAAGATTGGCAATCCATGGATTCATCTCCATCTCTTAGATGGAGCCCAGAGGATTGTATCTACCCTTTCAATTGTGAGAGTGGGACAACTATGTGTTACAGAGTGATTACAATCAGAATATTGTTGACTCCCGAGCTACTGTTGCACAAATGTAACCACAATGGCCATGGTGGCTGGTTCGAAATCTATGTCTGTCTAGGAGGCTCAGACTTTTTTCAGAGGAGGATCTTGCTGCTACAATCTGTGCCTTTGTCACCTCAAGATTAAACTACTGCACACACTCTACCCATAAACCCATTCAGTCTAAAGCGAGCGCAGAATGCAACAGCCTGCATGCTTAGTGGAGTTTCTCATCATGAATACTTGACACCAGTGCTTGTGTTCTGCAAAGGCTGCTTTATTGGCTTCCAAGTTGAGTTTACAGGTGTCAGTTCTGACCTAGAAAGACAGAGGGAGGCATAGCCAGGGGCATTCTTGCACTCCAAGTATCTTGCACTCCTGCAAAGCCTCATAGGGGCAACTGAAGCAGGACACAAGTTAGGGCAGCCCTCAGGGTTGTACTAGCCTCCACCCAAGTTGAAACCCATTTATACAAAATACACAAACAGGGCAAAGTAGGCTGGTGCCTGCTCCAATGCCAGGTTGACTCTTCCCCTATGGTTGTACATCACCACACACATTATATGTACTCATCAAATAGTTGTCATATAAGCTCACTCCACATATGGATATGGATAAAGAATAGTAGACACTAACTAATGTGCCTTTCCAGCATAGACCTTGCACTTTCACACATAGACCCATTCCCAAGCTTGGGTGTTTGTCTCACCTGTAGTACAGCTGGTTTGATAGAAGCCATGCTGAGGATGTCATCAATCTGACGGCTGTTGAAGTTGGACAGTCCAATGGCCTTCACCAGACCTTTCTCCACCAGCTTCTCCATAGCCTTCCAGGTTTCTTTGTAGTCAATGTAATCAAAACGCATCATGCCATCAGGGTTCTTTGGGAAAAGAGTATCTCCTCGTCTACAACATTGAAAAGACACAGTATAAACACATATTGTATGGAGATTTTTATTACAGTTATCATCCAGCAAAAGAAACATACTTTAAAATATTCGTAAAAGTCCAATACATGCTTTACAAGGTACCATATGTGATAAGTATTCATCTCAATTTAGATTCCAATGTGCTTATTTACCATATGAAAAATTGGTTGGTATATGGTGTCTATCTTAGTAAAAGTAACTTACTGTAGAGTACTCAAAGCTATCTACCTATAGTGCAAAGAATATATGAAAACATGGCAGTCATTATGCACTCAGCAACAGTTCACACACAGACTTTGACCTTAGAAAATATTTAATTGAAATAGGGAATGTTTGCCAGGACTCTGAGGTAATCCCTTTATAGTTTACAGGATTTTTTAAACTTCCATCTGGAGTCAACCTGCTACCAAAGGGACTTTGGTTTCACTTTCATCCAGAAGGGGGCACATCTAATAATTCAATATTCCATTTTCCTGGTACCATACTGCAATGTCAGCAGTGGATATGAGCTCAACTGCCAGTGGGAGCAGATCTTAAAAACCACACCTTACTGTTTCTAGATTAGGTGTGTCTCCAATTAGCCATAACACACACAGAATCTGGCTGGCCTGGCAGGACAACAATGCATAGTAGGAGAGATATAACTGGAATCTGAGAAGTGCAAGGTTGGGATGGGGCTGACAAAGCTGCACTACTGACTCTGGCTTTGGAGACACACACTTTCCTATGCTCTCCCAGTTGAAAGGAAAATGATGGGATTGTGAAAATGGCAGGAGTTGGGAGTGAGGAATCAGGTGCATCAGACTGAGTGGGAAGGTTCTTGCTCATGTGCATAGCTAGATTTAGCACTCAAAATAATTTAGAAGACAGCTTTATGAGATGCTATAGGAGAAAAACAACATCCCACGTCAACAGAAATGCTCCTGAAACACGGTTTCACTTCTAGCTTTTTGGGTACTGAGATGAAAGGATTCCTCCTCAAGACCTATGGACATGGTGGTTCTAACGGAAAGTATTAGTTTTAGTTTCCATTTGAGTACAACCCTTCAGCTCAACTTCCGTATATAGCAGGTTTTGCTTTACATCGGATCGTTCAGAGACTAGAACCTTTAACGCATTGCTCTAGTAAGTTACATAAAGGGATAGTTTTAGGGCTGAACAGTCTTTTTTGTGAATCACCACAATGTAGTACTTGTTGTCCAGTTCAGGTCTCATGACACTTCTAAAAAGTAGGAATGCCTCTTTGAGGACCGCCAGAAGGCAAGAATTGGAGTCCCTCTGAATCTGATAGAGAGCTGGCCGCTTGAGGGGACTTCCCGTGTAACTGGTCTGACAGAGGCTCACACTTAAATTTCCTACTGATTAAAGAAAGACATCTACAAATATTACTATTTATATAGTGAGACACACCGAGAAAACAATACAACCTGACTTCTGTGAGTGCTTTTAGAGGATACATTTAAGATGGGGAAAATTAGTAGGGTCTGAATAGTAAACATGTAGCAGGAGAACTTTCCCTTCTGGCCTTTCCTTGTACCTTAGAATTGCTGGGATGTTAAGTCATAAGAGGTCACATTTAGTTCATCCTCCTACAGTTACAGGATTGGTCCCTACAGTGTATACTTGCGTGTTTTATCCAGTCCAGTATTAAACGCCGTGCGCCCAAGCTAAAGCTTGATGGGGCTTCCTCAATCCCCTGGGAGACTCTTCCACACTAACAGATCTTACCTTTGGAAAGATTTTTCCCGTAGAACAGGTCAGATTCTCAGTTGGTGTAAACTGACATAACTCCACTGAAGTCAATGTAATGACACCAATTTACACCAGCAAGACTCTGTTTCATTAATCCAGTTACTCCTAGTTAGGCTACTTCCAGCTAACGCACTCAGATCCCAAGGCCACCTAGTGCTGGCCAAGCTGTGATTCGGGAGGTGTGACAGACGTTATGGACACATGGAATAAATATTCAAAGGCTACTGGATCAACTTTATAAATGTTGTATGTCATCTGTATGGGCTAGGGATTTGTTTAACTCCATGAGGGGAGTTACAGGAGTTTCCTGGAAGAAATAAAACTGCTGGGAGATAATTAATACAAATCCCTAGGCAGTGTAAACAAATTTGGAGATGCCTACACACCGGAAATTGCATATACTAGTTTGAACTGGTTAAAGACAGCTAACAAATAAAAAAGTGTGACTGTATAAAGTGACCAGCCCGACTTTTGAGGGGCATAGGGAATGGTAGGGTATGTATGTCACTCTTACTCAATCCAAGAACTGATGTGACACAGTGACCAAAAGTCCAGACCCTGTGGGAAGAGTTTGAAGTACTTTGTTCTGAATCATGATCTCCATGTGAAACATGGATGACTGCCTGGTAAGCCAAGACCTGCATATAAGCTGTTTATTGTTTTTAACATGTTTTCTCTGTAATGCTTTTGTTCTGAATAAATAATAGTTTGCTTTATGAAGGCTGGCTGATCCCTGGTTAATCCTGTCATTGCCCCTGAAAGAATAGGACTGCTGGTGCTGAACTACAGTCAGTTCTGCTAAGGTGATCACAGAGTATCGCTGGAGGAATTGCAGCCCAAAAATCCCTTGTCTAGGTGTCATTCCGAGAAATGTGAGGCATGAGACCTAAATGGGGGTACCCTCGTAGAGGTAATGAAGGAGTCAGAAGTGCAGTTACATTGGGAACTGTGACAGTACATATCTAATCATCATGATTCCACTGCATCTTTGGAAACTGGTTCCGCTCCCTAGTTGCTCTCACTATTAATAAACATTTAGTGCAGTTTAAAAATCAGATAACTTAATTTCAACTTTAAATCCACTATTTATAGCTTTATAATTATAAACTAATTAGAACAATTATGAAGAGATATCCATCTTCCTTGTAGATGGTTTTCAGACTTTATGGAATTCTAAAACTAAATAAATTTCCACTCAGTTTAAATGCAAAGAACTGGGATGAACTGGAAACATTCTTTTTCTGTCTGTCCTTAGGCAAAATGCATAGACATATTTGGAGGAACAGCAGTGGGGTCCCAGACTAGACATTTCAAGCTCACACTACTAACCACATCAGGAAATACCTTGCAGGCAGTATCTGTGGTAAGAAATTCACAGCTGCACAGTAACCAGCCTCCATTTATAAATAGATGGCCTGCACTGCTTTTATACTTCCTGCTCTCCTCCCATGCAGAACTCACTCGAAGGCATGTGGCCAGTGCATGAGATACAGATCCAGGTAATCCAGTTTCAGATCTTTCAGAGATTTCTTTAAGGCGGGCTCCACATCTTCTGGATGGTGCTTGGTATTCCATAGCTTTGATGTCACAAATAGCTCCTCCCTCTTAACAGGCTTTTAGAGACAGAAGAAAAAACCAAAAAACCATCTTGTCACAGGTTCACATCAAAGGCTTATCTAAGGCTACGTCTATACTGATGGCAGCAAATTCGCTGCCGTCAGATCAATTTCTCTGGATCAACCGAGCGGTCAGTGAAGTTAGATTCCCCCGTGTTGTGTTGCATCTTGGCTAATGAGCTCAAATGACTTTTTTAAAACTATGGCCAAGATTTTCAAAAGCAACTAGTGATTTGAGGTGTGTTTATTTTTGGGTGCCCAGTTTGGGACTCCTTAAAGGGGGGTCTCTGAAAAGCAACTGCAGAGCAAAAATGGCTCCTTCTTATTCAGCAGATTCCCTGTTTGCATTCAGAGCAATCTTCTGTTTTAGTGAGAAAAGATTTTACTAAAGTCTGGACTACAAAACCAGCACAGATCTGGGAGAGAAAATTCTACCTAACTCAGAAATAACTAGAACAGTGTTTCCCAACCGGTTTGCCACGGCACACTGGTGTGGCATCTGGCCTGAGCAGGTGTGCCACACAATTTTTTGAAAAACTACTTGAAGAGTTCTGAATTGGCACATGAATATTCATGAATTCATTTGGAGACTATATGGTGGTGTGCCTCAAAATAATTAAAGGTATCTAGGTTTGTCATGGCAGAGAAAAGGTTGGGATCCACTGAACTAAGATACATTTAGATGTAGAATCTCACAATGCCATTTTTACAGAATTACTTTTCAGGGCAGAACCATAATGAACAATCCAGTTTACATTCACCATTCATTCCTTTTTCACCTTATCGGGCCCGACACTCTCCTGGAAGGCTTCCCCTATCTCTGCTTCATTACTGTAAACAGTAGCACAGTCTATGTGGCGATAACCTGCACCAAGAGCATACTTCACTGCATCCTTCACCTGTAATAGAAAACAAATACAGATTAACTCAGCACAGACAGTGGGAAGGGAAGTTCTGGTTTATTTTGAAGAAAAAGCTGTTGTGGCTGTATCCATGAGAAAAAAAACAAACTTTGAAAGGGCTAGATGTTGTGCCTCTGTGCAAGAGCAGGACAAGTTGAGGAGTACTCAGGAAGCCTTATGCAGCCCTTGTGTTCATCTGAGTACAAGGACTATGCAAAACTAGCACTATTAGGTGCTCCAAAGGGAGCAGGAAAGAGCAGATTACTCTCCTGTGCAGTAACTGAGGTTCTTTGAGATGTGTCCCCCTGTGGACGCTCCACTTCAGATGTCTGGCATACCCTTGAGTCCAGATCAGAGATTTTTGTCCGCTGTCCTGCTCGGGTCATGCATGCGCAGCCCATCTTCCAGTGCCATTGGTGCCTTGAGCCACATGGGCACGACCTGAATCCCTCAGTTCCTTCTCCACCACAGAGCATTAACAGGTATGGGCTCTGAAGTAGAGGGGAAGTGGGAGGGTAGTGGAGCACCCACAGGAACACGCATCTTGATGAACCGCAGTTACTGCATAGGTGAGTAACCTTCTCTTCTTCATCAAGTGGTAACCCTGTCGGTGCTCCACTTCAGGTGAGTATGGCGCACTATCCCTCATTTGGCAGAGGGAACTTCAGAGTTGTTACAGTCTACGGATGATAGAACATTTAGAGCTACAGTTGCATCTGACCTGGAGGTTTGGTCAAGGGTGTAATGTTTAGCAAATGTGTGTATGGAGGCCCATGTGGACGCTCTTTATATGTCTGCTATTGGGACATTTTTAAGGAAGGCTGTGGATGCTGCCATTCCAGTGGTGGAGTGTGCTCTTATCCCTTGAAGGGATTGCACGTTTTTAAGGGTGTAACGTAAGTGGATGCGGTCTTTTATCCACTTGGAGTCTCTCTGTTTGGATATGGTCCCCCCTTTAAAGCATTCCGCAATGGACAGAAAGAGTCTTGATGTCTGTCTGAAGGACTGTGTCCTGTCCAAGTAAAACGCTAATGCTCGTCTGACGTGTAATGTATGTAACAAAGCACTCTGTGCGTTCTCATGTGGTTTCAGATAGAATGTAGGTAGGTGTATTTGTTGATTTATCTGAAACGCTGAGTTGACCTTTGGCAGAAATTTTGGATGGGACGTAATATGACTTTGTCTTTGTAGAAGACTGTGTAGGGCGGGTGTGCCATAAGTGCCCCAATTTCACTTACACATCATGCAAATGTTATAGCCACGAAAAAAGCTACTTTCATGGACATGTGCATGAGGGAGCATGTCGTTATGGTTCAAAAGCATGTGCAGTTAGAGTGCATAATACTAAGTTCAGGTTCCATGAGGTAATGGGCCTGAAAATTTCTAGGTATGTGTTTTGTATGCCACTAAGGAAATGTTTGACAAGCGGGTGAGTAAAGATCGTCTTGTCTGTTATTTTCAGATGGAAGGCAGCTATAGTGGCCAAGTGGACCTTGAGAGAGCTGAGTGACAGGCCTGAGTATTTGAGATTGAGCATGTGCTCCAGTACTTGTGGGATTGAAGCCAATACAGGTAATATATGTTTGTTTTTACACTACTCATTGAATCTAGTCCATTTTTGGAGGCAAGTTTTGCAAGTTATTGATTTTCTGATATTTAATAATACTTTCATGACCTGTGTTAAACATTCTAACTCTTCCCCTTGAAACCATGTAGGAGCCATGCCGTGAGGTGAAGTTTGTCCAAGTGGGGATGCAGAGCCTGGCCATTGTCCTGATATAGTAGGTCCCTGCACATTGGAAGGACTACATGTGTGCATATTGACATCCGGAGAAGGTAAGGAAACCATACTTGTTGTAGCCATGCTGGAGCTATGAGGATTACAGTTGCTCTGTCCAAGCATATTTTGTATAGGACTTTTAGGACCATCGGTATGAGGGAAATACATAAAGTAGATCTCTGTTCTAATTGATTAGGAAGGCATCTCCTTCCGATCTGGCACCCAAGCTCTCTGGAACAGAATCGTGGGCATTTTCAGTTCTGTGGGGTTGCAAATAGGTTGGTGGTTAGATGTCAGAAAATGTTGTGCAGGACTGTGTCGTTTAGTTCCCATTACTGTTTTTGTGTGAATCTTCTGCGGAGGGCGTCCACTGTTATATTCTGGCAACCAAGGAGATACGAGGCTTAGTTACTGATGCCATGATAGATACACCATGTCCATAACTTCATTGCCTCTGTGCATAGTGAGTGTGAACAGGCTCCCCCTTGGCAATTTGTATAGTACATCCATATGATGTTGTTTGTCATGATTTTTATTGTTTTGTTCCTTATAAGAAGGAGAAAGTGTGAGCATGAGTTGTGTACCGCCTGAAGTTCTAACAGGTTTATGTGTAGGGACATTTCTGGTCAAGACCATCTGTTCTGTAGTGTGGTGTAATAGATATGCTCATAGACTCATAGGTCAGAAGGGACCAATATGATCATCTAGTCTGACCTCCCGCACAAGGCAGGCCACAAAACCCTACCCATACACATTTATAACAACCCCGAACCCATGACTGAGTTATTGAAATCCTCAAAAATGAGATTTGAAGACCTCAAGCTGCAGGGAATCCACCAGCAAGCGACCCATGCCCCATGCTGCAGAGGAAGGCGAAAAACCTCCGTGGCCCCTGCCAATCCGCCCCGGAGGAAAATTCCTTCCCGACCCCAAATATGGCGATCAGCTAAACCCTGAGCATGTGGGCAAGACTCACCAGCCAGCACCCAAAAAAGATTTCTCTGCAGTAACTCAGTTCCCATCCCATCCAGCATTCCCACAGACCATTGAGCAGACTTATCTGCCGATAATCCAAAATCAATCGCTCAAATTAAACTATCCCATCATAACATCCCCTCCATATACTTATCAAGCTTAGTCTTAAAGCCAGATAAGTCATTTGCCCCCACTACTTCCCTCGGAAGGCTATTCATCCAATATTCTCCATCCAATAAGGGATGCATCCGTCATGAGTATAGTTGAGGGTGGTTCTTGGTGGAATGGGATTCTGGCCGTCATGTTGGAGGGGTGAGTCCACCGTATTAGTGAGTCCTTCATGTGATTTGGCATTGTTAACACTCTCAGTAGGCAGTATCTGCGAGGTTTGTACACGGTAGCTAACCATACTTGTAGACAACTCATGTGCAGACATGCATGCCTTACTACATATGTCATGGTTGCCATGTGGCCAAGGAGTTGAAGATGTCTGGGCCATGAGCATTGGACTGTTCCTTAGAGAGAAAACTAGGTTCCTGATGGTATTAAACCTCTTCTCTGGGAGTGATGCCTTTGCTGAGACTGAATATAAGTGCGCTCCTATGAAATCTAGCTGTTGTACTGGGACCAATGTAGATTTTTGGTGGTTTATCATGAGTCCCAGTGCTTGGAATAAGGACTTTGTCTGCCGGGTGGCTGTCAACACCTCCATTTGAGTGCTTGCTTTTAATAGACAATTGACCAGATATGGAAATATAATTATTGCCTCCCTATGGAGGTAAGCAATCACCACAGTTAGTATCTTTGAGAATAATCTTGGTGCTGTCGAAAGACTGAAGGGGAGTACTTTGCACTGGTGGTGTCTGTCTCCCAGGACAAACTTAAGAAATCGTTTGTGAGCTGGGTGTATGGTCACATGAAAGTAGGCGTCTTGCAGGTTGAGGGCTGAAAACCTGTCCCCTTGTTCCAATGCTGGTATGATGGTTGCTAGTGTGACCATTTTGAACCTTTGTACCCTCCCAAACTTCTTTAGCCTTCTGAGGTCTAATATGAGTCTCCATCCACTATTTTTCTTATGCTTTAAGAAGTCCCGGAAATAAAAGCCCCTATCTCTATCTTTTCTTGCCCTTGCCTAGAGGTTCTTGCAGTGGGGACACTTCTGCGTAAGATGTCCCTCACCTCGGAATCATATACATTGGGCATGGCCATCGGTTGCCAGCCTGGTGTCCCTGCACAAGGTACATCTTTTAAAACACAGGGAACCGGGCACTGTCACTGGATAATGAAAACCTACCCTAAAGAAGAGGGGAAAGGCATTTAAGAAAAGAAAAGAAAATTATATATTTCTTTTCAGGTAAGTAAATAAGGAAAGGAAGTAGTAACTAAACTAACTAACATATTAATTACTAATTAAAGTTTTCTGTCAGAACAAGTTAATTGAAGAGAACTATTGTAGCTATGTCTCGGACCGTAGGCAGTTGAGAAGGAACTGAGGGACGCGGGTTGCACACATGCAGCTCAAGGTGCCAATGGTCCTGCAAGATGGGTTGTGCATGCGCAACCCAAGCTGGAACGGTGGATGAAAATCTCTGATCAAGACGCAAGAGCATGCCAGACACCTGAAGTAGTGCACCCACAGGGACACCCCTTGAAGAAGCAGCATTGTTCCTTCATGCAGGTATGTGGATCTTGCTGGCCAAAGATGGAGGTTACTCTTAAGGAATGGCACAGCTGCCATATTCCCCCTGTGTGCCAAGAAGCTCTAAGAGCTCCTACTGGTATATTGCATAATCTGGTCACCTCCAGTTTCAGCCAGTGCCTGTTAACACAATCCATGGAGAAAGTTAGGTTTTAAATTCCAAAACTATTAACGGACAGGGCCAAGTTAAATTCCTCCACCTCATTTCTGAGATGTCAGATTACTTTATTGGGATGTAATATGCTCCAATGCATGCACCAGGATCTCCTATGGTTTTGTTCACTTCCTATGTTCTTCTCTACTTCACAACAATGCAAGCCACTTCATTAACACCATCTATGGGAGCAATATCATACCCGCAGGGCATACCTTAGGAGAGTAGCGAGGCTAAAGACACACAGGCACAGTGTACTCTCCAGACTTCTCAGGCCACTTTTTGTTAAGAAAAAATAAAAATTCAAAATCAATTTTTCTACAATCAGCAAGAGACTGCGGCAAATAATGATGGCCCTTCACTGCCAGCAGAAGGTAAGATCCATATTGAGTCATCTTTTTTCTTAGCTGCCTACGCGGGACCATTTGGTCAGTAGTTATATAGTCTCTTTTAGGATTATCTAGACTTAAACATTGGGTCTATTTTAATCAGCGTAGAAAGAATTAGCATCTTGAGCTAGCACAGGCTTTTGTGGCTGTGATATCCTTTCACCCGTGGGAAAAGAGGAAGTTAATCTCTTCCCCAATTATACTGATATTTTGCTACCTTGTCTGTTTAGAATGGAATCTTTTAATAGCAGGGACCGCTTCTTGCTAGGCATTTGTAGAGAGCATAACACATAGGGCCCTGATATCCTTTCAGACCTGACTGGGAGGTCTACGCGTACACAGTAGTGGGGAGGGTGCTTCCCAGTACAGATAGACAGACACAGGCTAGTTCCACTTGAGGTAGCACACTAAAAATAGCAGTGTGGCCATGGCGGTATGGGCAGCAGCTTGGACTAGCTTCCCATGCAAGTACCCAGAGGATCAGGTAGGACTGTACTCAGGCACCTAACCTGTGCTGCCAATGCCACGCTGCTATTTTTAGCATGCTAGCTCAAGCAGAACTAGCGCATGTCTGTCTGCCTGCCTGTGCTGGTAAGCACTCTTGCAGCTGCTGTTTAGACATATCCCCAGTGCTACTGTAATACAAATAACAAAAATATTCTCATGTAGTATTCCTGTAGGAACAGAGAAAACGATTTCTACAAGATAGAGAGATGGTTAAAGAGGAAACAGTGAAACTAGATGATCTTTCAACCAAATTATCAAAAGCACCTGCGTTTTCCATTTTGAAGCAGGTGAAATAATTAATACAGAGGAAAGACAATAAAACGTTCTGGTTTACAAGATAGATTTAAAAGATAAATCAAGTGTGGAGTAGATCTCCTGCTAGATTTTATTTCTTTTAGTCGTTGAAAGGAAAGGGGAAGCTAGATTCGGGATATTTTGATTAGGTTGTTTGGTGCCTTAAGACAAAATCTGCATTGAAGAGCAAATTTCCTTTAGTCAACATGAACAGGATTTATTGGCTTTATTTTCACTATGACAAATACTTTTCTGCTGAAACGTTGCTACGAATAGTGCCTGGGTTATGAAATCACTCAACATGTTAATGTTTAATGCAGTCCAATAACCCCCAAAGAAAATAGAAAAGTAATGACTTACATAGGAATCCATGGAGCAGAAGCATCTGCTGTGAGAAGAGATATAAACATTCCCCACACCAAGGGCAATGGTTTCTATTAAGATGGAAGGACAAAGAGCAGGAATATAGATGTGTGTCAGTAAATGTTCAGGAGAATGAAGACACCAAGGGCTAGATTTTGAAAGCTCTCTGTAAAAGTGTCACTGACAGATATTGCAATTACAATATATATATATATATATATTTGAAGGTCATATATACTATATATACTATATATATATACTATATATATATATATATATATATTTGAAGGCCATATAGCATTAAGTTTATGTATCAATGTGGGCCACTGATTCTGTTCTACTCCACAAGGCAGGAGGTTACAACAGCTCCTCCAAGAACTAAAAACAACGGTGGAGGGGGATGATTAAAGCAAGTTGCTGAAACGCTAAACAACCGCAGAGAGGTACCAGCCCTGGGAAGGCTTCCATATACTAGTTCAAACTGGGTTTTCAGGGATCAGCCAGAGAAAGCAAGCACTTTTGGTATAAAAGAGGCTGAGTTTAAACTCAAACAGGGCTTTCTTTCTGATCCGGCCAACAAACATGAACTTCTGCCCGAGGAGCCCCAACCAAGGGGTTGAAAAGATGTTGGTCTATGAGGATCCCATAAAATGGATGGGTAACCTCTGGTAAAGCTTTTAGCGTGCACATAGGAATGTTTATTAATTTTAATTTGTGTTCTCTGTAATGCTATTACCCTAAGAATAAATGTGTTTTGTTTTGTGATGGCTGGTTGGAAATGGATATATGTTGTCGTAGCTCCTGGAGAAAGGTTAACAGCAGGTGCTGGACCCTTGTCAGACCTGCTGGGCAAATCACTGTGGGACACAGAGGGACTGCAAGCCCAAGTCCCCTGTCTGGAGGGAGAAAGATGTGGGTTTCTGCTCATGAGAGGTGATGCCTGGGAGTCTGAAACCTTAAATGGGTGTCCTCAAGAAAGAGCCACGAGGAAGGGGTAGTCAAAAGTGCAGCTAACCCTGAAACTGTGACAGTCAGATCTGCATCCAAACCAGCACATGAACACCCACAGATAGTGTGATTTTCAGCAAGCAGTGCCAAAGAACAAAATGCTACTGACATGCCTTTACAAGACAGCATAAACACTGGGGCGCTGTCTCCTGCCTACATGTGCAAGTTAAAGTTTCCACACTGGAAAACTAGGATTGAGTTTTAGTGACAGAATTTAGTCAAGTATTTGCATGTGTACCTTGCCCTGAATGTTACTAAAGCTTTTCATCTTGAACTGCTTGAGTCACAGTTCCACACACATCCTAACCAGGTTTCTGAGTCTGCTAAAGAGTTTTATTGAAAGAATCCAAGAGCGAAAATATTTCTAACCTGAAAACTAGGTTTGAGAATCAGAATAGTACTTAGCATTATTATTAGTTATTCCTAGCTGCTACCTAGCTTTACAACAGTACGTTTCAAAGTACTTTACCAACAAAATAAGCAGCAGCTCCCCCGTTTTACAGGTGAGGAAAATGCAGTGCAGAAAGGTGAAGTGACTTGCCTGCCGTCACCTAGCAAGCCAGTGGAACACCTGGGCTCTGACAAGTCCTAGTCCAGGATTCTATCTATTAGACCACACTGCCTCCATAGAATGCTTTAGGCCTTCAAAGTCCTGTACAAATATTAACCAGTTTTTCAAGCAGATTAATTTGTTAATAGGATTAGTTTTCATTTTGTCAGAGTAACAAGTATTTCAGAGAAACAGGTTTGGCAGGAGTATTTAGAGGATCAAATACCTTGTAACTATGAACTACTTGGGGTGGCAAAGATAGCTATTGCCCAAGGATCTCAAAGACCCATCCATAGCACTAGGGAGGTAAGTAAGTATTATTAAACCCATGTTGCAATGGCAAAGCTGAGACAGAGTGGTTAAGTGATTGGCCCAAGGTCACAAAGTAAGTCAGTGGAAGACCTGGGAACAGAATGCAGAAGTCCAGACTTCTTAGAGGATCCATCATCATACCTGCAATTCACCAGTTCCATTCAGCCCACTGAAAGATTAAATCTATCTAGGTTTTTATATATCCCCATCACAATGGTAATCAGGCACCTAGACAGTGTTTTCTGCATTGCGCAAGCCATTGTGAAAGGGCTGTCCAATGTTTTTTGTAATATCACACCACCTTGCAGCAACCTCATTGGGCCAATGCTCAGAAAGGAGTTGACAGATTCTAGAGGAAGCTATGTCAGTCTCTCTACACCCAGGGAGGGTTGCTGCAATTCAGGAGCTTGAGCTTACCCACAGTTGGAAAACGGAAGGAGAAACTGACTGTGCAGACCACATGGCCATCAGGTGCACAGCTGCTGGTCATACTGCATTCTTACATTATTCCTTCGTTTGCGGCAGGTGAGGAAACTAAGAGTACCTCTACCCTGGAATAAAGGATCTACTGGAATAAAAGACCCGTGGCTGTCTCGGGTCAGATGATTTGGGCTTGCAATGCTCGGGCTGCAAAACTGCTATGTAGACATTCAGGTTAGGGCTGGGGCCTGGGCTCTGGTATCCTCCCACCTCATGCTACACAGCAATTTTACAGCCCCGCAGATGGAGCCCCATGAGCCTGAGCCAAATCCTTCCCTCTGCCACAGTTAATACACACTTCTGCTGGCAGGGACTGCTTGTTTGTGACACCAACATTTTCAGTTTGCCAACAGAGTGATGCTATAAAGGACTAACTAAAAGGCACTCAGATACCCAGTAATACATGCTTATAAGAACCTAGAGCGATAGAGCTGACTATTGTACAGTAACTTTACAGAAAGCTTCACTATGTTAAAGATTAATGTAACTTGTCGGACAATCAAATAGTCTAGAACAGTGGCTCTCAAGCTTTCCAGACTCCTGTATCCCTTTCAGAAGTCTGATTCGTCTTGAGCACCCCACGTTTCACCTCTCAAACTATTTGCTTACAAAATCAAAACATAAAAGTACAAAAGTGTCACAACACACTATTATTGAAAAATAGCTTACTTTCTCATTTTGTCGGTATGAAGTTTTAGTTTGTATTGATTTGGTTGGTGCTTTTTATGTAGCCTGTTGTAAAAGTAGGCAAATATATAGATGAGTTGTTGTACCCACTGGAAGACCTTTGCATACTCCCAGGGGTACACATACCTCTGTTTGAGAACCACAGGTCTAGAAAAGCCATTTCCAAAACCAGTCAGGCTTTCGATAGTTATTGTGATAGGTTTTAAACCACACAGAAAGCCAGGTTGGCCCAGGCACATATTTCCTTCTCTGGCTTCCCCAACATCTTCTCTCCCATCCTAAACAACACCAGTCAGTCCCGCTTAGACCATCCCCTGTAGAACCCACTCACTACAGCTTTGTCTGTTCTTTTGCTGGGACAGAACGCTGCTGGTTGAAAGTTTTGTCTCGTTCCAAGCGAAGAAAACAGTCACTTAAAATGGATCTTTAAATTATAATTTTTGCAAAAGTCTTTCTTCCAGTAACCTCAAGATTCTGCTGATCCCTTCACTCTGGGGTCAGTTCTCCTCCCCAAGCCTCATTCTCTGTCAGTTTGCTGCCAGTGCAGTGTGCCTTTCTGACATTTGTGATGAAAAAACAGATCACATTTAATGCTATCCTAGACAAATCTATTAAATATGTGCACATCCAGATTTCATTACCATCTGCAGCAGCATTCATAACTGTGTGCCAGAGGAAATGACTAGAGCGAGGTAGGAAAAGATTAATGCTACCCAGGAGCTCCTATTAAATCCATGCTATTCATGTTCTTAGTGATAGATGCTACTGGCTGAACAGACTTACAGTATTTTTCATCTCATTCCTGCTGCCATTTCATAAGAAACTACTGCATTGTGCTCCCTTCCACTCAAAAATCTCTTCATCTTGTTTCTCAGGTAACACTCATAAAACACCAATTCTCCCTCAGTGTTTGGCTGTCTGGGTAAGAGAAGCAACAAATTTTTGCGTTTTTTAAAAAGAATTAAAAAACAGACTGGAAAACAGTAAACAAGCTCAGGAAGAACTAAGAACTATGTATCACAGTGTCACTACTGAGATGCTACAGTAGATATGGCACTTTCAATTGTACTGTTCAACTAAACCACAAGGCTAGTATAGGGACAGGGTGCAATGAATAGGAGTAAAAGGACTCGAAAGATGATCAGAGCTGAGATCACAAGAAATCTGTACTTGAAACATACTGAAAGGTTTAATAGAATGGCGTTATTTGGCTAAAGCACCACCCAATAAATTTTATAATCCAAGGATAATCCTTTAGAGAGATACAGTCAAGATTGGGATGCCCAATTTTCACTCAAAGGATCTTGCTAAATTTCTTATATCTGTCCTAGGTTGAGTAGAGTCTAGTGGTTAGATCATAAGCTAGGAAGTCAGGAAAAGAGTGTTTTATTCACAGCTTTGCTACAGGCATTTTATGCGGTCATGGGCAAGAAGCGAGAAGCTGTTTGCATCCCTGAGATTGGAGTTAAGAAATCTAAAGGGATATCTAATTGTACAGACATTATGACAGCTGAATTGGTGGGAATAAATGTTAGCATTAAACTGGATAATGGATGTACAGCTGTTTTCTTTTCAAATTCATTATCAGGTATAGCAGCAATTAAAATGGGTACCTCAGAAAGCAAGAGTGATTCTAATCAATGAAATCTTGCTTTGAAAACAGAACTAGCATACATGGCGTGAACTAACATGGATGCCAACAAATGGTGGGATACCTGGCAACAAAATGGCAGATAAGGAAACAAAAAATGCTTTATAAAAAAAAAAAAAAAAAAAAAAAGGAGAAATTGATGTAAAGCTTCCTTTGAGTAAGTGGGAATTTAAAAGTTTAGTTTAAAAAGTATTTTATGAAGTATGCCTCAAAATAGAGATTAATGTGCTACTCCAAAGTTATGAAAGGATCAATGAAGTACTCATATTTAGACTGTTCACTGTGATCTGAATAATAATTTATTGACAAAACACGAAGATGGGTATGCAACACAAAAAGTTAAACAAACAGTTGATTACCTGATACGGAATGCAGGGAGTGTTCTCAGGAAAGACAGGTTCTTTATGAAGAATTTAGATGCTTTAAAGGTGACAGATTATATACTATGAGAGGTTTAGTGAGAGTATCGGGAAAGTGGGGTAATATTAAAAAAGCTCTACTATGTTTTTTTAAGAATATAGAGCAGGGTAAGAGTGTGGCAGCATGAATATATAAGGAATATAAGTAGATGATGGTTATAGGCTCAGTAGGTGAGTCTGCTTCACCATAAAGCAGTGGTTTTCAACCTGGGGTCCACAGACTATGTCTAAGTTTTCCAAAGAGGTCCGCACCTCCATTCAAAATTTGTAGGGGTCCGCAAATGAAAAGAGGTTGAAAACCACTGCCCTAAAGCATAAGAACAACAATAGTGGGGCACACTGCTGCCTGCTGAGCAATCCCAAGCCAGGAAGACAAGGACTAAGGTAAAGAAGGGGCCACCTGGGGAGAAGGTGGTTGGAGACCACAGGTGGCCTCAGTTAATGAGCACAGGGCCAACAAGAAGTGCTGCGAGCTTCCTGTGCCAAGGAAGCCTGACAGGAAATCCCAACAATCCTTAGGAGGAGGGCTGTGAAGACCCCTGGCCCTGAAAGGGAACTCTTTTGGGAGGAAGCTGATTAAAATAAGTTATTCCCCTTTTCCTAGGGAATAGTGTTTAAAGACTCTGGATGAGAGTGGTTTATTCCTGAACCTCAGAAGAGGGAAGTGTGCCAAGATGGTCTTCCTGTGTCAGAGAGGGGCACTGTGGGATGGCACCTGGCTACAATAAATATTAAAATCTTTGCGACCCCACAAAACTACAATGCTTTAAAAAAAAATAAAATCACACCACAGCCAGCACTCTCAAGCACTTTTAATACAATCATTATTGGATATAGGCACCATCTACACAAATTAAAAACAGCACCATTTCCACTCGAAAGAACTATGACGTCACTATTAAGTGGGCTAATCTCTTCTACACACACACATGCAAAATTTACAGGCATATCTACGGTGCCTATCACTGTAGCATCCAAGAATCTCTGCCTCCAGACACTGCCAGCCATAGTTCTTTTGGAAAGGGATACATTTTATATGTTACCCTAAAAAAGCAGGAACACTCAGGCTGGGTCTACACTGACGGCAGCAAATTTAGACGCACTCAGTCGATCCAGGAAGCGACGCAGGAAAACCACCTCGGTAAGTGGAGTAGCGCTGCGTCGAAAGGAGCGCTGTTCCCTTCGACGCAGCACAGTACGGACGCGGCGCAGAGGAGACCCTGCAAAGTCGACGGGAGATATGCAAGTGATTTACATCACTTGCGTATCTCCCGTCGACTGCCGCCAAATTGCAAAGGTAAGTGTAGACTGGGCCTCAGTTCCATGGCTAAAAGATTGCCAAGAGAACAATGTTCACAGATGACAATATGGCAAGGTTCACTAATGCCTTATAAAGGTATACGATTTTGCACTAGCAGGGCCTACATCAGTAGTGCTCCAGGTTTTATTTTTCTCTCTCCAGAGAAACTGCAGATAAGCAATAAACTAAGTTCATTTAAAAAAAAAAAAAAGTTGCATCTTTCCCTTGACGGTTGCTCAAAGTTAAAGTTATTCAACATCTTTGGAGTGCTGGAAGAATCTGAACTTCAGATGGCATCCCACTGAAGTTTTAACCACCGTGTTTGGGAAGTATTTGTAATGGTCTGCCGAGTAACATTATCAGCTGGAAATTTACTGAGCTTTTATCAGAGATTTTGAAACTAAAAGAAGAAGACTTGGAAAGTATTTCTAATGTCACCCTAAATCTGGGATGTCCAACATGCGGCCCTTGGAAGAACTGTGTTAAGAATATGTTTATTGGATTATGGATTATAAGTGTGTTCCATGAGCTGTTCTCTCTAATTTTAAAACTGAGCAGTTTGATTAGCCTTGTCCTGGTGAGGAGGTAGATGGGGACATTGCCTCCCCAACTGCCTGCCACTGACATTATCCTTCAGAATTTATAATGACACCCATAAAATATTAATGTCTCACACAAGACTATTTTTACAAGCTTTTGTAGAACCATAAAGGGTCCATAAAGGATTAAAATGGTAATTTTTATCAAGGTACTTCTGTAGACCCCATCCTTGTAGTATTGAGACCTTCACCTTCATTAATATATCCTAGCCACACCCCCATAAGGGAAGGAGCATCATCCATATACATCCAATTGCAGGGAGTCCCACAAACTTGGGAATCTGCAGGGATCTATGCTAGATTCAGCTACTAAACTTGTAACCTACATCAGTGAAATCCAGCTGGAACAAAGTTAAGTTCAACACAGAAACAGACACTTTCCAGGATATTTTATGAATGTTGGATTTGTGTCACTGTGCACATGCATCTGATTACTCTGGACTGCATGTGCACAAAAACATGGGCATAACTGTGCCTCTGATTGCATGAATAACTATTCAATTTGCCATGCAGATGAGGTCATATGTAAGTTAGACAGGTCATGGAGCATACACGGGTTGTTCAGCTTCAATTACTCCCTTTAAGAAAAAAGGCAGGCCCTTTTCACAGGGTGGGTGGCCCTTTCAGGGGAAACAGGGTCCAGTTCACCTGGACAGATACTTAGTTCTGCCTTCACTGCAGGGGACTGCACTAGAAGACCTTTTGTGGTCCCTTCCTATCCTAAACTTCTATGATTTCCTGATGCCCAGTTGGGGTTCAGGGAAGATAATGGGCCTTATAAAAGAAGAGACAGCTGCAGGTGGTTGTTGGCAGATGTCTTCAGACAGATGAGAAAAAGGAGGCTCCTGTGGGGCTCGAAGTCAGCAGGAGGAAAACACCTGTGGAGAAGGCTAAATTCCAGGCAAAAGGTGCTGGGAGAGCAATAAGACAGACCTTCAGGGAGGAAGCGAATGGAAGAATCCCATGCACAGCTACAGACTGGGGACGGATGAGCTAGGCAGCAATTCTGCAGAAAAGGATCTGGGCGTTACAGTGGATAAGAAGCTGGCTATGAGTCAGCAGTGTGCCCTGGCTGCCAAGAAGTCTAATGGCATATTAGGCTGCATTAGTAAGAGCATTGCCAGCAGATCATGGGAAGTGATTATTCCCCTCTATTCGGCATTGGTGAGGCCGCATTTGGAGTATTGTGTCCAGTTTTGGCCCCCCCACTACAAAAAGGATGTGGACAAGTTGGAGAGAGTCCAGTGGATGGCAACAAAAATTATAAAGGGGCTGAAGCACAAGACTTTTGAGGAGAAGCTGAAAGAATTAGGCCTGTTTAGTCTGCAGAAGAGAAGAATGAGGGGGGATTTGATAGCAGCCTTTAACTACCTGAAAGGGGGTTCAAAGGAGGATGGAGCTAGGATGTTTTTAGTGGTGGCAGATGACAGAACAAGGAGCAACAGTCTCAAGTTGCAGTGGGGGAGGTCTACGTTGGACATTAGGAAAAAGATTTTCACTAGGAGGGTGGTGAAGCATTGGAATGGGTTACCTAGGGAGTTGGTGGCATCTCCATCTTTAGAGGTTTTTAAGCTGCGGCTTGACAAAACCCTTGCCGGGATGATTTAGCTGAGATAGTCCTGCTTTGAGCAGGGGGTTGGACTAGATGACCTCCTGAGGTCCCTTCCAACTTTAATAGTCTAGGATTCTATGTTTCTAAGAGCTGGGCCCAGCTGAAACTGGGATGAAGACTATGTAGGTTTGAGTTCTGGTTTGAAAGACTTTGTGCAGCACGTCAGATTGGAGTGCCAAAGGAGAATTATTTTTAATATCTGGACTGTGTGTAATTCTTAAGGGGCCCTGACTGAAGAGAAAACTAAGGCAGGCCTCAGCAGAGCCATGCTTGGTCAGATGGTGGTGCTACTGGGAAAGCATTCACTTTGACAGCCCTACATATACAAGACCTGTTCTGTACTCACACTCAGTCTTCTCTAATAAATTCATTCTACAGGCAGGAACTTAAAACAACCCCTTCCCCCCCACATATATAAAAAGCAAATGGAAAAAAATATATATATATATAACAAATGGGAGGAGGGAAGGTTGATCACAAAGAATATAAATTAGAAGCTAGAAATTGTAGGAAACCAATAAGCGAAGCAAAAGGATACAAGGAGAACCCCCTACCCCGTTAATAATGCAGAAGAGTTCAATTAATATTAATTTTCTGCATTTGGGGCAAAAAAGTTAAATGATATAGTGATCTCACTTGATGAAATATTTTCCATTCCAATGATCAGTCAGGAGAATGTTAAACAACACGTATTAGACATTTTTAAATCAGATGGTTCAGTTAACTTGCATCCATGAGGTTTTTTTTTTTAAAAAAAAAGGAGCTGGTTGAGGAGCTCTCTGGACCATTAATGTTGATTTTCAATAAGTCTTGTAGCATAGGGGAAGTTCCAGCAGTTTGGAAGAAAGCTAATGTGTCAATATTTAAAAAGGGTAAATGCGATGATCTGGGTAATTACTGGCCTGTCAGCCTGACATCAATCCCAAGCAAAATAATTGAGTGCCTGATACAGAATTAGATTAATAAAGATTTAAAAAAGGGCAACATAATCAATGGCAATCAACATGGGTGTCTGGAAAACAGATCCTGTCAAACTGACTTGATAAATTATGTAATGAGATTACAAATTTGGTTGATAACGGTAATAGTGATAACGTAATATAGACAGACTTCTGCCAGGCATGTGACTTGGTACTGTATGATATTTTGATTAAGAAGCTAGAAAAATCAACATGGCATGTATTAAATGGATTAAAGATGGGCTAACTGATAGGCTCAAAATGTAACTAAACAGTGAAACTTCAGTAAGTCGATGTGTTTCTAGTGGCATCCATCAGGGATTTGTTTTGGTCCATACCTTATTTAATATTTTTATCAATGACCTGGAAGTAAACATAAAATCATTACCAATAAAGTTTTCAGGTGACATTGAGATTGGGGGAGAGACAAACAATGAAGAGGACATGTCAGTGACACAGAGGCATCTGGTAAGTTGGGTGCAAGCAAACAAAATGTGTTTTAAGACTGCAAATGTGAAGTTATATACCTAGAAACAAAGACTTTAGGCCACACTCACCGAAGGAGGACTCTACCCTGGAAAGCAAAGTCTCTGAAAAGAGACTTCAGGGTCATGGTGGATAATCAGCTGAATGTGAGCACTCAGTGGAAAGCTGTGGCCAAAGGAGGTAATGCAATCCTTGGATATATAGGCAGGGGAATATCAAATAGGAGTAGAGAAATTATATTATCTCTGTATTTGGCACTGGTGCAATTGCTGCTAGAATACTGTGTCCAGTTCTGATGCAACAATTCAAGAAAGATGTTGATAAATTAGAGAGTATTCAGGAAAGAACCATGAGAATGATTAGAGGTTGAACGATGTGCCTTATAGTGAGCTCAATCTAATTATCTTATCAAAGAGAAGGTTAAAGCTTGATCACAGTCTGTAAGTACTTACATGCATGGAGAACAGAAATGTGACAGAGGACTCTTCAATTTAGCAGACAAAGGTATAACAAAATGTCATGCTGGAAGTTAAACCTAAACAAATTCAGGCTACAAATAAGGTACGTTTTTAACAGTGAGGGTGAATAACTGTTAAACTTGCCAAAGGCTGTGAATTTTTTACCTTTGGAAAAAATTTTAACCAAGATTGGATATTTTTCTAAAAAGACATGCACTAGTTTAAAAAGGAGTTAACTCAGGGAAGTCCTATGGTGTGTGTTATATACGAGGTCAGACTAGATTATCACAGTGTTCCCTTTTGGCTTTGTAATCTATGAATCTCTTCCACAAAGTGTATGAAAAGCAGATCTGTACATTCACTCTTGTTTGAAAGGTTAGCTTAGCTTTCATGTTAACTCTTCTGCTTCTGTTGTTAACCGTGTAATGCTGTCACATTAACTTTCTGGAGAGGGAGCCTGACAATAACATGGCTCCTAGAGGAAGATTTTCAGTTTTTCTAATAGCTTCTCTTTCCTCTTATTTTCAGTATGGAAGAATAACACGGTATGTCACTTTCCACTTTTCCCTCTCAAAGAGAATGGCTGCAGTTTTCTCATGTTTGTTTCTGAATAGTATGAATCAATCTAATAGATTTTAGCACAACAGCAACAGCCACAAAACATTGCAATGATGTGCAATAGTCCAGATATTTTAATAACTTGTCTTTCAAATAATTATTACTAGTAGGATGACATTAGTTCCTAGAGACCCCATTGTGCTAGATGATGTACATATACTCTGTAAAAGGCAGTCTCAGACCAGAAGAGTTTGTCGTTTCAATAGATAAGACAGACAAAGGGCAGGAGAATAGAGCTATTACCATCTCCATTTCACAGATGTGTAACTTAGGCCAGAAAGTTAGTGGTTTTCCTAAACTCACACAGGGAGTCTACAGCAGTACATGGACTTGATCCCAGGTCTCCTGAGAATGATACTTCAGCCAATAACTACCTTCCTCTCTAAACTCCAGTCCAGCAGTGCCTTAAGCACATGCAGAAGTTCACTGAAATTAGTGTCAACTTTGGTACATTGACATCAATGTGAATTAATCAAATGCTTAAGTGCTTTGCTGAACAGGGGTGGAGTGCCAAATTGTGACCTTATGCCCCAGTTCTGCAAACACATTCGTACATGCTTAGCATATACATGAATAGTTCCATTAATTTCAGTGGATCTGCTCAGTTGCATAAAGTTAAGCGCACATGTCAAATATTGGGACCTAAAAATATATACATACACATTGTGTGACTGAAGTACTCATGAAAAATCATCAAATCAGAGCACTTCATGTGTGCATAAGGCACAAATTCAGATTGAAATCGTAGCACTAGTTTATAGCAAGTGCACTGCTTACCTGGCCAGGTTCACTTTTCCAGGTGCCCAGTCCTATTAGAGGCATCTTCTGTCCAGTGTGGAGCACAACGAAGTCATATGTAGAAGACATTTTACCTAAAGCAAAAAAGTTAATTTTTCATTATAACTAGGAAGCTGAAACAACTTATGTTTTCTACACAAAAAAGAAAACATGAGGGTCCCAGTTCCACTCTCACGTTATGCTACTGTATGTCTCCATCGCGCCTAGTCTCTGCATGGGCACATGTATAAATTGATAAAATTAAACAGTAAGAAGTCACCAGAACCAGATGGTGTTCACCCACGTGTTCTGAAGGAATTCAGATGTGAAATAGCAGAACTACTAACTGCAGTACGGAACTTATCATTTAAATCAGCTTCTGTACAAGATGACTAGAGGACAGCTAATGTGACACCAATTTTTTAAAAAGGCTCCAAAGATGATCTTGACAATTACAGGCTGGTAAGCCTAACATCAATACCAGGCAAATTGATTGAAACTATAGTGAAGAACAGAATTATCAGACACATAGACTAATACAATTTGTTGGGGAAGTGTCAACATGGCTTTTGTAAAGAGAAATCATGCCTCCCCAATCCATTAGAATTCTTTGAGGGGGTCAACAAACATGTGGACAAGGGTGATCCACTGGATATAGTGTATTTGGACTTTCAAAGTCTTTGACAAGGTATCTCACCAAAGGGTCTTAAGCAAAGTAAGTGGTCATGGGATAAAAAGGAAGCTCTCTCCTGGTTAAAATACAGGAAACAAAGGGTAGGAATAAAAAGTCAGTTTTCAGATTGGAGGGAGGTAAATAGTGGTGTCTCCCAGGGATCTGCATTGGGACCACTGCTGTTCAACATATTCATAAATGATGTGGAAAAAGGGGTAAACAGAGAGGTGGCAAAATTTGCAGATGATACAAAATTACTTACGATAATTAAGTCTAAAGCAGACTGTGAAGAGTTACACAGGGATTTCACAAAAGTGGATGGCTGGTCAACAAACTGGCAGATGAAATTAATTGTTGATAAATGGGAAGTAATGCACATATATTGATACAGACTGGGAAATGCATTAGCACTACATGGGTGACAAGGGATTTACTGTCCTAAAAAAAAGGATTTTACTGGGAAAAATTTCCCCCACCTCACTGAAGGATTTTTCTTATTACATCAGTATTCTAGTAGTGTACACTTTTGGCCATAAATTTGCTCATAGTGACTTTTTAAGTAGAGGCCCCCAAAAGGAAAGATATATTGTATTTGCACCTTTCACACATTACAAAGAAAAACCTAAATGCACAGCTTTAAACTCCAACTCATCATTTTCTATTTTCTAGGGTGTCAGAGTATTCAATGCAGAAATCTGGAGCTATCTATACCAAGTACACAAGCTCAATCGCCCTACTGCTCTAACAGGTTGCCACCAGCCGGCTCAGGTGCATAATTGCTGCAATTGGGTAGGGGTAACTGATTTTGTCCCAATTATCTGCCACAGGCTGGAGTTTGGGGACCACAACAACACCCACCAACATCATGGGAGCCAGGGAGAAGACACTTCAGAAAGATGGAATCCACCCACATCATGGGAGACAGGAAGAAGATACTTCAGAAAGATGGAATCTAGAAAAGCTCATCTCAGTGGGCAGAGCAAGCCAATGAAGAGTTTTAAAGTCAGACAGGCAAGTCTATGAATTTTTAATAACTATGCCACATAGAACACTATAAAACAATATGCAAATTGGAGGTAAAAGCCAGCGGTTCCTTTCCACACTTCTGATATTTTTAATAATAAAGTAGCTTTTTCTTTCACCTATTCTTTCTACTTTAAGTTCCTAAAAATTTAAGAGAGAATGTCCCACCCCCACTGAAAGATGACTGGAAACATGGACTCTATTGGAAATAAGAGTTTGGTGATTAGACAAAACACCTTGTTTCTGAACTTTAAATGCAGGTCCTATTTATGTCAGTGTAGACAGGGCCAGAGGCCTGATTTAGCACAGATTCATATAGAAATAGTAGTCTTCTGTTGCTGGAGAAAAAGGAAAAATAGTGCAAGATGTGTTTTTTATTTAGGAGGGACAGAGATTTTATGATTTTCTATAGTGTTTTACAGTATAGTATCCAAGCATTTCTTAGGATTTAAGTTTGGCATAGCAAAATTCCTAGTGGACTTTGTGGAGTCTTTCTGCTCTTCTGCTATCTCTGCTTATAGGAAACTATGATTTTTTGGGGGGCGGGGGATGTAGGGAAGGGATACACGCAAATAGCAATCTGCTGATGGTGGAACAGTTTTATCAAAGAGGAAGGTCTTGCAACATGTCCAAAAAGTTGTTCTTGTGGTTGAACTGTTAAAGGAAATCATTTCAGGATGCATTCCAAAGCCTGTTAACTTCCTCAGCTTTTGCAGGGATCAGCTGTTTAGCTTGGTTTTACAGTGCCGCTTCCCAAATTAAGTTCTATCCACACTAGAGAGACAAGTTCAGTCACCAACAGAAGCTGGTCCAATAAAAGAACTTACCTCACCTACCTTGTCTCTCTAATATCCTGGGACAGACCCAGCTACAAAAAAATCTGCATTCTACTAGGGTGACCAGATGTCCCTATTTTATAGGGACAGTCCCAATATTCAAAGCTTTTTCTTATATAGGCACCTATTACACCCCCCTCATCTTGATTTTCCACACTTGCTATATGGTCACCCTACCTTCTACACACACTAGACAATCTACTTATAAAGATCCATGAACAGTATGTAATAGCAGCTCAAGGCTCATCTACATGGGGAAATTGACTGGAACAGCTATTCTGGAACAAACTATTTCACAGTGGCTATTCTAGAATAGCTTGTTCTGCAATAGCTGTTCCAATCAATGTATCTGGATAGAAATCTTAGTGATGGGACACTGATGAAAGAAGGCATGTTTTGCTACATCCTACTCCTCAAACTATGTTTTTATAGGTCTACAGCTCAGAGTGAATGGAAATTGAATGGCAGAACTTGTTTTTAATCACCGACATACATAAAAATGATAGATCTTTTACACCAAAGTATAATTAGAGTTGTGTGTTATTTTAACTGTGTTGGCCCGAAGGGTAAGTAACATGCTAACTAAGCTGCAATTTAATAAATACACTTAACATTCACCCTGAACTCAGAACTTTAAGACAGAGGGCAAAGTATGCATACATAATCAGTAACTGTTGACAGCACAGAAGTACAAAATTATCCTGCTCCACATAATACAGTTTTATATTAACACTGTATAGTGCATTGGTGGCAGAACTAGAAAGTCTGGAAGGGAAAAAAAGAGCACAAGCTGAAGTTTAATATTTTTCTGTCCAGTTATCTCCCTTCATATGATTTGCTTTGAAGGCAGCACCATTTGTAAAGAAAAGCATAAAGAGGTCCAGAAGCCAGCAGTTATTTCTGCAATAGAAAATATGGAACAGTTTTTGTAGCAATGAAGACAAAAGTGAAAGATACAGAAGCAGTAAATAAGTTAATATATAGCTAAGTAACCACAGTTAAACGTGGGTATGATAAACAGGGTTCATTTCTGTATGTATGTGCGTAGGGCTAGGGAAAGGAAAAGAGAAGTTAATGGGGTGAGGATCAAAGATTATGTGAAAGTAACATGAATGGCTCTGGGGGGGTCTAAAGTGACTAGTAGCCAGAGATGTAAATTACACACATTTATCAGCCTCCCTTTACAACTCACTTCTAATAGAAGCCGGTGGTTAGTCCATTTTGGGGGGGGGGTTTCCCCAGAAGTGCATAGTTCTGTAGCACTCGGTCACTCCGGGTCCACAATTCAGCAGTCAGCGCTCCGGTTTTTCATTACTCTAGTTTGAACTCTACAATAATCCCTTTGGAAGTTTAATCTCAGGTATTCTCTTTCCTTTTACAGACTCAACAAAGCGATCATCCCACCCACTTCTGCGACAAAAGCTAATGGAGGGAAGGACACTGAGTCCAGGTCAGCTACGGCTTTTGCAAATCATCTCATCGCGCCGCGGGTGATACACAGACCAGTCTCATGCAAATCGGATGAAACAGAAACGGGCATTAAATCAGCTTTAGGAAATCAGATCAGAGAACTCACCGCACACCCGTTATTCCACCTTCTTTATTCCCAGCGGGAGTTCAAAAGACAACAACCAACTCTGAGCTCTCCACGGCTCTCTCAACCCCACATTTCCGTTTCCGGGCTTGACATTTAACCAATAACCAGTGCCACATAGTCACAGACCCAGCGGATTTTCCTTTCCTCCTGGGCCTGAACGAGAGTGCCCATTTATTACCGAATGTCCTCCTGCTTTGCAGAACCCTTTTAGTGCAGCACAGCTCCTCAGGAGCCTTTGGCAGATTGCTGAGGGTGTTGTACAGAGAAGGTGGCACTGAAATTGACAAAGAGGGAGCCCCTCCGTGGCAAAACTCCTGCCAGGATTCATTCTTTTCTGAAAGGGGAAAATTAAGATCGATTTTCCCTTGCCACGGAGGGTTTTGCATGTCGAGTTTTGTGACGGAGGGTTTTCCATTTAAAGCTATTCTCTCTCATGCTTTGTAACATGTCTTTCCCTGCTGATGGAAACATTGTCAGTGTTTCCTCCTCCCTCACGCAAACTGCCACAGCAGGAGACCCAGCTCTGGCTTCCATCCTCCAGGCTCTTTCTCAGCTCAGCAGCTCACTGGAGTAAGTGAAGTTACAGACCTGAGTGAGGGTTGGTAGGATCTGCTCCCCTGTGACAAACCACCCGGGAAATCGCCCGTCCGATCGCATTAGGGTTAAAAAGACAATAGACACATCACAGGAGACATCGCATCGCCCACCGCTCGCTGCGACCTCCTCCCTATCCTCAGCTCAGCGCCTTTACTCTCTGCCACCACCAAGGGGAGGTGCTCCAGCCTCCAGAGCCAAGGGCTGGAAGGACCCAGGGTAGCCTAGATCCCCTCCACCCTGTGAAGCTTCTCCAGGCTCAGCTTGGGTTGGCCCCACTGGTGACAGGAGGGATAATGGGATAAGAGAGAAGGTTCTCTCCTGGATCAATAACTGATTAAAAGACAGGAAACAAAGGGTAGGAATAAATGGTCAGTTGTGAGAATGGAGAGAGGTAAATAGTGGTGACCCCCAGGGGTCTCTACTGGGGCCAGTGCTGTTCAACACATTCATAAATGATCTGGGAAAAGGAGTAAATAGTGAGGTGGCAAAATTTCAAGTGCTTAGATTTTCAAATTAATAGAAAAAGATGAAAATAATCTCAACAAGATAACAAACTGCTCCAATCTATTTAAAAGGGTTAAAAAAAAAAAGAACTGTAGACTTCCCTGAGGGAAAACATTGGTCGAGCATGTATTATCCAGAAAAGTCATTTTTCACCATGCCAAAAGGCTCTCACAGTGTTAAATCAATTGTTTCTGAGTATTACCATTCCACAGAAAATCCAATGTCAATTTTTTCACCCCTTTTCCTGCTGTAATGTTTGTATTAGAAGATGCAACACAAGGAGGAAGTGTGCTGGAAGAACAAAGATAGCTTTTATTCAAACACATTCTCAGATTTGCATTTCCTTTTTTAAGCAAGTAGGTTTAAATCAAGTTTAACCTGGATCTCAGTGTATAGATAAATATTGTGTAGGTATGATCCTGCTGCCACTGCAGTCAATGGCAAAACTTTAATTAATTGCAGTGGGAGCAGGATCTGTCCCTATGAGTGTGGAAGATTCCTATATTTGTTGCACTCCTATAAGTAAAATGGCTATGACTCAGGAAAATCATAGTCAGCTGTGACTTTGTAGGCCAGGTTTCCATTTTTAGAAGCAATTTATAAATTTTGAGGATTTGAGAAGTAACATGGAGTTATAATGGAAACACAGACATAGCTGCAACAGGGACTTCACGATAAGTGTTATTGCCTGTCAAAACGTCATTCTGCTGCAATTTCTCATCTTTGCTGTACTCGGTTCAAACCCAGAAGCATCAGGCATATAGGAAAATTGGCCACTCAAACAATTACACTTTTCCATGGTGCATCCTGTCTCTATCAAACAGAGTAAAGAAGCAGAGAAAAAAAGGAAAGACAACAAAGAGGAGGGAAAAAAGGAGAGTACTGTGGAAGAAGAGAAGGTAATGAAAGTGTCTGTTCTTCTGGAAACTGTCTATTAATAGTCACTGCCAAGAACATGACAGATTTAAGAAAGACTGCAGAGGCTGCTTCAATAATGTGGCCTAAATTATGAAAAATTATAGCATTTTTCATCATAAGATCTCAAAGCACTTTACAAAGGAGGTAAGCATCATTATCCCCATTTTAAAAATAGGGAAACAGGTGCACAGGGAGGTGAAGTAATTTGCCCAAGGTTATCCAGCAAGCAGTGAAGAAGTTCGGAATAGAACCCAAGACTCCTGAGTCCCAGTTCACTAAATTAAATACCTAGTAACTAAATAGGGAGCAGACAAAAGAATGGAAGAAAATATATCACATTTTGCATTATAAAAGGGCTGTAATGATCCATGGCATCATACATACAGACATAACATTTGTCGATTAACCCGCATACTTGTGGAACAGGACTCATAGACTCATAGACTCATAGGTCAGAAGGGACCAATATGATCATCTAGTCTGACCTCCCACACAAGGCAGGCCACAAAACCCTACCCATACACATTTATAACAACCCCGAACCCATGACTGAGTTATTGAAATCCTCAAAAATGAGATTTGAAGACCTCAAGCTGCAGGGAATCCACCAGCAAGCGACCCATGCCCCATGCTGCAGAGGAAGGTGAAAAACCTCCATGGCCCCTGCTAATCCGCCCCGGAGGAAAATTCCTTCCCGACCCCAAATATGGCGATCAGCTAAACCCTGAGCACGTGGGCAAGACTCACCAGCCAGCACCCAAAAAAGATTTCTCTGCAGTAACTCAGTTCCCATCCCATCCAGCATTCCCACAGACCATTGAGCAGACTTATCTGCCGATAATCCAAAATCAATTGCTCAAATTAAACTATCCCATCATAACATCCCCTCCATATACTTATCAAGCTTAGTCTTAAAGCCAGATAAGTCATTTGCCCCCACTACTTCCCTCGGAAGGCTATTCCAGAACTTCACTCCCCTAATGGTTGGAAACCTTCGTCTAATTTCTAGTCTAAATTTCCTAATATCCAATTTGTACCCATTCGTCCTCGTGCCTATATTAGTACTAAACTTAAATAATTCCTCTCCCTCCCTAACGTTAATCCCCCTGATATATTTATATAGAGCAAGCATATCCCCCCGGAGCCTTCTTTTGGCCAGGCTAAACAAGCCAAGCTCTTTGAGTCTCCTTTCATAAGGCAGATTTTCCATTCCTCGGATCATCCTAGTAGCCCGTCTCTGAACCTGTTCCAGTTTGAATTCATCCTTCTTAAACATGGGACACCAGAACTGCACACAATATTCCAGGTGGGGTCTCACCAGCGCCGTATATAACGGCACTAACACCTCCTTCTCCTTGCTGGAAATACCTCGCCTGATGGTGAACACAGGACATTCTGATCTAAATTAAAAATCAGACGTCTATCACTTTGAGCTAACAGAGAAAAAAGTACAAAGACACACTACATTATCTGGTTTCACAGACTGAATTTCAGAGCTTAATTTCTCAAAATGTTTGCAAAGCTAATATTACTAGACCTAACTGATTCAGTTAATTCTGAGGCTCATCAGCTATAGATAATTGCCTATAAGATTGAGAATATGACAACGTTTGATAATTTTATTTTCACTTTTGTAGGCTTAAAATCTCTACAGCTAGGATGGGACTTTTCTTTTATTAATCCAGTAATGGTACATTGTCTTTGAACTCTATTGGTTTTATACTGTAAGGTCTTCAGAACAGGAACTGTACATTTGTATATGCTTGTGTCGTGCCTAGCACAATATATATAGCAAAAAATAATATAAACAAATAGCCTCAAAATGGCAAACCTACACTGGTTTGAAATCCTGGGGGGTTCTTATGCTTCTTAGCCACAGCAGTACTAGCAAGTTCCTATGTATTAGTAGATGAATTAACTATATTACTGTACTGAGGAACTGAGAACAGGCTTTGGTCTTTTATAGTAACTACATCCTACAGCTAGAGTGACACAACCACTTCTTCTGGCTGAATAAGAAGTAACCCTGATGACGTTTCATTCCTTACCACACCCAAAAAAAAAAAAAAGCAGATGACTGAAGAGGTTGACTCAAAAGTAAATCATAAAACCACTTTGGAGGAAATGCTACACAAATTGACAGTCATCATGACAGTGCTTTGAGCAAAGTTAGAAAAAGAGCACTACAGTTGTTAACCTTTATACAGGTCTAAACTTGAGGTAATAATAGAGGTAACAGTATGATACTTTACATTGATATTACTTTTAGATAGCACTCTTCATCCAGAAGAATCCCAAAGCACCGAACAAGGGCTTTTAATTGTTTTTTGTTTGTTTTTAGAGACATAACTTAATCCAGTACCAAAAAGAAATCTGTTTTGGGGATGATCATTGCTAATGTTCAACACTACACAACAGTAAAAACCACAGACAACACTGGTTGACATTTTAAGATTATTCACAACAACCTCCTCCTCCAGAGCACCTGAGGGTGAGAAGTGGAGGGATGCAGAAGAGAGATCCCCTCATACTGGCCCCACAGTGCCTCTTCCTCACAGCACCAATTGAGGATACAGGGTGGGAAAACTTACTTTGCCCCAGTGCCTCCCCAATAGCACCATGGAGGATTGGGGAGACTTCCCCTCATGTTGGCGCCCTCCCATATAGCAGCAGGGAGGAGCGGAGGGGGGGAACTGTCTCTCACTTTCCCTCCTCCCTTTAACACCAGGTGGGATGGGAAAAACTTTCCCTCATGCCCCTGCATAGCACCAGGTGGAGAGGGAGTCTCTTCCCCACACTGTGGGTGGGATCCTGTGTGGAGCACTGATGACAGAGCCAGCCCTCGGGCCTGCTCTACACTACAAAGTTAGATCAACATAAGCTGCCTTGTGTCAATTTAGTTGTGCATGTGTTTACACTACTACAAGTTGTCTCCCACCAATGTAAGTGCAACATTATGCTGACATAGTAACGCCATCTCCCCTAGCAGTGTTGAGCCATAGTCGATGTACGTAGGTTGACGCAGAATGAGTGAAGGCACAGTGTTACTTATGTTGACCCTAGCAGTCCTCCAGTTGCTCTCTCACAATGTCCAATACTGACTGCTCTGGTCACAGTTGTGAACTCCACTGCCCAGGGGTCATGTAGACCAGAAGCCCCCCATTTTTAAATCCCCTGTAAATTTTTGAAATGCCTTTTCCTGATTGTCCAACTAAGCGAGCACACCTAGCAGCTCTCCATTGTTATGTGCAACTGTCTAGCTGACCATACCGGCTACACACTCCTGCTTGGAGTAGACCAGAAATATTGGACCTCCTAAGATGGTGGGGAAAAGATGCTGTGGAGGCACAACTCTGTACCAGCCACAGAAACGTCGACATATATGAGCAGATTGCTTGGGGGATGCTGGAGAAGGTCTATGACAGCAACCAACAGCAGCGCCCATGAAAGCCAAGGAACTGTGGTAGGCATACAAAAGTCCAGGAAGGCCAACAATCAATCAGGTTTAGAGATGCAGACCTGTCACTCTTACGAAAATCTGCATGCCATACTTGGCAGAGATCATACCATGATCCCACAAACCACTGTGGATACCTCCAAGCCCAAGTCATAGGCCCTTGCTGTGAACAGCAAGGAGAAGGTGTTGTCCAGCTGTGCCACAAGCCCAGGACCTGTTTTAGGCTCCACCACAGTCTAGCCAGTCACTGCAGTTGAGCACAGATGAGCCCAAGCAGGGGAAGGAACCTCAGGTAAGTGTGTAAATAAATTTTCCATTACAGTATGACTCCCCCAACTTATCAGGATACAGCTGTTGAATGTTAATGAATTTACTCATACTATAAGAAGTAGAGGAACAACAAAGAGAGGCAGAGTTGTTACCTGCTTTTCACTCCCCTTTACAGGTTGGCGGGAGGCTGTGGGGAACAGTTTGTTTATGTACACAGGGATGTCCATTGAATCCCCCTGATAGATCTCAATGAATCTCCCATGGAGGAACTCTGCAATCTGCTCCCAAATGTTTCTAGGGACAGCAGCTTTATTTCTTCCTTGGTAGGACACTTTCCCATACTACTCAGTGATAACTTTGGCAAGCACCATTGCCTTTAACAGACTATGGGCATAGGTGACTTCAGGATGCCAGCAGCTGTTGTGGTCTCTGTGCTTTTGTTACTCTCAGGAGTGGGATATCAGCTCAAACCACCATCACCCTGTGGAAAATGTTGTCAGTATTCAGCATCAGTGTCCTATACTCATAGTTTCAGGCAACCAAGCAATTCCCTCTCCCCTGGCAGGTCATACTCACTATGGCTGGAGCTGTTTATGGTGCTGTGAACAAGCACTCAGAAGATGTGCCAAAACCATGTCTTGTTTAACGTTTTAGGGGAGCAAGGGAAGCGGGGGCAATTTATGAATCTTAAGTTTAGCTTTCTGTACATACTATCTTGACAATGGTACCTCTATGTGCTTTATCTGTAGCTGTGTTCACTGAGGCCTTGAGATGTATCCCTTCCACATCAGTGGAATGACTGACCCAGAGAAAGAGGAGAATAAAGAGGAGGCAGAAAGATATTTTCTGTGAGATCCTGCAAGACAGTGCTGCATCAGACCTTGAATAGAGGAATGTGAATGTCACAGATGGTATGGAGAAGGAAAAAGTGGACAGGAAATGCCCAGGAGTCCTAGCAGGAACAAAAGAGGGAGATGCACTAGTACATAATAGAACTTCTGCATTAGCAAATGCAGATCTGCAGACTCTTGTGGGTTTCCAGGTTGAGGGCTTGACTGTCATTGCAATTGGTGGAGATTGGCAGCACAGTGCCTCCCAGCACCTCCCTCCCCATTCTACATGGCCACAGAGCCAGCACCCCTACCACTCCACAATGGGGAAAGCATGGATAATCACAGCTTTCACATTCACTGACCTGTGCAAGCCACGGTGTATCTATGTATGTGTAGCTACAAGTGACATCAATGTTCCTTTCCCTTGTTTATTTATTAAAGATCTGAAATGTTTTGACGTTAAAATCTATTTACTATTCTGTCCTTCAGATTGTTTGTTAGCTGCTGTTTTCATAACTGAATAAAACTCTTATTTTGAAAGTGATTCATCTGTATTAGTTTACAACACACAATGCGTGATGCTTGCTGGCAGTGAAAGTAATGGTCTTGTATGCTCACTACCAAGCACCCCAGCATTTTCTTAGCTGCACTTGCAGTGATATACACACAGATGTGCAGCAAGTACCACACAATTCCTAACAGGCTCCCAAACTGCAGCACAAAGTTGAACACAGGACACCACAGCACATTACTGTGGCTCACTGTTAACGTGCTCTTTCAAAGCCTCCCTCAGCCATATTGCTCTGCGTTGAGCTCATCTGATAGCCCTTGTGTCCAGCTGATCAAATTCAGCAGACAGCCACTCTACCTCCACTCCTAAGTCAAGTTCTCCACCTTTGCTTCACAAATATTATGTAGGACACAATGGGCATCTCTAACCATTAGAATACTTTTTGCACTGAGATCCAATTTTCAATCTACTAAAAGCACATTAAACTGTCATTCTGCACCTGCTGAGCCTGTAGGTGAATCTCTCCTTGGTTCTGTCAATGTGGCCAATGTATGGTTTCATAAACCACGGAAGTAAAGGGTTGGCAGGATCCCCTGGGATCACTATTAGCATTTCAACATTATCAATGGCAATCCACTGCTTAGGAAAGAAGGTCCCTGCTTGTAGCTTTCTGAACAATTTGTATTCTTAAAGATGCAAACATCATGCACCTTCTTCAACCAGCCAATGTTGATGTCACTGTTGCGTTGCTGATGATCCTCCAGCACTTGCATAACCACGGAAGTGCAACTATCTGAAGTGCCAAAGACTACAGGATCCCGGATTTCCTCGGAGCAATGCAATGCTCCAGACTGCTCTGGCAGGCAGCCCTGCTGTTAACCTGTTTAGTTACTCTATTGTTTGAATTTGAAAATGTGTTTTAAGGAGTTAGCTAATGTGATTGTAAACTGTAGTCCAGTCGAGGAACAAATGTTTATTGCTAGCTGGATTTAACACTATAATTAAAGCAAACACTAGAATTGCTGATGTTTTGACTATGACATTTTAACACTGAACTCAATTGTGTGCCTAAACCAAAGACAAAGCAGTTTGATATCTTGGATCCAAAGTTTCACACTTGAAGTTCACTCAGGCCAGTTAGTCCAGGAAGTTCCTGTGCATGTCCCTCAGAATAGCTGCTCCACAAGCTTGATCCAAAGTCCATTGAAGTCAGTGACAGTCTTTCAATTGATTTAATTGAACTTTGGATTAAACCCTATCTGAGGGAAGATTGAGATTTTTCCTGCAGAAGGCTGCTCTGTGTCCCTGTCAGAGGTCAGAGATCCCTCTTAATTTTGTTTTCAGTTTTAACCCTATCCCAGATGATCCACATTATTACTTCTACGGGGGAACTGAGAGAATAGGCAAAAAATATTAGGAGGAAAAGGCTAGCATAGTTACAGCTAGTTGGGACTACTTGCATGAATATGGGTAGAATAATTTGGTCCCATATATATATATAAAACATGGTCCCATATATATATATATATATACACACATACACACACGCATATATATAAAAATATTTTATATACTAGCATGCTAATATAGGCCCAATTATATTTTTACATAAATCAGTGGCAAAACTTCCATTGACCTCAGGGGTACAGGTTAAATCCCATAAATCCTACTTTCCCCTAAAGTCTAAAATGTTTCCTCCTCATGTCACAAGTGGTAAAGTGCTGCTGGCTAACTAAGACTGTCACTGTATGTACTATTTAAACTGTTTTTAATTATCTCTTCCTCTTGCAATGAAGGCTCACACAGCAGATTTCTAGGATCCATTTGAAACCACCTTCCCCTACACTGAGCAATCATTTGATTATTGTTATAATGCAATTTCTAAAGAACCCATACCCCTTTAGCATCTAGACTGAAATCTCCACTCCTTCAAATTCATTCACAGTTTGCAACAGCCCTGAACACTGGCTGAAGCTGACTGCCTCTCTAGATAACATCACGCACGTCTCCCTTGGCGAAACACTTAGGGAGCTATGGAAACTGTAAATCTGCCAAGTCATGCTAGCTCTGCAGCCATAGCGCCTACGAGCCGGGAGAGGGCGAAGACAGGAGGAGGAGCTGGGGGAGTTATCTTTATCGTTTCCCTCGCCAGTGGCGCTGCCCATCCCCGGCTTGTTTCCTCGCGAGAGCCGGGAGGGTATAAAGGCAAGCCAGCCCCCTTCTGCGTCAGTGCTGTACAGCGGAGCTGGTTCTTCTTGTGTGCGTTAAGCGGCGTTTGAGGAGCCTAGCTTTGATTTATGTAAGTGCCTTTCGCCGTGGGTTTGAGTTATGACTGCAGCAAAATGTATGATATGAAATAGGTGTTTTATCTGTCGTAGGCTAGATTTCGGTCTGTGCTTTGGTAAACTGACCCCATGTCTTCCTCCATACAAATGAGGGTTGTTTAAAAACCGTACAGCGTGGAGCTGTATGATCCCTGTCTAATACTCGGTAGCGGGGGGTGTAGTGGGTAAAAGCTTTCTTGCTTTTTCTTTTCCCCGAGGGGACTCTGTAGCTGGGAGGGAAGCAGAGTGTGTTGTATTCTGTGCGTGGCTTTAATGCCTTCGTGCTGACTTGGAGGTTCTCCTAGACCTAACCGCTTTGTGTCGCTCCTTGAGTAGATGAAGAACCGGGCATGGCGAACACACTTTCCTGCCGGGACTCTCAAGCCTACTGAAGCTTTCTTTGCTGCTTTTGTACTTTAGGTACTCCTTGCCTTTAAAGGGGAGGAGGAAAGAGACTAACTAGACACTGAAAATATGTTGTTAGTGTAGCCTCCGGGAGGGACGCTGTCTCTGGATGAATCTGGCTCCCTGAAACGAGGGGCTTCTGATATGCTGCTTTTTTTTTTCGCTGAGAGTAAAGCGCAGGAATGTTAGGAGCCCAACTCTAGGAGTTCTCTAGTAATCCCCATCAGAGGACTCTGATATTGGCTCTACCTTACAGGAACATGTGTTTGTGGTGGCACAGAAATGGCATGTTATAATCCTGATATGAAACTGATTTCTGTTGGTGTTAACAATGAAATGACCAGGGAGATGAGTTTATAAAAACTAAAAAATAATTGGGGGGGGGGGGTTGTTTCAACTATCCCCATGTTGACTGGGGTCATGTCATGTCAGGATGGGATGTAGAGACAGTTTCTAGACACTTTAAATGACTGTTTCTTGGATCAGCTAGTTCTGGAACTCCCAAGAGATGAGGCAATTGATCTTTACTCCTAAGGGAAGCACAGGATCTGAACCAAGAAGTGAATATAGTTGAACTGCTTAGTAATAGTGACCATAACATAATACAATTTAACCTTCTGGTGGAGGGGAAGAACACTAAAGCAACCCACCATGGTAGCATTTAATTTCAGGAGGAGATCTAAACATAAATGAGGAAGTTAGTTAAACAGAAATTAAAAGGTACAGTGCCAAAAGTAAAATCCCTATGAGCTACATGGAAACTTTGTAAAGACCCATGTTGTAGAAGGTCAATTTAAATGTATGCCCCAAATTCAAAAAACCTAGTAATTAAACCAAAGTGCCACTGTGGTTAAACTAAAAAGTAGTTAGAGGCAAAAAGATATCCTTTAAAAAGTGGGAATTAATCCTATTGAAAATAGAAAGGAGCATAAACTCTGGCAAGTAGAATGTAAAATTTAGGAAGGCCAAAAAAAATTTGAAGGACTGCTCGTCAAAGACCCAAAAAGTAATAGCAAAAACATGCATCAGAAGCAGCAAGCCTGCTAAGCAACCAGTGGGGCCGCTGGACAATGGAGATGCTAAAGGAGCATTCAAGGAAGATAAAGCTTTTGTGGAGAAACTAAATGAGTTCTTTGCATTTGTTTGCACAGCTGAAGATGTGAGGGAGATTTCCAAACCTGAGCCAGTCTTTTTAGGTGACAAATTTTGAGGAACTGTCCCAGATTGAGGTGTCACTAAAGGAAGTTTTGGATAAACTGATAAATTAAATCTAATAAATCACCAGGACTAGATGGTATCCACCCAAGAGTTATGAAGGAACTCTCATATGAAATTGCAGAACTACTATTGTGGCATGTAGCCTAGCTTTTAAACTAGCTATCCTCAAGTCATCTGGTACAGAAGCTGATATGACACAAATTTTTTTAAAAAGCTCCAGAGGTGTCCTGGCAATTACAGGCCAGTAAACGTAACTTCAGTACCAGGCAAATTGCTTGAACTTCTAGTAAGGAACAGATTTATCAGACACTTAGATGAAAACAATTTGTTGGAAGAGTCAACATGGTTCTTGTGAACAGGAAATCATGCCTGACCAACCTACTAGAATACTTTAATGGGGTCAACAAGCATGTGGACAAGAGTGATCCAGTGGATATAATGTACTTAGATTTTTTTCAGAGAGCTTTTGACAAAGTCTTTCACCAAAGTAAGCGATCATGAGATAAGAGGGAAGGTCCTTCCATGGATCTGTAATTAGTTACAAGATAGGAAACAAAGGGTAGGAAGAAATGTTCCATTCTCAGAATGGAGAGAGGTAAATAGTGGTGTCCCCCAGGGTCAGCACTGTTCAACACATTCTGGAAAAAGGGGTACACAGTGAGGTGACAAAATTTGCATATGATACAAACTAATCAAGATAGTGAAGTCCAAAGCAGACTGTTGCAAAGGGTTCTCACAAAACTGGGTGACAGGGCAACAAAATTCAACGTTGATAAATGCTAAGTAATGCATACTGGAAAACATAAGCCCAATTTTACATATAAAATGATGGGGGTCTGAATTAGCTGTCCCCATTCAAGGAAGAATTTGGAGTCCTTGTGGATAATTCAGAAAACATCCACACCATATGAAGCAGCAGTCAAAAAGGCTAACAATGTTATGAATTGTTAGGAAAGGGATAGATAAGACAGAAAATGTCCTCTTTATAAATCCATAGTACTCCCACATCTTGAATACTGCATGCAGATCTGGTTGCCCCATCTCAAAAAAGATGTATTGAAAATGGAAAAGGTAAAGAAAAGAGCAACTAAAAAGACTGGGGGTATGGAATGGCTTCTGTATGAGGAGAGATTGATAAGACTAGGACTTCTCATCTTGGAAAACTGCTAAGGGAGAATGATAGAGGTCTATAAAATAATGCCTGGTGTGGAGAAAGTAAATAAAGAAGTGGTGTTTGTTCCTCATAACATAAGAACTAGAGGTCAAATTAACAAAAGGAAGTTTTTCTTCACACAACGCACAATCAACCTTTGGAACTCCTTGCCAGAGGCTGTTGTGAAGGCCAAAGCTATAATGGGGTTTGGAAAAGAACTAAAGTTCATGGAAGATTGTTTGGTCAATAGCTATTAGCCAGGATAGGCAGGGATTGCTGTTTTGCCACAGGTTGGGGATGGCTGTCAAGATGGATCACTTTATTCTGTTCTTTTCATTCCCTCCGAAGCAGCTGGCATTGGCTGCTGTAGGAAGACAGGATATTGGGCTAGATAGACCATTGATTTGACCCACCGTGGCCATTCTTACGTTAACTGGCTGGACATACCAGTGTCTTGGCAGGCTATTAATCCTTTAATGTCAAAAGATTAGCTAAGAAATCTGGTTTGGATGGAGGCTTTCTCAGTGTTGGTGAGTGTGGAGGGAACCAGCCCTGTCTAGTGCTAGGACTGATGCCATGCTCACTTTCTGGGGGCCGAGTTCCTCAGTGCCCATGAGCTGGCTTTGGGCAAGGTTCAGACAGCCATGTTAAGCAAAGCTAGTTCAGTGGCCTCAGAACTGTGTAACTGTAGCCTCTTACTAGGCATGGTAAAATAGAAATAATCTGTGTTCAGCATATTATAAAAAGGGATACCACCCAGTTGTCTAGCATCAGAACTTCTATGTCCCTTCTGGTGGTATTGGTGGGGCTGACAGGTGTGTTCTGGAATGCTGTCACACAGCTGGTTCAAATAGCCTGAGCTTGTTCTGAGGGGAAGCTGGACCCAATTGTTTCACCTGGCTTTTGAAGATGTAGGACTCGAAGATAATAACTAACATTCCTAGTTAACGGAGCTGGCTTAACTGTACTTGATGCCATTTTAAATCATTGGCAGGGGGCTCAGAGCAAAGCTCAGCTGTTTAATTGTTCATAAATTGACAGGAAATACTGTATTAGACACTAGGTGTCTACACCCCACTATGCTCAGGAAATGCTGTAGTTAAAATGGCTTTCTACGGTTGGTTGCCATGTGCTGTGATAATACAAGGTCATGCCATGGACTCCAAACAAAGCAGAAACTAACTATGCATGATGATTCCCCCAGTAGTTCTTACTTGTTGAGAATTAACACACAATGTTGCTGAGAATTTCATACGAAACTTGCCATTTTAAATAAAATACATTCTAACAGAACTTTACTGAAAGAAAAGCAGCTTCACTTTTTGTGCCTAGAGCTTTAAATATGTGCACCCTTACACAGGCATAAAGCTCTGATGTGGTACACTAAAAACCTCAAAGTATGTGAATACACTGTAATGGTCCTGCAAACAGTTGCACCTGGCAACCTATTTCTTTAGCCTGTTAAGACAAGTCTCATCTAGTCCATAGCAAGTATAAAAGTTCTTAAAGCATCAAACCAAAATGCATCTTCTGTCTAACTTCTAACACAACTAGCCTTAATTCTGCAGCACCACCACTTCACTTAGACTGAACAAAAGAAACATTGTTACCCTTACACAATCTTAAATCTCTAAATTAAATACTCTGTAGTGTTGAGAAAGCACTCATAATCACAACCTTGCTAATTCAGCATTACAGTAAAATAACCGACTGTAAAACTGGTACAAACTGTTCATTAATTCAGACTTCAGCTATTATAGTAACACTGAAATCCATCTTGTAAAATGCTTAGAAAAATTTAGGGACTCCGTGGTTTTGTTTTTGTTTTCCTTCCCTCTCCAAGCTCCCTTTTCACTAACAAATAAAATGGAACCTTGTAACCTTTGAGTGTAACACGAGGCAGGATATAGTCTTACTAGGCAGACTAGCAAATCTTATCTCTTTATTAAATGAATAGCATGCTGATCAAGGTCTTGAACAGCATATCTGGGAACATGGAACAGACAGCAGCTTCCTTGTGTGGGTTGGATCTGTTGACTATCTGTGAGTCATGCTGCTTACTGGTATAAAGGCAGAAGGCCAGTTTCTTCCCTTTTGCAGTAGGGCTTGGGGTGAACTCAAAGTTTATATGCTAACTTTGTGTGTGTGACACATTTAAAATTAGTTGAGGCAGAGGGTGGAAGAGAAACTAACTCTCTAGTCTATGGAATCTTAAGGTTGTATGAACTCAGTTTTAGTATCTCAAGTAGTTTGGGTGCTTGCTCGCTCTCTCTCTCTCTCTCTCTCTCTCTCTCTCTGTGCCAACAGTCCTCTCGGTATTTGGTATTTGCTACTGCCGTTACAAGTAGTATCTTGGTTTAAAAAAATCCTACTTAGTATAGCTGTGATGCTGAAGCCTCTGGTACCTAGTTAAACTAAATTTATTTGCTGATCTCATTATGGTCAATACTTATGATAGAAATTTCCAGTCTTAAAAGGCTGTTGCTCCTTGAGGTGATAAACAATGCCCAGAATGCTACATTGTCTAATGTCTCTAAAATTCTAGCCCATATTAGGATGTCTTCAGGAAATGCATTTATTGGGAAGCCAGCCCCAAACTTCAAAGCCACAGCTGTGATGCCAGATGGGCAGTTCAAAGACATTAACCTCTCTGACTATAGAGGTAAGTCTAAAAGTATAGTGTTATTTGTGGAAGGGAGACACAAGAAATCTAAAAGGCTACATGTGTACTGTATTTCATTTCTGGTGACTTGGACTGGTTCAACAGTAAGGTGGTCATCCTTTAAATTATCCACTTAAAACATAACTTGTGTGGTTGTTTGATTTGAGAAGTCCAGAGCTGGCATAGTAGGGTTATTACAAGTACACATCAGTCTTCATTTGCAAAGCTGCATGAGGGAATGTGGCAGTTTGTGCCCATGTTACACTTGCTTGTAGCAAATGCTGTGAATCCCAAACCTTAATGAGAGTTTAATTTACTCTAAAGTGTTTTGGATCAGGCCTGTTTCTCTGGCTTATCACTCCAGAGAAGGAGTTACACAATGTTTGAGATGCAGGAACAGTCAAATCTCTCCTATCTTTTTATGGCACTATTATAGTGTTTTCATATCCTCTTTTGCTAGATGGAAGCAGTATTCTTCTATAGCACTAGAAAACGGTCTGCCTTGGAAAAAATTGAGCAAGACTTTTTAAATCCTAAAACACTTCAGTCTGTCTTGGTCTTGAATGTTAACTACAATATACCAAGAATATTAGTTATATAATACATAATACTATGAAATTGAACACTGTATAGTTAACAAATATACACTGCTTCTCTGTGCAGGCTAATAGTATATCTAAAGCAGATGACTTCTGGGTCTAAAGAAGAAACTGTCCTGGCCTAACTAGTAATAGGAATACACAGGGTCTTTTTGTCTTCGTATGTTTGTGCTTTTGCATTGAGACTATGCTAACTACCTAAAGTCTAGCTTACCCAAACGGCTAACTTGTGAATTTATTTTCTAGGAAAATATGTTGTGTTCTTCTTCTATCCCCTTGATTTCACCTTTGTTTGTCCAACTGAGATCATTGCATTCAGTGACAGGGCTGATGAGTTTAAGAAACTTAACTGTGAAGTAATTGGAGCATCTGTTGACTCTCACTTCTGTCACCTTGCCTGGTAAGAATTCAAGCTTATAATTTTAAACTCATGAAATGTTACACTGGCTGGGATTTGAAACTACATGACATATTAGGTGTTTTCCATTGTTAATGCTTGTGACTTATGCGAATTTTCTTCTACAGAGTATAGTAAAAAACAAATGATCTATCTTTTCTACTGTATTCCAATATACAGCAAGGCTGGCAAGCATAATTTCTGCTTAAGGGAAGTGTCCTGTTGTTGAGATCAGTATGAATTAATTGATCAATTAATAGAATTGGCTTCTGACCGAAGAATATTGCTTAACTACTGCAGCTACCATCTTGGGTTAAGACATTAATATGCAGTACATGGTAATATTTTTTGCCAAAGATATTCCCACACAGCTACACTGTATTCCTGTAGCTTCCTGAACTGCTACATTCTCTCTCCTTCCTGATATGCTGCTCTTCCTCCTCAGGGTCAATACTCCTAAGAAACAGGGTGGCTTGGGTAGCATGAAGATTCCACTGGTTTCTGACACAAAACGCACTATTGCTAAAGAATACGGAGTATTAAAAGAAGATGAAGGTATTGCATACAGGTAAGGCTGCTGGCAGGTTATCCTCATAACTGTTGTGATGTATGGATCACTTAAAGTGAAAGTAAATTTCTGAAGTGACTTGTTCTTGGATTACAACCTAAAACTTGCACATACTTAAGAGATCTTGCAAGCTAAAATTGTTCATTTAGCTTACTTGTTGTCCTGCATGCATATTAAATTTTAATAAGCTTTCTCAAACATGCCAGATGGGCTTGCGCACCATGTGTGCATACTCGTGCTTGCATGCGCGCTCTCTCTCTCTCTCTCTCTCTCTCTCTCTCTCTCTCTCTCTCTCTCTCTCTCTCAAATGTAGAGTTTTACCTTGTGGAATCTTTAGCCATAAATTCTTTCCTCACCCATATCACTGCTGGGCAGCATACTAGCCAGTTGTTACTCTTAAATCCATAATAGCTGTTTCCATAGTGCCATGCTCTGTGTCATCAGCAAAGCACATGAGATTTTTCAGTGAACTATAGAAATGTAAATATTAGCTTAATTGAACAACCATCAAGCCAGGTATTCCTATGCATACCTGCCTCATGACTGCTATTAGTCTAAGGAACGAAACATTTCATAACACCTTCTTGACTATTTCAGATTATATGGCAGGTCCGGAAGGCCCCAAATCTTGTGGCTTGCTATTCAGAGCTTAAATTCTAGTCTTGAGGTGAGACCACTGAAGTAACCCACTGCAACCAAATACCAGCTAATCATCAATGTAGCTTTGACATGAAGCTCAGCTACAGCTTCATTTGGTCTCTCACATGTTCTGCTTATCCATGTGAAAGGCGCGTCCCTGTCCTTACCTCTGCTAATTTCCTCCTATGTTCCATATTGCTCCTCTTTCATAGAAAGCTCTCCTCCTGGTTTCACGTTCTATTGCAATGGGTATTGTACATGCCCTTCAGATAAGAATTTGTTTTCCTGTCACTTCTAGCTTTTGTTGAGGATAAGCAGGCAAGGTAGTATTGAGAAACACTTGTTTCAAGGTTTTATATACAGGGGATAGCATTATCTTGTGGACAGACTTTTTTTTTTTGGAAAGTTCAGTAACTTATCACCAAAAAACCCAAACTCACTCCCCTACAATATTATGTAGCTTGTTGTATGATCTAATGTGGCAATACCTGCAGCACTGCAAGTATGCTTTCTTTCAAAGTCTGTTCTTTGTTTGACTTGTGTTCAAAACTATATTTATCTGCTCTTCTTCAGAGGCCTGTTCATTATTGATGAGAAGGGAATCTTGCGTCAAATCACCATCAATGATCTTCCTGTTGGCCGCTCAGTTGACGAAACTCTCAGATTAGTCCAGGCTTTCCAGTTCACAGATAAACATGGAGAAGGTAAGCTCTTACCTCAGGCCAACTGAGTTATTTAAAATAACTCTTCCTCTTGTAAAGGGAAATACTCTTACAAATTGGAAAAATATCACATAGCCAGGGCTTTGTTTATGCAAGTGGCTAAGCTCACCACTTAATTGTCAGTAACTTCAAAATATATCCAAATACACAGCAGCTTTCTTTTCTCTCAGAGAATCCCAATCTATAAAAATGCAACAATGTTGTATTTTACCGATATTTTAGCTAATCTGTTAAGCATTGCTTCATGTACTATACAAACATCACTTAAATATAAGACTTTGAGTCTGACACTGGGCATTTAATGATTAACATAAGCAAGTAGCAGTTGCTTGATCTAGTTCAGTGGCTTATGCCCTCCAACATTTAAGAACAAATGTACTCTAAACCAGTGGCTGTACTGACTTGTGCCCTCCAGGGATGGTGTAGAGGCAACTAAAAGATCTGTGGCTGACAAGCACTATGCAAGACTTTAATATTACTCAAGTGGCTCCCTAGTAAGTACCTGGGCTGGCTATTTCTCTCCCCAGGCTTATGGAGTACCCTGTAGAAAGGCAAGGGCAGACATGGCAGCTTTTATGCCCTTAATTTTTTTCACCTCTCCCTGTAGTCCTGTGGCAAGTCCAGGTAGGAAGGGCAGAAGATTAACTGGCTAGCAACTCAAGGCTCCCTCTGATATTCTGTTCACAGGCTCTGTGGTGGTGATGGAGACTGGAATCTGTTATACTGAAAGTCATGAAAATTTGTCATTGTGGTAGCTAACACATTAGTCTTGAGTATCAGTGCAATTATCTCTACTTAATCTGCTTTTAATTATGGATAGAGTTGGTAATTTACCTAACACTTTGCATTATAAGATTCAGGCTTAAATTACTTAAGACTACCAAGCTTCAACTACTCATTCTGCAACCTTCATTCCAGGTGTCTCCCTCAGGCTGAATCTTAATATGTTGGAAAGCATCTTATAAATGGGTCAGAACAAAATTAGGGAAAAATACAGGGCTTTTTTTGCCCATAGTAAATTCGTCCAACCATTTTGAGGCACTGGTGCCTTGATGTTTTAGGGCAGACTCAAAATTTGCCAGGGTTTCTGCCCAGGTTTAAGGGTTGTGCTGTCTTTCCACTCAGACAATTCACTCAAATTTGGTCATGTTAGAAGCCTCTGAAAAATAGGCATGTGCCATTGCAGCAGTGTGTGGTGTGTGTGTGGTGTTTTTTTTTTTTTTTTTTTTTGGTTGACTAGGCTGGATGTATGCCATCTCCTGAGGTTGCATAGTACTTTCCCTGCTGTTGCTCCTCCTGGTTGCTGTAGGCCACTGGTGCCAGGCACCAGAACTGAGCAGGGAGACTGTCCTGTATATTCAGTTGTCCCTGGTGGTTCCCAGGTAGTGAAGAAAGAAGCAGCCTGGCTAGAATTTTGGGGCTGGAAGGGAATAGAAGGACAGGGGAGGGGATGTAGAAAGATTTACAGCCCCTAAAGTATACTCCCCTCTAGGATTCCTGAGTCAGTAAATAGCTGTAAAAGCATTCAACAGTTGGGAATTGGCAGAATTAAGGCTGTCCATGCAAAGAATCTGGGTTCTTTGAGCACTGATACCTGAAGCACAAAATATAAGTAAAACTGAATAAGTATTAATTGTTACTGCCATACATCTTCATTACTATGGATTGAATAGTAATCATTGTGTATTTGCGGCATTCTTATGAATTGCTGGCATGCTCTATTCTCTTGTAAAAATATATCTTACAGGAACTTCTAGGAGTGGTTCATAAAACTTGTCTCTTTCAGTTTGCCCAGCTGGCTGGAAACCTGGGAGTGAAACAATCAAACCTGATGTTCAGAAAAGCAAAGAATTCTTCTCCAAGCAGAAATAAACTTGCTGTCTGTGCACTTAGTCCAAGGATACTAGTCTGCCTTCTGTATAAGAACTGTCAAGTATTTTTTGGATTTTGACTGTTTAAAGATTGTATGTTGAGTCAAGAGAAGTCTTGTCAAAAATAGCTGTCTGTAGGTGTCAACCAGCCTTTTTACTAGTCTTACTGACCTATACCTTGATATAGAATCCTAATACATGTACATCATACCCTGTTGACTTTAATGACCAATGCAGTGTAAGTAATTGGGTCGGGACTACATATAGAACAGCTGTATCTGACATTTTGTACTTTATTAAAGTCATGGCATCTGGAATAGTGTATTTGTTAATTCCAGCAATGATTGACTCTGAAAATAACCTTTCCTTCAGTCCATGGTACAAATGGGAATTTGAGTGATTTAAAATGCAGTTTAAATTGTCTCTCTCCCAATCCGATCTACATTCTCCATTGCTAGTTCCTCATCCCATTCTCTACATCTAGCCAGTCCTGACTTTGGGCTTCATTTCAGTCCTCTTGCCCAGGCAAGTCTGCCTAGTAAACACTCTCCCCTTGAGCCAAGAGGGGAACGAACTAACTTATCTTACATTTTGAAGAATCACTGTTACTGTATTGTCCACACATGCCACTTTTGGTGCACATGAGATGCTCTTTGGACAGCAGTGTTTATTGGGGCCTGTGTCCTTGTGTTCCTCCTCATCTGAGGATATAAAAGGTGGTGCAGTCCCAATCACTTTGCCTCTACAGTGCTATAGGACTCAGAGCAGGGAAGGTCATGGGATCCATGTAGACAAAAATATCTCAAGGACTCAGTTTTAGTCAAGTAATCATCCATATGTTTGTCCACATGGATCTCCCTCTTGTCACGAAGGAGGGTTTTGGAGGTAGTGGTAGGGCTCTTAGTAAAATAGACATCTGATCTGGAAGCCTTTGAAAAGTCTCGTGAAAGTGGACATATACCAAGCAGGCCTGAATTTCCCCTACCCTTTGAGCTGAAATGACTAACAAGGCAGGTTTTGTGGACAGGTGTGACAGATGTAGGGCTGATGTAACTTATTAATACTATAGGATCTGGTTACTGGAATGGGGTACAATACTGATAATGGTTTAAATCAACAGGCTTTTTAGGAAAACAAAACTCCAAATAAGACACTTCCTGGTAAATACTTAAAGGTTATGGCAATGCCCAAAGTGTTAGCAGTGAAGATCCTATCTCTGGGTTCCAGTGAGTTACAAAACTTGATTTATCACTAAGTTTGCTGTGGACAGAAGTTAACTGTCATTACTGGGGAAACTGTTCACCGCACCAGGTGCCTATCTTCTGAAGTCAGGCTTGCCTGCCTCTCCATCACAGGATAGTAAGACATGGGTGTATGCTGTTTGTTTTTAAATCAATATTCTTTAGTGATTAGTCTTAAAGCACTAGACAAACTTTTGAAGAGAAGAATCTAGTCAGATCTACTGGGTAAGGCTGATTAATAGGGTACTGTAGCCCAGAGTCCAAGCAAAGAATGGGAGAACTGCATGTTTCCACTCCTGAGAGGTAAAGGCATAAGGCCTGGCACCTGAGGGGGAAGATGTAGTGCTAACCCTGTGTATAGGGAACAAATTCCTAAAAGTTAAAATTCCCCAATTTTAATATATTAAGCTCTCAGGAAGCAGGGGGTTCCTCAAGTGGGGAATAAGAGTTAGGCCCTTGAGCAACCTTGCCACTAGAATGTGGGGAAAAACACAACATGCTGGGTAACGGTGTCATGCAAACATTACTGCTAGATGGCCTTATTTGGAACTAATGGAAAGTTTTTATTGTAGGGCTAATAAATAGCCCAAGGTAAATGAGATGGACTTTAAGGGGGACAGTTGGTGAGGTGATGCCCAAGTAGGAAAAACTCTACTTACCTTTAGTCAATCTAGCTGAGGCTTTCCTATGGTGGACTAGTATGTTCTGAACTTCACTTGAACAATTCCTTGGGTTAATGCCAGCCAGCCATCACCTAGGCTATGGGATGTAATGATAGTGAGTCCAACTGTAGGATCGGACTCCTGTTCTGTAAGTCTGTTGGACTGAGCAGGTAACTTTGGTAAGGGCTGCATGGGGTGGCTCACCAGATCAGAATACCAAAACTGCATGGCTCACGTTGGGGCCATCATGATCATGAATCGTGCATCTTGTCTGATCTCACTATTGGGGAGGTTGGCAGGAAGACATACTTTCATTCTACTCCATGAGATGAGAAAGGGACCCCCCCCTCTAAAACAACATGCTTGGCAAATTTTCTGGTCTGTGATAAATAGATCTTATGGTGGGAAACCCACTTGCAAAAGATGTTATGCATCAGTGTCTTTATTAGTCCTATGTTGCGTTTAGACAACCTGGAGTCCCCAGTCTGCCCCCGGCTTCAGTTAATCCACCAGGGGCATCATTCGTTTTGGGTTCCTGCGGGCCGAACAAAGCACAGCGACCAATATGATTGCGAGCCAAGTCGTTTATTCCAGGGCAAAAGCCATCTTATATAATACTTCATGCACTGCTCACATCCTCTTCTTGCAGTTGCTGATTGGTTAAAAGTTACAGGCATACACACAGCACAAGCTGATTCTCATGGATAGCTTAATATTTCCCACAGCTGCCTAATATTATTCTGTTTACCTCCTGGACACTGAGCTAAGAAAGGGAGGTGTCCGCTGTCCTTGGCCAGCTTCCACCTGCCTAGGCAACCTTATCTAACTCTCACGTCCTTGGGGCCTAGCACTGTAACTTCCCATCCCAGGCATCAGGGCCGTGTAAGGATTGTAGATCCCCACAGTCCTATTTATTGCAGTAGAGCATAAGGGCCACTCAAGAATGGGACCCCATTGTGCTAGGCATTGAAGACATTTTTTTGACAACCACTCATGTTTGTTTGAACAGTCTGCACAGGTGATGGACCAGAAGGTTCTGAACACCTGGGTGATGCAAGACCAGTGATATCTGATGATGAATACAGTAGTCTGAGAGCAAAATGCTCTCCTGACAAAGCAGAGATGACTCACTTCTCCCTTTGTTGTCAAAGTGTGGGGCTGCGGTATTGTCTCATAGCACTTGGACTGTGGGTCCCTGGAGCAAAAGTAGAAATGGTTTGCATGGCAGGAAGATCTAGGATGTTGTGGTGGAGACAAGCCTCAAGGGACCATAGGTCCTTAGTTTTAAGGTGATCAGATGCACCCTCTGTCACAAGAGGGACTGTCTGTCACAAGTCTTGATAGGTGTGACCCGTACTCACCTAGGGTAGCCCACCTGAAAATGCCAAGATCAGCAGATTCTCCCAGAACTAGTAGGCAACACTAAATTTAAATTTCACATCCAGACACAAACAGTGCTCCTGACTTCTCACACTGGTTATCAAGAAGCTACAAGAAATACACAGCTCCCTTTATTGCATTTCTGTCTCTATCTCCCAAACATTAACTGGGAGCAGTAAAGAGGTAAATTATTTAAACTCTATTCCCTTTAACAAAATGTTCTTCTGATCTCTCAAAGGATTAGCCCCAGTGCCAGGTCAATATAATTTTGGATCTTATCCAAAATACCCTGATGACAACCAGTCCTTCAGCAACTAAAATTAAAGGTTTATTATAAAAGGAAAGAAACAAAAGAATGGAGGTGTTAAATGGTTCAAAGCAATTAAATACATACAAATGACTTCAAAGTCTATATACATCAGATTCCCAGCAGAATTGTGGAGTTTGCAGGCTTGTACAGTCCCTCTGTTGTACATCTAGTGCCTAGATTGTCTCCGTCTTTTGTTTCACAGTTTCAGTTGTAGATGAATTGATCCAGAGATAGGAAGCAGGAATGAAGACAAGATGGAGAAACTGTATTTTATAGTCTCCAGTCTGCCCTGTGGCTTGTTTCAAACACAAGCTCACTCCTCAGGGCATGGAAAAGCCTCAGTCTTTTCCATAGTTATGTTCTTACATGTTCTGATGACTCATAATGTGTAGCCCCTGCATTCTTTTGCTATACCTGTACCTTTAAGTTCTCTTGTTGGTGGGCCATTAAGCACGTTTAGTCCTGCTACCATCCTGACTGAAGGAGTCACCCAGAAACAGCACAAGTTTGAAATACAAAACTGATACCTAAGTGTAAACAGTATTATCATACTTAGCAAATTTATAACCTTTCCAATGGAACTTGGCATAACCTATCTTGTAAGAATCATTGCAATTTTGTCAGTGATATAAAATATTATAAATGGTCACCCCAATCCAGCTAGCATCACAATAGGTAAAGGTGGAGAGAAAGGTAATTCATTGTGAATCTGAAGTGATGGGGGTGGGGGGTTTCCACCAGTTTAACAAAGAGAGGACTTCTTGACCATGGCCAGCAGTTCACATGGTGACTGATTGATAGCAGTGTTTAATTTGTAATGAAAGAGGTGCTGGGGCTCAAGCAATTTTTTTACATTCATAACTCATGCAGCAAGCCCAGAGGTACTAGGGCTCAGCTCTCGTACAAATTAAGCACTGGTTGGTAAGGAAACTGATTTCAGCCTCTCTTGCATAGAGGGTAAGTGAAATCTGGCAAATGGCTACAGACAAGTGCATAGGGACATATGTCCAAGAAGCCTGAAACACTTTTTCAACACTATTCTTGCCCATGGCTCCTATGAATTCTGTCTTGAGTTGTAGTGCAGATTTTTCTCAGAGAAAAATGTGGCAAAGAGCTTTAACGTTACTTCAATTGAATAGGTTACTTGTTGGGGTGATCTTCCCCGCATCAGCCAATTGCCAAAATATGAGTAGACCTCATTCCCTTGTCTCTTTAAAGAGCTGCCCTGACTGCTAGTCTCTGTACTGATGTAAGGCCAAAGGTCAGCACCTTCTAGTGGAGCAGATTGTCCTAACAAAAATCTGATGTATTTCCTTTGGGCCAGGTGTATGGATATATGAAAATAGGCATCTTGAAGGTCAAGAGCCATAACCAGTCTTGAGGCTCTAACAAAGGAATTATGGAGGCTAAAGTCACCATCCTGAATTTTAAATGAAGGATAAACTTGTTGAGATGCTAAAGGTCCAGACAATAATGGAATTTAAACTTCTGATTAACTCTGAACTCTGACTAACGTCTCCCCTACTCTGAGATGTAAGAGAGTCCAGCTCTTGTTCCAACAGCACAACAGCATCTCACAGAAGTGGAAAGTTCCAGAGGGGTAGCCATGTTAGTCTGTATACAGCACTGACAAAGTGGGTTGCAGCCCACAAAAGCTTATGCCCGCAGAAATTTGTTAGTCTTTAAGGTGCTATAGGACTCTCGTTTTCACAGAAGTGGGTTCCTCCTTGAGGAGGGATGAGTGGTAGGAAGGGCTTTGAACTGAAAACAATACCCCTTTCTGATAATCTCTAGAACCATTGAAGCATGGTCCTTTTAGTGTAGGCTTCCTGGAAAGGGGTAGTGCAGCAGCCCCTGATGCCATGTGGAATGGTGAGGGGGATATAGGGAGTTTCTATTATTGAGTTCTCAGTGGGCTGTGCAGGGACGCAAGCCCAGGATTGTTGAACCTGCAGGTCCAGTGGTCCACCAGAGTCTACAGCATGTTTGCTGCCTGAGAAGTCCCATTACGTCCTGAGGCAATTCTCTCCTTTTCCTGCACCTTTTTCCTCTTTTTCCTTTCCTTCTCCAGGCTGTCCCTAATGTTCATTGTTCAGGCCCTGTGTTCCTGGGTGGCAGCACTGGCTTGCAGGATCTCATTGAAAATGTCATCTTGATTCCTCTACTTTTTTCTCCTTATCTGGGTCAGCTGTTCCACTGGTGTAGAGGGGGAACCCCCAAGGCTGCAGTAGCAGCAGCTTCAGCTAAAACACAGAGGTACAATTGTCAGTGTATTCACTATATAAAGCAAAACTTAAGATACAGAATTCAATCCCCTTGCTCCCTTAAAGTTTTAAGCTCTACATCAGTGTTTCCCAACCAGTGTGTCACAGCACACTGGTGTGCTGTCAGGCCTGAGCAGGTGTGCCATGGAATTTCTTGAAAAACTACTTGAAGAGTTCTGAGTTGGCTCATGAATATCCATGAGTTCATTTGGAGACTATATGGTGGTGTGCCTCAAAATAATTAAAAGGTATCAAGGTGTGCCATGGCAGAGAAAAGTTTGGGAACCACTGCTCTACGTACTCATTCGCACTTCTCCTTGGGATTGCTTGTGCATGGTCATTTTGGGTTCTCCTGGAGTGCAACTTGAACTGAGGTATTGGTGTGCCCCCTTAACTCTCCAGCCTGGGTGCTGTCTCCCAGTGCTTTGCTAGTGACAAGCAGCAAACCCCTCCAGGTGCTGTTTTCACCTAGCACAACAGCATGTGGAGCCCCACATCCAGCTAGATTGCATGAATGCTCCTTGAGCCACTCATCAATCACACAGAAAAAGGCACCAGTCAGTTTCCCCCTGGAAAGGCACCAGTCAATTTCCTCACATCCGAAAAACCAGACCCTATATATTTTTCAGAAAAGCTCCTTTAGAAATTAGCTAATTTCAAGAAAATAGGGTAATTTTTTAATGGAAAATACTTCATAGAATCAGATTCTAATTTTTTTTAACTGTGTAGAAGAGGCAGCAATTATGTGAAGACAGATGACTTGAAAACCTAATTTTGCTTATCACTTATAAAACCCAAGCAGTGATTGTTGATTTTAAAGAGGCAATGGTGCTTAATAACTTTCTAGAATCAGATGACTGGTTCTATTTGTGTTTTATGTGAATGCTTCTGAGGGTGTTCATGACTTTTTTTTTTTAATGGCTTATTGGAATAAAGAAAAAAAATCGTATTACTCCATTCCAGTGTTTAGGGGCATATGTATCTTCCCATTTATTTGAACTCAATAAAACTTAGTGTGGTTCTCATAGCTTTAGGTGGGTTAGCAATAAATTTAAATTGGGCTAAGGTGCTTGAGATCAGGAATGCAAGAAATATATACAAATGAGGCATTGATCTGTTCTGTAGAAGCAGAGTACCAAATTCAGTCAGTGCAAGCAACTCCTGTGGAATTTAAGGAGTTGTGCTGACTTACAGCAGCGCTGAATTTGGCCCCAAAACTTTAAAGAAATAAATGTATAAACCTAAAGGAAGTTCTTTCAACGCTATTGGATTTTTCTGTGTATGTAACGTAATGACCTCCCCCTCAGGAAGATCCTTACTCTGACCCCAAGCATCTGACCCTTCAGCTCTGCGGCGGCTAATTAAAAGGACATTTACTTTTAAACCATTTCGGTTGCAAGTCTCCCCCCCGCCCCCCCCAAGGGAAACGGCAGGAGCACCATGATGTGCTCAACGTCCAGGTTAGAGATCCGCAGGCTGAGGGGAAGCTTCCGTTCCGCGTTCCCGCCGCGCTCTGACTCTGACTGGAAGACACGAGACAACCTGCCTCTGCTTCTTCCCGCCCTTTCTCTGCGGCGCGAGCTGCTCTCGCTGGCGGCCGTTAAAGAGCCGTTGGAACTGGCTCATGGGCGCGCGCGCGCCCTCTGCAGCCTCTGTGTGGAAGCGCGCGCTGTTGAAGTTGGCGCGAGCCGTCCCTTTTAGCTCCTGTGCAGCGCTGACCCTAAGTGAGGTCCTGTCCCCGGCCACAGTCTCTCAGGGTGACCTTTGCAGAGCACACCCCTGCTGCACGTTGCAGAGTTGTACACAATTTTAGAGGGTTATTTATCAGGTTAATCAGGGTTAGCAACCTTGCATTTTAGTTTTTACTGACATGAAGTTCTGAAGTGGATTTTTTTACTGACACATTAAACTTTTTACTGACATGGCTAAAAATACTATAAACAAGACAGTAATGTCACAAAAGCGTGTACTTGCTCACAATGTTCTTGTTGGTGGTCCTGGAGGACCCCAAGTGAGGCCCCAACAGTTTGGGTTCGAGCCCCGTGCGCAATTAGCCCAATTAGACACCGGGACGGAGAAATCCTTGCAAAAGCTGTTTATTTCAGGATCCAAAATGGTGCAGAGAGACTGTCTGTCTCAAATCCTGCACACCAAGCAGCAAGCATCAACTTTATTTCTACCTTCTTTATTTCAACGAGGAGTTCTTTCCCACCCCTCCCTTTTCCCTCCTTCAAGCAGTTTCAGCGTTAAGTCCCTGGGATGGCCATGAGAGAGAACAATGGGCGCTTTAAGCATACGGTTAATGTTGCAAGCAGCCCCCTGTAGCATGCACAGTATATCATACTGATAAGCAAGCCATCAGCTTACATCAGCAAGAAAATGTCCCAAAGTAACCGAACGGAGAGGAGAAGAAGGGGGGGCTGGCTGGAGGCAGGAGCCTAGCACAGGAAAACTTCATCGGCACTCTGGCCTTCCATTTACCCGAATTACCTAGTGTAATGCCCCAACCCACAACATTCTGTACACAGGAATTTGGAATTACACAATTGTTCTAGCTGCAGTTAATTGATCAATCGGGTTCTTTGTGTGTGTGCAATAATAGAAAACGAAATGGATGAAGTCTGATCAGTGTAATTTTATGATACAAGAAGTAGTGTCAAAATACAATATGTTATATTTCTCAATTTTATGGACATTTTTACTTATTTATGAATTTACTTACAATGTTAAAATTATATATTTTTATTGTAATTTCTTTATGGATTTACTGACTGTTAAAATTGTACATTTTTTTTACTGGTTGTCTGTAGATTTATGGATGGTTGGCAACCCTGCTGAGGGTATGTACTGTGTATAACTTCTCTGGGCTCCCATTTAAAGGCACTTTCCAAATGGCTCCTCACATCCAGGGTGTGGATAATGAGGCTTTATAAAACTTCACTTGGGATTGATTGTAGTTAACTTTGCATGAAATTTTGTTCCATAAGGATGGTTTATCTATGCTCTCACCCAAAATTCTTGACAAAGGTGATTTCCGACTTCCACACGAATCAGGCAATTTATTTGCCAACATGCTTCTCAAAGAGAGAGAGAGAGAGAGGGAGAGACACACACACACACACACACACACACACACACACACACACACACACA
>ML675643.1:10742633-10799498 GCA_007922155.1 Mesoclemmys tuberculata
CACACACACACACACACACACACACACACACACACACACACACACACCCTTAATTTGTTGGATGTGAAGACAGCATTGGCCTTCTACTTGGACCACACCAGACAATTTTGATCATCGGTGCAGTTATTTGTTGCTATTGGGGACAGGAAGAAGGGCAAATCAATTTCTACTTAAGAGGATTTCCTCTTGCATTCAGTTGCGCTCAGTTAGCTAATGTCACGCCGCATCCATGAGAACTGGCTCATTCGACTAGAGCACAAGTGGCATCAGCAGGTTTCCTAGGACAGGTTCCTATTCAAGACATTTGAATAAAGCAGCAACCTGGCCATCAGTTCACACTTTTGCTGCTCATTATGCCATTTCTAGTCAGTCCCAAATGATGCCAGTTTTGGATGGCTTGTTTTTCAATCACTGTTCAGCTAGACTCTGAGCCACCTCCACATTAATCTGCTTGTGTGTCACTTACAGTGGAATGGACATGTAAAATCACTCGAAGAAAAATGAACACCTACCTTTCCATAACTGTTGTTCTTTGAGATGTGTTGCACATGTCCTTTCCACCCTCCTTCCTCTCTGTATCGGAGTCTATCTGAGGAAAGATGGAATTGAAGGGCATTGGGGCAGCTCCGCACTCTTATACTGGCACACAGTGGGGCACAGTGACAGAGCTGCCCTGATGGGTACTGCTGAAGGAAAAAGTTCAATAACCGTGCACAAGGCATGGACACCCCTACAATTAATGGACATTTGCAACACATCTCAAAAAACAATAGTTACAGAAAGATAGCTACTTTTTTTTTGTGAAGGAACTCAAGAGCCCAGACTGGAGGGAGACAAGAGGGGACAAGAGACGGAGCCAGACGTGGACTCCATCACAGCTTCGTTGGCTCATCATGGAGCTGATTTGACAAGGAAGGACTATGGCTTGACTTCTGCTTCCCTGTGCTAATATAAGGATGTCAGAGTGTGTGTGCCAGGTGACTAATAAATGGTTACCTTGTTTTGAAAAGTCTGTCTATGAGTCACTGTAAATACTCACTGAGAGCATTGTCCCCCAAAGGGGCACAGTGCAAGTTCCTGTAGGACTCTGGCTTGGCTGCATTTGCTGCAGGGAGCCATGGACAGAGAGAGATTGCTGGTGCTGAAGGCCCAGTCTTGGGAGTCATAGAGACCATGGGCCTACCCCTCTGTAACTATGTGGGTCCTTGGGGCTTGGCCCACTAAAGGCATCACTCCCAGGAGACTAGTTACAGGCTGGGGCATCAACCAGACCCTGTGACTCCATGACACATAGGTAGAAGTCCTTCCTAGTATCTCCTCAGTGTTTCCTCCTGCCCCAGTCCTGTCCCCAGTCCAGCTGCTACAGTAAGGCTTGCAAGGGAGTTGTCAGAAGTAAGCCTTACAGCTGCCTTCCACAATTCCAGCACTGGGAGAATCCTCCACCAGCTGAAACCAGGGCTTTCCAAGCCCTTTATGCCACCCTGGACCTTTGACCCTGGGTAAAGGGGCTGGAGTGGAAGTGAGGATCTAAGACTATGTTAGCTTTTATAGTAAGGATTGTGTTGTCACTTTCAGTTCCAAATGACCTGTATGCAGTACTGCCAGCACAACAAGTTAAAAAATCATGGGTCAGACCCCAAAATATCATGAGATCATCCCCAAAATAATGAGATTTAGAAAAAGATTATGCTGTGGTTTTTGGCTGCTTTTTGATGTTTGAACACACCCTGACCACCTACAAAGTGTGTGAGACCATTAGTGTTACCAGTTCTCCCAGATTTATTGTTAGGTGATTTTGAACCGCCACTGCAGGAGCTATTGTTGGCTCCCTGATGGTAAGAAGCTGGAAGCTCCACACCGAAGTCCACATCTGCCCAACCCCAGCTCAGCAATTAATTTTGTCCCCTGCCAACATCCCCGTGAATCCTGTCTCCCCAGTTCCATATCTGTCTGCCCTCTGGCCCCACCTCTGCTTCTCCTGCAGCTTCAGAGGTTCTTCACCTGCCCTTTCCAGGGTCTGGGGAAGCAATTGTAGCAACATCCACTTCTCCCTCTTCTCAGGTCTGGGAGGGAGCAGCTCCAGAAGCTCTTCATCCCCTTCTCCCAAGCTTAGTGTTACAGGCATGGAGAAAGGAGAGGGTAGAACAGAGATAAGGCTGACCTATTGCTCACAGGAGGGAAGGGAGGCCCAGAGAAAAAGGCCACTCTGAGTTGCTGGGGTCCATCTGCTCCCTACTCCCCTCCTATAAGAATGGTCTTGGCAGCTCCCACTCTGCTCCTCAAAAAGTCCTTGGTTGCTTCATGTAACAGTTCTGATTGGAGGTTCTTCCCCAGAGACCGAAAAAGTGGACAAAGCAGCCCATCAGAAGGGTTTTTCCCTCAGGCTGCGCTGAAATTCCCAAGCTTTTCCAGGCTTGGCTTCAGCCCCAGTCAAAGAAAAGTTTCCAACTATCAATGATATATTGCTGGATGCAAGAGGCTTTCATGGATTGTTCTCTCTAAAATATTACAAGATCTAAAAAAAAAAAAAAAAAATCCTCCTGTAGTATGCAGACACTTTAGTTTCTTGTTATATAAATGATCTGTAAAATACTCATAAAGAAGATTTACCCCTGAACAATCTTTAAAAAAAACCAAAACAAACAAACCTCTGACTGTCCTGTTGTCATACCTTGTCTGCATCCCAACTCCTACTTTCTCTCACATTCAAAAACTGTTTGCTTCAATGTCTCAGGTGTGTAAATATTTTTAGTGTGTTAGAAACACAATGGTCAGTTCTTGGTTAAGCATCAAAAGGTCTGCAACAAATTTATGGAATATCATGTTGCTTATGCAAAAATACACTCAGTACTCAGGACTATTTAAAAATGTCTAAGTTTTATTAACCAAAATAAAATATATAGAAGTAAATAAATTACAAAAAGCAAAATACAGATGAATATGATAGCATTAATATTTAATTAATTAATTTAAACAGAAAGTGTTCAACATGGGTAAAGGAATAGCAGCTCAAACAATAAACCAAAGTCTGATCACAAAGTAGTCAATGTATCTAATTCCATTCTATATTATTCTGGGAGGGTGGTCTTGATACTAATGAGGTTCCTTTAATATGAGCCATTATTATACTCCAATTCAGTTTTATGCCAATCCGAAGTAGAAGGGCCATTTGTAACAGTTAAACCAGAAATAATTCTAAAGTCAGAAACTTAGCATTTAAATACTTAGAACCCCACACCCACAAATGATTACGGTAGTCACAGACAAATTGCTCTCTGATATACACAAATATAACAATAACCCCAAATATGTACAAAGATTCCAAGCTGCTTCTAGTGTCTCTTGAAGCTCACCAGAAAGTATATCCACAAGTACTAAGAAAGCTAAAATAATGAAGGGTCTAAGGCAGAAGACAAGGCAAATGACAGGTTATGCAAACTTGGCCTAAATTGAGTATGCAAAAAAACGCCTAAGAATTTGCTATCTGCAATTGCAATCTTAAACACTGTAAACCTCATAGAAATTAGAGTTATAGTAAAAACTCATAGAGCAAATAATCTTAACAGTATTCACCTAAGTGCACTGCTAAACTATGTGCTTCAGTATGTTAAAACATAATATTTGATACAATAATGTTAGTACCATTTCAACAACTAGTGCTAATCTCCACTGGTGAATATTAGCACTTGCCTTTGGAAGGGTTTGGGATATTTCCAAAATTATAGCTGGGGAAGACAGGTACAGGAAGGTAAAGTGACTTGTCTGAAGGTGTGCAGGAAAGATGATGGCAGAGCTAGGATTACAATTTGGGAGTCCCAGCGCCATACTCTGTCCACTTGGGCTGTTCAATCTAAGTCCTGAAATTGGCAGGACTCTTTATTACATCAATGCCATTGACACCTTGTCTAATCTTCCCTTCCAATGGGAGCAAATATTTGGTTTGCTACAGGGTGGCAACAATAACAGAGTGGTAGTAGGCACTTTGGTGTGAACCTTCAGCTCACAGTGATGCTAAGCACCGATTCTGACAGAACACTTCAAATAATATCAGGTGTTGCATAACGGGGGGAAGGGAAAGGTTCTCAAGAAGAAGAGTAACACTGAAGCAGGGTGAGCTGTAATGACAGAGGACTTTCTGAACCAAGCAACCAATCCAGTGAGAACACTGACTGTTCTATTACGAGTAAAACTAATTTTGACCTATGACAAAGTCTTCTACTGAAGGCCACCTTAAGGGTCTGGGTACCAAAAAACAAACAATGCAGAAACATAGCACAAATTACAAACAAGGATCTTTACCCTGCAAGGTGCAGAGCACCCTCTAACTTCCTGCTGATGTTAAGAAAGGAAGAAGGTGCTCAGCACCTTGCAGGATGGCGCCCAAGAAGTAATCAGCCTTTCAAGTTGTACCATTCATTGTTAGCTTAGAATAAAGGCACTGGCCTCACAAATGGCTTCCAACTAAATTAATCCCTGACTTCCAGTGCTCCTTTGAGCTCAGTGATGTAAAAAGACAATCCACCTGAAGAGATCTTACCCAGTGATACAAGTAACTTGTTAGATTACTGTAACAGAAAGATCAGAGGAAATCAAAGTCTCTCTCTTTTTCAAGCTTGTTTAACTCTACATTTAGCAGCACTTCATGTATGGTCAGCTTTGCAGATTTCCCTTTCTGATTTTCATGTCTGAGGTTTTTTCCCCTCACATAGTTTGGCAGCGGCAAGTGAAGTACCTGAAAATCCTTTAACTCAGGCCTTGTCTAGACCAGAAGAAAAACAGTAATTTTCCCCCTAACTGAGCTAGCTTAACTTAATATAAAAGCTCACTCCGCACTTGCACAGACACAATGCAACTGCTTTAGCATCATTTTATCATGTCAAGTTATAGCTGAAGCAGGACTTTAAAATCAAATTAAATGTATTTAACATGTCTACATAGGTGTTAAATGTTGTCTGTTGGGGGGTGATACTAAAAAGGGTTTTCAATCAGGTTAAAACAGATCTTTTTCCTAGTCTGAGTGAAATAGACTAGATTCGAAAGTAATAGTGTCTTTTAAAAACATTCACTTCCCTGAGAGATATCATATCACAGGATAAAAAGTGCTAGATTATGTTTGAAAAAAAATCTCCCCCTTGAGCTCATACAAAGAAGCAAGTGATTTCACAGTTCTGTTGTAGACAATTTAGTAAATCTTTATAATTAAATAGAATAAAAATAATTACTAAGCTTTTTAAAAAAATAAGTCTGATTAGAACACATATAATTAGTGTTTCTAAAGAGCAGCTTGGATTTCCCAACCTCAAGGGCATCTGAATTTTACCCAACTGAAGGACAAAGAGTAAGTTACCAGGAGACAGAGAATATATCCCTGATTAGCAATAACACAGAGTAGAGTGCAGCTACCTTCCTCTATAACATGGGGCCATGTTAGGCTTCTGGATTGAGATGGAGCATGTGGGGATCTGCCACCGCTGAACTGCCACACCTCCCTTCATAACTGCTATGGAAGATGAAGGCATCTGTGAGCTGCACTTGGTTCACTCCCCACTCAGAACTGTGTTATTCAGTAAAATGCACTGCTCTGGACAACTCCTTGCAGCTGTAGCAGTTTGAATCTCTCTGCTGGAGGAGCTCCAAAGTAGGCTTTCTGCTCCTCCGAGTATCGCTCCTTCACCTCAATGATGTCCCTGTAGCTCCAGTCCTGCCAGTGGAAATTGAATTTCTCCAGCAGCTCTATTCGCTTCTCATCTGAGACCACACAATCAATGGGGGCAACTTGCTCCAGGAATGGCACCTGAACATCTGGGAATATGAGAAGACCCCGGATAGCAAACCAACCTCCATACCAGGGATGGATACAAACACCATAGATCTTCTGAAAAGAAAGAGAACTGGTATGAGATGTGTTGTTTTGTATCTAAGGATTGGCCTGTCTCTAGTAGCAGTTAGTCTCTGGGATTTTGAGAGAACCTCTGATGCATGTGGCTAAATGATGCAGTGCTGTACAAGCAAGAAAGAGGAATTCCCTTTTAACCATATATTCTGAAGCATCATTACATTTGATTCCCCTTATTCTGGTCACATACTTGCATGCATGTGCACCTCTCTCCCCTTCAACCCCTCCACCCTAAATATATGTGCTGGAAGGCGGATCTCGGGAGCCTCTTGTTAAAATTCCAAAATAAAAATTGAACAAAATGAAAACTTAGCCTAAGTAAGGATTGCAGGATTTAGCCCACCAAAATGAAAAAGACTATTTGGTTCTCTAGCCCATTTCCTCAGTCCTCAGCCAGGATTGTTCCCTGTGCTACATTTGCCTGTGCTTTTGTTTAGGCTAGATTTAGATATCCCAAGCAATTGGTCTTCCACCTCTTCCCTTAAAGATACTGTCTAATAAATCTCATTGATCAGGACATTTTCCCTCCTATTTAGCCTACATTTTCCTCTGCTCAATTTCATCTCTTCACACCTAATTATGCCCATTTTACCAGCCCCAAGAATTCCCCTGACTCCTTGGCAGACATACTTCAAATAACCATCACATTTACACATCATATGATTTCCATGAAGAAGGAATCAGTGAGCAAACAAAAATGTTATATTCAGTTGCTCCTGAGGGACTCTTGAGCTATGGTTTGTGTCTCACCTTTTCTCCCCAGGGATCATGCCTCACATCCTTCCTCTGGTAGTAATATGCTGCTCCAGCCACATGGGCAGCTGTCTGTGCCAGAAACTTGGGCTTCCGGTTTGGCAGGATCTCATAATCATAGATGATGTCCACCCTATGGTCAGGGAGACTCTAGAGGAAGAAAAGCATCAGCCCAGAGTTACTGAAAAGTGTTGGCTACAAGCACATTGGTTTGAAGCTCCCTCTCTCATCTGGCTACTGAACACCCCCCTTCTAATCTATGGCCTTGCAGGATCAGGCCCTGTACCATACATGTGATTCTTAACTTCCAGATACTAAGCACCTTGACCGTACAGTGAAAGATGTATTACTAATGGGTGTCATTCACTTATAAGTGAGTTTGGTGGCCTGTCCTTCGTCTTCTCCCTTCCCAAGATAGAACTCAGTACATTTAGCAGACATTCTTACCTTATATTTGTAACCTGCCAAGCCTGATGGGGTTAATGTGTTTTTTAAAACAGGACAAGCAATGCAGTAAATGGGAGGGACAGAGGACACCTCACATAAGCATGAATGAACTGAACTATAGAATCAGAATACTCAAAGACCACTGCGTTAGCTTTATGAATGTGTGTCTGTATGGGCTTGGGGGAAAAAGGAAAATTGCAGGACTTTCTTATAGGAACTGAAATCACTGAAGGGGTAATTACTGCAAATCCCTGGGCAGGTAAACAAATCTAAAGAGGCCCCACCCTGCTGGCAGAATGGCATATCCTGGTTTAGCTGACTGAAGGCAGTTAGCAAACAAAGAAATAGGAATGGTATAATGTGATAGGGAAGCCTGTCATAGGGAAGGGGTCACTCTCACTACAGCCAAGAACTGACATGTGACAAGGGACAGATCCTGCAGAAGGGGTTTGAACTAAGTACTTTGAAACCTACCAAGCTCCTACATGGTAGATAGCTGGTAAGCATGTGTGTAAACCATTTTTCTATCATATATTTTCTCTGTAATGCTTTTGTTCTGATCATATACTGTGCTTTATTGAGGCTCGCTCCTCACTGATTAACACTGTCATTGCCCCCAAAGAACAGGTTGGCAGGTGCTGGACTGAAGTCAAACTTGCTAAGGTGATCACAGTGAATTGCAGGAAGAACTGCAACCCAAATCCCTGAGCTCACCTGAAATGAAGTCAATTTCTGCAGGTTGCATGTGAGAGGAAAAGAAAGTCGACACCTGGTTGGGTACTCCAACCACGAGCCTGGCTGCACTTACATGAATAATCCTGTGCACTTACATGGCATCTTTCATCTGAGGATCTCAAAGCACTTTACAAAGACAAACAAGTACAAAAAACAAAATCCACTATCTTCACAAACCCCTCCATCCATAAAGTAGGTCAGTATCATTATTGTCATTTTACAGATTGAGTAACTGAGGTAGAGTGAGTATAAGTGACTTCCCAAGGTCACACAAACAGCTAGGAAACAGAAGGAAACCCAAGGATTCTGATCCCCAGTCTCCCACTCTAGCCACAAGCCACACCCATTAGCAAGAGGAGACTGTTTTTAAAAGGATCTCACCTCCTTCAGAAGTGATAGATGATAAGAAACACACTGATCCACTGGGTCATTGATTTTTTTCAGCAGCTGTTTGTTCACAAAGGGTTTAAAGGCTTTGTCAAACATTGAAGGAGTGCTGAGGACAACGAAAGCCAGTGTGTCTTCGGAGTACTGGAGGTGAAAGGATGGTTGAAGAACAGCATTGTACCACCCAACCTTCAACAAATAAAGACAAACATCCATTAGAAGAAAAACACCTAGATTTTATCCTACTGTGGCTGCGCAGAATTTCATGGCTATCTTCATATGTAAGACAGATGTAAGACAGATGTGCAGCCTGCCCAGGCTACAGATCCCAAAATGTACTGCCTTCCCTTCAAATCAAGGAGCACTGCATGCTGGAGTTCACTGTCTATGGTCACCTCTACATAAAGATAAAGATGGCCTTATGCCACACTGAGTCCCTAGGTTGTATTTTCACCAGCCCTGCCTAGAAAATGGTACTTTAAAAATCTCATCAGCTAGCCTGGCCAATGCAAATCAGATGCTTGATTTAGATGCTATTCTGCATGGCAATCACGTCTTCTCTACCCCCATCTCCCTTCAGTTATTCATTACTAAAGACAAAGTTCCTGTTCTTTACATCTGAATAAATAAAATAACCGTAATAATGCTTGGCCCTTCTGTAGCACATTCCTTCTGAAGATCTCAAAGCACTTTACAAGTTTCAATTAATTCAGCATCATGACTGCAGCCCTCCACTGTGGCTGGATTGCATCAATATCACATTTTATAGACAGGGAAACTGAGGCAGAGATCAGTGCAGCTATTTGCCCAACAACACACAGTAAGAATGTGAAAGAGAAGGGAACAGCACCCAAGAGCCTTGGCCTTTGGCCCAAACTGTCCCTCTGAACTCTCAATCCTCTGATCACAGAAGCAGCATTAGTCACTGAACATATTAAGGATGAAGATCTGGTGTGCAAATGTCCCTCCTCATAAAGCAAGAAAGGAAAAATACAGAAACTGTATCCCAAAGAAGCAGTCATCTCATCTCAAAATAAAATGTTTTCCTTGAGACGTCCATGGGTCTTTAACAGTAATAATGTGTACTAGCATCCATGCATGGAAATATGGGTTATCACAGTACTGAGACAGTACTGAGCTGCAGTGCTCATGATCCATTTCTGCCTCAAATCAGTTTACTATAAATAATGAGAAATGCTTCTCTGACATCGTTCTTGCTATGCAGTGAGAAGTCGGAGGGGGGTGTTGTCTGTGACAGTAGAGCATGTTTCCTGGCACTTTTCCATTCACCCACAGGGGTAGAGTTCTGAGTGGAATCCAGTCCCTCTTCTGATTCTCTCCTGGAACAGTAGTAGACACTATGGGAATCTTGGATTGGTGTCCCTGCTGGATGCTTTATTTTGACTCAGTGATCTCATTCCTGTTCCTGATTGGGTGTGCGGGTTTTTGTTTTGTTTTTTATTATGTTTTATTTGTCCCCTATTATTTGGTTGATCCTAGTTTTTTGTGGCCTCTCCTTTTTGTTGAGGAGGTGGGCCATTTGGTTGGGTTTTGTTTTTTTAAAACAAGGATCAAACAAGCATGATCGCACAGCCACCCTGCTGCTTGTGATGTCATAAGGGCCATAGCAGGCTACTGGAAAGAAATCAATACTTCTGTTCAGTCACATGACAGGCCAAATGCTTTACTTCTTCAGGCACAAACATTTTTGAAGATAAATAACACAAGGCTCCCAACAGCGCAATAACCTCTCTGCGGAACATTAGGTGCATCACACTGTTTATGATTATCTTCATGGCTGGATGTGTCATAATGCAGCCCAGCTGACAGGATCAGAAATTAGGGAGCAGATCAAGCCAAGCCAGCAGGGAGACATAAGCAGGAGAACAGAGACTCAGCCCCAGATGTGCTGAGCACAGTCAGGTAATAATGCTAAAAATCCTAGCATAATCCATGAACAGCACATTACACAACCTGACTACACATAGCAAGTTTATTCTTTCTTATAGGCCCCTGTGACTCCATTAGCTTCTTTCTGTTTTGCCCCTTGGTTGGTCATAAAGGCCACGGCTAATATTAAAAAGGCTTACAGTGGTTTTAGAAATTAATACTTCTCTAAGGACCTGAAACTTCATGCGGCTGAGCACCTTCGAATTCCAATGTGAAAGTAATTCTAATGGGAGTAGGAGGTACCCAGCACCACACAGGATCAGGATCCAGAAAGAAAATGAAATTTACAGTAAATTAGTTTCCTGACTAGGTCAGTCCCACTGTTTAATCAGAAATTGGGTTATTTTTAAGAAAAATCAACTGAAATATTTGAATCCAAAGGTTGTTGATTTTGCAGCTGTGATCAAGAAATAAGATGCCATTAAAATATGAAAACTGTATCTTAAAGGAAGCACAATGCTACCATTCTTTCCTTGGGTAGCTAGAACCTTCATTATTCTTTATTTTTTCCATTCACTCTGCTTCACAGATAATACACTTTCTGTGGAGACTGTATGAAAAAGCGCCAGACTTCTTTGGCAGGCCAACCCCGGTGCTACACTTCCGTTTCAGGCACGGAAGGGGAAGTGGGAAGGTATCAGATCCTGCTCCAAATACTAGAAGAATCACTTCTATCAAGACCTTGTTTCTTTTGTGTTCCCATCAGAACAGGATTGTATCCTGAGATTAGCTAGGAAAGACATCAATATTTCATTTGCTACATATAAAGCTCTAGTTGTTCCAGAACTAACATAGGCTACTATACATGATTAAAAAAAATTCCTTCTCCCTCTATTATACCAGGTCATAGCTGAGGTTATAATCCTGTATGGTGCACTCAGGATAGTGTTGGATCCAAAAGAGAAATTATGCTTTATTTTTTTATCCTGATAATTAACAATTAAGACAAACAGAATAAGGGCGATAAACATCCCAGAGATTCTTTTTCTATTAATCCAACATCTATCTGGGTTGGCCAAAATGACCAACATTTGATTTATGTTTGTAGTTTTGTTTTAGTCATGTTGGTCCCAGGATATGAGACACACAACGTAGGTGAGGTGATATCTTTTACTGGAACAATTTCTGTTAGTGGAAAGCTTCACAGAGCTCTTCTTCAGGTCTAAAAAAGGAAATCAGAGTGCAACAGCTAAATAACGGGTGGGACAGACTGTTAAATATAAAGGGTTAACATATACTGCAAGAAACTACTTCAAATTAAGTGGGCAATTAACACCTCTGCAATCATAAAACAAAGGAGGGGTAGTAGATTACAGATTGTTGTAATGAGCCACGAAACCAGTGTTTATGTGAGACCAGGACACACACCAACACAAAGGGGCACCTGAAACATGCAAAATCTGCAGACATAGCTCCACTGCTCCAATGACCATAACCCCCACAACACACCTTTCAAGATCCATGGGTCCTACATATGCCTATCACAACATCTGATGTATTTCACCTAGAGCATCAAATGCCCCTAGCAACGACTATGTGGATGAAACAAGACAATGACTACACTCTTGAATGAGCTCACACAGAAAAATGATAAAAGACAAAAACTATCACCTGTGGGTGAACACTTTTTACAAATCAATTGCTGATCTAACTTGTCAGTCCTCCTCTTCAAAGGGAACCTGCACACCTTGAAAAAAAACTCTATAAAAATCATGGTCTCAACAGAAACACTGGCTTTATGCTCATTTCAATTTGTAACTTACTAACCCTTCTTTGTCCTATGACAGCAGAGGTATTAATCAACAACATTTTAAGTGGTTTCTTGCAACGTATTAACCCCTTATGCTTAACAATCTGTCCCCACTTCGTATTTAGCAGCGACATCCTGGTTATTTTTTCCAGACTGAAGAAGAGCTGTGACGCTCAAAAGCTTGTCTCTTTCACCAACTGAGACTGGGATACATATAAAATGATGGGGTCTAAATATAATATATAACATATATAATACAATATAAAATATATAAAATTATGGGATCTAAATGAATTGTTCCCACTCAAGAAAGAGATCTTGGAGTCATTGTGGATAGCTCTCTGAAAACATCCGCTCACTGTGCAGCGGCAGTCAAAAAAGCTAACAGAATGTTGGGAATCATTAGGAAAGGGATAGATAATAAGAGAAAAAATATATTGTCTTTATATAAATCCATGGTACTTCCACATCTTGAATACTGTGTGCAGATCTGTCACCCCATCTCAAAAAAGATGTATTGGAATTGGAAAAGATACAGAAAAGGGCAACAAAAATGATTAAAGATATGGAAAAGCTTCCATATGAGGAGAAATTAATAAGACTGGGACTTTTCAGTTTGGAAAAGAGATGACTAAGGGAGGATATGATAGAGGTCTATAAAATCATTACTGGTGTGGAGAAAGTAAATAAGGAAGTGTTATTTACTCTTTCTCATAACACAAGAACTAGGGGTCACCACATGAAATAACTAGGCAATAGATTTAAAACCCAAAAAAGGAAGTATGTCTTCACACAATGCACCATCAACCTGTGGAACTCTGCCAGAGGATGTTGTGAAGGCAAAACTATAATAGGGTTAAAAAAAAAACTACATAAGTTCCTGGAGGATAAGTCCATTAATGGCTATTAGCCAGGATGGGCAGGGATGCAAAACCATGCTCTGTAATGTCCCTAGTTTAGCTAGCCTCTGTTGCCAGAAGCTAGGAATGGGTGTCAGAAGCTGGAAAGGGGCCACAGGGGATGGATCACTTGATGATTACCTGTTCTGTTAATTCTCTTTGAAGCACCTGGCATTGGTCACTGTTGGAAAAAAGGATACTGGGCTAGATGGACCATTGGCCATGGTTATTATGTTCTTAACATTTGATTTTGTGATGGGTAATGGAGATTGCCCTTAAATATCTAGATGATTCCATATTTAGGTTTTATATTTTGGAAACCAATTACTAGAAGTGGGACTGGGCCCGTTTTTAGTCATCTTACTGAAGCCAGTGCAAGCTAAGGATGCGAAGGACCCTCTCAAGAGGCACTCAAGACATTTCAGGAGATGCCCTTAGATAGTAAACAACATGAAAAGCTAACGAAAGTATAATCTCTGTAATGCTTTACATGCTTCTGAGTCTACACAAACATTCATTAATGCTCACAACATCACAGGAAGGAAAGCAATTATCATACCCATTTCACAGTTAAGAAACTGGCCCAGTTAAGGCCTGGGGAAGTCGAGTGACCTGACCATAGAAACAGAACCAAAATTAGATCTAAAGAGTTCCTACCTCCTAGTCTTTGCTCAGTCCAGGAGACCAAACTGCCTAGCAAGATGGAACACTGCAAATAGGAAGACAGAAACACTCTCCTAGCTAGTACGTCTTTCAGCTCTTAAAATGCTGCTATATGCAGTTCAGCTGAAGTGAACTTGTTTCTTTCACCAACAGAAGTCAGTCCAATAAAAGATATCACCACAACCACCTTGTCTATCCTGACATTCCACATTTATCCCCACATCTCACTAGCTCAATTTACAAGTTAAAAGATTTTCCTAACAGACTGGCTCATCAGCAGTCAACAATAGTCTTATTTGTCAGTCACCTAACTTACCGGTAATCTCTCTTTAAATGTCAGTTGACAAAATGTTTAATTTAAGAAATTCACAAGTTCCATTGGAGAGATTTCTGCTGAAGGCTTTCAGAATGTATGTATAATTTGCACATACTGACTTTGTGCCTCTGAAAAGATCAACATTCACTGACCTTGGAAACAAATCTTAGTTTTACTTTTGCCTGGGTTACTATTTAATTCTCAGGCCAATAAAATTCTTTATCTCTACAGTAGTCAGTTTCCAGACTATTATCAGTATTTAACTTTCAAGTAAATACAATTTGATGTTAATCTGAAAAGAAGTCCATTATCTATTTATTATCATTTTGTGCATTTCACCTGTGAAGTTATGCTATCCCTTCTCACACTTTCCTCCACTTTTTATTTTCTGCTCTTGCTGTTCTCCAGCCAACTGCTCTGAATTTTTCAGCTGCGTGTTTCCTTCTTCTTTTCCTTCTACTTTCAATAAGATTATGAATATCACAACATACTTGGAGAACTTCCTCCCACATATTTTAAAAACTATACTTGGCCTCTTTCAGAAGCCCACCTGTACCAACTGCCACAAATAAAATGCTATCTCATGATGCCCTCTACAGAACAACATGGCAGTTTTGGAAATAACTTGGAAGGGTAGAGATACAATACACTGTGGAGCTCTCAGACATCTTCCAGGGGACAGGTTGCTACTACACTATGGTAGGACGGATATCATTGGGAGTAAAAGTTCCTACGCAGCTTTCAAGAGGCACTCAGCTTCTCCCAGGATCAGGCTCTTTATAAAAAGGCATTCATGCCAGTTTTGAAGGAGACTTCACCTTCCCAACTGGCCTAAACAGTGTGACAGCAGAAATGAGAGGAAAATAATCAGTGGGAGTAACTGAAGAGATGATAAGATATGGGGCAAACTCAGTTCACATCTGGATGTCCTAGTCAGCAAAATGTAATTCAGGATGAGGCATTACAGGCTCATGAGTACATGAAGATTTCTGGGAGAGAACCTACCACATCCCGTTCATTCTAGCTTCACTTTAATGCCACCTTTTTCAGCACCAGGCCCCAGTGAGGAAGGAATCAGACAATGTACTTTCTCAGGGTTACCAACATGTTATGCTTCAGGATACAGCCTGCTGGGAGGAAGGCGTGTGGGTGACCGTTATGCCCCACTTGTCCCAAAATCTGCCAAACAGCCGTCTTCCCCATTTGCAACTACCAGTGCCACCCCCACGTCTGGACTACAGCCAGGACACCTCACCCCAAAGTGCTTGCAACGCAAGGGAAGGGCCCGAATTCATTGTAGGCCTGGCGCCCATCTGTCTCCACAGGGCGTGAACGGCCGCTGCTTCCCCACACACGCGTGCCACACAGCAGCACAGAGACATGACAGATGCAGTCTCATGCATGGGGGACATGATGTCATGGTGCAGCTGCATGGTGTCATAGCACCCGTGATGTCACAGCCCCTGTGACATCACAGCCCACGAGGTGGTGCAGGACACGTGGGCCAAAGCCCGCGGCGCCTGGCGCCTGGCGCCAGCCACGCGGCCTATACCTTGAGAGGAGAAACCTCGAAGCCGAAGTCGCCCAGCGAACCGCGAACCCGCCTCTCCAGCGCAGCCACAGGCGGCTCCATCACTAGCCATCGCGCGGGGCATCACGGGAGATGTAGTCTCCCGTCCGCCATGGCTGCACGCGCGGAGTGTCAGGGGCAAGAGAGTCCTTCCCTCCTCCCGGCCCGCGGCTGCGCACGGGGAACGCGCCCCGCTCTCCTTCTTCCCCTTCCGCCCACTCAGTAGCTGCGCGGGGCGTCTTGGGAACTACCCGCCGCCCTGAGGCCGTGACCGCGCGCGGTGTATCATGGGAGACGTAGTCCTCGCCCCAGACGCCGCGGTCCTTCGGCGCGGGGGACGATGGGATGGCGGGCCTGTTTGCCCGCCGTGGCTTCTGGGAAGTGTAGTCCTGAGACCGTTCCTCCCTGTGCCAGGCAGCGCGGGGGGGGACTCCATCCCCCAGCAGGCCCCGCGGGCAGGGCGTCGCGGTGGCGGCGGTTATTACGCGTGTTTGAAAGTTTACCCTCGGCGACTGGAGGGACGGTCACGGGACGGGGTCCGGGGAGTCGGCGGGAGGGCGAGAGGCGAGTCTGAGGCGGGCTGCTGGGCCCCGCGTGCCAGGTGCGGGAGCCAGCGGCGCCGGCAGGGGGGCCCTCTCCTGGCCTGGGCCGCCCCGCGCTCGGTATCGCTGCTGGGACTCGAGAGCCCTTGGCCGGGCCTTCCCCAGAGCCCCCCCATCTTAGACCCCAGAGCCTCCTCGCCAGGCGGCCCCGCCTCCCGCAGCTTCCCAGAGCCCCTTCACCCCGCCATATGCAGCCCTCCCAGAGCCCCTCATTCTGACCCTCCGCCACGCCCCCCGCTTGCCGCACCCCTGGATACTTCCCCAGCACCCCTCTGCCAGCCCCTCTCCAGAGCCCCCAACTCACCCCTCTGCCCCCCCCTCCACTGGCAGTTCCTCAGACTCTTCAGAGACCTCATGTCCCTTGTCTGGGAGGCTGACACCCCAACCCCAAACACCCAAACACTGTCCGGCAGATTTCTGTGTAGGTGGTAAGACCCCTGGGCTCCATCTCCCCTCCCTGAGGACGAAGTGGATGGAGGTGGGGGTGCCTGCAGCACCAGCACTATGGCAGGGCGCTGTGCTTGGCACTAGGAGATGGTCTGTATGGAAGTCTTTCTGTGCTGGGCTCTGATCTGAGCCTCCATCAGAAAGCCTACCTTGTGAAACCCATTCTGGGTGTGAATTTTGTAGGAGTCTCTGGATTTCTAGATCCTGCATGGTGTCCTCAGTGCTGTATCTTCCCATTTATTTCTCTGACCCATACATGTATATTTTGACTGTGATAGCAGTTTAGGCTGTATAGGGAGAAAATCTCTTTGGTGCTTTGTAGGTGAATCCAACTGTCTTCACTCCATTGGGCTCTGTTCTGTCTGTCAGCTTTATACACTAAGAGCTGATTCTAGGTTACTTTGGGAGTGGTAAACAGTTAAAAGCACCTGCTTACTAGCCACATGAACTGGGACACCCGGCTCAACTCCATACTGACTGCAACAGACAGCAACGTGGCTAAAATAAAGGCAAGTTCAGCTGCATTGTCCTCTCTTACTTGTTCCTTAGACTCTTGCTTCAGGAAAGTCCTGTTTAAACAAGTGCTGGATTCCTTGAACTATGTTGGTAGCATTGCTATAGGTGAATTCTCCAGGACTGATTCCTTTAGCTGCTTTGGCTAGCATTGTAACTGTTGCAGACTTCCTTACCCTACAGAGACTGGTTGAATTTTTCACATTAATAGTTGGATTCAAATGACTTTCATGCAGGTCTTTCAGTGCCAGATTGGAGTTATCAAGGCTTTAGTGTCCCTAGAAGGAATGGAAATGGAAATGCTTCTGCAAATATTTCAAGGATGTACATGCCTAGGAGGAGTGATTCTCAGGGTGATCCAAGACCACAATTAAGAGAGAGGGGATGAAATGGGGATGCTGCATAGATAGGGCACTGGACTGAGAGGAAGCGCCTAATTCCTGTGTAATAAGCAAATTCTAGAACTGGATGGGTGTTCACTGTTTGCAAAACAAACACTGTTGGCCAAAACAAAATCCACCTCTGTGTTTACTGCAGATACTTATAGACATTACATCTTCAAGGTTTTCTGTAAAACTCATTTTTGTCCTTTTAGTGAAGAGAGATTCTCTTGACTTCCCCAGTAAAATTGGATCCTTTGCTGAGAGATTATTCTGTCATCCCTACAGAAACTTTATTACACAACAGCTCAGAGGAAGGGGTATGCTTTTCTGGATTAATGCAAGTGATTTTAAAAACCAGCAGATGAGCATCTAGGTTATCAGGCCTTCCTGCACTCTCCACCCTATACAAGCAGGGATTAACATGACAAGGGAGCCAATTTGTGGGAAGTAGGAAGTACAGCTCTGAGCTGTATTATTTTATTGTTACAGCTATGGTAGGGGGCTGGGTTATCAAGAATGCAGCAACAACATTAGGGAGGTGTGGTCAAGTTCTTAGAGTGGGGAACTGTGTTGAGTTCTGTTCCCGCTTCTGTCCTGATTTACTGTTTGGGCAAGCCCCTGAGCTCTGCCTCTGTTCTCCTTAGCTATGAAATGGGAGATTATGGGCTATAGAGGGTGCCAGTGGTACAGATATTTCAAAGCTACTGTGACTATCCTCATGTGCTTAGTATGGTGATTGTCTCTTATAATTAAAAACAAGTCTCTTGTGAACATTTTTCATAGATTAAAATGTCAGAAGGGACATTTTTGATAATCTAGTCTGACCTTCTGTATAACACAGATCAAAGGATGTCACTGAATTCATTACTGTTTCAACTAGTTTCCTTCCCTACTGGATTTGCCCCACATACCTGACCCCTCTCTTCCCCTGTTCACTTCTCACTTAATAACTGTTGTTGCAACTTAGTTGACTTGAGGAGTCACCATTGAGAACATAAGGACACTTCCTAATCTATCTTGTGGTGTTAAGAAAGCAGTGTGAGGTGCCCTAGTACTCCTTCCTATGTGTATAACTTTCCCCTGTCCCTTTGTGAGAGCATGTGTTAGTGTCTTTACCACTTCATCTGGTTTTTCTTTCTCTATTACAGCAGCGTCTGAACATGACCAGCATCTCTTCTGAAGGTAACACAACCTGTTTGTCTCAGGCATTTCTAAAAGCAGTTAGCCCCATAGCATTGAGGTTCTGTTGGAAAAACCATTGTGTTGTACAATCATGAGTTGTTGCTGTGTCTTGAATGGAAGATTATTAATAATGTCCTTATTAATATTTTCTGAGAGCTGTTGATGCTCTAGGTTTAAAATCCAGGCTGCATCTGTACCCATGTACATGTGGTTCCATGGTGGGCAAACCTGCCTGTTCTAGTGACTCTACATGTGATTATATCATTCAAGCAGAGATAAGAAATCTAGTTTCTTCTTTTTAAAACTGCAGTTTGGCCTTTTCCAAGTTTTCTGCCTTGGGCACTAGCTGAGGCAAGTTTAACAGTGTGGCAAACAAGTGGGTTCCCTTCCCTGCAGCCCTGGTAACTTCTTTTGCTTTTGATCTCTTAGTGGATTTGCTGCTTGACAGAATAAACACTGAGAAGGTTGCATTTGATGAGTCTCTTGCTGGATCTCAGCAACTGTGTCCTACCTGCCCAAGTCTTCCACACTGCAGGATGGCAACAGAGGAGCTTGCAGCCATCAGCCGTCAGCTGCATTCCCAAGCTAAGGTAACTCCAAAGCTGTGATGACAGTGGACCAGTGCATGTTGCTCTTTGAGACAGCTGGAAAGGTCTCCATGTGAAGATTTGAGGTTTTCCTTTCTCTCCCTATCACCCTGGCTTAAGAGTGTGTTGCCTCTGCAGCATCCCCAGTTCTTGCCAGCCCATGGCTGACATTGCAGGGACACTTGATCTGTTGGCTCATGTGTCCTTTAAGGCAAAGTAACCTCCCAGGAGCACTAACTTTCCTTTGCTGTCTGTGGGAGGCCCCTTCATCTCTTTGAGCTCTGAATCTTCTACCCTGTCCCTCATCACAGCCTTCATCCTTCCAACAAGGCAGGTCATAAGAGATTCTTTGGGAGCCCTTTTATCCTGCTCAGCCAAGTGTGGTTGCTTTAGAGTCAGTCTCTAGATGCCCTGCAGTATTCCCAGTTTCTGAAATGGAACTGGCTTGCACAAAGCAACTGAGTTCTTCCCTGGGCTAAATGATTTCCACATGAGACTTGTTCTTGTCCTGCTCTTCTCCTAGGTCATCGAGTCCCTCACCCAGTCTGTAAATCGACTGAAGCAGGAGAAGGAGCTCCAGCAGCAGCGGATCCATACTCTGGAAGGTATTGAAGAATCACTTGGCTTTGCAGTCATTTTGGGATGTTCAGAGACTTCTCCCCATCTGACTGTTTGGGGTCCTGTTTGATGAGTCAACAGGCTGTGAGTGCAGCTCCTCAATGGGGCACAGTCCAGTCCTCTTCTCTGACCTAAGAGTAGACCCTTGGTGTCCCAACTCCTAGTCATTTGCTCTAACATTTATGGAACACAGCCCCTACATCTGTTGGTACAGATGCTTGTAGGTTGTTGGCTCAGAGGTTTGAACTCTTGTTTGCATCTCTCATGTGTTCTACCCAAGAATATCAGTTCTTCAGAATAGGCCATGAAGACTGAACTCCCCTCATGACCCTGGAGCGTGCTGGCAGAGTAGTGAAGAGAGCTCTTGAATTGGCACTGATTATGCTGTACCTTTTCAAGGGATTAGCAGAGGCCCCTGGTGTCCTGGGCTGTGAGTCCAGCACCTTACATCAGCAGTGAACTGACTTTTAAGACCATCATAGGTGTATTATCCAACCCTTTTGCAGGTGTATTATCTTCCCTTTTGCAGGCTGATGCCTAATCATTTTCTGCCCTTTTGTTTGCTGTTGCAGAGGAGGTTAATCGATTGCAGAACAACCCTCACAGTGGCTTGGAGTCCTTGCTGGGGCGAAGAATGGAAGGGCTGAAGAGTGAGCTTCGCAACCTGCGACAGCAAGTGTTTCCCCAGCCAGATGGAGATTGCACACCGGCTCTGGGCTCCAGCGTCATGCAGGAGATGCATGAGAGGTCAGCTCTGAGGCCTCATGGCCGCTTGGATTATGGAATTAAGGCTGTTGATTCATTTCTTCATGGGGTGTCTCTGTTTTACTTTAGCAAAAAACTACTGTGGCAAGAATACGAATGTGTGAGGAGAGAGGTGGAACAACTGAAGCATAAACTCAGTGAGTGTTGCCCTGAACTACTCCCAGTGTGTGTGTCTGATGACTGGAATGGGGAGGGAAGCAGCCTGCAGTTGGGAGCATTGTGTTATTTGTTGTAATGGACAGTTTGCTCAGGAATGGAAGAATAGGGGATGCTGTGATGAATTGCAGAGCTGGAGGGGAAGTGTGGGAGCTTGCTAGCTTGGTCAGACTCCAACCAGGGCATTGGTAGAGCTGTGGGAGGGGAACATACACAGGATCTCCCTACTCTGTCTGACTGTCTGTTGCATTATGGTGCTTTGAGAGATGGGGTCCACTCAATGAATAGTTGGTGCATTGCAATACACTTCTGTAACTGTTTTCTAAACTTCACTCCCACCCCATTCTTAGAGAGGCAAGAGTGGGAGGGAGGGAATTGATAATGATACTGATCTCTTTTGTAAAATGCTTTGAAATTTCCTGCTGAAAAGTGCAATGTGAAAGCTGGGTGGCATTATTATTACTGGACCTTTCTCAAGGATGCTATGGGACGTCATTTACCTTGGCCGGGCATAGGCTAGGAACAGTCGTGAAAATACCTAGATTATCAAACTGCATCTCTACTCTTCAAAGCAACTGGTAAAAATGACCTCTTCATACTCCTAATCCACCACTCAGTCAGATCATCTGTTTGTCGTTAACTAAGTTTTAACTACTTCACTCTTATAATAGGTGTAGAGCTGACATAATTATGGAAGAGGGAGCTGGGTTCTATTCTGGCTCATGAATCATAAACAGAATTTCCAATTGTGGGCTAAATTCTGCCCTCCCTCTACTTCAGCAACTTCTCTGGAGGCAGTCAGGTGTCCCACATGTAACGGAGGACACCATTTGAGTGGCAGGGTCTTTGGTAACTACCAGTGATACATGAAACAGAAGGAACCTAGCTTGACTGTCAGATGCCAGGCTGAGTTACTGCAGCAGCTCTTTTGCATTCCAGTAAGGCTGAAAGTTCCCAACCAAGATCAAGTCCCCATTGTGTAGGTGCGGTGCAAACACATAGCAGGGGTCAGTCCCTGTCCCAAAGAGTTTACAATCTGAATAGACAAGACAGAGTGGGGGAAAGGAATATAACAATTTTTTTACTTACAATAAACTGAATATAGTCATTGAACAGCAATAAATGGGGACCCCCCAATATTGTTTTCAGTCATTTGTCAGACTAGACCTGCATGTTAAGGACTTTGTGTCAGTAACAGCTTTCTGATTTATGCCTATTATATATCTGTGAAAGTAATAGACCTGGGTATTGTATATGATGCCCATGGATATCTGGCAGCTGCTCCTGCTGTTCACATGGGTTCCTCAGTAGAATGTAATCCTGGCATGAGAGGTGCCTGTTGAGCTTTTGGCTGAATATGCACAGAGAAAAGTGAATGCTGAGCTGACTATTAAAAATCAGGCACAGAATAGAAGTAGATTCTGCTATGACTAAGCTTCTTGGCCAAAACAAGCCCAGTTCATTGTGTGTGTCCATGTAAAGTTAAATTGCTTTCCTTCTTAGACCGACAGGAGGAGGATCTGTTCAACCAGATGTCTGAAACTGGTGAAATTAAGAGAACTCAAGGTCGATACTGCAAGGTACATTGCTTTACAGGTTCATCTTTCCAGGTAAAATCATTACATGCATTTTTAAAGCATGTGATGGCTTGATAACCTGTGGAACTGCTTTCAGATGACAGAAAAATCTTTAGTAAAATTCTTAAAAGAGGGGTTAGGCACATGTATGAATAACATCTAAAGTGCAAGCAGCTAGAGTAAAAATGACACAGGCTGTCAATCCTTATGCCTCTGGTGTATACTGATCACCAGCTAGGGGCAGGAAGAATATCTTCTCTTTGGGTAGTACTGTGGAATTATCCAGGAGATTCATGGGAGTTTTATCTTCCTCTGAAGACTGCAGAAAAGATCATGGATTTGAAGAACTCTTCCATATGGCAGAGCCATTATTTCTCAGGCTTGCTGCATTAACATGGTCTAAAAGGTTTATTGATGTTACATTAGTAAACACTGGGATACTACTGTGTTTTCCACCGTGCTTCAGATTTTAGTATTTATTCCTTAGGAAAGAGCCAGCTCCTGTTTGCACCTGAATTATGGGAGTGGTCACTGTAATCCCTGTTTAATTTCATTAACAAGGCCCCTTATAAACACTGAGACTCAATAGTGAGGCCCAATTTAGCAATTCTCTTTCCTGTGTATTTTGAGTGTTTATCTAACAATACTGGCACACTCACATTATTTCTAAGATACCCGTCACATAGGTAGCTAGGTGCCATGTAGGAAACTAAGATCTGTATGGTTACAGTCTGCAGAGGATGACTTATTTTTATTTAATATTGATATTGCAGTAGTGCCTAGATGCCTCAAATAGGATATCCATTGTGCAAGATGCTATATAAACACAGTCTCTGATCCAAAGAGCTAGAAATATAAGAAGACAAGTGATATATAAAGGGTGGGGGAGAAGGATATATTCAAAATATATACAAGTGTTCATATTTGTAGAAAAAAGCAGTGTATATATCTAAGTTTCTGACTGTCCCCATCATAGCCATCAGGACTTGGTTGGTTTCTTTTAGGTATCACAGCAGAAGTGGGAGGGATTTGGAACAAAAGATATTGCCCTTATGCATCACTTCATGGAGGGCATTCCATGTATAATGTGCTAAGACACTTGTGGTTAAGGCGAACAGTTAGTAGAATAGAAGGAGAGAAGGGATAACGTGATGGGAAACACATGGACAAGTAGGGAGAGGCAGAATTGTGAAGGACCTAAAATAAATCAGAGCCAACGATTAGACCTTGCTATACTTCTCAGCTAGCAGCAGCCCTCTAACCCATTTAGAAATCGCCTGCTGTATGGCACTTTTGCTCAGGTGGTCCCGTAACCTGCCACCCAAGGGTTCTGGGGGCATGTTTTCCAATTGATTGGTGTTTTTATTCATTAGGGTTGGCCAAATTGCAGCCCGTGGGCTGAAGATGGACAGCAGAGATCTATAGTGTGGCCCTAATTTCCAATAAGGAGGCTGGGTCAAGGGGTACAGGTTCTAGCATGCTGTACTCCATCTTGATCTGGGCACACCAAACTGTAAAGGGACATAAGCGCACCCACTGCCTTCTGTGTTGGAAAGGCTTTGTGTCAGCTGTACTTTTTCCAAGTTGTTCCAGGCCCTTACGGAGAGCAAGTCACACATGCATGTTCTGCTGGGCTGTGTAGAATCAGAGGCTGGCTGTGCGGGAGCCCTTTTGACAGTGACTGACTGTCCCATGTCATCCTCAGATGCTGGAAGATTTGATGAACAGTCACAAAGTTCAATCTGATGACTTGGACAAAGCCAGGTTGGAGACGCGGAGCACCCAGCAGGAGCTTGGGCATATCAAGTAGGAGAAATGCACCTTCCCACGGTCTCATGGGGCATATGGCACATTGTGTGCACACACACCAGGCATTGCTGGCTGTGGGGTACGTTCCCCACCCAGCTGAGCTTGGCAAATGAGCTGTATGTGCCGCTCTTTGTATTTCACCACAAACCACTTGTGAATGGCACAAGTGTGTGTGCTGCTGTCTGACCACTGCTCAGTGCCTCTGTGTGAAAGGAGCTGTGGGGAACTTCAGCCCAGTTGCGAGTAGGCAGGCGTCCACATCACAACTAGCACTAATAGACCCTTTGTTTGCACCTTCAGAGAAGCCAGAGTTGAATTCCCCTCTTGTTCCTAGAGGGAGCTTCTGCAGGTCCTGATTGAGGCCTGTTATTCTGGCAGTGTTGGGGAAGCTGTTACTACACCTGTGTGGTGGACAGGTAGTAGCCATCTCCAGAGTTGGCAATCCAGTATCTTGAGGCATTCCCCTTTTTTAATGCATAAAGTGCTGGACTGCCAGCCCTGGAGGTTCCAGAACATAGGCAGCTACAGTTCAAGCTTGCCTGCTGCCTTGGAGAGGACCCCCAACTAGGGTGGACTGATTTAAATCAAGGTGATTAAATCACCAAGAAAAAAATCATGGATTTATATCAAGTTTCCCACTGGTACTACTTCACATATTTCTTAAACAATGGTGCAAATCTGATCACTAAAACATGTTAATTTACAACTCGATATAGCATTTTACAACATCTAGGAGGGTATACTTTGTGTAATTTTTTAGATAATTTGATTTTTATTAATTTTTAGGGAATGGTACATTATACTCATTACCTGTGTCATGCTGCAGATGCAGCAGCAGTACATTAGGAGTGGTAAGAATTAATTAATAGATTTAATTTTACCATGAATTAGCCACACACACAGAAAGCACTTATATTTTATTAAACTAAATCTTAAATGTTACTGTTGCAGCAGTGTCCTGAGTTGCTGGCTGACAGCTGTCCTTAAACTCTTTTTTTTTAATTTTCAGATTGTATTAACTCTAACAGATAAGTCATCACAACACTAAATGTACGCTGCCCTTAAAACTTCTACAGCTAGCTCTCATCTTTCCCACTCCCACTGTCATTTTTATTCATAGGCTGAAACAGAAATGAGTTTTTCTGCTTTTTCAACTCCCAGTCAATTTCTTAGCTTTGAGTGAATAATACCAAACGATGAAAATATTCTCTCTGCCTGCAGAGGAAGTTACTGCTGTGAAAAGTTGGCTTAGCAGCTGAAGGAACTCTGTTTCAAGGTGCCTGGCTAATGATTTCCACCAATTCAGGGGAGTGACTTTGTTCAAAACATCATCAGTAAACGTACCATTTAAATGGCTCCTCCCCAGCCCTGAAATTTGTTATGACTGGCATAACTGAGGAGTGATTTTGAGATGCCCATGCCATTGGCAGCATCATCATCTTCAGAAGTTTGGCATCTACCTTTATATCTGGGGTCGAGAATGTTCACAAGAAAATGATGTAGAGTTAGTGCTTGATCCATTTGCTGCTTTATTGCCTGCAGTTTAACTTTCTGGTGAGGTATTTCTTCCTTCAATGTCTCTTCAAGTGCATTCCAAATTTCAACAGCATCAGCAATGCAGCAACAATTTCTCTGAAGTTTGTTAAAGGCTATGGATATAGGCTTCAGTATACTGAGCATATCCTTCACGTTCCTCTTTAATCCAGTGTTAGATACTTTGGATGAGATACTTCCATCTATTTATCATGGTTTTCTTCCCAAAGTTTTAGGCGAATAGGCCAATTCTTAATAAATTGTTCAAAACAATCAGCCACAGAATTCCACAGATCATCTTGAGGGAGAATTAGTTTGATTCCTCCTGCTCTCTTCAGTGAGGCTGAAGTAAAATGGTGGTTATGGAAGTATTTTGCAACTTCACCATTTTCTTTTATTCCTGAAGAAGATGTACTTAAGTCTTTGGCTAAAAGATGCATTAAATGGGCACTGCAGCCATATGTTATTAAGAAGCATCCTTCCGTTTCTTCTAAGTGTCTTCTCATATTTGCCACGTTTGTAGCATTGTGTCTCTTAAACCTCGGCTCATCCCTGCTCTCCTGCTTTCCTGTGCTGTCACATTCCCATTGATGGATCATGATGAGAGAGGAAACTGGAAAGGACAGTGACATTGGCACTTCCCTCTCAATGATTCTTAACTCTGTGCTACAGCTTCTTTAATTGTGCCCTTGTCTTTCCAACCCCAGCTGGCTCTGGAGTATCTGACAGGCCCCATAGCTGATGTGGGCATAGCTGGGGATTTTGCGTCCGTCCGTGTGTTGTCATCGTGTCCATCATGCCCCCCCGCCTTTCCCACACATCCTGGTGACATAATGGGATAATGTGTCACAGGAACACCAACCACCCCTTCATTTGGCAGGCAGTGTTCCCTCATTGGTGTGCCCCTGACCTCATTTCCATTCATTGACATCAGGTTGATACTGAAGGCCTTTGCAATACAGCAGGGCTGGGACTATTTATTAAATATTTTGCTCCTGAAAGGTCTTTATCTGAAATCCCTGTGTTCTCCAGAGATGTAGCGGGTAAGTCAATGCCAAGCAATGCCATAGTGTGCCATTCATTCTGAAGAATCTCAAAACACTGTGCAGCACAGTGACACCAGGGATTGCTTCCCCCATCACTGCACTGCTGTCACTACTGGGATAGCACCCGATAAGCTCTTTAACAGCCAACACCAACGCTTTTCAACAGTTTGGGGCAGGAGGTGAAGCATACGTTATCCAGCTGAAACTTTGTGGGATGGCAGGAGCCTAGGAAAGCAGAGAATAACTAATGCAAATATAGAATTGATCCAAAACACTGGAGCTCTTCTCGTCACTCAGCAGTGCCCCCATCTGATGGACAATGCAGCACTGGCTGGCTCTGCAGGGAGTTGTGTCCCATTCTCTCCTTGTGATACAGGGCCTTTGAGGGAAACTGGTGGGGAATGACTTTACAAACATTATGCCCTTTCCTTGTGCTTGTCTCAAAGTCCTTTTCAGACATAGTTTGTTCTCACAATCTTCCTCCTCCATCACCCCTGTGAGGTGCATATGATGTTATCCCTCATGTTACAGATGGGGAAAGAACAGTAACAGAGCTGGGATTGGAACCCCAGTGTCCTGACTTCTTGTTCTCTCTTCTGATAACCCTCTTAGTCCCTTAACTTCCTCCCTGTCTCCAAAAATACATAAATAACCATTAATGTTTCTAGTGGAAAATATTGGTGAAAATATCCATGGGCTAGGTTTGGCTCTGTTAGTAGAATCTTCTTAATAAACTTGTTCTGACAACAGAAACCAAACTTGCCTCCTGTACTATAATAACCCACCATGGAGGTTATGTTAACTCAGTGAGTCATCTCCAATAATGAGATTTAATTACAGTTTTGTAATTAAATATTGATTCTCTTTCCCTTTCTGTAGAAGCCTCAGGTCACCGCCCTTGCCCATGCCCACCACTCTACATAGATTCAACTCTGCTGAGCAACTTATTCTATCTTGAACCATGAATTTGCCAAAATCCCTCATTGCAGAAAATTCCAAGAATGAATTTGTCTCTCTCCTGGTGGGTGTTTTTTGTCCCTGGAGCTAATCACTGTTGTTGGGTTTTGTTTCAATCAGATTCACGGTCACTGACCTGAAAGATCAACTGAAAAACCTGCACGTGGAAGAGAAGCCTGTAGGAAAGGAAAGTGCTGATGGAAGTACGTGATGCTAGTCCTCTTGGTTGGAGCTGGTTGGGAATTTTCTGACAAAAGAGCTCTGTTGGCAAATGCTGGTTTGTTGAACCCAAAATGTTTTGGGAATGTGGAAGCATCTTGGGTTAGACAAAGTTCCACTGAATCACAGGTTCCAGTGGGAACCTGCCTGGTTTCTTGGTGGGTTGCTGAGGAGCCTGGGCTCCCAGGATCTGTGGTTCTGGGGTAGCCCCACCATGTGGACTGCCTGGGGTTCAAGGAACATGGGGCTTTCCAGGATCTGTGACTGGGCAGTCCTGCCATACCAGGGCTTCCAGGCTCTGTGCCTGAAAGCCTTGGAAGTCGTAGCTGTAACTGAGGCATAGAGTTCTGAGAACTCTTCTAAGGTCACTTTATTGGGCCCCCTCTCCAGATAAGTTACTAGGAATTAGTAAATAAATTAGTGGGAAGAAATTATGGATCTGGCTGACTTCTCTGTTTTCTTCATCTCGCTTATGATCCTGCTTGGATTGTCTTTAATCACAGTCAGAGATGGGAGCGCTTAATGCGGGGGCATTGCCTCCAGAGCATGTTCAGCGTGTCTAGTGCACATCCAGTCTAGGTTTCCGTGATTCAGGGTCTGGCTGTCCATCCCTTTGTTCTGTTACTTACACCAGCAGAGTAGGGGTACAATGCTATGAAACCAAAATGGTTGTATTGCCCAGGTGTCAGTGACAGCACAAAGGGGAATCAGGCCTGTTGTCTTTAACCATGAGCTCAGCTCTTGACTTACCCTGCTTGTTGGTGTGTCCCTCTCTTAGAGGGAAGCAATGATCTGAGAGAGGAGGAGGAGATGTTTTCTTCCTCCCTGTGTGACGATTCTGCCTCTGAGCTCAGTCTCACAGATGTCAGCTCGGATGAGCTCTCCAGCACCACAGAGATTAAGGAGCCTAAAGGTATGAAGAGTGTGGCTGTCTTAAGAGCCCTTGATATCCTAAGAATATAGTTTTCCGTGGGAATGTGGTATTAGATGTGTGGCTGCCTTAGGGTGGGGGATCTCTTTGTATGCCCAGTCCCTATTTTGGGTTCCTAAAAGTGTTTCAGTATTTGCAATGCCCAAACTAAGATCACACTCCCAATTTGACAGGAGCCCTAGGCCGTGCCCAATTTAGGTGTATGTATTTGACATCCAAAAATGGGCCTCAGCATGGGCTAATGGTGAGAGCATTGGAATGGGAGTCAGACTTCTTGGTTCTAATGACAGCTCTCCACTCGCTAACAGACTTACTTTCCAGGGCTTAAGTTTCCTTGTCTGTGTGTTGTCAGGCCTAACCAGGTGGAAGGTGCTATGTAAGCAGAAGTATTATTTTGCATAAAATGGAGCACCTTGCAGGCTCACATTTGTACTGTTGAGGGGCAGCCCTGAGAAGGGACATCATCTCCCAGCATGCAGTGTCCCAGAGGCCTCCCTTTGAATGCTGGTGCCTAGTCTGTGCAAGCTGCGTACTAACGATTGAGGCTGTTTGTGGTCTGCACCGTAGAACTGCACTTTGCCCTGTACCAAAGCACCTTATGCTGCTTGTTCTCTAATCTGACAAGGGAAATCTAGAAAGTTCGCTGTGATGCTTTGGGAAATCCATCTGCACAGCTTATGAAACAATTACTGTGCCCTTGTTAAGAAATTTTTGTATCCTGGAATGCTGTTATGTAAATAACAGATCCACCATAGTTGTCATGTCTCTTCAGACCAGGAATAATGGTGGGTGGTTAGAATTTAATGGTTGCCTATCCATGTGGAAACACCTGAATGACAATAGGTTAGTTGAGACCAGAAGATATTTTCCCCAATTCGTCTACAGGGAGTAAGGGGAATTGGAGAGAATGGAAAATTACCAGCAACAGGACAAAGACAAGTGAGAACAGTGGTGTTTAAACAGCCTACAAGAGCCTCATGGGGAGTTTGGGGCAGGAGAGGGGAAGGAGATAGACCAGCCAGAGGTGAACTGGGGAGAGAAGGCTACATGTTTCAGAAAGCAAGCCATGCAGTGCAGCAGAAGGACCCTGGACGACCCCTGAGGACTCTGATCCCAACCCAAAGAATGCTGTGTAGTGGTGAGGAAACTGAGGCAGGGAAATGTGTGTAGGATTTATTGTTTGTCGATCTGTGCAGTTAAGCAACGAGCAGCTGTGTTAGAATCCTTTGCAAAGTACCTGTGCATTTCATATTACTCCTAACATATGCCCCTGAAGAAGTAAACAGTTGACTCAGAAAGCCACATGACTGGTGTTCTGGGAGAGGAAGTGTTTCAGCTGGGGATAAGGGAGGTGGAGGAAGAGGAAGAGAAGCCTGAATGGCCATTACTGTTTCCCAGGGGCTGGGCAGTGGGCTGCATAATCACAGGTGTCAAGGGAGTGTGCTAGATAGTGGATCTGCACCCTGAGAGCGACCGTAGAGGCCCCAAGATAGGGACAGTACATGCTTTCTGTTCAGACTTTGGAGGCTTAAAACAGTCTGGTTTATGGCCAAGAGGGGCACTTGACTGGACCTATGATGCTGGCATCCAAAACAAGTAGGTCATGGTTAAAACAGGGGTGCTGTATGGGCAGTGCTGCCTTGCCAAAGACTAGCAGGGATGTTTGTGCATGTCTGTTGTTTGAGCCTCCCTCCCAGTCTTGTTTCAGGGTAACATTAAGTTGCAATATGAGGGCCAATTATACTAGTACTGCAACTACTAATACCTAGCATTCCCCAGTGGTGCCAGGAGGTCCGTTTTAATGTCACTTCATGTTTGGTTTGGTGCTGACACTTGGCCGGTGAGGTTAGGAAGGTGAAAATCACTGATCATCCCCTTCCTCCTCTCTCCCCTCCTCCCCCCCCCCAAAAAAAGTAAAGGCTTATCTTCCAAACTGTTTATGCCTTTGGATTTGATCATTGCTTCAGGATGTTTAAGACCCTTGCATTTGCATTAACACTTAGCCTTGGGGGAATTCCCAGGTCCAGGAACAAAAGGGTTAATATTCTTGTAAAGGAAATTCATGCCCTAGTTCAGTAAGATGCTTAAGATTCTTGTGAATGGGGGCTTTAAGGCATATGAAACTGCTTTGTGTTTTTTTTTCTAAGTACTAATCCTGCTGAGTCAGTCTTTACTAGTAAAGCTTCTACAATTAACAGCTTTGCAGAGGCAGTTGTAACATGTCCAGTTGCTGTTAGAATGTTACCTGAGCAATCTCCCCATGACACATCAAGTGGTTAAATTTCCTTCTCCAATATTATTTGCAGGCACATGCCAGGGATGGTGTTTAACACTTGATCAGCAAAGACCAGTGTCTGATAACATGCATAATTTTATAATAGAAAGCTAGTTATAAATATTTACTACTACTACTAATATAGGATATCCTAGTCGCACCCAGAGGCCATGATCGGAATTATAGTGGGGTGCCCAAAGACTATTGGCAGCCGGGTAGGAGGCAGGAGGCCATGATTAAACTATATATGCCAATACAAATTAGTCAAACTGATGTTGTCAGTGTTTGCGCTACTATTTGTATCTGCCTCAGTAGATGATGAATGGGCAATGTTTGGAGTTCATTGGTAACTACAGCAGCTGCAGATCAGCTTTGCTCCTCACTCTGTAGTTACAGGGAGGCTGCAATTTACCCTGGGACAGTTTTCCTAAATTGATGATTTGAGCCTCGGAGTCCAGACTATGGCTAACTCCTCTGCAATGTGTCTGTAGGATCCAAAGACATCTCCACGCCAAGCCTGGAGCTGGAGGAAGGCCCTCCCCTGGAGAAGGCTGGAAGCATATCCAATGAGGATCTCAGCAGTGACCTGTCTGACAGTCTGCCTGAACTTAATCTGAGTGATCTTTAATGCTTAGCCAAAGAAAACCCCCTTCTGTCAAATAAGAAAACAAATTAAAGGTGGAAAGGGAATTGGCCTCTCAAAATGGACAGGCTCCTCGTTTGAGCTGTCAGCCACTTGGGCAGCTGGGGTTGAAGGGATGTTGCAGAGGCCCAAAGAGATCCCCTTGCGGGGAGATGTGGGCTCTGCACAGCTGTTATCAGGCATGCAGAGTCTCCACTGACTTTCAAATACTCTCCGGAAGAAACGGATTGAGCTGTGTACCCCTGAGCTTTGGGTTGTAACTTTTGTTCTCTTTGTTAGGTAAAGTGCTGGGCATGTGTGTGGAGACCTGATCTGCCCTCGCTGCCTGGGTGGGGAACAGATCCCTAGTAACTGATCATAAAATCTGCTCCATCAGATAAGGTCCAGGAAGCCCCTAAGTGGCAGCTGTGTTTGCCAGGTGTGCTGGTGAATCCCTTTCCAATCAGGCAATTGAAATGGTCTAAAAAGCTCCATTCTTGGAACACTGTTTTCATGTCAATCATAAAGGGAAAATTGCTTTAATGCAGGAGAAGACAGCTGAAATGGAGTAAGGCTGTGGCATAAAATCCTGCCATTCCCATTGTTCAGGCTTCGCATATCTGGGGTGTTTTAAATAAAAGTTCCCTTTGTAACAACTTGATTTTATAACAATTACTTGATTGCCGGGGGGGGGGAGGGGGAAGAGGAAGGAATGGGGTGTGTTAGATGAGACTTGGATGATGAGAAGGTCCAGCAGGCAGTGCAGTAAAGGTGTCGAGAGATGAGCGAGAGGAGAGGAGGGGAGGAGTCCAAGGGTCTGTGAAAGAGGAGGGAGGCATAGATACCACTTACTTTTCCCTGCCTCCTCCCTTCTCCAAGATACCAGTATTGCTCACTGAAAAGTGGGTAGCAAAAGGAGATGGTATTGATTTGGGCAGAAGCATCTAGTGCAGTATGGCAGAGTTCAGTGTTAGGGCTTGTTTGAACAGCCATTAGAGGAAATAACTAGCCTGTTAATTAAATGCATTGTTGGTGCTAAACTGGGAGTAGCAGCAGTCAGGTGAGTCATCAAGGACAGACAGATCAGAAAGTGCTCCAGTGCCATTCAGTTTGTGCATTTGGGGAAGCATAATCCCAGTTCCCACACTCAAAGGGACAGCAGAGTTGGGCAGTGGTGACCCTGCTAGAGAGCTAGTGTGGATGCCACATTGAGCGTGATCTTGCAATGGGAAGGCTGCCAAAAAGATTGGTGCAGTGTGGTGAGAGTGGACCCTCTGTAGGTGACTCTGGTAAGATCCCAGCAATCATACTGGAGCACTGGGCATCTCCTTACTAGAACAATATTCCCAACCTGGTGGGAGTCCAGAGAGGAGCAAAGGAAACGAAACGGGGTTGATAGAGGGGCAGAGGTTAGCTCTGCTAATGTGGCAGGGCTTGGCGGAGTGATGGTGGGTGTGGGGTGGAGTCAGGCTTTATTTCAGGCACTAATATAGTGTGCTTCTCACTGTGGTAGCTTCACCCACTTCAGAAATTAAGCTGAGTGCAGTCAGCTTCTAAATGAGGAGCAGCTGCTTCCCAACTCCCCAGCTCTGCTTCCTTGAGAGGACCTAGTGGGTGAATGGCAGCCTCTAAATTCTGGCTGGGATACCAGAGCCTGCCTGCCTGGAGATGAGGCTTGGCTGTAGCCAGGCTGGGACTTGGCTCTGTCTCATGGCCTTGTATTTCAGCAACTGAAACTAGACAAGACACTGCAGAATGATTGTGCATTGCCCAGCATGTGAGCTGGGTGGTCTCTCAGAGCTTGCCCACAATTAGGCAGTCTGGAAAATGAATGGGGTCGTTTTCCCTGAAAGCTCCATACAGTCCCTTTTGGAAGATTCCTGAGTCCCCTTCCCTTCTACTTAGGCAGGCACAGACAGTGCTGAACTTATCTCTTAGAGCTCATGATGCTTTAAAAAGACAGGCAAAAATGTTGACCCCCTTTTTACAAATGGGGAAACGGAAGCACACAGCAGTTTATTACTGAGTCAGAGGCAGAGCTAGGATTAGAACCTAGGAATCCCGCACTAAATTCAATTGTCTGTAGCTGTGCCCAATAAAACTTGAGTTGCTGAGTCACACGAGTAGCTGAAAACTGATTGAGACATGTTCCAGAGTGTACAAGTGTCGTCTTGTTCCAAACAGAGCCTGTAATTTAGCATCTGGAGTTTTCTGTGGTTCTGACACAATGGCAAGTTGTCAGAACACCTTCAACAGGGCTGACTGCTCATCTCCCTTCAGCTCCTGGGAAAGCCTGTGTGAACAGGAACTCTTGCTCTCGCCTGCCAGAACTGTATGGGGCAACCAGTATATCCAATTTCAGAGTAAAAGTACTTCAGAAGGAGAGAGGATTAAAATGCAGGGGAAGGAGAAATTAGCCTATGGGAGATTAAGCAGCCACATGTCTAATATCCATAATTCCTCAGTTGCATTACAGTTCAAAGAGTGTTGGCTGCAAGAGCATATTAATTCTGGGCAGTTCATAAGGGAGAGACCTAGTTTACAGCCAGGGGAAATACAGGGTAATTTATTTACCTCTTTATTTGAACTGTGCATGTGGGGCTGGATTGAAGTGTGACTTCAGAGGGACTGGGAGGCTCTGCAGAAGCTGTCTTTAATCCCTTTATGGCTGTGACTGCCATTGTATCGGTGATCAACACTGTGCTGGATTCGTGGTTCAGGGGGCTACTACCCTGATTGTCCCATAAAAGGAAATGATTGTTGATTAAATAAGGCTAAAAATTGATAAATTACTTGTGCGTGCACGTGTGTGTGTGTATGAGCTGCTAGCCAGGGCCCTGTCTATGCTCAGATCAGAACTGCTGATCCCCATAAGATTTAAACATGGTTATTGCTGGTAACGGCCTATTGTTGCTAAATCAGCCTTGGCCGGGGACCTGATCACAATCTAGGTGTCTCTGGCCACCGGATTCCTATGGTACAGTGAACAAGACTAAGTGCATGAACCATTTTCTCAATCATTCTAAAGTCATTGCCAAACCTGGTTGTTTCTTGTAGCAGAGGTGGGAGCTAGCGTGCCCTCCTCAGCAAAGTGGAAGGGGGGTGGGGGAGAGGAAACTCTACTCAAATGCAGGAGACATGAGGGCAGCTCTAGCATAACTGGTTTACAGGGTTCTCAGTGCAAAACAAAACCAAAAACCACTCTGATGAGAATCTGTGAGCATTAACTGTGTTTGACCCTGAATGCAGCGCATGAGAGTTGGGGCCTAGTGCTGGTCATGGAGGAGGGATGGACAGAAGCTTGAACACCAGCTGGATGTGCGAGCAACGCAGGTGAGGATACCAAGCCTGCAGAGATGATCCGTACCTGCTCATAGTGGTAGGGGGCACAATAAAAAATTTACTGATAGTAAGTCTGATGTAGATGTTGCTGTTCTAAAGGAATGTATGTCCTGGGTCTCCTTGTCCTTCATAGCTGATACCAGGTGTCTCCTGGAGCCGTGCTTCTCCAAAGCATTCTGGGTGCTGCCGGTTCCCTTCACCTTCACTGAATGGAGAAGTCAAGGCCTCTGATACCATAGACTTAGCAGGAGATTGGGGCCTTTGGGGAACCATCTCCACGTGGCAGGAGACCGAGCTCCTTCAGTTTTCCCAAGTCCTCTGAAGTCTTTGCCCTCTTAGGGGAGACTTGGACCAAGGTTGATGGGGCACTGAATCTGTCCAGAAACAGATGTATGGGGTGGGGGAGGGTCTACTGATCTGACTCGGAAGCAGATCAAAGGGAGCACTCCATCATCCAAAAGTTCAGTGTGCTCTCTGGATGCTTCTGTGCTCTAGATTTGTGAGCTAGGCAAACACTTTTGGTACATATGGGATACCATGCTTGTTGTTGACCAGGATAGCATCTCAACAAGAGAGGTGGTGGTTGAAACCTGGTGAGCCAGGCATGCCCAGCCCTGCCAAATACACTTCCTGGAAAAAGGGGGGGAGGGGGAATGAAACCCCTCTCTGCTTAATTCTCTGCTAACAACACGTTAAACTAAAAGAGCAAATGTAGAACGTGCTCAGGCATGCACATGGTGGACACACTAGCACTCCATCTCAGGCTGAGGCAGTAGAGAGGGAACTGAGGGCAGTTCGCCTGTGCAGCTCTATGTACCCTTGGTGTGTGGCATGAGGTTGTATGGAGCATGTGTATGGGCCAGACTGATTGCTAACAGAACATCTCTGATCCAGGGCTTGAGAGGCATACATTCTGCTGGGTTCTCCGCTTCAGGTGCACGCTCCTCAAAGAACCTGATTTTATACATCACTTTTCATCTGAGAGAGTTTTGCAGACTATGCACTCTGATCGTGTCCCTGCTGCAGACACCCAGAAATTGGAGATGGAAAACAATAATGTAATTGTGAACTGTATTAGCTAAATCTATCAATTATAATTATATTTTAATTATAATTTAGCAGATAAACAGTACTAAGTCACTACTCCCATCCTTGAGCAGGGCAGAACTCTTCCCTGCACTGTATTTGTAGAAATGTAGGACCGGAAGGGACCTCAAGAGGTTATCTAGTCCAGGCCCCTGGGCTGAGGCAGGACTAAATAAACCTAGACCATCCCTGACCCGTGTTTGTCCAACCTGTTCTTAAAAACCTCTAGTGACGGGGATTCTGTAACCTCACTGGGATGCCTGTTCCAGAGCTTAACTCTCTTTAGAGTTATGAAAAGCTTTTCCTAATAGCTAACCTGAATCCCTCTTACTGCACATTAACCATCTTACTACTTGCTCTATCTTCAGTGGACGTGGAGAACAATTGAGCACTGTCCTCTCTGTAACAGCCCTTAACATATTTGAAGACTGTTACCGGGGCTTTGTCCAGCCTTGTTTTTAAAGGTGAACTATAAAGGAGAGGGAAGTGTGGTGGTGCTTTTTTTGTGTCTATGATTCATGAACAAGGCAAGAGAAAGGTATCTTTATTTCCCTTAAAACATTGAGGCCAAATTCTCCAGTGGAGGACAAGGCTGGGACAAAACTGAGACCATTCATGGCAGATGGGTCTGCCTCAGCACCCTTCAAATGCACATGGCTGGTTGAGTGAAGAGGCAGAAACTAAAAAGAGCCCAGCTAGGAGTGCTGGGCATGTGGAAAGACCCTTTTCTCTCCTTACAATCCTTCCTTGCTTTTAAATACCAAAAAGATTACTTTAAAACGCACAATTAGGTGCCCACACCCCCTGCCTTCCATACCATAGGCCTTTTGTGCATATTAGTGTCTCTAAGCGCACCCTCCCTCGCCCCCTGGACTGTAACAATCAGAGGCTTTTGTTAGGTTTGGTTATCTATCACTGGTTATGTTGAACAGCTCTTCTAGCTCTGAAGAGATGTTATTTAACTATTGCAGGGTTTTCTGTGCAACTGCAGATCTACTCAGCTCCATGTCCAGCACTAAGTACAGTGATGGTACACAAAGCCTCCAGCGTTTGTAACTTTATTGCAGAAAAATTCCACTAACAACATATTTGACAAAGAAAGTTGTACTTTGGTGTTTGGCGAGTTCTGTCTCCTCCATCCCCCCCCTCGGGCGAGAGATGCAGGCAGGGTAGGGACAGTCAGGCTTTGAGCTCCCTTTGAGCTGGGTGCAAAGAGACTCAGTCCATCCATGACAGCTCCACTGACTCCATCCTGGCTGAAACTGGCGTAAGTGGAAGCTTGGCTCTTTCCATCAGGACTGTGTGTGCCAGAAATGAGCGGACCCCCACCCTTCAGCTAGGGAAACAAAGCTGCAGCCGCAGGAATGTTTCTGCACACAGATATTTCCCTGAGGTGGCAGCCGTGTTTCCCTAGCTGGAGGGCAATGGGGAATTCCGTACCGGTGGAAACTGCCCTCTAAGTGTCATACAATAATTTAGAAGAGGGGGGGGAATATAATCAAATGCATTCCCTCCTCCAGGTGTCCTTTTGGGTGTGTCTCGGCACAGGTAATAGACCCCAGTCTACAGCCAACAGGAAAACCCTAACTACTGCATGATTTCTTTCACCAGCTACTTCCACAGCCACAGTGCAATGCAGGGAGTGGGGATGTCACCTTCTCCACTTCAGCTGCCCTGCTTCCAGAGGACCAGTTCTCCAGCTGCATGGCCTGAATAATCCTCATGAAAGCCAAGGATAGGATTGATTTATGTCCTGCCCGTGGGAGACGAGCATGGCTGTGAAAATGGTGCAACTGTGTTCATGGGGGACAGGGGCCTAGCCAAATGAGATGCTGCCTGCCCCCAACTCCTCCTGACTTTGTTGGGAGCTGTGGCTGCTGCTGGCCTGAGGAAGCATGAACGCTTGCTGCCTTCGAGCCAGGATGGCAGTCTGAGACCTGAGAAAAATAAGGCTTTTTGTTTTAGACCAACTACCCCAGCACCATTCTCAACAGCGTGAACTTGCCAGCCATTGCCCAGGTTCTCGGTGGGTGCTGCTCCCGGGTACAGCTCAGCGGGACATAAGGGGAGCCTTCAGAAGACTTACTTAACAAGACAGGAAAAAGAAATAGGCATGAACCACTGTATGGGAAGAGAGAAGACCTGGAAACCCCTGCGCGTGTGTGCGTGCTGGAGAATAGGGACTGGTGGTAACACAGAACAGGAAAAAAACCCACCCAGCCTCTCTCCAGATGCACACGTGGAAAAGACGCATCCTGCCCAACATGCTAACATCGGTCCCTAGGGAGCCCAAGGGCAGCTGGCTCTCCCCCAAACCCGCTACAGCGTGTAGCTGTTTGTTACGCCACTACAAGGAGACACGAGCAGAGCATGTGCAGAGTGAGCAGCCTCTGGGATTGTTTGAGGGATGCCAAAAGCAGGGAAGCAGCACTGGCTGATGCCCAAACACAGCACGCTGACTTTCGTTTACATGAACAACGGTTCTGAGGAGTGGGGGACAAGGCACAAAACAATAGCAAAGGCTTGTTCGGCGGTGAGGGGTATAAAGTGCCCTGCCATGGGAATCTTCCCCTCATGGAGAGCCAGCAAACCACCCCAGGAAGGCCCTTGCCCAGGGGCAAGGCTGTTTCGCTACTGAACTGAGGAACTCCCCACCTAGCAGTACTGAGGAGGGAAGTCACGGTGCAGTCAGAGCTCAGACAAGGTGGTCAGTGCAACAAGTGACTGTCTGGTACCCAGGAGAAGGGCGTGCCTCAGCGTGGGAAGGGACTGTGCTGCGACAGCCTCACCTGCCTGCGGGGAATGGTTTTGGGTTGTGCTGCTGCTTAGAGGGAAAGAACCAGGGACTTTATTTTCTTTTGAGACACACAGAGTTCCCCCCAGACAATGCTACACAAGCCCCGGTTATGTCTCTTCCCTCCCTCTGCAGCGTGATGAAAAGCCCCCAGATTTCCCCTGCCACTAGGGGCACATTCTCTTCCAGAAGCCACTGGGCTGTTTTTCTGGGTGGCAAGGAGGGGGTTGCAATTTACCACAGCCCTGCTAGATTCTCTGGGAATTCAGGAGCAGATCCCACCACTGAAGTTGAAACAGGAACATGTGCAAAAAACCACAAAGCAAGAGGGAGCCAGGGGGAGCCAGCCAGGCCCCCTGCCCCTCTGTCTCCCGGTGGGAAGTAATGCTCTCCTTTGTTTGCCTTGTGCTGACTGACACTGCATCTCCTTACACAAGACGCACCTGCCCTTGGCCTGTGACAGAAGCAGCTTCTGAGACTTCCAGGCGAGTCCTCTCCAGAGATTGTTTGCAAAATGTCAGCTCTGCCGTCAGGCTAAAACACAAGCCTAAAAGCCCATCTCCCCGGCATTGTGAGGAGGGTCGGGATGCTTAGAGCATGGAGAGCAGAGGGAAGGGCGAGTGCTGGGCTCTAACTGACTCCAGCTCTCAGAATAAACTTTAAAACCAAACTTTTACAAAAGTGTAAAACAAACCAACCAACCCTCCCATCTGCAAGGAGTGTTTCAGTCAAGTGCAAAAATCAGAGCTGAGTTCCTCCATCCTCAGAGGCCCACTGCACTGGGAACTCCAGCATGCCTCCAAACCTGGCTGGAGGCTCCTCTTCCGGCTGCCTAGTAGCTGTAGAGGGAGAGGGGCGTATCCTCCATCATGTCGTCCTATGAACCAAGTAGAAAAACATGCAACATAAGCATCTGTCATGCCGTGGCGTGGAGGGGGATTGAGATAGATCTGGGGTCCTACCGCATCCAAAGATGGAGTCCAGCTCCACAGGCTCTCCATTCACAGTTCTGCTTCACCATTTCCAGCCCCTGCGCTCCCCGAGCAATGCCTCCGTTAGCCCTTCGCAAGGGATCGCCCTCTCTGGAGCAGCAGCCTTCCCTTCCTGCCATGGCCTTTGGAGGGGGCCAGAGGAGGCGGGTATGGAAAACAGGGCTGGGAGATGCCCCTATACCTATAATGGCATCCTTCTGCCCGCCCCACAGTCCCACTCACGCAGTTCAGATGGCAAAGGAGTGTCTCATGGAGAGCCCCAGTTTCATGCTGCTCTCATACGACTGTCCCAGCCTCTCTTTGGAGAGGTTCTGGGACCAGGATCCCTCTCCCTCATCCCCCCTGGCCACCACCAGTCCAGCCAGCCAGGTTTCCCATCAGCAGGATTCAGTTCAGCAGACGGGTGGCCTCTGCAGAAGAACATGAGGCAGATACCAGGCCGCTATCAGCCTGAGCTGTGAGGTCCTAGGATCGTGAATGTATTGCTGTTCCTCTGGGGCGTGGCTAGACAGGACGACCAGCACGAAACGGCTACTCCCTGTAACTGTGGTTCTTTGAGATGTGATGCAGATGGGTGTTTCCCTGAGGCGTGTGCATGCCCAGTGCACCAAAGCAATTTGCCTAAAAGTACCCATAGAGGGATGACACTCACGCCTAGTGGCCATACCTACTCCCCCGGCTCCATCTCTCTGACCCTCCCTCAGTTCCTTCGCTCTGAATGCCCGGATCCGAGAGTCCAGTGCAGAGGGGACAAACAGTGGGTCATGGAATACACGTCTGCATCGCATCTTGAAGAGCCACAGTTCTAGTAAGTATCCGTTTTGTCATCTTCAAGTAGATGCAGATGTGTATTCCTCTTCAGAGATGCAAAGCAGTGCCCCTTATATGACACTTCAGAGGCTCAAAGCAGTACCCCTTACCCTCAAGAGGCTGGGCCCAGAGCCTACCTAAACAGGGACTGCAGGACCGCTCAGCTAGCATCCGCCCTGGAAGATGAAGTTATGGCATAATGGTTTGTGAACGTATGTATTGATGACCATGCAGCAACCTGCAAATGTCCAATATGGAAATGTCAGAGGAACGCGAAAGACATTGCTTGCCCCAAGTAGAATGAACTCATACCCACCGAAAGGGTATAGCCAAAGCTATTTCAGATGCTGTCCTGAGCTTATCCATTTGGAGATCGTCCATGAAGAAACCACTTGACTCGTCATGTGATCTGTATATGACACACACAGGCAAGACGAAGCCTGAAATGGTTTAGTCCAGTCTAGACAGACGACTAGACATCATCTGTCATCTGCAGTATGGAGACGCTGCTGCTCTGAAGAGGAATGCGGCTTAGGAAAGAACTCAGGTAAATGTGCTGCCTAGTTCAATTGTAACTGAGAAACCACTTTTAGACAAAAGTTTTGGATGCGGTTGGAAAGTCACTGTCTTTGGAGAACTGTGTATAAGGAGGCCCTGCCATCACAGCCAGCAACTCGCACGCTCTCCTTGTGGATGTTATCGCTACCAGAAGAGCTGTTTTCTGACACAAAAGTGGAAAGGGGCAAGATGCCAGAGGTTTGACTGGACATCCCATTAAGACCACTTAAGGACTAAGGCAGGTTCCCACAGAGGAACCAGCTCTCTGACTGGGGGATGTAGACGAAGAAGCCCTTTTAAGAATCTTGGTACCATGACACTGGAGAAGCCTGATCTTCCCAGAATGGGGAGATGAAATGCAGATACTGTTGCTGGATGCACTTTCAATGAACTAAATGCAAGCTGCAATGACTGAAGGTGCAGCAGGTACTTCAAGGTATCCTGGATATAGGCCAGTGATGGTTGGATGGATTCTACAGCCTAGGGACCATATCAAAAATGGCTTCCATTTCACTGAATAGGTCATCCTGGTGGAGGGTTTTCTAGTGTAAAGGATTTGGACAGCTGCCGAATGCCACTCTTCCTCTTCATTCAGCTACACAGCAGCCACACTGTGAGAAGCGGGGAGCTGAGCAGTGGATGCAAGGTGCGGCCTTTGTTCTGAGTGAGTAGGGATGAGGAGGAAGTGGCAAGCGAGGCTGAACAGACAATGTGAGAAGGTCAGAGAACTAGTACTGTCTCGGCCCTGCCACGACAGTGAGAATAAGTGTGGTCTGATTCACGTTGAGCTTTGAGAAAGACCTAAGGGTTGATCAGGGTCACAGGAAAGAGAGACTGGAGAGCCGACTGCCACCTGAGGTGGGAAGCGTTGAAAAGGGAGCCTGGACTGAGGCCCTCATGAGAGCAGAACAGATATTTCCTGTTGTCCCTTGTAGTGAACAGGTCAATAGTCAGGATGTCCCAAGCTGTGAAGAATACCCAGAGGACACTTGTCTCCAGGGACCACTGGTAACTCCGGGAAAAATACCTGTTGAGATGGTCCACAAGAAGATTCTAAAGCCTGGGCAAGTGAATGGCTATCGGAGTAATGTTCTCCTTGATGCAGAACTGCCACCGCTCGATTGCCTCTAGGCAAAACAATCTGAAGGGCGCTCTCCCTTGTTTGTTCATACAATACACCGCAGTCATATGTGAACCACCGAGTCTTTTGACAGGCATGACGTAGACTGTAGATGGCCTGAAGCTCCAGCACACTGATATGGAGTGAGGCCTCCTGCTCCGACCATAGTCTCTGTTCTTTCAGCTCTCCCAGGTGCGACCCCAACCCATCAGGGAGGCGTCAGTAACAACTGGTCCAGTTGGTGAGGACCAGATAAAGGGAACATATTGGCAAACGTACTCTGGACACATCCACCACTCCAAGGAGTCCAGGACCAGTGGAGGAAGATGAACCAGTCTGTCTAAAGGGTGAAGATCAGAAATAGTAGATCATCCTGAGGCATATTTGAAGGGGGCTAAGGCACAACCTTGCAAACGGCACCACTTGCGTGCAAGCGGACATAGAGCCTCAGACACGTCCGACCTGTTGTGGAAGGGCTGAGACTGCAGACTAAAGCAAAGACAGTGAATTGTCTGAAAACGGTCGGTTGATAGAAATGCTCTTGACATTGTGGAATCTAACAGGGCCCCAATGAACTCTATTTTCTGAGTGGGAGCCAAAACTGACTTTCTAGTGCTTAAAATGAGATCCAGAGGGTGGAGCAAGCGCACTGTAATGCCAACAGGAACAAGAATGTCCTCTCTGGAGTTGCCCCTCAGTAACTAGTTGTTCAGATACGGGAAGATGTGAATTCCCTTCTTCCTGAGATATGCTGTAACAACCACCATGCATTTGGAGGACAGAAGAGAAGCTGAATGGAAGCACTGTGTATTCAAAGTGGCGTTACACCACCAGGAACCAAAGGAACTTTTTGTGGCTTAGCAAAATTGCCACATGTACGGAAATTTCCTGAAGGTCCAGAGCAGCAAACCAGTCGTTCTGAGACAACGCAAAGAGAATAGTCGATAATGACTGTTCAGAACCTCATCTACCTGATATATTTGTTGAGGCTGAAAATGTTGAGGATGGGTCTTATTACTCCTATGGATCTGAGTACCAGGAGTAGAAGACAAGACCCCGGTGTTTCAGCAGAAGCTCCTCCATTGCTCCCAAAGCTAGCAGAAAATCCTCCTGCTCGAGAAGCAATATCTCATGAGACAGTCCCTGAAGAGGGACATGGAGGAGGTTTGGAGAGGAACTGGATAGCTTAACCTGATCTGTCAGTGCTTAGGACCCAGCTGTCGGTAGCAATCAAGTCCCAAGCATTGTGAAAGCGGGCCAGCCTGTCGCCAAAGAGGGGAGATGAGGAGGGAGAAGCAACAACTTAAAGAGTGCTCTGGACCAGGGAGTCAAAATGGGCACTTAGAGGGTTCCTGGGAGAGCATGTGGACTGGCTGAATCCCAAGACCAACTGCTTCCTCCTGTGGGAGCTATGTCCCTTTCTGGGTAGCTTTGGTGGAGTGAAAATCGAGCTAAATGTGCACTGCAGACAATGCTGGCATCCTTGAAGGAGTGTACCATCTTGTCAGTTTTGTCCAAATCCTCAAGGGCTTGCTGGACGTTGGAGGCAATGCCCAAATTCTGCAGCCAGGAGGCCCTCCTCATAGAGCTTTTCCATGTGCTTAGCTGCAGGCAGTACCAAGCCGGCTATTCCAGAGGGCCTTCGCCGGTTCAAGGAGTGTACCACTGCTAGGGAGGGTGACTCTTCCAGGGGCAGACAGCTGCAAGATGTCCACCAATTTGTAGGTGTTCTCTTGCAAGAACTCCACTTGGATACTGAGGGAAGCAGCTGCATGCCACAAAAGGCCTTGGTGCGCCTTAATCCTCCAGTATCGGAGGGAAGGATGAGCCAGGGAGCACAGCAACATCTGGAGATGAAGATAAGGCCCTCAGCCGAACCCAAACTGGATCCTGTTCTAGGGTTGACGGATCTGGATGGGACAACTACAGAAGCTACACAGTGCCCAGGCCTGCGGCGGATCAACAATCACCACCGCAGGCCTGGCCAGTGATTTCATCTTCAAGCGAGATGGAGTGGGACCTCTGCAATGGAGGAACACCCACAGATGCCATGGAGGCCCCTGGCATGGATAAGGCTTTGGGAGCCACTAGACACTGGGCTGGGGTCTCTGTCCCAACCACGAGAAGAACATCAGTTCCGATACCGATACTGGTCCATCAAAGGCCCCCAGGGCTGGTCAGGTAACGGAGAGCAGGATGACAACGACCCTGACTGAGATACTGAGGAGCCTTGGGATCCTGGGGCATTAAGGGCAGAGCGAGACCGGCAGAAGCGAGTGACCACTCTGACTTGTCCGTTGCCCAGGACAAGGCAGGAAGTGGCGCTGCTGCAGGAAGCGGGCCCTGTTGGCACCGAGCATGCCCGTGATGGAAGTGGCATCGGTTCCAAAGTCAGCAGCGGTGTGGGAGTGTTTGACGGCACTAGTGTCGAAAACCACGGCGGAAGCATTCGCAGTGTCGACTGCACATGGTGCTGGGGAGATTCCCGCTACCAGGGTCCCCCACCATGCTGACGCTGCTTCAGGCTCTGCTTCTATGACCTGTGGAAGGGAAACATTGGGGTGCGGTTCTGACAGACCTGAGGGTTCAGAGGCTCATTCAATCAACCGACGGGGCTATAGACGACACAGCCCTGGAGCAAAGGAGGTCTGTAGCTACCTGGTATACTGCTAACATAGAAACAGTCGGTCCGTCATCGGTACCAGACTCAATAGATGCCCGGAGCCAGAACCCAGTCATCAGTACAGGGTTTCAAAGTTCCCTACTCAGAAGGGTTAGAGAGATTCGCACCATCCCACGTGGCGGTACCGGCTCTGTGCCAGTCCCTGCTTTCCTTGGGGGAGGCAGAAGAGTCACCCCAAGATCTGGAGCAGTCTGAATTGGTCTCACGCAACCTTTTCCTCAGCACAGTCAACAGGGAAGGGCTCCTCCGCCTCTTCGGAGAGTTGCCTGCTCCGGAACGTGAAGTGACAGCACTCGGAGTCCGAGGGAGACCTCCAACCCACCCAGGGACTCGGTGCCAAGGGCCCGAGTCAGCTGAGCCCATTTCTGGACCATCTGCAGATCGCACAACACTCTAATGTAAGCCTCACCGAGACAGCGTGAGCACCACAGGTGGGCACCGCTCCCACGGACAAAGGACAATGTTAAACCCCGGGGAGGGCATCACCAAGGGAGAGAAATACAACATGCACGAAGGGTACCACTAACTAGATACACAAGGGAAAAACTAAACTAGTCGTGAGGTTTTGACCATGCCGATCTCTGACCCCAGCCCACGGGCAGTACGAAGGAACTGAAGGAGGGTCAGGGCAGCTCTGGCTCATGTAGTTAGGGGAGGGGCTATGCCCACAAGGCACGTGTGCTGCCCCTTTACAGGTACTGCTAGGCAAACATCTCTGGCTCCAGTGCGCAAACATGCCTTCACAGAACACATGGCTCTGGCTACTTGAAGAACGTTGTATCCCAAAAGCTAAAACAGAGTGATCGCTTCACCCACCGTGGAAATGCAACCTCTGGAGAGGGTGGGGGCGTCATGACTGCTGTTTAACAGCCACCTAGGAATGCTGCATAAGCACATCAGGGCAGGAAGGAGGAAGAATATTCAATCCACTTGAAACCCTGGAGAGGGGGAGCTAAGGAGGTTAGGATGTAGGCACCCAAGCAGGCATGTACGCTGCCTTCACGCCATCTGTCTTCTGGAATGGGTGGCAAGGTGGATCCTGCTCCTAAGTCTCCTCACGTCCCCTGGCAACGAACTGTCCAGATCCCAGCCCAGGCCCAGCTCTCCGTCCCCTCTTCCTTTGCAGGAGCAGTGATCCAAATTCATTCTGCGTGGCTTGGCACCATCGCTGCTCATATGGCCGGAAGGGGAGCTGCAGCTCAGCCTGGCCACGTGGCTGGGAGCCAGCCATGGCTTCAAGGCACAGGGGCCCCGAGCATGGCCGGCAGGGTGGGGGTGACACTCACCATGGGCAGATCCTGCAGGCGCCGGAACTCCATCCGGCTGTTGCGCTGCCGGTACCTCAGGAAGCCCACCAGGGCGAGGATCCCCACCATGATGACAAAGAGGGAGATGACACCGATCATCAGAGGGTCAGCCACCACCGCGCCGGAAACTGCAGAGCTGGGCAGGTCTGCAGGCAGGAGAAGGTAAAGCCTCAGGGCACGCCCCAGGGCTGGAGCAGCCAATCCTTGTCTCCTCCCTGGGCGTGGCTCCTGGCTCAGCCACGTCTCACAGCACCACAGGGGCTCCCCCCACTCAAACCCACAGGTCATATTCCTCTTCCGTACCCCTATACTTGCTCAGTAACTGGGGGGGAGAACAGAGATGGGTGCACGTGGGGGCCTAGAGAGCATTTACCTTGGTCATCGTCTCCCACATCTAACACAGCAGCCTTCTCGTGCATGGAATCGGCTGACGGCCGCATGACAGCTGTTGTGGCTGCCCTGCTGGTGGGGGCAGCGCTGTGGGTTACCGTGGTGGTGCTGGGGGTGGTAGTTGCAGGTGTGCTTCCTGTTGTCATGGTAGCAGAGACTGTCGTGGGCCCTGGGGTGCTTTGCCCTGTGGCATTCTCATGTGCTGTTTGGGCCGTGGGTTCAGGATTCCCTGTTGTGGGACCCAAGGTGTTGAATGTAGAAGGCTCCACCTGGGCGCTGCCTGGAGTTGCTACAGAGACGAAAAAGAGCCAGTTATTCTACAAGCTGAATCTGCCCGTTCCCACCCCGCGCTGCCTGGGACGAGAGCAGGATGGTAGGAGACGCTACTGGGGCCTCAGGGACATGCCCAGCCCCTTCTGGCACGGCACAGCCCCATGCAGCACCACACGTGAGCAGGACAGCCTGGGTGCGGCCAGGGCGGAGGGGCCATGCCCAGCTCCTGGCCTAAGCCCATAAACAGCTTCCATTTTCAGAAAGCAGCGGCTTGGCTATGGTAGCTCTGGAACGTCCAGCTCCCTGGGACCCGCCACCACTCGTAGACCTTAAGGTCAGACGGGACCATTATGATCATCGTGTCTGAGCTCCTGCACCACGCAGGCCCCCGAGCCTCGCCCAACCACTTCTGTGCTGTTGCTGGCCAGGGTGGGCAGGACCACCCCCGCCCCCCCCGGCAGGACTTTGGGGATGCATAAGCTCCTCTTGTGCGCTTGGGGGGTTGGTGCATGCATGACAGCAGCAAGGCAAGCTGGGCTGCCGGAAACTGCTCTGCTTGCAGCACTCTCTGCTCTAGTGTCTCTCAGAGATCTTCAGGGAGCCAGCAGCGAGGCCCCAACGTCCCTTCTACTTTGTGCTGAGCTGTTCAAAAGGGCACGAGCTGTGTCTCTGGGCCTTAGAGCAGAGTGGGGTGGGACATGTGTGCAAGGCTTAAACTGGGCGAGGCTTGGGAACGCAGCTCCGGCCCTCCCAGGCTCATGGGCGGATTCCCCCACCAAAGGTTTCTTTAGAACCAATGAAAATTTAATGCTGCTGGAGTTTGAGACTGACTCTGAAAAGGTCATTAACCATGCCCCATCCTCCCCACCACCTCAGTGTGCCTCTCCATGTGGCCACCAAATGGTGCTTGTGTCCTAGCAGAGGAATCCCCGCAACAGCGTCCCAAAAGGAAGAGCAGGGATCCCCCTGAGTCTGCGTACGTGCTTCACTGAGAGTTACCGCACCGAAAAGGGCGCCAGGACTGTTGGTCAGGAGTAAGTTACATGAGCCAATGGGCCAGCCGTGACCCTGTCTTGCAGGGAGCCCATCTGCTGCTTCAGTGACAAATGCCATACAAGTTAATTGTCAAATCAATACGTGTTTGTCAGAGAGACAGAGCCCAGCGTGTGTGGAGCTACACAGGTCTCAGCTGGCCTGGAAGCCCCTACCTAGTCAGCTGCAAAACACAGAAAACCCAATCAGCAAGAGTCCCCATTCCCGATGCAACCCAATGAGCTTTTAGGGCAGCACGGCAGACCAGGGAGTGCACGGTAGACAGCAATCAGCGCTCTGGAAACGTCAGGCCAGAGAAGAGAGATTACATTGGCAGCTGGGCCCTGCTGCCATTCCGGAACCCAGCATGCAGCGCGCTCTGTTGCCCCGAGCCACCTAGCCACACAGCATGCTGGGATTTTCCTCACTGTTTCTGCCTGGTGATGTAGGAGGGCTTGGATCTATTCCACATGACCTAAGTTAGGGGTTGCTCGTGGGAGCTGCCAGCCCTACACACCAGGTGGGACGCAGCTGCTGCAAACCTTTCCCACTTGCCCTGCAGTCAGGATCTCCCAGGATCACACCCACGGCCCAATCCTGTGAGGTGCTGAGGGCTCCCTGCCCCACCCCACAAAGTCACTCAGAACAGAAAGGCACACAGGACTGGCCCCTGAGTCCCCAGGCTGGGTGTGCTCTGCTGTGCGAAGAGGCACTCCCTACACACCGGTCGTGACAAGCCTCACCCAGCTCCTCCTCCGGGGGAGGATGCGTTGGAGCCCCAGTGGTGGCCCCCGTCGGCCCCGTGTTGCTGGAGGACTCTGTTCCTTTCTGGCCAGGCTGGTTTTCTTCAGTGGTGTTGAGGGTCGGATCTGGAAGGGGGAGCTCAGAGCTGCTGTTGGCCAACAGATTCTCATCCAGAGGCCCTGTTGTAGCACGGGCTGAGGGGGCTGTGGCAGGACTCTGCAACCTGGCGGCCTTGTTGGTAGCTGCCTTGGGATCAGGCAGGAGGGAAGATGGCTCCAGCTCGTCAGGTTGGGGGCCGCTGGCACTGGGCTGCAGGGTGGCCACGTCTTCATTGGCGCTAGTCACAGGTGAGGCTGTCGCCTTCGGGCTGAACCCACCAGCCTCGCTGAGTGGAAGTGAGCCTGGCATGATGCTGGGCTGAACTGGTGCTCCGGGCTGGCCCGTCAGCGTCTCCTGCCCATCTCCTAGTGCAGGAAAGAACAAGAGAGAAATGCTGAAAGGAGTGAGGTCCCTGCCACATGAGATCAGGGAGCCAGAGTGTACACTGCCTGCTGGTGTGGCTGAATAGGGAGGGCAGGACTCAATCCCCACCTGGCACATGCTGTGTACAGCATCGCACAAACACCAGGGACCAGAGGAGGGGTTAGGTGTCTACCTAAGGCAGGACTCCTGATCAGATGGAGCCACATCCACTCTACTGTCAAACCTCCCGTTGTGATCAGGCTCTGCAGGAACCTCTCCACTCTCGCATCAAAACTAGGATTTCAGTAAGAAGAGTACGTTAGCCACAATTCCACAGCCAACAAAGAGACCACCGCAGAAAAAAGACATTCTGGTTAAATGGGGAAGTGAGGGCACCATTTAGAAATAAAATTTTTAAAACGTCAGAAAAGGACAAAAAGGGGAAATAGATAGCAATCATAAATCAGAGGTTATGAAGGGTAAAATATTGATAAGGGAAGCTAAGGAGACCAGGGCTAAGGAAATTAAAAAGGTGTCTAAGCATATTAGAAACAAGGAATCTTAACTATGATAGAGGCTCATTACTAGATTGAGATGGTAAAATCGTTACTAATGATGCAGAAAAGACAGAAGTGTTCCATAAATATTTCTGTTTGGTATCTGGAAAGAAGCAGGATGATGTAATCACATCATATGAGGATGGGAAACTACTTTCCAGTCCCTTGGTAACTGAGGAGGATGTTAGACAGCATCTACGAGCGATAAACATTTTAAAATCAGCAGGCCCAGAGACCTTGCACTCAAGAATTCCAAAAGAGCTGGCTAAGGAGATTTCTGGCCCACTAATGTTAAATTTTAATAAACCTTGGAATAGCAGGGAAATTCCAAGACTGAACGAGTGCTAATACTGTGCCAATGCTTTATTCAAGAAAGGCAAGTGGGATGACCCCACTGTAGTACAGGTTGATTAGCCTGACATCCATCCTGGGCAAAATAATGGAAAAGCTGATGCAGGATTCAATAAATTACTTATGGCAATATAATTAATGCCAGTCAACATAGTTTTATGGAAAACAGGTCTTGTCAAAACAAAGCTGATTTCACTTTGTGATAAGATTAATTTGGTTGATAAAGATAACAGTGTAGCTGTAATAATACATTTTGTACTGCATTTGATTCAGTACCACACGTCACTCTGAGTTTAAAATATTAGCACTATACGATATCAAAACACATATTGCATGGACTGAGAATTCGCTAACCGACAAATCTTCAAAGCATCTGTCAACAGGGAATCATCATTGAATGGGGTTCTGCAGGGATCAGTACGAGGCCTGACGCTATTCCATGTTTTCATCAGTGATTTGAAAGTAAATATAAAATCACTTGATAAAATATGTGGCAGACGCAAAGGCTGGCAAATGGCAAATACTGAGAAGGACGGCAGTCATACAGAGCAGAGCATGCTGGATGACTCAGTCAGCTAAAACAAAATGTGTTTTAATACAGTCAAATGCAAAGTTATGTATCTAGGAACAAGGAACGCAACCCATACTTACAGAATGGGCCAGGATCCTGGACAGCAGTGACTCTGAAAATACAGCCAATACTTTGCATGTCCTTAAAGTTAAGAGCATGAATAATACCACTGATGGCAACTGCACGTGTGTAAATATTTGCAGTTCTGGGGCCACACAGGGGAGCCCAAGTTGGTCCACCTAACATATTGAGAGGCCAGATGGTGTAAGTTACACTCACATAGGCCTTGCTCTGATTCCAAGCCCTCAGTGGCCTGGCACCAGTACAAACCCTTAGTGTAGGTAAAGCTCACTGCAATTTGCATCAGCCCATTGTAGGCTGGTTTCAAGAGCTTAGCCCTCATGCCTCCCTTACAAACCTGGCTATGGAGAAACGCTGCCAGCATCCTGCTGGGATCTCCTGATGGGCCTGAGGGGACAGTGACGGCAGCGAGGAGAGACTGCATGTTAAAAGGCATGAGAGAGAGAGAGAGAGTGACCCTGCTCAACAAAAAGCGCCACTCCGAGGTCTTAGAGGGAAGGTGATTTCTGGGGAGAGCCTGATGGAGCTAAATTTACATAGGCGAAAAGAAATCCTACTTACGGGGTTGTGAAAGCCCTAGAACTATCTGAAGGGAAACGTATGGAAGAGAAGTTAAGATCTTGCAATAACGGGGGTTAAAAATACAGAGGAGTAAGTAGGGGCCCTGGAGACTGGCAGATGGACCCGCTAAGCCCACGATGTGTGAAATTCTAAAATGGCCCAGGTGTCCTCTGACAAGAGTCCAGCTGGGTCCAAAGTGTTGTGTGCCTACCACTACCCAGCCCTGCTCATAAGCACTGGGTAAGATGCCAGAAGTTCCTGAGGCCAAGCTAGGCAGTTCTCAGCCTTCCAGCCTGGGAATAAGCAGATCTTCCCACCATAAACACCCACCCACTGCTATATATACACACACCCAGGACTGCACAATAAACAGGAAGTACTTGTGTGGGGGCAGGAGGGGGATGGCTGGGCCAGCCCTGCTGCAGACTCAGGAGGCCTCTTACCATAAGGGAGCTGCTCAGAGATGCGTGCAGATGCTCCCCCAGCTGGCTAGCTGGAAAAGGGGGAGGATCAGCTTTTCCTTTTCAAGGCCAGGGCAGTCTCCCAGGTGGAGGGCAGACGAGCAAAGTGCCTCTAGGTTCCAAACTTCATAAAAGCAGCTGGGACCAAAGCAAGGTGAGGGTTAACCCAGGAGCTCCCGCCTCTCCGGTGCCAGCTGCATAGCTGTTTAGCTCTAGCTCTGCATCAGACTGGAAGGAGAGACGCTGCATGCTGAGGACATGCTGGGCATGTCTTCCCTCTTTAGGGCCCTGAGTCCCCAGTGCTCGACTAAGGTGGGCTGGTTTCAGGAAAGTTTTGCCCCCAGACCTGACAGGTGGACTCAGGGCTTGGCGCGAGGCAAACATGCTGTTGCTCTGCGTCTTAGCAGAAGGACCATGCCACTTGGGGCTGGCTGAACAGAGAAAGGGTCAGCCTGACTCTCGCGCCTTCCATCACAAAGCAGGCTGGGAAAGGGGAGGAGCCAGGGGCCCTTGAAATACCAGCTCCTCTGCCTTCTTTTCAGCCAGTTGTGGGGCAGCTGGCAAAGAGGGCTCATGGCGCTGGCTTGGCTGACTGTGTGCCTGGGAGTCAGCGTATGCAGGTAGGGGCTTGCCTACTTTTAAGAGCCTGCTGGACTGCGGGAACTCTTAGAGCTTTATATTGCTTTGGGCAGCTGGTCTCGGCTGTCTCATGGGTGCAACGGACCCCTTGGGTTTAAGAAACCTCTTCATCTGTCCCTTTATATCCCACCCCTTCCCCACTGGGCAGGGCCCTCCTGACACTGCTGGGGGTCGTACACCTCAAAGGCAGGCCTTACGGCATTTCAGTCTGCGTGGAGAGAGCAGAGGAGGGGGAACTGCCTGGCGGTGCTGCGGGAGACATGGCTCCCAGAAATGCCCCCTGGGATGCTGCTCACACAACAGCCAGGGGGGTTCTCTCCTCCCTGCAGAAACGCTGCCTGTGAGCCTCCTTCCTGCAGCGGGGAAGGAGGATACGGAACTCGTGGGGTGTCTGGGTGAGACGGGCTGGATTTTGTCTCTTCTTGCTGCCCCATCAAGATCACGGAGGTCTGTGGCCCAAAGGGATCCGTCCTTGAAACAAAACTATTTAAACACTTCCAACAGTTTCTAAATCCCTGTCGCTGTTTCAATCTATTAGCTTAATACGGCAAGAGTCCCCTCTCCGCAGGGATGGGGCCAACCTTTCAACTGCGACTCAACTGACAATGCAGTGCAGACCTAGGAAAAGTCAGCTTCGTCCTTCGAAAGCCCTGGAAATCTCCGTCCCCATTTCACACGGTGGTTGACTTACAAAGAGAGTTTAACGAGTATTAACCGTCTGTGCTTAAATTAGACATCTTGCTGTACAACTTCAAAGGTCTCCACTCGCCAGGCTCTGTGACCGCTGCGTCACAACTGTCAGTAGCACCGTCCTACACTCCCTTTTCTCACATTTACCTCGTCTCTTAGTTACTTACTCTAATTAGCAGCTATCATCAAAATACTGCACTGGCGTCTTCCTGTAGCTATTAGCAGTCCTTATCCAAACTCTACACACAAAGAAAGGTCACTGTTTGGCTGGAAAGCAAAGGGATATGCCAACAGCACATGCCAGAGTCGTCCCTAGGGTACGGCAAATTGGGGTGACCCTCCCAGGCCTGGCGCTTTGGGGGGCCCTGCCATAGGCCAAGAAAGGCTTAGCCTTCCCAAACAGCCAGGAGTGGCCCCGCCCCACTGCGTCGCCATCCTCAGCCTCCCCCAAAGACGGTGGGGCTGAAGGGGGGTGAGCCAGCTGCTCCGGGGCGACTGGCGGGGCTGCTGCTGGTGCTCCGGAGCAGCCAGGGCCACACGTGGCTCTAGCTGCCCGGCTGGGGCTGCGGGCTGGGATTTGGGGTGGCTACGACCGCTGTCGGGACTTGGGGCAGCCCGGCTATGGAATGGGGTGGGGCTTCTTCAGCTGCAGTAGGGGGGCAGCTGGAAGCAGTGATTTGCCCTGGGCCCTACACCTCCCTAGGGACGGCCCTGGTCACTGTGGTTAGCTCACCATAAGGCTATCTGGTGTCTTTAATCTTAGAAGAAAAATATAATGAAGAGACACCTCCTTGATCCCTGGACAGCATGAAAGTAGCAGGTTCCAAAGTCACTCCCTTCTCAGTTATCCGTGGCTGGCTCTAGAGGTGGGTAAGCAAGGTGGTCACCCTGGCCACAAATTTCCAGAAGGCGTATCTAACTCGGCTTTCCTTTTTTTCTGCCCTGGCCAGCCAAACAGCTAGGGCTGCAGTTCTTGCACCTTCTAACGCAACAGCAGGCAGAAGGTGAGGGGGAAACGACAGAACATGGGTTGTGTACAAACAACCCCCTCCCCCACACTGGAGAAGCAGACCCTGGGCTGAACTGTAATCTAGAAGGAAAATGCTTCAAAAATAACCTCAAATTAATTGCTCTCATGTAAGTTTCCACAAGACGTCTGAGTCCACAGCACCAGGAGCGTTATCCTAGAGATGGTGTCTCTGGGCCCTTGGGGGGGCATTTCCTTTAATCTTCTGGGCTACGCCAGGAAGAAGATTCAGTCTGAGGTGCTTAAACTACAAGTGCTGTTTGCTCTGGGTCGGGCTCGCCAGGGCTGGTGTTAAGAGAGACAAGGCCGTGGCAGAACGTGGAACCCATGTCAGGAGACTGAAACCCTCTTTTGCTCCACGCCTCCCAGTATTCAGTTCTGGGCCATCACTGGGGCTTGACCTAGTTTTGTCAAGAGTCCCTCACCTACCCCAGTCTAGCCCAGGGCTTGCTGGGTGGCCAGTGCTGGAAACCAGACTCAGTTTCCAAACTTGCTTCTTGGCCCAGAGCGGATAAGGCCTTTAGCGATTCAAGATGTCCTAGATGCCTCTCCTCCCATACAGTGAGTCTGAGGCCCACATGACAGCTGGAAGCGACCGCAAAACCTGGCGAGCAGGTGAGTTTCCAGGTAACAGGGGCTGCTGTGAAGGTGGGTCCACCTTAGTTAGCGCTTCTCTGGTCACTTCTGCAGAACTTGCTGCTTTGTTTAACAGCAACTAAGATTCTAATCCAAACCTGAAGAGGGCCTTCAAAATGAGACCCTGCTGCCTGCGCCTACAGAGGGACAATTCGGAGCAACAGCTCTGAGAGGCCTGACGGCTCCCAAACTCATCTCACTAGGTGATAACTCTGAAACCTAATGAGGGCAAGCTACCTGTTTTCAGTTGCATGCTAAATGTGTTTTAAAGCCCTTCCTCCACCCAAAGAGTTGGCGCTTTCTTTAACTCCTGGGATCAGTCTCTCCATTGAAGGAAACCGGCATTTCAGAAAAGGCAAAGGGTGCACCAACATGAGCAAAGCTGCCGCTCCCTGCAACGACCTCTGGCAGGGGAACCAGAGGGGATAGAGTTTCCTGACCAAGAGAAGCCCTAGGGGAGAAGGGATGTAACCATTTGAGAAAAACGCACCCTGTTCCAGTATCTCCAGATACTGGTGGAGAATGCACCCCACTCCATGGTGCCAGGGGAGGGCTGTCTGCGAAGGCAAAGAGCCAGCTACGTGCTGCAGATGGCTCTGCAGTGCAATGCTGTTGCAAGACTAGATCTCAAGCATTAACCTGAGCTGACACCCGCTTTGAGGCTAATGCATTATAAATGTGCCACCATACACAGAAGAAAGAAGGAAGCCAGTTGAGCATGAGGTGCAAAGGCATCCAAGCCCCCAGCAATCTGGCTGCATGGAATCTGCAACCAGCTCCAGAACTTAACTGCCTCATCGATGAGTCTGCACCCGGGGAGCGAGCAAAGACGCTGCGCTGGGCCTTGACTCTCAGACTCCTGCTTTGTGCACGGGGTTTCCTTGCAGATTCAAATGTAAAGTGTGCACCACCTCCACCCGCCCCCATCTCCAACGCATGCAGCTTATACTCAGAGCCAAAGTCCGCAAGGCCATTCCCAAGACAAGGAGGGTTCCCGACATAGAGCAACAGGCAGATTCCCACCTGCCAGAGGAACCTGAACCCCCCCAGTTCCATTTACCCTTGTCTCGGAAACAAGGCTAGTGCTCTTGGATTCCCTTCCCCGACCTCCCCTTCTGAAGCAATTAGTCAGCCACATCCAAATCTGGAAGCTTGAAGCTCCACTCTCTGAATTAAACTAGGACGTAGCCAGCAGCAGCCGGGCTTGGACCCAAGCTCCTTTCCTCAGTTGAGAAGACGAAGGTAGCAGGATCTTTCCCCCCCCCCGTGAGCTCTTTGAGCTCTGGGAGGCATAGCTGGTTCCAGCCAGTCGAGACCAGGTTTATAAAAAAACCCAACTACTGTCCTAGACTCTCAGGCTACCCAGGATTCTGCTGACAAGCACTTAGCAGCTCCGTGTGACCCTTCAACACCTGAGCAAGGCCTGTGTCCTTCACAGCATCCCTCACAGCTCATTAAGTGACAGACTAGGGACTTGGATTTTCCTCCCAACGCCAGGGACCAGGAGCAAATCCCGACAGATGCTCATGTAGATCTTTCCACATCCAGACAATAAAGCACCAACAGCTTGGTCAAACCCCAATGGATCAAACGCACGGCAAGGGTTGGAGGGGCTCTGCTGCGTCAGCGGGCAGGTGACTGACTGACACGGCACTAACTAGCCTGGTGGGTTTCAGGGACCTTCAGTATAGAGCCGTATCGGCCTGGGCAATCTGAGCGCCTCTTTCTTTTGTTCTAACGGAGACCCTTTTGCTCTTTACGTTCTTCCCACTGGAATCATTGCTGGTGACAGGTCCCCTCTTTACCCACCAAGACGATTTAGCACATGCAATGACAGGGCAAGGGGCCTCTACACTCCCCTTCCCAGTGTGCCTCAACCTTGCCCTGGAAAGACCAGACCTAGAGATGCATGAGGAGGTCAATCTCTATGAACCATTCCTTCTGTGGCTCTTCTGATCCGGCCAAGGAAGCCAGCTGAGATGGGCTGTTCAAAGGGATGCCTGCCCCAACAGCTCCTTCTCTGGGGGACCTTGGAAAAAGCTTTCGGTCACTACTGACCCAGGCTCGATTTGAACTGGCAGCCTGGAGGTGAAGACGGCACGGGCCCTCT
>ML675643.1:10804498-11017576 GCA_007922155.1 Mesoclemmys tuberculata
CCCTCTCTCTCATCTGCAACACCATGGGGGTTTAGGTCCTCAGTGTGTCAGCAGAGGGAAGCAGCACACGCCCCTAGCAAAGCCACTCACAGAGGAAGATTCCTTCCCAGCCACCACAGCAATTGCATGGTGCCCCCACCTTCCCATCTTGAAACGCTCATGGTTACCCAGGCCAATAATCCAGGGTCACTAAAGGACTACCCTGTGCTTTCTCGTTCCCCTGCCCAACCTTGGGATCCAGCAGAGCTGGTCACTGCTAGCCCTCTGCCCACGAGCACAGAAAGCGGGACACACCACCGCCCTGCCCGGCAGAGCAGAGGGGAATACAGCAGCGGGCTCTGCAGAAACCCCATCACTCTACATCCAGATAAATAAGTCAAACCTTGGGCAGCAGCCGTGAGCATGGGCAACTGGCGTTAAAGAGACTGTACGCGTGTTGAAACCCTGCTGGCCTCTTCTTCCTTCCCTCCCGTCCTCCCCCCAGAGCTATGCTTCTCCTTCCACTTGGAGTTCTGCCCCGGCCGTGGGAAGGACCTGTGCAGAGATGTTGGCAGAGAACGCCTGGTAGGCACATAGCCGTAAGAGGGCTGCCAGATGTTGGCAGCTGGGGGCTGTGTCCAGCGGGTGCTGGGTTTCACAGCCTTCTCCATCAGAGGATTACCAGTGAGCCCACACTGCAGCCCTAGGATTAAGGATCTTCTTTCAGAGAATCCTGCTTTAAAAGCCACCATGCACTTCCTGCAACCAACCCACGGTGAACATATAGTGCAGGATTGCTAGTAAATGCACAGTCGCTCCCCTCCCCCAGCAGGAAAAGGCAGCATTCAAACAACTCTAGCTGGCAAACATATATTTCAGTCCTGAAGACACTTTTCGAACCTGACCGCACATGCAGAGATGAGGTTTCCTGCACGTGTACGTGCAAAGCCTGCAGGCAGGAAGGCACTAGCTGGCACAGTGGGGAAATGCACCACCTTGGGTGCATAACCTGCTTTGTGAGTTCAGTGGAACAGATCTCACTTCTACTGAATCCACACCCCAAACCCAAAGGCAGGGGTGGGTAGAAGTGGCCGCCTCTGCTCATACCCCTCGCACTGGAATAACAAGGGTGGAATGGACTTGGACTGGGAGTGGGATGGAGGTGCACTGAGAGCTCCATGTCAGGAAAAAAAATGTGCACGCCCCTAGAGCCAGGCTACCAGCCCTTCCGTTCAGGAGCATTACAATTATTCAAGCCAACATTTAAAGAGATAAAGACCAGGGTGATGAGTTAGTCAGAGTCCTAATGAACCAGACACAGTGCCTGGGTTTGATAACGAGCCAGGAAGGAACTTGCACAACAGGCATTGAAGGGAGGGCAGCTTTCAATGTCACAGTCTCCAAAGTCACTGAGAATGGAGATGCAGGGATTGTCTCCTGTAATAATGGCATAATCGCACCTTGTAAAACAAACAGCACCGGCCAGTGGGTGCTGACGCCCTCCCAGGAAATGTGACAGCACGCTTGCCAGCCAGAGAGTCTGACTTCCTAGCTGGCACCTACAGGAAACAGGGTGCCAACGGGCAGCCACTTCCCCTTTCACATGCATTTCAGCCCTGTCTGGAAGAGGCGTCTTGCACTGAGCCTGTCCAAAGGGCTGCCCAGAAAATAAGACGAGCGCCCAAGACCAGCCTAGAGACGCTAGGGTCCGAGCTGGCACGGGAACACTCACAGAGGTTGAGGTCTGATGGGGAAAGCAAAGCTCAGGAGCTGTTTGCGATGCTCAGCACAGGTGTAGGGCCATGAAACAAGTATCCCATCAGAGGCGGAAGCAATGGCTTTGTCAGCATGCTTTTTTCTGGGCTGGAAGGACAGAGGCCCTGCCCCTAATGCAGAGACAACAGTGCAGTAGAGAAGGGTGGGAAAGCACAGCAAAACACTGCTCTCCAGATGGTCAAATGACGTCCTTGCTGCTCATCTGCGCAAGACCCCATGACACCATGATGCCCTGCTCCTCACAGGAGAGGGGTTCTGGGAATCTCCTCTTCCCAAGCTGCCCACATATGTTTAGTTTATACCTGGGTACTGTCCATGGCTCATGCTACAGCCAGTGGGCTCTCTGCCCCAGAAAGGACTGCTGAGATGCACGCCCGTGTGCCCACACAGTGGGCATTTTAAAATCTGTTCTCTGCTGTGACTTGCAATCTGAACAACTCAAAAGGCAGAGAGAAGACTTGGTGTCAGCTGGGACCTGGCCCTGACACTTAAAATGCAAGAGCCACCAGCGAGAAAACATTCAGAGTGTCACCAGAAAACTGATCACCACAATAGGGACCCTACATGTCTCTACCTCCGTACCCAGCACCCCAACAAGAACAAGTCTCACCCACCTCCCACGTACAAAACCAAACCACACCGGAGAACGGGATGATCCAGAGGGCGAGGGGACACACTACAGCACCAGTCACTTCTTGGCTACTGCTCCAAATCCACCCCTGGGTGGTAACGACCAGAAGTCACCACCCTCTGATGGCTGTGTGGGGACCCATGTGAAATGAGCCGGTGGTTTCAGAAGGGGGTAAGTGTCCACATCACAAAAACCACCCCCACAACTGGCGACGGTGGCCAAGGATTTGATGGGCCAGGGAGGCAGAAAAAACACTGTACCCCGTGGCACGAATGCCACCTGGCACTTCCCATTTGCAGATCTTCAAGCGCTGTACAGTGTCAAGAGACCTCTTGTACAGACGGAGAAACGGGGGCACAGGGGGTAAAGGGACTTACCGAGCATCACAGAGCGAGTCTGCAGGCAACTACCCCAGGACCCCTCCTGTAGCCCCATCTCAGCCTGCCTTTCAGCATCACAGGGTGGGGTCCCTGCTCCCCCATCTTACTCTCAGCTCCTTTTCCTTCCACCCTTGAGCGCTGCTAATGCCACAGACTATCCCTGTCTCTTCCCTCACTAAGACGCAGGCCTATGGTGGGGGCTTGACTATTTTTAAAACTAACGCTTCACAGCATGGACACATTTCAATCTGAAAGGAGACGCCGGTTGCCCTTCACAACAAATCGTGCTGGACTGATTCAAGGATGGGAGCACTCGCATCTCCCGCCATCCCACGTCCATCACCATGAGAGGCCCTCTATTATCCCAGGCTCTGGAGAGACTCTTGCAGAAAGGTTCCGACTGCCCCTGAATATGCTAGGTTATCACTCCCTGTGGAGAACGAAGGCGTTACGTGCATTATCTTCCATGCACTTCAGTTTCCCTGTTCAATATTCTCTTGCTTGGCTGTCGGGAGTTAAACTGAAGGAGGCTGTTAGGAGGAAATGAACCCATGGCAAAGATGCGGTTCAGAGAACACTAAGGGTCGCAGAGGAAACAATGGTGAAAGTATTAATTGGGGAATGCCCCTGGCCTGACTAGAAAGGTTTATTCTTGCCAGACCAGAAGGTAGGCTCAGAGGGGCTACTTAAACGTTAGAGATGCTGGCCTAGGGAAGAAGGGAGGGTTGAGTGGGCAGTCAGCATCTGCCCCACAGGAAATGCCCGCAGATGCACTAGCTGTAACCCAGAGAGACAAGTAATTGGGCTGAATGGAACTTACTAAAGCTTACAAGGAATGACTAAGGCTGACATATGGGGAAGTAGGTGTATAGGCCTTGCCTCTGACTGCCATGCGCTCTGGTGTGAATAAACAAGGCTTTGTTCTGAAGAAGCTCTTTGAGTCCCTTTAATCAGCTGCTGTCACAGACTCCTGGAAGAAAAAGGTTTGCAGATGCAAACTCACCTGGGCCTGTCAGATTGACAGTTGGTAAATAGGGGGCTGCAGCCGAGAGATCTAGCCTACGAGTGGCTGGACCAGGTGGTTTCCACCCAGAGGGAGATGAAGGCAGCAAAGGGGTACCCTCAAGAGGCACTAATGATATTTAACATGCAGCCTCCCCCTGTAATTGTGACCCTCCCCAAATGCAGTTTTTAGAGCAGGACTCTCTTCCCTTTAGAACCGTGGCTTCTGGGGCCACCTTTTCTCCCTCCAAGATAACCTCTTCCCTCTAAGCCGGGCTGTAAACTCAGGCTGTCTTAGATCACAGGCCTTGCACCTAACCTGCAGATCTGCCAGCACTGCCTGTTCCACCTTAAGTACTGTGCACACTACTCTTTTATGCATCTATCTCCTCAGGGCAGCAAGGAGGCAGCAGGGGAGGGAGTTGGAGCTGTGACAATCCAAGCTTTATGCGCTGTTGCTGCCCCTACTGCCCAGATTGCTTGTGGAGACTTCTGCCCAGGGATTAAAAAAACAAACAAAGCAACCCCAACACAGCCCAAGGTGGCCGGGAGAAAAAGCCTGCTTCCTGGACTAAAATATACTACCCTTTTATTTTTAAAGTCAAGGCCACTGCTGCTGAAGGAGGCAAAGAAAGACATTATTGAAAGAAGCTAATGCAGGCCAAACGCTCACTCTCTCCGCAGAGACCAAACAGACGAGTTGTAACAAATGGCAGGCAGCAGCCTGAACATTTCCAGAGGGATCCTCCCAAGTCTCTTGGTTTTCAACAAAAGAAAAAGGTCTGTAAATGTGCATGCGTGCACGTCGCTAGCACTTTAAATACCCACCTGCTTGGCATCTAGTCGTCAGGCAGACTTTGCCAGAGTCCTGTCTTGACTGCAGCATTGGGAGTGCATGTGTACGAGTTTTCCTACAAGTGTTAGCAACGTCTGAATTCCTTGGGTAGGGACGCTGGTGGCTACCACTACCATTTATAGAAGTGCCAGGTAGCTCTGCTCATCTGGGTCTCGGAGACCATGTTCTAAAGTGATGTAGGTCTTAGGGCCTGGTCTACACAAACTTGTACTGGTATAATGTCAGTTAGGGGGGACGACTTAAATGAAATACATAAACCAGGACAACCTCTAATGTGGATGTCATTACATGGGTACAACAGAGCCTTAGGCCAATATAGTTTATTCTCCTTGCTGTACAGAAATAATCTATAGCAGCAGGAGGCACTTTCATACCACACTAATTCTGCCCATACTAAAGCTTGAATCAATGTAGTTAGAACAGTAAAACTCTTGTGGTTAGACAAGCCAGAGGCTCGCTGAAAGTCTGGAACCTAAGTAAATTCTGAAAAGGAGCATTAAGGACTTTAGAAAGTTGACTTTAGAAATCACAGCACTCCGCACCTGCAGACGCCTCACCTGCACTAGGGATCCCAACATTGCTAGTGCTGAGGGAGCTACAGCAGGGTTACGACTGCTAGGAATTTTTTAGACCGCTTCCCTGGTGGAGGAGACAGGGTCACCAACACCAAGAGGGTCAAATGATGTTCCAAAAATCCTGACTTCTAGACGACTCACCTCAACACAACAAAAACCTATGTTAAAAGAACATTAATGTTTGCAAAGTCAAGAACTGCAGTATTAGGAGAAGTCAGAATTAAGGCTGCCCAGGCAACTTTAATACAGTTCCCTTGTACAGATGCAATACGATACAGTCTTCAGTTGCATAATCAGATGTTATTTTTTCCACAGGACCTCCATGCCTCATTTAGTGCATAGGATGGATAATGCAAAATCAATTAACAGCTATTCAATACTGTTTTCTTCTTATTGTTCAATGTATGGCCCTGGGTCTTCTTTACTGCACACTATTCAAATGCCGTTCTGAAGACAAAATTATTTTCCTCGTGGGTTCCTCTGTGGTGGGTGTTTCACACACACACATTCATTTCTTTTCACACCCTCTGTGAGATGCTTTATCCTGATTTTAGAGATTACTCACAAAACACCGCTTAATTTTAGGACCCCAGTTTGAGAAGCCTAGCATTATAAAGCACTTTATATATTCAAACCACAGCTCCCATTGACTGCAGCTGCTGTTCTGATTGCTCAGCCCTTCTGTAAATCAGACCCCAGGGTCTCAAGTCAGCTACCCCGAAAATGAGGAACTAGTGACCTCCTGGGAGAAGTTTGGCTTAAGCAACTTTGCTAGCATCCCACAGGGATGTTGTGACAGAGGCGGGGACCGAATCCCATTCTCCAGGGCAGCCCTCAGCTGCCGTAACCATGACACCATCCTTTCTCTTCCTGCATCCGCTGCCTCATCACGAAAGACCTTCCACCTTCTACCACTGATGAGGAAGGGCTCCTACAGAAAACAACATCCTAGACTGCACAACCCTGCTCCACCCCAGAGCAGGTCCACCCTGCGCACTGAATGAGGCAGAGGTCCCGTGGAAAAAAATAGCACATCATTGTGTAGTTAAAGAATGGATCATAATGCACAAGAGGACTGAATTAAGATTGCATGGGCAACTAAATAAGCTATATTGCCAAAAAGACTGTTTGGTGATATAACTGAGTCTACGCTATGCGTTTTCCTGGGAGACTTGTTATTAGTTCCTTAGGTGCTGACATATTTTTACATTCCCAACCAACACAACTATGCAAGCAAAACCCTTAGGTGTAGACCAGGCCTAAGTGAATTGCCAAGTGGCAAAATCAAATTCAAATCCAAATTCAAGGCCAGTGCAACTACTTGAATGTCCTTTATCTCATTCACAAGCTGCCTACAAATTCTGCCTAGTGTAATGATAAACCTTCCCGATCAGGTCATAAGCCCATTGATCACTAACCAAGAAAGCAACTAGCAGGAAAAAAAAAACCCATAGGGAGGTAACTGTCCACTCCAGGGTTTGTTGCAGTTCCTCTCAAGCAACTTGAACTGGCAACTGTCAGACAAGATCCTGGTCTAGATGGGCCACCAGTCCAAACCCATACAACAATTCCTATGATAGTGGAAGGAGCTTGGGTAGATTACAACCCCCGCACCCTCTGCCAAAAAATGGACACATTACTCTGATGTGGTTACAGCCAACATGGGCCAACGCCTACACGCAGGATTTTTTCATTGGCCACCCTGTCATGCCACACTCCTACCACACTGTGTAATCTTTCATGATAGGCCATTCTGGAATAACCCAGGCAGCTGCTGGGACCAGGGGCAGAGGACTTTGGGCGTCTCCCATGGCTTCATCCTTTTAAGGCTGCCTCCTCTCAGAGAGCTGGGACTGTCTCACCCCATTACAAAGGCATGGCTAGAAGGCTGAATCTGTACAGCAGCAGAGCTGTTAGAACCAAGGTGCAGCCTGAGTGTGTGCAATGACCATGCCCCTGGTTTACAGCTGCATGGATAGGAGGCAGGTTTAACATGGATCATGTGTTAAGTCAGCCAAGTTACGCACTCAGGCTATGTCTACACTGCAAAGTTAATGATCAGCATCTTGGTCCAAGCACTGAAATTAGCTTGGACCGGCTGCGAATATTCCCACTGAGAAGTCACACCCCTGTTACTACGTCCTCCTGTCTGTGCGCCTGCCCGTGTGTGTCTGGGGCACCGCAAGAATTACACAGATCTGGGGTAAAGAAGGCTCAGCTGAACATGGTAGCTTCTAAATGCACATTTCTGAGAGCCCGGCAATTCTACAGTAAGTGAAAAGTAAAAGGGGGGGAGAAGCTTTTCTGGGCTCAAACCACAAAGAAGTTTGAATCCTAACCAGAACTTCCCCGAAGTTCAAGAGATTTGCATCTCAGATTCCGGTTAAGGATCCAAACACGCAGGCAAACTGGCCCTGTCTCCAACAGTGGCCAAGAGTGGATAATCAAAAGAACGCAGAATGTCATGTACTGTACCTGGCTGCAGCCCAGAAGTGGATGTTTTTCTTATTCCCGGCTGGACAGCCACTTATACCTTGAAACAGGCTATCGGGGGTAGGGGCAAAAAGAAGCCCCTTGGAATGGGGCATGTACCCCACACTGGCACTAAAAGGGTTAAACTGGAGCTAGAGCACATGAAGGCACCAGGTTACACCTGGAGGACGGGCTGGGCCAGGCCCACCTGAAGATGAGACCCAGCTGCAGGAGGAGTGGGTTGGTGAGCATAAAGGAAAGGACCCTGCAGCCCTTCTCTTGATGGCTGGAAAATGAAGAAAAGCCGTAGAGAAGTGCTGGCAATAAGCCCAGGAAGAGGCTGTGGAAGGCCAAGGTAGGAGAGAGGCAGCCTGGAGCAGACCTTAGCCGCTCACTGCAGGGTCCCTGGGCTGGAACTTGGTAGAGAGGGAGAGTCTGGTTCCCTGACTGGCCATGGGTGCAGAAACATCCTGACACAGGGGGCTGTTGGATCTGGAAAGGAGACAGCCCTGGGAGGTATTACTCAGCACAAAACCAGGAGGACAACCTGGCAGACTAGAGCCCACCAGGGTGAAGAGTCAGCAGACAAGTGAGTCCGGGCCTGGGGGAAGAGTTGTTTGAGTTCTTTAGTTTAGGGGACTCTGTTTACCCCAGGACGAGTCAAAATCTGAGCTGGCGGGAGGGCTGGCATGAGAAGAGGCTGATCACTACAGGCCCAAAGTGGCTGTCAGCAGGTGGCACTATGTGGGGGGAGTCTGCTCCGCCATGCCCAGCCATGGGGAGAGGGTTGCTCCAGTGATGAGTCCACCCATCCATGCCCTCCTTTAGTGTTATGTGCTAAACACTCCACCTGTCATTTCTGCACACAAATTGCTCAGGACCAGCTTCAAAGCCAACTGAGGTCAATGGAAGGCTTTTCCCTGACTTCACAGGGCTGTAGATCAGGCACTTGTATTTCTCCATCTCTGCCACTTCCTTCAGAGGCTGCACAGAGTCCAAATTCCTCCCTCCCCCCACCCCCCCCACAACTGTTAGCTCCCAGTCAGTAAGAACCCCTAGTGCAGTAGTTCTCAGCTGGGAATACACGTGCCCCTGAGGTATGCAGAGGTCTTTCATGGGGTACAGCAACTGATCTAGGCTATATAAAAAGCACTAGCTGAGTCAGCACAAACTAAAACTTCGTGCGGTGACTTGTTTTATACTGCTCTATGTAAGTACAATATTCACATTCCAATTGTTCTATAATTATATGGCAAAAATGAGGAAGTCAGCAATTTTTCATTAATGGTGAAAAATCTATAGTGCGCTGTGACACTTTTTGTATTTGTCTGATTTTGTAAGCAAGTAGTTCTTAAGTGAGACGAAACAAGACAAATCAGACTCCTGAAAGGGGTACAGTAGTCTGGAAAGGTTGGGAACCACCGCTCTAGTGCATGTTCTACTGATAAACAGGTGCACAGCAGCTCTGGTGCTGTGGCAATGAAGGTTCTCTAAATGCTGAGATCAAATAGATAAGGGAAAATCCCACTATTGAAATAGTGCTTTAAAAAATTATTCTCCCTTCTGAACTCCCACCTAAAACTTTAGTGGGTTCACTGATATTGGGTCAACTTATTTTGTAGAATGTGGCTTTTAACAACGATCGTTCATTCATCACGAGTTTTGTGAGCACCTTGTAAACTGCAAGATTAAAAGAATTCTCTCTAATATTAATACATTCAAGCACTTGTTTAAAGTTAGGCTTCCTGGTTTTTATCCCATAGACATAAGAGCCACATACAATTCCGAGGGAAGAACACTGATCGCTATTTAAAGTATTCCAAAGGGTCGGGTTTACTTTACCGCAGCTCTGTGCTGGTAAATGGTGGCGTTGGTATCTGCAAAAGGGTCCATGCTGGCACTTAAGCAATCAGAGGCAGGCACTCTTAAATGCCTGTTGATTGTCTGACCCTTCCATACAACTTTCAAAGCACTGTGCGAAGGTGACTTAGCCCTCTACAGTCACTGCTCCTCATTCCCAAAGGTAGCTCTGGCAGGACCAAAGGAGAACTCAGGCTCCTAACCCCACAACCCCAGCCTTGTACTCTAACTGCAGCTACTCTCCCAATGCGCTGAAGTGACACAGATGCTGTTTTGAGCAGCATTTGGCACCAAATAAGGAAGGTTTTCCCAGCTTTGTTGATCCCCTTTTAAACAATTATTTGTATTTTACTGTGGCGCTTAAGAGTCTGATTCATGGACCCGCGCTCCCGTGCTAGGTGCTGTACAAGTGCCCCAAGGAAGTCACAGGCTGAGAACAAGGAAAGGGGGGCCTACAAGGAAACCAGCAGAGGATACGGGTCAGGACCATGAGCAGCGGTGTCTTGTTGGGCACTCACTGTATGTTGTAAGGAGTCTAAAAGTTGCAAGGGGGAAGGCTGAGCACCTGGGGGCGGAAAGCAATAGCAGCAAAACCTATAGCTTGAGGATCCATGACTGCGCCCCAGAGGTGACAAATAGATCAGTGGTTTTCCACCCGTGGTCCATGGACCCTTGGGGGGGGGGGTCTGCGGACTATGCCTGAGATTTCCCAAGGGCCTGCGCCGCCACTGGAAATTGTTCAGGGCCTGCCAATGGAGGAGGGTGAACAGCAGTGACCAGGCGAACCCCACCTATCTCCGCCAGGAAGGGCAGGGCCACCGCGGAGGCACTAGCGGCAGGGAGCGGGGCACCCTCCCAGCGGGGGCGGCATCCCCGGGTGACAGGGGAGCCTCCACTAGCCCCTGCGGCGGGGCGGCCAGTGTCCGGCTCGGGGGCCTGGGCCGAGAGCCCGCCCCGGCCGTCCTGGGGGGCATCCAGGGGGGCCCGGCCCTGCCCCGCCTGGGCAGACGGGGGGCGCCAGCTGTGCACCGGGCAGGCGGCGGGGCGGGGCCGGGCCGGGGGGCGCCGACCCCTGCCTCGCTCGTAGCCGGGGGCTCGAGCACGATCGCCCCCGTCCTGCCGCGTGGGGCGGGCCGGGCCGGGCTCAGCCCTGGCGCGAGGTGACGCCCGGCCCCGCAGAGCCGCGTGTGGCCCCGGCGGGGGCTGTGCGGAGGGGCCGGGGCCCGGCGGTACCTGGCGGCAGCAGCGCGGCGAGCAGGCAGGCGGCGGCGAGGCGGAGCGGGGCGCGGCGGGGCCCCTCCATGCCGGGCGGGCTCGGCGCTGCCTGCCTCCGGCTCGGGCGCTCGCGGGCGGCTGCTGCTGCCACGTGGTTCGTCCCCCCGGCCCGGCACGGACCCGCGCGGGGCGTGTCCGCCCCCGCCCCGCCCCCCCCCCCCTGCCCCCCCCCCCCCCCCCCGGCCCCGGCCGCCCCCCTCCGCCCCGTCACGCCCCCCCCTGCTCCTCCTTTCACCTGTTCCAACCCCCGGCCGGGCTCTGTGCCATTGGCCAGGGCTGCCTTTATTTGTGGGGGGGCGAGCCTAGGAGTTACCTCATGGCCCTGTTTGGGCAGTGGGGTTTATTTCGGAGCACACCAAAGTCTATCTTAAGGCTTGGCTAAAGGGCTGGGGATGACACTCAGCCAAGGCTTGAGATAGGAGCCTTATTATTTATGCTCTCATGTTTGGCCACTTCCTTTCTTGCGGTAGGGGAAGAGGGATACCCCCTAACGTTTGGACAGCACTCCATTTCCTAGAGCCATCTTAATCTACTCCCAGGCTCCATGTCATGTATGCCTTTAGCCCTGTTTAGTCCTGGGTTATTTCCCAGCTCAACAGACACATTTAGTTGCCCCAGGCCAGGAATTAGAAGGTGGCTGTGGGAGGGTTTTTCACCCCCATCTCCCATCCTACAGGACAGATCCTTTTGGGACAGATTTCTCCCACCTCCTACTTATCTGCAGCCAAGAGCTCGGCACCCACAAGTGGGTATCCAAATTCCCACTGAGGCACCAAAATAAGTGCCCAGATTTTTCAAAAGGGCTGTACACATCTTGTGGGTATTGGGTGCTAAACTCTTGCAAATCCAGCCATTTATAAGCATCCCAACGGATGGTGGATCTAACCCCAGGTGTGAATGCAGAATACTTGAAAATCTGTCCCTGAGCTCTTTTGAAAACTTGGTCTCGACTGTCTAGTCAACCTTTAAAAATAAGGAACATATTATAAAACTATGCTGCCAGCCAGCTGACATGGGTTTGGACACAGCCTGGTTTGGTTCCCATTGCTCTCAGAGAGAAAAAATACCAGCCTACAGTGTAATTTTTCCCTGCTAGCAACCATGGTTTCATCAATGGGTGAAACTGATCTCACATGCCCTGCAGTACTAGTGCTCCTCTGATGCCCTCTCAGTTTCTGCAGACTCAAAGATTTTTTTTTAAATACGTTTCAGTGTCTAGCCCTTGTGGTCATGAAGAAAACTTCATAAACGTAACCCAATGCAATTATCTGCCTGAGTCCACAGGCAGGCACCTTGAAGCAACAGCTCCAAGAGACATGAACTTCCCTACTGTATCTCCGTGAGGGTTTAACTCTGAAGCCTAATGGTGGCCCTTCTTAACTACTTTACTTTTGATCATTTTAGAAGAAACAGCCAGCTGTCCTGGAATTATGCACAGAGTTTGGAACTGTGGATGGACGGAGTTTGAGTATAGACCTCCAATTTCTTCCTTCCCCATTCTCCAATTTGACACTGGGTTGCAACCATAGCATGGACAGGTCTTTTTTTTTTTTAAAAAAAGGCTGAAAACCAATTTTCCCCAGATGGTTTTGCCTTTCTTTATTCATTTGGCAAATGTTGATAGATTTTCTGCCTCTGAGTTATGACTGGGACTGAAATTAACATGGCTGTTTTGGTTTAACCACAACTGAAATGCTTAGTGCCTCTTCTCAAAACAACGTTTGTTATCCATGATCTATCAACAGAGCCCTCAGAAAAATGTGTGATAGCTGCTTGCTGCTGCTGAACTAGAAGTGGAAGTACATTGTAGTATCTGTGTGGATCCCCTCAACACAAGTAATTGAGAGGGTTGTTTGGTTGGCTTTTTTACACTTTCTTAGTGATTAAGTGGTACTCTTGTTTAGAAATCGTAGTTAGAAATCTGGTAAAAAGTTACAACAATAGATAGGTGTAATGGAAGTTTATATATTAATGAGGGTAGCTCTTTGGGGCAAGGTCCAGGTTTTTGTTCTGTGTTTGCACTCTTCCTAGCCCAGTGGGGTCCCAGTCTGTGCCTGGGACTCCTAGTACTACTGCAGTACAAATACTGGCTACCATGTGTCATGGTTCAGGACAAATGCACCCATATCCCCCCTCGTGGCCCACCAAGAGCTCCCATACTAGGTGGCTGGCTCCTCAGCAGCATGACCTCTCTTGGGGAGAGACCCACATGTCTCTCCATCCTGACCAGGGTTTTTCCAGGCTGCACAGTTCCTTGCCTCCCCTGTGTTGTTCCCACCAAGCCAGACTGCCTAAACAGGCCAATTTCTGCTCTTTGCTTTCTCTGGGCAGGCCTATGAGAACAGCCATGTAATTGCCTGCAGTTATAAGTTACCACACCAGCCTTTCTAAGAAAGCCCAATTCATTCCGGAGGTAAAAGCATTATACAGAAAGTGTGTTAAAACAATAAAAGCTCCTACACACATGCTAAAAGCTCACCAGGGTTCACCCATCAGTCTTACGGGGCCTACCGATCAGTCCTTTACAGGAAGGATTGTTGTTCCCCTGGGACAGAAGGTCCTGTCTGTTGGCCTGATCAGAAAGAAGGCCCTGAGGCAGTTTAAACTCAGGCTGTTTATTCAAAAATCCTTTCTTTGCCTGTTAGTCTCCGGGGAATCCAGCTTGAACCAGTCTAGGCGAGGCTTTCCCAGGGGTGCGATCTTCCAGTTGCTGGAGATGTTACCACCTGAGTGAATTTGCCTAATCACCCACCTGTTCTTAATCTCTGGAGGAGCTGTGGTCCTCCTGCCCCCTAGAATCCCATACAATGTCTGGCTCATAATGATACATAAACTCAATACATTGAGATCACCCCAAAATATTGCAGGAAACTGCTGTCACACCATGTACACGCACCACTGCCCTCTACTCAATGTAATTAGAATTGCTCAATAGCGTGTTATACACAGATCCTCTATTGCCAGCAGCGGCAGATTATATTTTAAACCAAGATAGTTTGTACTTTTGGAACAACAGCATCGGATTTTTTTTCCACCCTAATATTCTGAGTGGTCATGGTGTGCAACATAATGACAACTTGGTGGATCAATTTAAGATTGAGTCAAGGGCAGGTTTTTCCCAGGAAGTCACTGCTAAGTATGACTGTGATATGAGTCATTGGCTCTTCTGTCTCTAATACCCTGTTCAAATACACGCGGAAGGGCTTGCATGCTCCTCGCTTCTCAAGGAGGTGCTTTCTCTGGAGACACTGAAACTGTCACAGTTGTCTGATGGCCAGAAAGGCTTTCAGTTGTCAAGGTTACTAGTCCATCTGCTTTAATTAAGCAATGATACTTAGTACAGGATACTTTCAAGAGCACAGAGATTATGGAGAGCACCATGCTGCTATCATTCCCTAGAGGCGAGTTGTAAATAGCCTGAAAAATCGGTGCAAATGACAGCCCTACAGGTCACTGCTATAGTTTACCAGTTCTGCTCATTATTTGTTGTTAATAATCGAGCACTGTAGAATACAGGAAGTACACAGAACGTTCCTTTACCGATGGAACACCATCTTTGTGAGGGCATTTACTGCTCTTCCATCACTGGAGAAAGAATTAAAAATAGCTTTCTAGTGCGTGACTGGTGCCGGGCTAATTATTGGGATTCGATAACATTGTCATTGGATGCTACAAAACAGCACAGTAATTAGTGGAAGATACGAAGAAACTCGGAAGCTACAGTGAACCTAGCTTTTCATTCCATTTAGCAGAAGACTTGGAGTTCACGCCTGGAGGCGTGCAGAATGACAATGAACACAGCGTGAAAAATGTCAAGTGGTACCTAGAGCAGCTAATGAAATAAAGTTCCCCACACAATGATCAAGGCATTGACTCCTGTCAATTTCATGTTCTGTTTTGCAACGTGCTTTAGCTTCTGTCCTCTTGTTGCTGGCTGAGAACCAATGTACGGACCAGACCAGAGATTATAATAACGTCAGAAGATGTAATTTAATATAAGGAGGCAGATACACCATGAGGGGGAGAGGGGGAGGGAGAGGCTTAGCATCCTGAAAAGGGGATGGCCTGTAACTACGGGAAAGACATAAGTACAGTGAAGTGACACTGTCCTCTATTGGAGGGGCTCAGCTGTGTGTCACAGGCCCCGTACTGCCAACAGTTATTAAATATTTTCCTTCATCGCAAGCAGAACGAAAGACGCTGAGTACTATTCCCACGGCTGTCGTGAGATTCCAAACAGTCCCTGACTCTCCGGGTCAAGCTCAGGATAGGTGGCTGGATGGAAGAAGTGGGGGGAGAGCATTTGGTGCAGTGGCAGGATGCAATGCCTCCAAGCACTAGACTGGGATTTAGGTCTGGAGTCTTTTCTGGGCTCTGCCCCCAGCTTGCTGCATGACCTGGGCCAAGTCACTTAATCTGGCTGTGTCCTATAGCAATGTAGATGAATGCGTGGGATTCTCCTCTGCCTCCTGTGCCATCAGTAACATCACGAGCTTCATTCTGAGCAGACGATGGACGGTGACAATCAGGGTTAGTCTTAGATCACAGGCGTAACACTGTGGCGTGCAAACTGTGTGCACTACATATCCCTTCTGGAGGGGCTTTAACCCTGGGTTGTTACTCAGAAGTGGGACCATTTATGGCTGAGTTATAAACTCTGCAGAAAGGAGATTCTATTACCAAAGGGAACGTTGCTGGTAGCGACTAACAAAAGCAGAAAAAACAGCCTGGGTGATTAAGATGAGTACGTTTTGATAAACAGCAAATCACAATCCATTAAAAGGACTTTGTCAGAGAAAGAAAGATGACACCCCACCCCCAGTTCACGAACAGCACAGTAAAAGAGAGCTTTTGCTCTGCATTTTTATAGCCCGTTACGTCTCCTCTGTCATTGCCTCTGACGTGGGGACGGTGCCGTTAATCTATTTTTGATAACTGACGTAAGCAGTGAGTCTGGCTTCAAGGCTGGAGGTTTCTTGTCCTCCCTCTGTCTCTCTCTTCTCATTCATCTTTTTCCTCCCAAGCACCCTTTGTGGCTGTGCAACCTAGGGGGAAGAAAGAATGGACAAAAACAGTTAAACAAATCAGACAAAATAGCTCCAGCGCCATATAGTCATCCCCGCAGAGCTATAATAAGCGTGGTGGCCCAAATGATGCAGGGAATTGGGACGAAGCCAAGCAACTGGCAGGTTTAAATCTAGCTGGGAGAGCACTTTGTCTGGGAATTTAGCCACGGGACAGGGTTTCCTTTTCCTCCCTACCCTTTGGGAGGAAGAGCAGGGAGTTCGGTTAAGGAATTGCCGTGTGGTGCTTTTCCTCCTCAACTTGAGGCAAGTAACGGTGGGTCAGGGTTTGGGTTCGAGTGATGCATGGCAGTGCACCCTATAAAGAATCTCAGCTTTCAATTAAAAGAAAAACAAACTCTTTAGCTTTTAGGGCGGCAAAGAAAACGTAATGAACGTGAACAGAGCGTAAGCAAAGCAGAGATGAGTCTGCAGACAGCCTGCAACCATAAATCTGAGTGTGATGAACTGCCCTGTTCATCTCAGAGAAGTATTAATTCAGCCAATCCCTGAGGAGAGTTTAAATATCAAGTGTGTTAACCGTTTCATTCCTCACATGGGACAGGAGAAGCAGGCGCACAGACCAGCACTATTCACTGTGACTGGCCTCTGGGTTTGGTGCCACATGCCATTTGGGAGATATCGGCACTGATTTTCTTTCCTCGAAGCTCAATGAGACCTGCAGAATCCAGGGGCCTATTCAGGCCTCACGGAGGGGAAGCCCTGCTCAGGGAGACCAATGGAGATCAAGGAGCTGCGTGACCTTACTTTGAACATCTGCACAGTGTATTGTGGCTTGAGTGGCAGAGCATGGGCAGAGCTTGGATGAGTGCTGTGGCCATTTCCCCTCTGGTTTGATCCCTGCATTGGCCAAAGATTCTGCCTCTGGCTGGAGGGGCTTTGAGTCAGTGTGAATTCCTCTTGGAGTGTGCATGTGGCACGGTAGGTCCACCTTGGGAAGGGTGAAGAATGTTCCTTCTGTGCCCTGGCCTGATCTGCAGGCCAATGGAAAGGGTTGGGGCCATGCCCCTGCCATCACCCCTCCATCACTGCTCACAGTGGAAGCCTTAGCAAATATGAGTCTCCAGGAAGGAGTAGGGTGTCTGCTCCCCATTGGGATCCTGGACAGTCCCTGAATAGGAGCTCAGAATAGAGAGAGAAGTCTTTTGTGCCCTCGGGTACACCATGAGGTTGCACAGAAGGTGGCCCACCAATATCGCTTGACATAGAATCATAGACATAGAAGTGGAAATGACCTCGACGGGGTATCAGAGCCCGGGATCCAGCCCCAGCCGAAATGTCAACACAGCACCAGCCCAAGTCAGGCGACCCAGGATCTAAGACTTGTTACCATGGGGTCTTTCTTTGCTGTGTAGACGTATCTCGGGCGCTTGACTTTTGATGTAGATGGATACAAGAAGTAGTTGCACTACAACACTCTAAAACATTCCTCAGACAGTTTTTCTGCAACACGTGTGGCATGCACGAACACAGAGAAGTGTGACATGAACCAGAGCCTCCTGCCCTTTGTCCGTCTCAGTCTATTTGGATTATAAGCTCTTTGATCAGGGATCTCTAGACATACCCTTAGGGCTTGTCTACACTTAAAATGTACAGTGCCATAGCTGCGCCGCTGTAGCACGTCCGTAGACACTGCCTACATCGACAGGAGGGGTTCTCCCATCAGCCTAGGTACCTCCCTGAGAGGCGGTAGCGAGGGTGATGGGTGATTTCTTCCATTGAGCTAGCGCTGCCTATACCAGGTGTTAGGTCGGTATAGCTACGTTCCTCCACAGTGTGGCTTTTTCACACCCATGAGACGGGTGTAGCTATAACAACGTAAATGCCTCATGTAGACCAGGCCGGTGGCTTTGTCTAGACTAGGGTAAAAAGAGTGGGGCTAGCACACGTTCTAACTAGTAATATGTTTGAAAAGTCTAGTGCAGACAAGATCCATGAACTTTAACATGAGCTAAAACAGTTGAGTTAAAGCTGAGTTTAGGCCTGGTCTGCACTAGGAAATTAGCCTGATATAACTACATGGTTCAGGGGTGTGAAAAATCCACACCTCTGAGCAAGGCAGTTAAATCGCCCTAACCCCTCAGGATAGACAGTGCGAGGTCAACGGGGGAATTCTCCCATCAACCTAACTATTACCTCTGGGGGAAGTGAATTACCTACAATGATGGGAGAATCCCTCCCATCAGGACGGGTAGCATCTTCACTGAAGTGCTAGAGCAGCCCAGCTACTCTGGTTGTAGACAAGCCCTTCAACTTTAACATATACTATGCTGCCTTGTCCAAAATAGACTTTTCAAACGTTTGTTAGCAAATGGCAGCTAACACCTTCTATCATCAGAGCTGTAAATCTTAATCTATACAAGGCCCACCGAGGAAAGAACTCCAACATCCAACGATCAGAATTGTTTGTATGGCTGGAAACATGTAAATATCAGGGTAACTAGGCAGCCTAAAGACCAAGTGTTGCATCAGCTCGTAGCTCTACCACTTGAAAGCAGAGTGGGAATTCTTCTTTGTTTGCAAATAAATCTCATCTCATCTGAACAACCCACATGGAATCACATTAAGGGATGTGGAATAGAAAAATGTATCTTCCAGTGAAGTCCAGCAAGAAGCCTTCTGAGATCTTGGGAGTTTGATCTGTTGCTGAAACCCTGGAGGCCTAATTCCCCATGCTGTCCTATTTGATATTCATCAAGGACAACAAATACTAAAGGGACAAAGTCAAAACAAAACTAAATAAGCAACGCACACCATGGACCAAATTCTGCACAGTTGCCTTGATGTAAATCTATTGGCTTCAATTCAATTTCTCCAGATTTACATTGGTGTAAAGGGGAGTGGAATTTGACCCATTGCATTTAAAAACAAAATATTCCTTACCAGTGTTTCTTAAACAGAAGATTATTGCATAATTAAATTGTCAAAATGTTGATTGTCATCACTTAATGCAGTGATGCTCTCTGCACCACTTATGTCCCACTAAAGATCTCTGCATAGGAGTGAGGTGGTTTCACCTTTTGTTAGTTACACTTCCCTCAGCTTGGATATTAAAACCAGCTTTATCTGTTTCTAGTCAGCTTCATAGAAGAATCACAGAAGATGAGGGTTGGCAGGGACCTCAGGAGGTATCTAGTCTAACCCCCTGCTCAAAGCAGGACCAACCCCAACTAAATCAAGACTTAACTTGTTCAAGACCAACCACAACTAAATCTATGTGCATCATTTTGTGATGCACATTCACTAATATAGTGCTGTGATGCATTGGTTGCAACATCATATGGGGATGTTTAAAAACTCTTTTCTCCCCCAAAGTATATTTTTCCATTGGGGGAAGAAAACATTTTCATTCAAATGTGTCTGGTAGGATTTACAAATATTACATTTTTTAAATTGCATAGTACAACGCAACTGATCCCTATCTGGAATCCTTGTAGGGGCTACCACAGCACAAATAACAAATAGCAATACATTTTGGGTCTAAATTACTTTGTAATGTCTGTTTAATGTAACATATTCCCACTGAATCGGGCATGTTTGCCTCTGGGGAATTTTGGAGACATTTGAGTGCCATATTGTCCCCGTCTGTGGAAAAGTCCAGGAACAAATTCTATGGGTAACTCTGAGTTTTCATTCCTAGCTCGTCTACATGTGGTGGTTATCCAGTATAAGATGGGGCATGAATTTTAAGTATAAGTCTCCATGTGGACATTCTTATTCACGTTTACAAGTGCCTTTTTTTGGTTTAGCTTATGTTGCTTTGGAAATGGTTCAAGCTAAACTGAAAAAATAAACTCTCTTTAACAGGACTAAAAATAACCACACGGGGAGTTATACTGGCATAACTATACTGGTATAATTACACCAGTGAAACTGGTAAAACTTTCCCATGTAGATAAGTTCTACCTAGTGGTGCAATTATGTCAGATGTAAACTGACACCTCACTTGGGAGGAGTGCTGGCAGAATTTAATCTGAACAGGAAGCATTCAAGTCACAGATTCAAGTTAAATATGACGCCCCACATCCGGCCTTCTCTACAAAAATTCCCTTTTTCAGGATCTGAAAAAGTTCTTTTAACTTTTCACATCATTAGTTGCCATTTTTGTGCATCTCCCCAGTTTCAGGTACCCAGGCGGGAACTGTGGGATTTCTCCATCTGCAGGGAAGTGGAAGGTCTGAAATGCCTGGACCTCTGATTTGTTCTCATGGTAGTTCCAGCTCAGTTGGAAGCAGGAAACACCATGGAACTCCCGTGTCCTTGGGAGAATCCTGGTCTGGCAGCCTGAAAGGCTGGCAAAGCACTGTTGGTGCTTATTCAAACAGAACCTCCAACCTTTTAGGTTCAGCTGCCACTATTCCATCATATATTTAACTACAAGGATATTGGTTTTGAAGAAAGGAGAGATCAAAGGGAGGCAAGGTGGTCTCGTGTACAGAGGAGGGTCTGGGATTCTGCCCTCCTGGATTCTATTTCTAGCTCTGCCACTCCTTAGTTATGTGATAGTAAATCATGGTCCCGCTTCATGCCTCAGTTTCCCCACCAGCCCAGTGGGAATACTTACCAACCTTTGTAATATCTTCAGTATATTGATATAAAAGGTGCTATATGAATTCAAAATAATCATTATTTTAAACAAATCCATGGCTACTGATGACAAGTTGCTACTATGGCCAATGCAGATTTTGTGGTAACAGCAGGAACAGAATTCAGAGTCTCCTAATACAACAGTATAGGCTCCTACCATTTGAGCTAAAGGGAAACTGCATTCGCTGTTAGCAGTATAGGATCTATAATACAGCTGAGCTGTAGAGAGTAATTCTAACAGACCTATATTGTCGCATTGTTTCCTTGCTACTCCCCTGCCAGTCTGTCTGTATCCATCTGTTGTCTTACACTAGATTGTCAGATCTTTGGGGTAGAGACTGTCTTTATGTTCTGTTTGTACAGCACCTGGCACACTGGGGTCCTGATCCATGACTGGGACTGTTGTGAAGAGTACTGAGAACCAGCAGCTGAAGGACACTGGTCACTGTAAATCCAATTAGTCTCCCCTCCCTCCCACCAGAGCACCTGACTGAAGGAAGGTGTGGTTAATTATTAGATCTGCCTGACCTGGTGAGAGCTAAGAAGATAATTATCCCATTAAATGAAGAGTAGAAAAGGAGCACAGGAAGCCTGTGCAGAAGAAAGGGGCTAAAATGAGAGCTTTCGCAAAAAGTGATGATTGTGTAAGCAAGGTTTTAGTGGAACTCCCCCCTGCTCAGACGGTCTGAGTGGCACCCCCTCTTGTTCAGTCAGCTGAATGGGGGGGGCACTTTATTTGCATAGGCTTTGTATTTGCATGAGTACAATTAAGTATTTAGCATAATTTTGTTGTATAAGGATAAGCACACCTAGGTGCTGAGCATAATGGGAAATGGTTAGCAAGGCTGGTTTTGGGCTACAAACCACTTTTGTTAACTGCTGGCATAATGACATGCTGTCCTCCAATTGTATGAACAGATGTCAGCAGAACTGTGCTTAGCCTGTTATGATAAAATACTTAATTGTACTTATGCAAATACAAAGCCCATGCAAAGAAAGTGCTCGCCCCCTTTTCAGCTGACTGAGCAGGGGGGAGTTCCACTAAAACCTTGCTTACGATTGTACGACACTGTAAATAGAATTGCTGTGCAGACCTGGGAGAGGGTGGTGGTTGATAATAACAAATAAAGTACACCGCAGTGGTGACAAATCAAAGCTGGCAGAGCCGTTTGTGCAGGAAGACGAGCGGTGGTCTGTGCCCTGTCACAAGCTCCTGGGCATTATGAACAGACAAATCGAATATAAAAATAATTAGCCAGTTTATTATAGATGTGATCCGACAGTTCGTTACAGATGTGAGTGCTCTGGCCCTACTACAGCAGAGCACTCACGCTAGTGTTTAACTTTAAGCACATCTTAAGAGCTTTGCTGGGTAAGGCATGGTAGCATCATTTAACACAAGCGGGTTTGTGGTGGTGTCTACACTGGTGATTATGGTGTTGTGGTATCAGTGCCGAATACCCCAAGTGTGGGTGCTAGGATTACCAGAAGTGATCTCCTGACACTTACAGATTTTTCAAGGCCAGAAGGGACCATTACAAGCCTCTTCTCTGACTGCCTGCGTTGCACAGGCCCGAGAACCTCAGCCAGTGAACTCCCACATCATACTCATCACTTCTGGTTATGCTGGAGCTGATCTCTCTAGAAAGACATCCAGTTTTCATGGAAAGATTTCAGATGATGGACCCATCACCACATCCCAAGGTAAGTTATTCCAAGGGTCCACTTGCTCACTGTTAAAAATGTGCACCTTAGCTTTCGCTTTAACTTGTCTAGGTTCAGCTTCCAGCCATGGGAGCTTGTGTTGCCTTTGTCTGCTGGATGAGAAGTGCCCTTTGCTGTCAGAAATTTTCTTGTCACTTAGACACTGACATCGAGTCAGCTCTTAATCTTCTCTTTGTTAAGCTTCTTTAATTTCTCACGACAAAGCACATTTTCCAGACCACAAATCATTCCTGTTGCTCTTTTCTGAACCCTTTCCAATTTGTCAACAACCTTTACCAACAGTGGCCACCAAAACACAATATTCCAGTAATGGTCTCACTGTCATATACAGTGGCAATAACACATCTCTGCTCTGGCTTAATATGCCCCAGTTATACATTCATGTTAACAGCCATCTTCAATTTATGGGTAGTCAGAGATTTGATTATTTTGTAAAGAGGAAATGTTTCTTTCATGCCAGTGTCCCAGGTGCATTTCAGAGGCTCTGAGGCAGACTATTACCAGACTTCTTTTTATGTCTGTTTTTAGCCATTGGCTGATTGCAAGGCCTGTAACACACAAAAAGATAAAAGGATCTCTCTGGGGATGGCAGTCATACTGAAAGCAGAAAGATGTGAACCACAAACCACAGAACTGTTTTCTGGAGTATTTGATCTGTAAGCAGGGCAGTTGGCACAAAGGCAGCAGGTTGGGGAGAAGTGGGGCACCCATGGTGATCAGAGCTTCCTGTAGTGGTGTGTTCAGAATGTGAGACTCTTGCCTGTTCTTCCTGAATGCAAACAAAAGATCATTTAAAATAAAGCTACACTGTGATCTCTGCAGACCTTTCTCTTTGATCTCTTTGCACCTAACATTAGTTTTCCTTCTTCCAGGAAACAATAGAAAGCTGTATGAGCCATTCACCTTCAGCAGGCTTTAGGGCCAGAGTTTTGCAATAGTCCCTCAATCTTGTTCGCCAGGGGAGGTGCAAATAGTTAGTGTGTAACTTTGGTTTCAGACAAGGATGTTACTGCTGATTTATATACACATGTGGTCATCAGCTATACTCACATTTTTCTGCTCCAGGCCTTTAGCACTTGAGGTAAAGAAGAGTTTCCTTTGTCTGTCAGCAGTATTGGGGCTCAACAATATCCCCTTTTTAAGTCCTCTCACGCATGTGGATCATTTCCTCACATAATTATGAGCATAATGTCACACGTGATGGGCACATTATAAGATAGATAGATAAACAGTGTTTCCACAGAACATGTAATCATCAAATGTGGCTTGTGAATACTAGATTACGCTGGCATAGGGTAGCAATGTTATTCCACACCACCAAGTCATAAATTTCAGCACATGAAAGTTGCCGACAAGGACATTTGTAGGTATATTGGAGACACAGATTGAAACCACGTTGAAATGCAGAAACTGCTTGACATTTTTTAAAGGACAGTGGGAGAAAGAGAATGTTTTCGTTTCAGTATAATAGGCATTATATCCAAATAGTTGGAAGGCCTACCACAGGGTGTCACCATGGAGATGATTAATAACTACTTTAAAATACCAACAGGTATAAAAGCGTTGTGGGTAATAGCTATATTTAAAAAAAAAAAAAGTGTTGCAGTTAGTTTTCCTGAGGATGAAGCAGCAATGAACACTTCATTCTAGAGGATTCCCACCATGCTGCATATTTACAAACTGCTGCAAGTACATAAAAACACAGAGATGCAGAAGAGTTTGATTTATGCAATCTTTTAAATTTTGCTTGAAAATGAACAATTTGAATAAACAGCCCTTGAATTGAAAGCCACAAAATGTAACTTAAGGGAATTTCATTTGAGCGACAAGGGCCATTCTGGAGTTCATGCCCTCAAGAGGGCAGATGCTTGCAGTTTTCCTACAGAGGCAGATACTCCCTAGAGCATCAGAAAACAGAAGTGGCTGACTGAGCTGAGCAGTTCTGTCTGTTTTCTTGGCACAGCTGAACTGGGTTCTAATGAATAAATAATTCTCTGTATGTTTAATTGTAAACGTTGGATAGTATCCTATGTCAGAGATGTTGGCAGAATACACATTGGGGCATGTGGGGTGCAAGTGAAGTTTTGAGTTTGTGGTGGCAGTGTTTTTTCTTACTTAGAGAAGTCCAAAATAAAAATGAGGAAAAAATAGGATTTTTTTTTAAAAGAGACTGCTTTTAAAAATGTCTCCTCTGCAAAAGTTAGTGTAAATTTTTTCCATTAAATTTACATAGAAAATTAAATTGAAAAGATGTGCAAAATTTGGAGACTAAATTCAGTTACTAAAGAGTGAAACAGACTTTAATCTTAAGTACAAATCTCAATGCAACTTGAATTATGGAGCTGTTCCTGATGCTTCCATTATGAATATGAATCAAACTTTTTTTAGACTAAATTAGAGATGACTGTAAAATAAATGACAACACACACAGAAAAAATATCATATTATAGACAGAACTGGTAGCATCATGATAGTTAAGGTTGCCTGACACTTCCTATTCTGAGGGGCATTATTAAGTTGCTCATAACTTTGCCAGATTTTAACTGTTCAGGCTGAAATTTCATATTGTGTATGCATCAAAATCAATTAACTGAAACACAGGACAGTTAGGTCTCCCTTAAAATGTAATGAAGTGACATTTGTTGAGAGACTAGCCATGGAGAAGTAATTAAAAAAAGAATGATGAGAGGAAGAGATTTTTGCAGTCAGTTTTTCGTTTGGTTTAGATGACAGATGGGTGTGTATTTTGCTTTTGCATTTGACAATGTCAAATCACTTTATGGACATTAATGAATTAAAACTTGCATCTTGTTGTGAGGTTGGTAATGTCATAATTCCCATTTAACAGATAGGAAAACTGAGTCACCGAGGGCCAAATTTGTCCCTGGTGTAACTCCAGTGGAGGCAAGACTGGGGCAGAGCTGCTTTTCACAGCATCATGTCCCCACAAACCTGAACAGATTTTTACAGTGGAAGCTTGTGCAGACATTATTACTCTGTGCATGTTTCCCTTCTGTGCACAGAATGTCCATTTCCAGATTTGTATTTGCTATCAAGAAAAATTCCTTTCCTTGCTTTGTGTCTGACTACTCCCAAAATGCTGGAATAATTTCCCCCTGAAGGGGATGGCTTGTGACCTAATATGTCTTTTCTCTCTGCTTTCTATTACATAATTTCTGTCATGTTTCTCTGTTTGAGCACTAGGTGTCACCCTAACTTTATACTTGGGTAAGGATACATATACGTAGCTTGGTACACATGGTAGGTTTGCAAATACCCTCAAATAAGATCATCTAAATTTTGCTCACAAGATGGAACCATGCTGATAACTTGCCAGAAGCCCAACTGACTTGTGTAAAATGGTGAGGCTGCAGGTGTTCTGATATTTAAAGTAGAGGTACGGCTCTGTAGAGACAACAGGTCCTCGCAGGCAGTGCTCTGTCTCAATCTGATCAGAGATGTGGCCCATAAAAACATCATATATACCAGTGAGCCATCACAGTACTTCTGGCTTAAATTCATCTGCTTGTGAGGCTAATAGCCTGCTACTTGCTCAGAGCTCAAGAAGATCCTGAATTCAACTAGCAAAGAGCTTTTAGGAGCTGAATGATTAGAGTTCCATCCCCACTTGTCACTGTGGTGTCTGTATCAAGTAACCAGGCTCATTTACCACAGAATGCCCCAGCAGGAATGTGAACTAGTAGAAACCTTCGTCACTTGGGGCCACGTTATCTGGGAAGGAATCTGTTATACACTAAAGTAGATTGTGCATGGTTGTGTCCCCTGGGACTATAACTACTTACTGATTGCTAACACTCATTTAGCTCAGGAGCTACTCAGGCTTGAGCCCTGCAGACAACCCTTGGTGCTGGGCTGTGGCCCGTTACACTGTGAGTCCAAACAGAAGGCTTCTGTGCTGTTGGAGGCAGAGTGTATCAGGGCTCACCACCGCCACAGGGAGGCTGCCCCAATCCACTGCCTCTGCGGGCGACCTTAGCTGCCAGCTGGGTAGAAAGCAGGGCCTGCCTGGCCTGTGGTTTCCCCAAGGGAGGGGGTCATGCTGTGCAGGGTGGGGAGCAGTGACGGGGTTGCATACCCAGCAAAATAAAACAACCAAGCCAGGCTGCTGAGGGATGTAGCTTAAGCATCTGACCACAGCTGCTGCCCCGCAGCGGGCTGGGTCCCCCCCCCTCCTTCACACCACTTCCCACTGGGGGGGGAGATGCCCCCTTGCGCTGCTTGAGGGATTTATACAGCCCCCTTATCGCGGGATCGGAGCACTGCACCAGCCATGGACAGGGCCCATCCTCCCGTGGCCCCCCAAACAGGGCCCATCTCCCCCTAGGGGGGCCCCCTCCCAAGCAGGGCCCATCCCCCCCTGCCCGCTCTAAACAGGGCCCATTTCCCCTTGGGGGGCCCCCCACGCAGGGCCCCTCCCCCCTGCCCGCTCTAAACAGGGCCCATCTCCCCCTGGGGGCCCCCCACGCAGGGCCCCTCCCCCCTGCCCGCTCTAAACAAGGCCCATCTCCCCCTGGGGGCCCCCCACGCAGGGCCCCTCCCCTCCGTGACCCCCCCGGACAGGGCCTGCCTCCCCCGCAGGTCACGGGGCTCTGTCCCCCCCCGGCCCTAGGACGGGGCGGCGCAGTGCATGCCGGGTCCCCTCCGCAGCCCGGCTCTTGCCCACCGCCCATCATCGGCCATCCGCGCCGCCGAAGCCGCCTTGTTGACAGCTTCCCGCCCCCTCGCCTCATAAACAATGTATAATTGGGTCTCAGGCCGGTCAATCAACGTCAGACTCGCTCTCATTGGACGATCTTTTATTTACCTCTCGCCTTCAACTGTCGGCCAATGAGTTTGAGGCTCCCCTAGCAACGCCCCCCATCCGTTCCCTCCCACTCTGTCCCGCCCCTTACTTCCTAGCGGGTCCGGCTGGTGCCAGAGCTTCGCGGCATTTCAGTATGATCGGCCAGGCTGGCTGTCAGTCAAAGCAATCTCAGCCAACCACAAGGGGGAGAGCGTGGATTGGCCTATCGAACATGTCCATCAAGCGTCCAGCGGTGCCGATTGGAGGCGGTGGCTGGGGGCGTTCATCGGTCGGGGGCGGGCCGCCCCCCCAGTTGTGGCCTGGGTGGGTCACTCAGGCGCGGGCGGGCTCGCCGTGGCGCTGAGGCGAGGGGGGCCGGGCCGAAGCCAGGCGCCGGCGGGGGAGCGGTTGAGGTCGAGGCGGGAGGCGGCTGAGGGGGCGCAGCGGCCCCGCCCACCGGGCCCTGCGGTGGGAGCGCGCCCCACATGGGCCCTCCCGCGCTTGCGGCGGGGGCGACGGAGCCTGCCCTGGGCGCGGCGGGGCCGGGGCTGCCTGTGCGGGACGCGGCTATGCGAGACCTTCTGGCGCGCGGGCCCGCTCGTCGCCCGTGCCCCGCGCCAGGTGAGGGCGCGGCGGGGGGCGGGGGTGTCCTTGGAGTGGGGGGCGCAGGGGATGGGGGCAGCGGGCCGGGGGGGAACGGGGCTGGAGAGCAGCAGCTTGCCGGGGTGGGGGAGCAGGGGGCCGGGGTGGGTCGGGGGGAGCAGCTTGTCTCCCTGCCGCGCTGGTTATTTCGCACTCTGCTTCGAAAAGCCACGGGCGCTGCCTTCGTGCTGGGCTGGGTTAAGCAGGTGCCCGTGGGGCTGTCTGCGCGGGGGTGGTTTGGGGCCGAAAGGTGCCATTACAATCCCCAGCATTACAGCGGAAGCTTCTTAAGCCGCCCCCCGAGGTACAGGCACAAATGCAGTCAGCGTAGTAAGGCCAGGGTTCATCAGCTGTCCTGGCTACGGCTGCGTGTGGCTGTCTTAAAGCCATCCCTTCAGTGCCAGGCGGGCAGTGCTTGGGGCAGGTCTCACTTGTCTTTTCTGGGGCACTCCACCGTAGTCACCGACCTGGCATTCATGACTGGCTTGGCCATGAAGATGTATGTTTATGTATTTGTTTTATGGTTTTCAGATGAAAGATGCTTTTTAAAGTCAAAGGATAATTCTTACTATATGGCTTTCCATTTAGCACAGCACTATATTAGCTCTTAATAGGGGACTTCCCATATAAGTGCTCAGCTAAATCCTTAGTCTTGTGAGTTGAAAGGGTTATAGTTATTGTTATCTGATGGAATTGTTTTTGTAGCTCACCTTGAGTTCTGTCAGTGAGACTCTTATTTGTTTATTCTGTCTGATTATAGGTCAAAACGTATTCTCTGTTTAGGGTAATATAAGAACTATTCTTTAAAAATGAACTTTACATATCCCTAGAAGAAATAAGTATTTTTCATAATCAGATCAGAATTCTAGCATTTTACTCAATCTGCAGATCAGTAGTTTTATAATCTGCACACTGAACGAGGCATTGGAATTTATAACTTTAGAGAAGTGTTTTATGGGAAGGTCTGACATGTCAGTGGATGTTCCATAAGCATTTCTTCTAAGTTCTTGTCTACACTAGCACTTATGCTGGCAAAATTTTTGTTGCTCAGGGGTGTGAAAAAAAATCTTCTTGAACAATCTAAATTCTGCTGGCATAAGCGCTAGTGTGGACAGCACTATGTCCTGCTGACACAGCTACTGTCGCGTGTTTAGGTGGTTTAATTATTTCTCCCGCCAACATGACACAGCTACCCAAGCACTCTTACAGTGGCACAGCTGTACCGATACAGCTGTGCTGCTGTAAATTTTCAGTGGAGACTAGCTGTAAATCTTTTTGGCTTGAAAATGTGTGTATTGTTAAATCTGCTAGGCCAATAGTAGGTGTCACGCTGTCTGGCCCTTCAAAAAGTATACAGTCTGGGCACACACATCTGCTGTATAGTCCCACCTTCACTAGTTTTGTTCTGTCTTCATGTAAACAGCTGCATATAAAACATGATTAGTTTGTATTGCATGCTGAAAGATCTTTGTGGCATTTTCCAACACTTGATGGAAAGTGTATGTTGTCTTCTTAAATTCACTGTACTAAGCCATTCTTGTGCCAGTGGATCACCTGTTTCTACTCTGAAGGGTTGAGAGATGGGGGTACAAGGGAATGAGGATGGGATATTCCTTGATTCATGGTATAATTTAGGGAGGCACATGGAAAAAACAAAGTTAGCCAAAATTGAAAGTGTACAGGATAGGCTGCCTGTAACTTAAAATATTATTCTTTATAATAATAATGAAAAGATTTAACTATTATAAGATCCACTGCGTTGAAACATGTATGCTTATAATTGTGTTTCTTTATTCAATTGATTTCACAAATATTTGTGATAGGGTCACAAAACTAAGGGTGGATGCTCTTGCATCAAGCATACAGTCAGAAAATAACAACAGTTATGGTCTATTAGCTTATTTGGTTCCTTTTCTGTATTACTCCTGTAACCCAGAATCTTGCAGGTAAGGCTGTAATCTAAGAGTTTTGGTTACAGCCCACTGTTTTGCAAATGAATGCAAAAATTACTAGTCTTCTAGGGGGAAAAAACCCATCAATATTTATGTAGATATTTGAAAATATAAATTGTTATGTAAGCTAACCTCCACTCTGGCCTTCATTCTGTCTTCAAATTTTAATATATTAAAAAAAAGAGGAACTAAGAAGATGTATATGTAACAATAAGTACATCTCATGATCAGTCACTTGTATCCCTTCCACTGTCTCCATCTGTTGTCTAGCCCTCCTGTGTTATGTCGGATTTAGATTGTAAGCTGCTTGTCACATGGACCTGTCACTTTTTTTATTGCACACCTCTGATGCTAAATAAACAATGTTATATATTGTTGTTTCAGTTGTTGTAAATGGTTGATATGCAAAACATCTGTGATCTCTATAGCCACAAGGTAAATAATTAAACTTCCTGTGCTTTTGAAGGCACACTTCATGTATTTTAGCTATGTGAGCTTATAAATGACTTGGGGCCTACCAATTTTATGGCCGTGAATAATGTGTGTCAGATGGTGAAATTGGCCCTTCCCCCATGAAATCTGATCTCCCCTGTGCTGCTGGGAGTGCTAGGCAGGGGGCCCCTAGCTGCTGGTTGTGGCTGGGCTGGGGTGCTCCCAGCAGTGTTGGGGAGATCAGACCCACCTTGGTACTTCCCCTGCTGTTTGAAGCTCTGGGACTGGGTAGCAGCCCTGGAGGTTCCTGCAGCTGGGGGAGACTTCCACTTCCCCATGCTGCTGGGAGTGCCCCAGCCCAGCTAGAAATAGCAGCTAGGGGTCCCCAGCTTGGGCACTCCCTGCAACGTGGGGGAGCTCGGACCCACCTCCAGTACCATCCGCTTGCTGCAGGAAGATCTGGGGCTGGGCAGCAGCCAAAGGAGGCTTCTTATCTCCCCTGTGCTGCTACCTATGAGCATCCCAGCATAGCTGCTAGTCCCAGCCAGGGCTAACAATCCTGCTGTCCCCCTGCATCAGGATGTAGGCCCCCCTGCCTCATTTTGGGTCAGGACTCATACTGTTACCACACCATGAAATGTCAGATGAAAACATCTGAAATAGTGGAAATGACCAACTTTCAAATCCTAGGGTGGTGAAATTGACTAGAATGGACCTTGAATTTGGTAGGGCACTATAAATATCTTATAAAAGCCATGTCTGCATTATTGTGAAATGATATAAAATCATCGGATGTTTCAGCCACGTTCTCATGGTGGATTTTTTTCTATGTCTGAAATGTCAGGAGAGATTTTAATCTTATGTTTGTGTCCCGTAAATTGAAAAATAAAAGCAAAAATTGCTATCCCTCATGAATGGGAATAAACTAATGGACTGTTTCCCTGCACTTCTTACATTCAGGGATACATTCATTTCTTCATTTTATCTTCTTTATCTTTCTTCCTGCCATTGCTGGTTTGGGTTCTTCATTGACTTCTGGCCTGTTTGTGTTTGCTGTGCTGATACAGGGGCTGCAAAGCACCTGAAAGCTGCTCCCTATTTCCTGAGAATGTGGAGGGGAATAACCCCTGATGAAAGGGTGGAAAGCAATATGACTATTGCAATGCTGATAGGAGTTAGTTAGGGCTACCCTAACCTGTTTCAGGTCAAAGCAAGCTCAAGAATCCAGGAGGCAGAAGCCACTTCCCCTCACTACTGCTCTGGACTGTGCACAAATGCAGGGACAAACTGGGGTCATTATGCCTTCTAGATGACTCACGTTTCCTGTCTATCGAAAGGGAAATGTACCTTGTCTTCAATGGATTATTTAAATGCAATAACCATGTGTTGTAACCAAACTAAATCAAATCCTTTACCTGTCTATAGCCTGCTTATGGAGCACAAGGTCTTGGGTATGTTACAAAGTGGAACTGTTACAATCAGGTTAGGGGCTACCAGGTGGTTACCAGGTCCCTAGGGTTACCTTTAAATTGTAAATGGACCCTAGAAGTTATAGGCAGGAACACTTAAGGAAATAAAATTTAATGTTTCTGGGTTATTATTGTATTTACATCTCCTGTATATGTATTAGATGCTTAAAAATGTTTGTGACCACTGAACCTGTGACCTTGGGCTTGAATCCCAGGTTCTGTGCTGGGGGTTAATGACCAGTCCCTTTTACTGAGTTCAAACTTGGCTGCAGTCACAAATTAGGAGAGGTGTTTGTTTCAGCTCAGCTTCTTTTGGAGGTGTATTTGCATCACAAAACTACCACACAATGTAGCCAACTGACTGTCTCTAGACCAGAATAGCAGGGGTATTGCAGATCACTTCTGAGGAACTTTGCGTCTCTTTGTGGTAACCATACATTATGTTAGCACTGGTTAGAGTCAGGAAGAGGCTATTTCAGGAACAACAAAGATCACCGAGAAATATACATGTAAAATGAAAAATTCCAAGATTTAGCAGTTGGTTGTAGCTCAATATCCTGAGTTCATCAAGGCCAAACGTCTGTAATTCTATAGAGTAAATGATGACACTTGTATATATTTGTACTTTAATGGTTTTACAGTGTGTTTGAAAATAAAACTAATTCTCACAGCCCCATGTGAAGGATTAAGGTAGACATTATAATTATACTGATGTGGGGGTAGCAGTTAAATTACTTACATCAAGTCAGTGGTTATGCAAGGATTAGCATTCTGGAGCTCTTGGCTTCTAGTTTCATGCTGAATCCACTACACAAGGGGAAGCCTATGGAAATTCATTGACACTGGAGCAATATTCTAAGTTCTTGGTGTTACATCTACCATATTTCCAGCTTTGACATGCAATTAATTATGCTTTACTAATACGTCTCCTTATAATGTAGGCCAATGTCTGGCCTGTATGTGGTGATACACAGGGAATGAGTCACTGCTAAATCTTTGCAAGGGTAGTTGTGCCTGTGCTCCCACAGCTGAGGTCTCTGCTGCAAATCAAGAAATAGATGGGAGTGACATACATCCCCTTTTCATCTATGCAGGCAGCTGAGGTGACTAGAGAGGAAATGTCCTTATTACTCATAGGGCTGTCTGCACTAGGAAATTCTATTTTATTAGAACACATTAACTAATGTGATATATAACATCCAGTATAGACAAGCGCTATTGGATTAAATGTGGCAGCTGTTGTCTACTTTATGTGTTAGCTATCCCAGTGTAATTTCCTACAGTAGATAAGCTATATAAAGCCCAGTCTATTTCCCATTACAGATTCCCATTGACTTCAGTGGGGGTTGGGTAAGGCCATAGTGCTGTACAAACTTTGACTGATTTCGCCCTGCCATGGTGATATGGGCAATATCATCTCCATTTTACATACTAGGAAAATCATGCATAGAGAAGTTAAATGACATGCCTACTGTCATAAATGAGTCATTGGGAATAGAATTCTAGAGTTACAGGTCCTGAGCTCTTTTGATCTCTTATGTTTTACCTCCTTCCCTTCTCATAGATTTAGGGAGCCAAGATCCTCAAAATGGGTATTGTGCTTCAGTTTGTGTTCTTTTGACTTAATTGATGTGTGTGAATTTTACACCCTGTATGGAGACCACTTTTTTGCCTTATAGATAGCATTGCTAAGTGACACCTGACTACCTGCTTCCTGTATATTCTGGTTGCACAGGGGATTGAAACTGGATCAGGAACACAGTTTTAGAATTGTGAGCTTGAATGATTAACATTGGGCAGATGTCTTGTGTCAAAGCTTGGGCATCTCATTCTCTGGCAAACCCTTTAAAGTTAATAACATGCACCTATCAATCTTCTGCTTTTCAGGCTAGATACCTAGTGACAAGTTGCGCGTGCGTGTGTGTGTGTGGAGTTAATAGTTGCTGCTGTGTAGTTAGAGAGAGCAGGCAATTTTCTTGTAGAAATTGTCACTTTGTAAGATTGACTTTTGTGTGCAAATGTGCACATGCTTAAATTTGCCTGTATCTTGTAGTAAAGACAGTCCAGATGCTTTGTTTTGTGTCTTGAGGCATTAAAAGGACCCTGTCAAGGTGGAAGGCCTGAAACTTGACCTATTTTTCTCTCTTTGCAAACAATATAAAATAGAAACAAATATTTCGTTTTATATATATATATATATATATATATATATATATATATATATATATATATTAACTCAAAATAAATTAATGCATTCTTTTTTAAAATGAGTGTTAATTGCACACTAGGATGCTGTGCTGAGGAAAGGGGGGGCACTGTGTGCCTTCGGGGTAGGGGTGCCCCTCTTTCTGCTGCTCCTGCCTCCTCCCACTCCCCCCATGGAGCCACCTCTGGCCAAGCTCCTCCTGACCAGGAGCCTGCTTCCTGTCTGCTGGGGAGACTGGGTCTGATGTTAGGTGTCCCCTTCCCCCTGCCTGTGTAACTGTTGGGAAATGGGGGGAGCCTTTTGCTGGCTGAAAAAGTGTTCAAGCTCCTGAGTGCTCTGCTCAGACACAGCGCTCCCTCCCCCCCTCCAAAAATATTTAAACAAACGGTATTCTATTATTATTTAACAGTGCTATCAAAACTGTGACTAATCGCAGGTTTTTAAACTTCGTGATTAATTGCAGTTAATTTTTTAATTGTTTGACAGTCCTGTTGTATAGTCTACTGAGTTGTCTTGCATTGCCCTGGAAGATAACGAGATGTGACATAATGGGCTTTTCTGTCCATGCTTTTGAAACAAATGCTTATATTTGCAAACTCAAACCTCAGGTAAAATAAATACAAGCAAATCCTATAATCATTTGTAAATGATCCTGCAGTAACAAAGTGGACTCATGCAGTGGAGGAAAAGCTTTTAGTTATTTAAAAAAACCCCCCCAAAATCAGTTCAGGCTTCCAAAAGACTTTGAACTGATACGTTATTTTTTTAAAAATAATATAAGATGTCTGGATAGTATCTTTGTTAACGTGATAGATGGTTGGGGAAGGCAAGGAAGGCAGATATTGTAGATATTTCCATACTAAAAGATACAGACTTGGTTGAGTGTTTTTACCTTCACCAAATGTGTAAGAATGTCCAAGAAAGAAGTATGAAAGTCGTAAGTTAATCAGATAACATTTCTAGAATATTCAGTGTTTTTTAATAGGCTATTGAGCACAATTGGACAACTTTCCAGGCTGAACTTGAATATTAAAAATGCTCTGGTTTTGTAACAGGATTGTTTTGGATTCTGTTCATTGCACTTTAAATTACTACTTGGTATGGTTAATACCATACTACTTGGTATGGTTAATTAAAGTACCTCAGACTTACTTGACAGTTAGTTAAACCCTGGATGATTTAATTGAGAATGTGATCATTAGTGTAATTGGCCAAAATGACAATAAGCCTGTTTGGAATGCTTCCTACTTGAAATTTTCTTCTTTCTAATGCTGCGTATATGAACCTAATGAGAAAATGAGACTAATGCAGTTCCTACCCTAGCAATTGCCATGGATATTTTTTACACTATATAACTGTCTGGATATTAGACTAAGTTTAGCTGGCCTCGATGAAGAAATAGGTTACTTGAGAAATCCAGATGGTAAAACCTTTCAGGTTTTAATATTTCAATGTGGGACTTATATAGATCTTTTCAAAGTTCACCATGTGATTTCAATAATAAAGGATGGTGCACGTGCAATTCTTTTTTTTTTTTAAAAAAATGAACAAACTAATGGGGAAAGCATATTGAGAGAGTGATTTTTATTTTAAACTCCTGGATGGATTTACTTCACAGAATTGTCAGTCTCTTTTATTTTTATTTATTTATTTTTTAATAGTACCCAGTTGCTTATATATTCAATTTTTCCTTTTTCTCTCCTGCTTGATCTAATATCAGATCTGTTTTGCTTGGTGGTTGCTAGCATAGGGGACAACAATACCTTCCTGTGTCTTTTGTTTTTTATATAGTGTTTCACCTAAGAACATAATAAACTGTGGCCCTGAGCCTGCAAGGAAGTCCAGCGGGTGGACCTTTGTGCCCATGTGGTGCCTGACTGAAATCCGAGAGGCTCTGTGGAGATGTCTACACTGCAATTAGATACCATGCCAGCAGATTTGGGCTGAGGGGCTGTTTAACTGGTGTAGGTATTTAGGCTCAGGCTGCAGCCTGGGCTCTAGGACTCTGCGAGGTGGAAGGAGCCTAGAGCTTGTGCTGAACTTCTACACTGCAATTGCCCCTTAGCCCAAGCACTGCCAGCCCAAGTCAGCTGGCATGGGCTAGCCACAGGGGTCTAATTGCAGTGCAGGCATATCTTGTGCGAGCTTAGGGGCTTACTTCATGTGGCGTCCATTGCAGGATAAGGGCTTTAGATGATAAGCCTTCTGGGGTAGGAACCATGGCAATCGTCGGTTGAGAAAGCACCCATGATGTGCTAGGTGCTACTGCAACATAAATAAGTCATACCCCAACTTTGTGCCTTCTATTAGTGCTATTTTAACTAGTCCTTCTCCAAAGATGGACTCTGCCTGAAAAGGAAATGCAAACGAGTTGCTGCCACCACAGTTTCCTCTTTGCACCTTGTCCGTTGTTCTTGAGCACCTTCCTCTTAATCTCCCTTCCTACTGCTTCTCTAAATAATCAACAAAATGGTAGTTCAGATCTGTTGGAGCATTAAGAATTATTATTTATTTTAAACCTACCTCCGAATTGTTGTGGCATCATCTTTATGGCTGAATAGAGATGCTTTTCAGAGACCATTGGTGCTGTTCCTTATCAGCGCGGCAGTGTTGCCAGACCCATTATGCCTATGCTGCTGCTTCTGTAGTACTTCCAGACCCTGATAGCTCATGGAGCAAGAGTATGAGGTTAGAAATTTGGTCTTGATCTCCTGCATGTGAGTGGGCCACTACCACAGCACAGTATTTAGCAAGCGCAGTGCTGAAGTGTGGTCAGCTTGCCTGTGGTGTGGGAGTTTGCATGATAAATTCATCTTGAAAAACTGTTTATGGTGGCATTTCTAGAGAACTTTATATCCTGCATTGTGGAGATCAAGCAGTCCATATCCAGCATTACTACTAATTTCTGCCTGATTTTCAAGGACAATTCTGCCTTCGTCAAATAAGTGATAGAATACTTGAACGATGCAACGTATTTTTTATCTATAACTGTTTCTTTCCTTTTTCTTTCTGGAGAACATAATCTGAATGTTGTTCAGCATTGCGAAATAAAGTTCACTATTGAACATAAAAGGGGTGCCATCTGTTTTCTTGGCATTTTGGCACTGAAGTAACATCTTATAGGAAATAAGACATGCATTGCATACAAAACATGCTTATAAACAGTATTGTTATGTGTCCAAGGGACAGCTGGTGAGCCTCTGGGTTTTTTTAAATGCTCTTTAAAATTCAGCAGACTATTTTAAAATTGGCACTTGTAACTTTCAGGTTTAGGGTTCCTATATCTGTGTAAATAGAAATATAAGGACCTCATCTGTTCCTTGCCTCATTACTGATTTCACTTGTCCACTTCTCAATATATATCAGTGTTTTTTCTGCTTCAGGCTCCCCTTTTTTCCTTCTCTTCATCCTTAGAAATCTGTTTGCTCTGTGATGAACTCAGATTGTCCAATGACACATTGAATTACTGTAAATGAACAATTAAATATGAAAAGATATATGAAAACCTAGAGAGCTTAAACAAAAAAGTAGGCCACCTATCAAGTTTGCCAGTGCAAGTTTGGTTTGATGGGCTCCAGAATCATCCTGATTAATTTATTGTCCTCTTAAAAAATCCATTCCCCTACCAGTGTTTTCTCTTTTTCTACTTGACAAATATGGTTTATTTTCTGTATTTTGAATTGAACAGAAATTAATGTAGCTTTAAATAAACCAAGAAAAACCAACCCCAAACCACTCTAGAACTTTACCTTGAGTGGTAACATCATTGATGTTATAATAGACTTTAGGCTAAATCTTCAACTGTTGTAAACTGTCATAGCTCCATTGACATCAATGGAGCTGTGATAACTTACACAGGCTAAGGAGCTGGCCTTGAAGTTGTAGTGCACGAAAGCTGGAAAAGAATGCAGGTGCAGTTGCTCCTGACAGCTAATGAAGATTGTCCTTTATCTGCATTTGATGATGTGCTGCTTTTGCATCCTGGGAGCCTCAGTCCAAGTCCTGAGTGCGGAGTGGTTTTCTTGTGCTGGCAGAAGACTTATGGGAATTGTTCATTAGCTGTTACTATAGTAGGGTGAAGCATAGAACATTTATTTTCCTGTCAGGTCCATAAAACTAGTACTATTAAAAATTTTAGTGAAAGAGAATGTATGTTGTTTGACTAATAGAAAAATATTTGTGCAGGAATGGAGGGATTTTTCTTACTGTGTTGGGGACCCAATACCGTAAGTGTGTGTCTCCTTAATCTTATTGCCAGAAATATAAGGTATTTTGGGAATCTAAAGATAGAAAGGGCCGTTTAAGTCCATCTCTTTGTCAATACTGTGTTGTTCACTTTTTTACACTTAGTAGGATTTTTTTTTTCCTAATGAGAGCTCAATTTGTGAGGTTAACGGTGTGAATTAAGAGTTGGAATCTTTAGATATGTCCCTAATAGTGGTAGCTAATGAAGTTTATGTAATTTTCTTTTTGTTTTTTAGCATCCCACCAAAGCAGAAGAAAAACTACTCAAGCACCTAAGATGTGAGAGATCCTTCCTTTTTCGAAAGGAACAATTTATTTTCCAAAATGGATCGAAGTAAACGGAATTCCATAGCAGGATTTCCACCACGCTTGGAGCGCATTGAAGACTTTGATGGGGGTGGCGGAGGTGACGGGACTGTGTCCCAGGTGGGGAGAGTTTGGACCTCTTCGTACAGAGCCCTGATAAGTGCCTTTTCCAGACTTACACGTCTTGATGACTTCACCTGTGAGAAAATAGGCTCTGGTTTCTTCTCTGAGGTGTTCAAGGTGGGTGGCTAACTTTAGTGATTCTCCTCTTTCAAGGTGATGATGCAGCATTTGGTGCGGAGTCTGTGTTTGAGTCTCTGAATGAGGGCTGCTTCTGTTCTTCTAGTTATTTGCAGTTCTTGTATGTGCTTTGCTTAGGGTGAGAAAGGGGTGGGGATCTTGGCAAGTAGCATAAAACTTCTTCCCAACTATTTATAATATAGGGTGTCATTTATTTTAGGAAAGTTGCAGAGGAGGATGTGGGGAAACAGTGGAAAATTTTTGGATTGACTTTTTGTTTCTCATCTATATTTTATTAAATGTATGCACACATTAAATATGTATGTTTTATATGTTGGGGAACCAGTGGTCTGGGCGTTTTCCATTTGGCTTGGTAACAAGACCTGCAGGACTGCATTTGTTTCATTAATACAAGTTGCTGATCTTCTTTGCTTCCTAGCAAACGTGATGTTGGCATGTAATTGTCGAAGCTGAAACAACATGCTGTAGTTTATTGCACAGCACATCAATACCCTCCTCTTCTTTTCTGTTTCCATTTCTTCTCTTCATTCCCTGCTTTCTTTCTTTCCTTCAGGTGTTCAATAAAAATGAATCTCTTTTTCTGTGAGCAGATCTGAGGTTGTGGCAATAACCTGCTTCAATTCAGTGTTTGAAAAGTCAGTAAACGTTGTAAACTGTAAAGCAAAGATGAGATTGTGCAATCCCAGATTTATTGTGTCAGCAGTGTTCCTGCAGTTCTGGCTCTTCTAGTAAGGTTTATAGCCATTTTGATTTTTGCTAGGTATTAGGACAGGCAAGACTTTTACAGTAGGGTGTTGCAGAGATTATTGGCTTCCTTCCCCAATTTTATGGTTTTGAATAAAATCCTACTCCAAATTGTATTTACATCTCTGTGACATGAGATCTAGCATTTCCAGATGTTACATTAGTGACAACATTTCTGATAGCCTTTTGTACTGGGTATTTTGAAATTATAAAAGCCCCTAGTTCTGTGGAAATGTGCTTAAATTACAAATTAAAATAAAGGTTACGTTACTTAAATTATGATATAAAAAAGTTTTTTTTATACCTCTGCACAGAAACATTCAACGCTCCATATGTAGCTATCTGCAGTGCATGGAGTAAACTCTTGGTAACTAGAGAAAGTGAATTTATGTCATAATGGCACACAGAATGGTACTGTTCATTGTTTGTTTGCATTGCTATGAGCTACTGTAATCCAGTCAGGTCTTGTATGTACAGCGTAAACAGGCTTTTTAGATTTAACTGCTTGTTCTTAATCTACCACCCAATACTGATGGATTTAATGGGAAAAGCTTCATGAGGAGGAGAAGGCAGATGTTCCCGTTGGAAGAGGCAGCATGGAAGAATATCAGGAAACAAAAGTGGGTGAAGGATTCAGTGGGAGCTGTTAGGAGCAAGGTGTGGGCAGAGGAAAGATGTATTACCAGCATATGTGCTAGTTGATCTGCTGCTTTAGTATTCCAGATTAGATGATTTTATCAGGACAGACCACTCAATTGAGTGACGCAGAAGATCTTTGCTTCTATATGTAGTTTTGTGAAGGTAAATGACGACTCCTACCTGAGTTTGGTTTTGAACAATCAATATATTTGACATTTTCTAGTCCTTTGCCAAAATTATTTAACTTGCTGTAACTCCACTGCAACATCAGTCTCTTGAATCAGCATATTACACTAGGCATGAATTTGACCTGTGGTTATGCTGTGGATTTTAAATGTAGTATCTCTGGGATCCATTCCTCCAAAAATAACAGCAGATCATTTGTGGGGAGCAGTGGATGCCCAAATTGTGAAATCTGGTTCACAGTCTGTGTCCTGCCCCCCGCCTCTCCGCCGCGCCACTCCCCCAATCAATCTGTAGGACAAGACTTTTTTTCTGAAGCGGCTTTGTGAATGGGTAGAAAATCCAACTTCTTAGATTTGTGAAATTATATGAAATAAGAGCTTTGGTGACCCCATTTTGAAGTATATGACAAACATTGGATCAAGAAGGCTTTATGCATGTGACGCAACCAAGGCTAACTTGTTGCAGCATGATCAATTCATTCTATTTCTCTAATTTCTGTGATTATCTGAAGAAACTCTTTTCCAAATACAGTCCTTCACAATGGATGCAGTTGGCTGCTGTTAATTTGGAGATTGTAGTAAATATTAGTTTAAAAGAAAATACATTATGGATAACACCTACTAATGCAAAATTATGGGAAAAAATATAACTATCAGCAAGTACAATTCATGTTGTTCTGGTTTCTATTAATGGTTGCGTGCCGAGGCAAATCTTAAAATGCATTAACACACTTCCTATAATAATTGCAGATAACATTTCCCGTGGAACTTTAATGGCTTTTCGTATAGCCTTAGTGACAAGTTACTTAAATCCAAATGGATGCATTGGGGTTCACATAGCATGGAGTATTAATCTGGCATATTATTAGCCAGCAGTATAGCAATTCTAACATCCTTTAAGCTCTAATTCCATATTACTTAACGTTTAAGTTCTTCTGAGCTGTCATACTGCAATAGCTGGTATAGTTCGAAGGAGTTGGCTAATTGGCTTCTGGCTTAGCCTCCAAAGGCCTATGCAGAACAGGAATGATGGTTCTCAAATTGGGCGAGGCTTGAAAAATCTTTGATTAATAAAACAAAAAAATTTAAGTCTCCAGCTAAGAGGCAAGTGTACTGCAAGATCCAAAGACACTGATAGAGCGATAATTATAATTAATGTGGGAGAGATGTGCGTCAGACACTGAAACTAAATACCACACTATGAAACACACACTGTTCATTATATAATACAGTAAGACTGAAGTGAATGATTAATTTGTCTTCTGTTCAGAACTCCTTCTGTGAAAAGCATCTTGTGCTAATAGCTTTATGCCAGGCTTTATGTACTCTGCAGCAGGCTGTACCTAAACTCTGTGGTAAGGCTCTTGAATTCTGTGACAGACTGGAAATTCAGCTGCCTTGGGTGGATTTTAAAAAATGAGGATTTTTTTCTGACCAAAATATGATTAATACAACTAGCCCAGAATCCCCTGTGGTGTTTGTTTTAATATTGATCCTATTTAATTCCCTCTGCCTATGAATTTTCAGTTTCTAATGTGCTGAAGATTTTTGTATTGACAACATAACAAACTGTCTTGTGGGACCTGTTACTAGAGGGTTTTGGAAGTATTGGCAGCTATGAAGGGACAGTAGGGGTTTTGGAAGCCAGGAAGGAATGAGAAATAGATTGGGATTGTGGGATAAGTAAGAGATTAGTTGCAAAAACGATCTTCAGTGACATAGTTAGTGTTGACAGTTAAACACCTTAAAATGTCTACATCTGTGCAGTTACATTTATCAACCAAACTTGTAATCTCTTCAAAGAATGAGATCAGGTTTGTTTGACAGACCTATTTTCCATAAAACCAGATTAACTGGGATTAATTACATTCCTATCCTTGAATTCTTTATCAGTTGAGTCCTATATATTTATCTTAAAATGTTGCTTCTAAGCAATCTGCTGAAGGGGTCAGTATATTCCAAGTCATACTGGCATTTGATACTCTTGTTGGTAAATTTCAGAATTCTTAGAGGTTTTCCTGAGGCATTGTATGAATGCAATAAGAGGAAGGTAAGGGAAGGTGTAAAAGTAAAGCAGATTTGTATTGTGCATTTAGAGAACAAAATAAGGGCCTGATCCTTCAGCTGTCACTGTTTTTCTTTTAGGGATGTTGTACAGGGCTTTCTTGGAGTCCTGTAGAATTCTCTTCCTTTTGTTAGATGATAAATCCTAAGATGCAGTGCAGGATTTGTGTTCATGTTGCCTTTGCCTAACTGCAGTATTTTCATGTAGGTGGGCTTTGGGCCATGGATGGGAGATGGTTTAGTGCAGAACTGGTTTCCCTATTTATGGATAATTGTCTGTGGGTTTTTTGGGGTTTTTTTTTGGTGATAGATACCTGAAAATTCTAATTTTTAAAATTACAAGGAATTCTTTTTATATAGAAAAGTGAAATACATATACTTGGCAGTTAAATTTCTCCTCTTTTTGACAACTTCGTTGATGCCTCAGTCAAAAGATTGAATGAAAAGCTGGGGAAGGAAATACAATGAAACTATGCAATAATTTAATGGCATTTTTAGCAAAAATTACATTTTTGGAGGTTTGCCTGAATGTGGCTGTGATGATCTCTTAAGACTGAGGAAGACACTGATCTCAGACCATTACAACACAAGTTTCACTGATGTTAATGGTGGGGAGAAATTAAGAATTTATTTTAGGTAGAGTGTGGGAAAGAGATTATTTCCACTGCACTTAAATCATGACAGTACCAGCATTCCTACTTTTAAACATTCTAGCACATACTAACTCAAGTGTGGTAGGCCACTTTCCTTTGAACCTATCCCGACTAAAGTTAAAATTCATTGTGCTGCCTCAGTTCCTTTTAAAATCTAAATTTTACTTAAAAAGTCAGAAGCATTCACAAGGACTTCCTTTGGGTCTAAGTAAATACATACTAGATATATACAGTGCAGTCTGGCTGCGTGACTTCCTTATAATTCAGAGAAAGTTTCAGTCTTTGACAGGTCTCTTGTACATAGAATTAAAAAGAAAGTAAAATTTTAATAAATTATTTTATTCATACTTTGTGCTATAAATATATACAAAAATATTCTTTTACCTCTTGCTGCATCCATGAATAACTGTGCTCTGATGCTATAATTATTGGTGTGGACAAACTTGGGACTTCTAGCATCAAAATGACAGACCTCTAACACCTGATCATAAGATTATCCAATATTCAGCATGTGATGCTGCCCAGCAAGCTGCCAGCTCAAACCAAGGCAGCAGGCTAATTCACTCGCATGCTAATAGAAACCAAAGAAATGTTAAAAGGTCATAGTCTGTTCAAGCCAATTCACTTGTTAAAATAGAACAAAGGGGGATGTTATCAAGTTACATATACATGGCATATGCCTGAAAATTACATTTGCCCTAAATGCTTGAAAACTGGTGAAATGTTAATGTTACCGTTTTCACTCATCTGAAACTTGTTGATTTACATTGCACTTAGCCCTAGATCGAAAGGTGTGTTAGCATTAGGATGATGATTAATTTAATATGTAAAATTGCATGAAAACTAATGAAGGATTGTTTCTGGTCATCTCTTTGTTCCTGTAAACTAATGAAAGATTGCCTGGGTGGCAGTATCTACATGCATTATGTATGCCCTGTAATTGGATTGCCTGCTAACCAGGATTGAAGCCTTAGAACTGTAAATGAGAAGCATGCTATCTTCAAAGCATGGGTCCTTGCATTCAACAGTAGAAAATCTACAAACCCAAGCAGTGATGGGAACACTTGCTAGATTGCTTTTCAGCTATAAGAACAGGTCCACTGACAGCAGTTCTGGGCCTCAGGGGAGAACAGGCTGTGGCCCCCTGGAAAGGATGGCTGAGGTCCGAGTGGGCTTCCACTAGCAGTTTTTATTTATGTATTACGTTCCAATACAGGTTCCTAGGTGGCTGAGGAGGCAGTATCTTCTTTGCAGCTTCCTGGGTCCCTTGGACTCCCCAGGGAGATTACTCATGAACCTGGGAAGCGGAGTAGCAGATATCACCTCCTCAGCCTGCCCAGGAACCTGCATGGCACATAAGAAATAAGCTCGGCTTGGGAGACGGGCAGAAAGCGGGAGGGGTGAGAGCCTTGGGAGAAGGAGTATGTGTGGAAAAGAGGAGGATATGTATCTATCCTCCTGGGCCCTTACTCCAGCTTACTCCCTTCCTAAATGGTGTCAGGGAGGTCTCAGGGATGGGTGCCAGTCCACAGACCAGTCATTGAGAAACATTGATCCAGGCCATCCCTGACAGGTGTTTGTCTAACCTGCTCATGAAAATCTTTGACAGAGAGTCCATAACCTCCCTAGGCAATTTATTCTAGTGCTTAACTACCCTATCAGTTAGGAAGCTTTTCCTTATGTCTAATCTAAACTGCCCTTGCTACAATTTAAGTCCATTGCTTCTTGTCCTATCCTGAGAATGTTAGAGAACAAATTATCTCACTGCTCCTTGTAACAACCTTTTATGTAGTTGAAAAATGTTATCACGTACCCCCTCAGTCTTTTTTTCTCCAGACTAAACAAGCCTAATTTTTTCAATCCTCCCTCATAGGTCATGCTTTCCAGATCTTTAATCATTTTTGTTCTTCTCTGAACTTCCTCCAGTTTGTCCATATCTTTCCTGAAATGTGATGCCCAGAACAGGACACAATACTTCACTTGAGGTTGTATCAGCGTGGAGTAGAACCGATGAATTACTTCTGGTGTCTTGCTAAAACACTCCTGGTAATACACCCCAGAATTATGTTTGCTTTTTTTTTTTTTGGTAACAGTGTTACACTGTTGACTCAGACTTAGCTTGTGATTCACTATGACCTCCAGGTCCCTTTTTACAGTTCTTTCCTAGGGATTCATTTCCCATTTTGTATGTGTGCAACTGTGACTCTTTCTTCCTAAGTGGAGCACTTTGCATTTGTCCTTTTTTAATTTCATCCTATTTACTTCAGACCATTTCTCTAGTTTGTCCAAGTCATTTTGAATTTTAATCCTATCCTCCAAAGCACTTGCAACCTCTCCCAGCTAGGTATCGTCCACAAATTTTATAAGTGTGCTTTCTATACCATTATCTAAATCATTGATGATGATATTGAACAGAACCAGGCCCAGAACTGATTTCTGTGGGACCCCACTTGATATGCTCCTCCGGCTTGACTGTGAATCACTGATAACTACTCTCTGGGAATGGTTTACCAACCACTTACGCACCCTTCTTACAGTAGCTCCATCTAGGTTATGTTTCCCCAATTTGTTTATGGGACGGTCATGCGAGACAGTATCAAAAGCCTTACTAAAGTCAAGATATACTACATCTATAGCTTCCCCCCCATCCACAAGGCTTGTTACCCAAAAACCTTATAGCTTCCTTTGATGGGATAACCTGCACAGACTTACGGGAACTAGCAAACATTATATCTCTATTAATTGAACTTACTAACTGACTCACGTGTTATATATTTTAACTGCTTTAACCTCTCAATAACTCTCATTTCTTTTCTTAGCTAATAAAACTTAAGTTTAGTTTACTAAAGAGGTTGGCCTTCAGCATTGTTTTTGGTGTGCGATCTGGAGCATCCATTGACCTGGCATGAGTGACCGACCCTTTGGGGTTGTAAGAACTGAATGTGTGGTTAATTTTCATTTTAGCGACCTCTCATAAAATCCAATTTGTCTGGAAAGTAAAGAAGAGCTGGAGAGCTTAAGGGGGCTGTCCATGGCTCCATGGTAAGACTAATATAGTAGTCCAGGAATGCACATTTGTTACTGGCTTGGTGAAATCTAATTATAGGATATACCACCTGTTTGGGGTGTTTGCCCTGTTTACTGACAGTCTGACCTGAGATTGGCACTCTTAGCTGTAAGTCTTACCAGACACTGTGACACTGAGTCTTAATAGAAGAGGGAATCTGCTTTAGAGCAGGTGGGGGAGGCCTGTGTTTTTGGTGCTAGAGGTTCTGGGTTTAATAACTGCTCATGCTCATGATGTCGGTATTTACGCTGTTTTTGTTATTAATGTGTAGCATAAGTACTTAATATTACTCATCTGTCAGGAGTCTTACCTCTTACTATAAAGTACATGTGTTTTTAAAACACACTTTTTAATAAAACCCTCCAACACTCAATATATTAAGAGCCTCAAGCCGTTAATTGAATTTATTACTCATTTAAGGTTCTACTAGGGTACAGTACAAGAAGACATGGGGGAGAGGAGTGAGAGGATGTCTAGCCACCAATGAATTCAAAGAGGAACCCAACTGTAAAAGTTTGGGATCCACTCACTTGGGACATTTCAGGGAGCCCACTTCAAACCTGGAATTCTTTAATTAACCTTGTGTGTTAGCAGGTAAGTAAACAATAAACCATTTGAACCTTCAGCATGTTTTAAATATAAATGTAAGTCTGTACATTGTTGACAGTCTCATCAGAAAGGCCAAGGATGGATCTGCCATGTAGACTGAGGGCTGGTCTACGTTGGTGGTGGCGGTTGATGGGAGATATGCAAGCTGTGTAATGTAGATTGCATATCTCCTGTCAGTGCACTTACTTTGAAGTACTATGGCATCTTCACGGTGCTGTGTCGATAGGCAACATTGCCTTCCACTTTTTGGGGAGGTGGACTAATTGAGTCGACCTATACAGACTTGCTTAATCGATGCTACTGCATTGATGCCTGTTACCATGGCAGTGTAGACATGCCCTGAACTGCACTCATCATTGGAGGTGGTCCTTTCAGGGCAGGTTTCAGACAAACTGGCTGGGTGATAAAAGCTTTCCCTGCTGCTGTCTGTGCTGCACCTGTTCTATGCATAAATAGGACTTCAGTCCCCAGGGTGGTCAAGCCAGCACCTTCCAGCTGCATTGAATTAATTTATAGGCTTTAAATAAAAAAGGAAGAGATTCTGGGAGTTCAGAGTAAATCTATCGTTTTGTGATTTTTATAATATATTTAAAGTTTAAATAAAATGTGAAAAACAAAATCTTATGTTGGGGTTGTTACAGCATTTGAAAACAAATGTTATTGCAAAAGCTAAAATGTAATGAGACAAATCCATAACTAGTGCAATTATAACGGACTTAAATAAGATTATAGGATGAATTTGGCCCAGTGTATAACACTAAGTTGCACGATTGTATATGTTTTAATAACCTCTACCACGCTGCGCCCCCCACTCCTGTTTTGTTTCCACATTGAAGTCATGGGCCTGGTCTATACTGGCCACAGATTTCAGCAGCCGTCGATGGGAGATCCGCAAGCTACGTACAATAACTTGCGTATCTTCCATCGACTTCCTAATGTCTAGTTACCACGGCGTCTTCACTGTGCTGTACCGATGGGAAATGCCCTCCCGTCAACACAGCGCTACGCTACTTGCTGGGGTAGATTTACAGAGTCAACTTCAAGGTTCAATCGAACCTGCGGAATTGATCCTGCACGGCCAGCGGTGCCTCTGGCAGTGTAGACATAGCCATGGTTGCATTCTTGAAGGTGGTGATAATATTCACTAAGTAGGAAAAGTACATATGTGTAATTTTCACTTTACAGATGAAAGCAGGAAAGATGGTGGTTTTGAGTATGTTAGCCGCTGGGATATGAGGTTTACTGATGCTAACTACTTGTAACCACAGCTTGTTTTATGCTGCTTATGCAAGCTTGTATTTTTGACTTTCTGGGCTTGCAGCATACTAAATGGACAGGTTTTTTTAGTATAGTAGCCACTACTGCATTTAGTTTCTTCTAAGAACTAGTCTTTGTATCGGCCATTAGATATAATAGCTCTTTTCATTTTTGCTTTGCTGTTTTTGTTTGTACAGACCTAACTATAAATAAAGTATTTTTTCTTTTCTACCCACCATTGTCATCATAAATGCAGCAGATGATATATCTTTCTTATACCTTCATCACTTCATATTTCCCTTCCAAAGTAAAATAAACTCTTGTAAGGAGAGCCATTGGGCAGAGAGTGGCTTCCTAACCTGTTTCCACCATTTATATTGTCTAAACTCTTACTTGTCTCCTTATAGTTAGTTCTTAGCTGCTTCTGCAGCTGTCAAACACAGGTGAGGTGGTGGAGCTCGGATATTGAGGGAAGAGTCCCTTGTAGAAAAGAAGCGTTGATTTCGGCCACTCTCTTAGGGAGCTGACTCAAATCCCTCATGAGCTGACTCACGAATGGAGCTAGTGATGCAAATGAGCAGTCTTCTATATCAGTAACGGCAAAGGTTTGTTAAAATCCCTTTCCCCCAACAAAAATCTCAAAAATTATTTTATGCTTAGAAATAAGACTGCAAAACAGGCGAACAGTGAAAAACTCTTGCCTGTACTCATAATTCAGACATTTTTTTCTTTTCCAGTTTTGCAGTTGCTGAGCAAACACACATTTGGACATTTTATTTTACTGCTTCACATGTGTGCATCTAACTTTGTGGAAACCCAAAATCTGCAGGCAGTTAATGTAGTTGCATATTAATTCCAGGAAGGCATTTCTGAGACTCTGTATAAAGCAGACTCTTATGTTGTTTTCTGGTATTCTATATGTAAAGGGATCCTGCATATTTTCTCTATTTGTTGACCCAGCCATGCTTAGTCCTATTGTGGAAGACTTAGAGATTCTGTCAAAATGTTTGAAGGACTGATCATGCAGATCTACAGCAGGACAGATTCTGTTTTGCTTTCATCCACAAATACAGGTGTGACTTTCCTAGGTTTCCTTTTAAGCAAACTAATAATCTGCAAGGAAGCACTTCTAATAGTGGGGTAAAAACTATAATTATAAAGGAAGCACTGCAGTAGAAATCAGCTGTTATCAGCTAAGTCAGCTAAGTCACACAGGAAACCTCAAATCCACATCTGCATTTTCTGCTTGTCTACTGCTTCATCTAAAGTTTTTCTCTCTCATTTTCTGACACATCCTTATGAGCGCTATCACTAGGCCTATACTAGGCAGATGCATTTGTCAGTTGCATTGAGGAATGTCCCTTGAGCTAACAGCCTAAATTAGTGTAAACTGGGTAAAATGTAGAGGTGAGGATGCACAATACCGTTGATGTTTGTGGGTCTTGCATAAATCCATTAGATGATTGGTGTGTAAAGGATTTATTTATTTATCTGGATTCATATAAATGTTTAAAAAGGCACCAGTTTACATGCTCTTAACATCCTTGACGTAGGATATTATTTGTGATGTAGTTAGGTACTGGAATACTGCGTACATTTCTTGTGTCCATATTGCAAAAAGGATGCTGGAAAAATTGGAGAGAGAGCAGAAAACGCCACAAAAATGATTTTAGGATTGAAGAAAAAAATGCCTTACAGGGAGAGACTTAAAGCTCAATCTGTTTAGCTTATCAAAAAAGGTTGAAGGGTGACTTGATTCACAGTGCATATGTGCCTTTGCAGGGAGAAAATACTAGGTACTAAAGGGATCTTCAGCTTAGCAGAGAAAAGCATCACAAGAACCAATGACTGAAGCTGAATGAAGTCAAACAAATTCAAATTGGGAATGAGGCACACATTTTTAAGAGAATGATTAATCACTGGAACAAACTACAAAGGGAAATGATGGGGTCTTCAAATCAAAACCCAATACTGGATGCTTTTCTGGAAAATGTACTTGAGTAGAACACACGTTTTATTGGGCTCCATATAAGGTTAACTGGGTGAAATTGGATGGTCTGATATACAAGAAGTCAGATTAGATAATCTAATGGTCCCTTCTGGCCTTAAAGTCTATGAATAAATTAAGTGCAGCAGTAGAGGTCAGTGTAATAACCGTCACTGTCACTAAGCCATGCAACTTAAAATGTCCTCCCACCGAACAGCTCTCTCTTACCATTTCCAATCCCCTGCACTCCTATTTTCAGAGGCTTGTGGAAAAAGTGAATTTTGCAACATGCCCTGAAGGTGATTGGACTATTTTAGATTAAGATGGGGGAGTGGTGCAAGGTGATTGGGTTCTGGCTGAAAGCAGAATCTGTGCATTTTGCCCTTCTGCTGTTTTCTGTCTAATTTGAATTGCAGCCTTGCTCAGCTGTCTCATTTGCTGCACTAAATTATCCTTTATGGCTTTGTTTTGAGGGTCAAAATAAAGTGTGTGCCATCATATTAGCTCAGTTGAGTTAGCTTAACATGAGTGGGAAAAACCCCGTTAAAGTTCAGCTTTTCTATTGCATTAAGTTAACCTGACGGAAAAATCATGATGGAAAATACGCACTCTTTTTTGCCCATCACCAAAGGAATGGAAGTGTTAGGATTCAACTAATAACTAGAATTTTAAAAAATGTCAGAATTATGAAGGAAGATGTTTAGAAAGAATGCTACAAAATAAACAAAGGGCTCTTGCATTTTGATGTGAAGTGATATTTGAGGAAAGGAGTCAGTCATTCAGTCTTCCTGATCAGGATGCACCTTGAGTTGTTAATGGTTTTGCATTTCTTTAATGCCCTTCAGTATTCAGATAGCTCCATAACCTCTTCGGGATACGTGAAGGATATAGAGGGATCCCTTCACCCTCCACTGAAATGCCGTTAACAGTACACAGCAATACTAATGTGAACATTCAGGGCAGGCAGTGAAATATATTACTGTATCCAGATGAAACTGTAGTGGGAATTTAGAGAAATTTTGCCAGGATACTGAGGGATAAAACAAATACTACATATAAAATATGTATATGGGCTCTTTAATGACTACAGGTAGCGATAATCACAGTTTTACATCTCATTAAGTAAAATTATGACCCCCTTAACATCATACTGGGACAATGGTTCATTACTGAACTTGAGGGAAGAATTCTAGCTGTTACTGTAAACTACCAGAACTGTTTTCTGTAGCATCTAGATGTTCATAGGAGACCTCCAATCCAAGGCATTTTTCTCCTTTACAATGACATTCATAGGTCAACAACTTCAGCAGCAAAAGAATTCCCTGAGGATCCTGCTGTAGAGCACCAGTCCTTTGCTTATAGATTGCAAATGAATAAGGACATGGATGGTCCTTTGAGTTATTGTCCCCATGAACTCAACATATGGGGCTCAGGCATGTGAGATTGGATTTTTTTGGTTGGCAGTGTCCATTAGAGCTGGGCCTCTGGCCTGGATGTCTTTGCATCCCCTCACCCAAGAGCTGAGTGAGTCTGACTGTGTCCCTCAGTTCCTTCTTGCTGCCCATGGCAGTGAGACAGAACCCTTGCTGTGTCCACCTGCATCTTTGCGTGCTGTGCTGGTTGATTGGTTTTGTTGCTCATTGGTAACACTAACACCCAGTAACCCACCAAATTTCTTATTTTCATCAGGTTCTGGTTTTAGGCTAGGAACCCTAATCCCTCTTCCCCCCCATACAGAGGCTCTATCAAAATGGCAGAAGCAAAATCTCTGGGGTTTAAAATCTGCCCTTCAAGTTACACTTCAGTGCCACTCAGTGTTGAGCACACTAGGTGCCTATTTTGTTTGAGGGATTTTTTTCTTGCACTATGTAGCATATGTTACTATTCTCCAAGCGTACTCAAAGCTAGAACAGCTCATCTGAAACTGTTCCAGGAGTGCTCTATGCAAGCTTCCTTGGATGTAGCTAGACTTTAGTTCTCCAGTCAGTTCCTCTCCACAAATGTCCTGAAGACCTGTCCAGGAAGCCCCAATCATTTGTCTCCATTCTGCCTTTGACCTCTGATGGGTAGGAAGGAGCAGTGCTCCAAAATTGAGCTGCTAAGGCAGAGGAGACAATGTAGGCCAAGTGGAATGGGGGAGGGTGTGTGTGACCCTAAGAACATCCCAGTGCCAGAGGGCAAAGGGGTTACTGGGATCAGGTAGTGAGTTTCAGTTGGCCTGACCAATTTAGTGTACCCCAATTCATTATGGTTATAATCTGTATCTAACAGGTGTCACATAATATGTCAATGGAAAATGAATAACTTGCTGATCATTAATATTCTTGTATAGTTTATGTATGCAGTGTGTATTAAGAGTTATGGCTATATGGTGCTAGGGTCAGAGTTGCTGGAACAAGACTGCAGCTCTACATAGATGCTCAGTGCATAGAAGCCAGGGTGGGGCTGTTTGTGCTGTAGGAGGCGGCTGGAGTCAGTGGCTGATCCAAGGATGCACAGCATGCAGACACTCAGGCTTGATTATTGCTGACTGTGAATGTCCCAGGCAGGTGTAGTAGTAAAGCTTTTAAGGTACATAAAGGTTACAGAGCAGGCAGTGAGACAACCCCTCACTGGTCTGGATTGCATCCCAGAATGTGATGGGGGTGGGGAAAACCAACAGTGGTGGCACATACTTTTTGTGACAGGTATCTAAAATAAATTCTGTCTGATTATTTTGTACAATGAAAGCTTAGAGAAAGGTTATAAAAATGTGCATTTAGTGGTCTCCTTTTACCATCAGTTTGGACACACCTCTAATGTTTGTCTTAAACAACCAGCAGGCAGCAGAAACTAGAGAGAACCAACCACTTTATATGATGTAATAAAATCTCTCATTTGTGGTGGTCTTGGAAAAACTTTAAAATGTCACTGTGAACATCACATTTCTGTCTGGAAGATATTGTACCTGCTGCTGTTACAAGTAAAACGTAACATTACTGTGCTGAAAGAAATTAACAAAAAAGCATTCTTTTTCAGTTTCTTTCCCCTGTTTAGTCAGTCAGCTTCTTCCTGGCTGAAAAGACTTTCCTCAACATCAAGCTGGGAGCAGAACAACCATTTCATTCTTTTTTAAGAAAAATGTGCAGGAACCACATTATTTAAAGAACGCTGAGTCAGAAACTGGATTTTAAAAAAATTAGTCAACTTCAATTATTTACATAAATATTAAAGTAATTAGCCACTTGGAAACTTCTCTAATTGTTTGACTTTTTAAGATTTCATGTTCAAAACTGTTGATATATTGCAGTTAAAGAGGGTACTTGCTTAAAAGATGATAAAGATGATCAGATGCTAACGGGCACCACAGAATAACCTAGATATTGACTGCATTTCTTCTTGAGTGCAGTGATTTTTCTAATTTGGGAAGTGCCTTGGACCTTTGCTTTCCTTCTGGATGAGAGGGCTATGTCAATGTGAGTCATTATCATTGTATGGCTTCCCAGTAGAAAAGCAGGTGGCAAGACTCCACTGGCACAAAAATGTCTCTCGTTTTAGACCTCAGAACTTTTCAAGCACAGTTAAAAAGATCTGTGAGCTTTCTGTTCTGGATGGACATGTGCTGGGCTGGCTGCACTGGGATTTTCTAATTTTTGCCAGCCGGCAAACATCCATGTTTGTGTAAGCCCATTCGCAGCAGGTACTGAGGGAAAAATCCTGGGTTCCTGTTCTTCATATAAGTGGAGCATGCTGGCATACTTCCAATTTTAACATGAGTGACTTTATGGAAGAGAGTACATAGCATGGGAGGATCACTGTGATGGACCTTTTATGTGAATTTTAGCTTTTCTTATAGTGACAATACAGCAGGGAAATAGGATGCCTCTCATGGTGGATTTTAATGGTTTGTGGCTATTGACTGTGTGCTATAGTGATGGAGCATGTTTGTGCCATTCATTAATATATCAAGTATAGAAAGGAAAAGTTCAAAGAAACTATTATCAATGGTAGTAAATTGAAACACTCCTTTTCCATCTTAAACACTTAGGATGTACTTTGATCTTGAGAGCAGATGTGAAGGGGTTGGGGGTGAGGAGAGACTTCCAAATTGCTTCTATTGAAACTCTAGCCATCTTCATTCAGGTCCAGTTTTCTGTTTTCAGCAGATGAGTAGTTTTCTGTTTTTTCTGAATGGCTTTATTAGGCCTCCTGTTTGCTGGATGCTCTTGGGGATGGGTGGGTGTGGATATTGTAAAGGTTGGTGAGAGGACAGATAGTTCTGATAGACAGTGTTCTTGGTATTTTTGGTCATCTCTTGAGAAAATTGATTGTGTGCATGCATGCGTGTTGGAAAGACGAATCTACAAATTAGATGAATGTTACAGGAACATTGACCAGACCTCATGAAGACTGACTGCGGCAGTGTGGTGATAGTAGTAGTACACTTTTGTCCCTCCATTCCCAATGCACAGTACCATACATTGGAAGATACTGTCCCAAGATATTGCATAGAACGTTCTGTAACTGCAGAGGTTATATCATTGGAGCAGTGTGGTTAAATTGTGGCACTCGGCCAAGAAAATTTACTACTTGGCAGCTGCATTAGAAAAAATACCTAACATAAAATTGTATTAAGAAATATATTTGTAACTTTTTAAAATTAAAATGGTGTTCTGGCACTATAGAAAGGCCTTCAGAAAGGGCATTTAGATGCATCAGACCTATTATCAGTCACATGATTTTTATAACGAAAGTGCTGTTCCCTTGTACTCCATCTTCTCTTTGTGAGGCTCTGGTGAAATCTTAAATCTGTATTTGTGACATCAGTCATTTCTATAGCAAGAGATTGGTGTCCTAAACACTGGATCATGTCTTCACTACAGGCTCAAAGAGGAAGGAGAAGCTAATTAAAAAACATGTTTTCAATAATAAAAAGGAATGCAGGGAAAATGATGTCACAGCAAAACATTTTTTTGATAAAAATATTTCCTTTTTAAATTCCCCATGCAGAGTCTGAAAAGGAAATCCACAAATAATTTTTTTTTTTGGGTACCTCATGACTAACAAGTTATTTATGCAGTGGAGAGGGGTGATGGTGTGGATCAGAAGCCAAATCTTGTGATGAGATCTATGAAAGAAGGGATAGCTTGTATGTTTCCTTTATCAAAGTACTGGAGCACAAACTGTGCTGGTTTTGCTTTTTATAATCTTAGAAAATTTCTGTAACTTATGTAAATACTATTAACATTTTGGTTATACATTTTAAAACCGGAGCAATCAACGGAATATTTAGCAAGTGCTTTAATTTGGATGCAGAGATGCTGCTGCATAGTACCTACACATCTTCAATGTGCTCCACAAATTTAAAGTTCTCAGCATCCCTGGGCAGTAAGTTTAATCATCCTCATTTTATAGCTGGAGAGACTAAAGCACAGAGGTGAAGTGACTTGCCCAAAGCTACTCAGTGAGTTAGCAACAGAACTGACATTAGAATTTGGGAATTGACTCTCAGCCTTGTGCTATCTCAACACCCCTTGTTGCTTTCCTTATCTTGGCTTTGTCATGACTTATACGTGATGAAAAATTAAACTAAGTCCCTTGGTTTCTTTTCTACTCCCATACCCTCCCACTTGCCTTGTCTAAGGCCCGGTCTACACTTACCTTTGCGATTTGGCGGCAGTCGATGGGAGATACGCAAGTGACGTAAATCACTTGCATATCTCCCGTCGACTTTGCAGTGTCTCCTCTGCGCGGCGTCCACACTACACTGCATCGAAGGGAACAGTGCCTCTTCAACGCAGCGCTACTCCACTTACCGGGGTGGTTTTCCTGCGTCGCTTCCTGGATCAACTGAGCGCGTCTATACAGACCGCTCAGTCGATCCAGAGCAATCGATGTGATGGCGGCGAATTTGCCGCTGTCAGCGTAGACCCAGCCTAAGTCTGTTTGAGTTTGCTCAGAGGTCTTCCAGGGAAGCTTTATATAGCAGTATTCTACCGAATTAAGTATAAAATTAGTTAACTTTCTTTCCCCCTCAGGCTGTGCCTGCTTATATCTGATGCATGCCAAGGTCTGGAACAATAGCCCTCTGATCGAACAGCGTGCTTTCTCTCAAAATAAGACTGTAGCCTCTTTTGCTTTTTTGGTTTGAAGAAGAACAAGCTAGTGAAGAGGAAATATGCAAACTTCTGTATCAATAAATGGATTGTAAAAAACCACCATACCTACTATATTCTGGGCTCTGGTCCTAAATTTATAGTGCACTGTGGAGATAAACATAACATTAACAGAAAAATGAAGGAGTTTTTAAAAAACAAATAATGAATGGATTTACAAAGTAATAGAAATTATACTGCTTTTTCAGTAAAACTTTGTAAAACTTAGTTTGGTTTGCCAAGGAAACATTGGGTAAAACTTATTTGACCTTAAGTGTAGAATATATCACAGTAGTTGTTCATTGCTTTCCAGAACCAGCTATATGAAGTAACATTCAAGTTGTCAAACTTGGCTTTTGGTTTAGTTCCTAATAACAGACCTATTGTGGTACTAGAGCGAGTCACTGGGGACAAAAAAGTTCCCACGAGTGTGCATTTGTCTCCTAAAACAAACATTTCAGTAATAGAAATCTGTAACGATTTGAATTGAGTCTGTTGCTCTTAGAATGATGGGTTTTTGGTGGTAAATTTTGTCTTTGGATCCTGTACTTGAGTCCTAATGATACATACATACTGGTTCTTGCTGGCAAAGTGTTTGTTTGTTACACTCTGCATATTTCCCTCCCTCTGTCAGGAATTAGGGAGTAGTGACATTTATATAACTGCTAATCCATGTGAAAATGGCCATGACCTGATTCCACTTCTTTTATGATTGACACAACAGCCTAACTTCTGGAATAATTTATTTTAATTAAACTTTTATTTAGCACCATAAATTTTTCCCAGTGACTTCGTGCTTTACAAGGTGAGAAATGTGTTACTGCTCCTGAAGATCTTATAATCTAAAGTATTTATGAACAAGTAAATTTCAATGGTTGGAAATACTGGGAGGATACCCATCATTTGTAGCCCTGGCATTTTGTAAAATCAGCAGAAACATATGTTGGAGGGTGCAAGGTTCTTTTTAAACTACAAGGGAGTTTTATACGATCAAAACCTTGTAAATCAGGGTTTACATATACTTTAAGCGCATCCATCGCTGAGATTTGTGAACAGAATGTACAAAATTAAAGGGAAATTCGCCCATATCTGAGGCGTGGGCTCTACTCCTCTTGTTCAGGCTGCCGTTAGCCTCCCTGCAAATTTCTTAACATTTCTTGTATCATTCTGCTGCCCCATCACAGAGGGAGGTATTCTCAAAATATAGATCTTGCATCATAGCCGAAAGGTGGTCTGACTCAGATGCATTCTAATATTCTGTGATAGGTAGTTCCCCAAAAGCAACCACACTGCTTAAAACATGCCCTTAGCTCTTCTGCCCCTGCAATTTTCATTTTGGGCTTTAATGGCAGAGACTATGTAGACCATAGTTAGTGTGGACCGTCTCCTAGAAAGAAATAGTCCTAAAAATAACTGAGTCCTGGCATTTAAAGAGCTTCTCAGGTGAGGAACCTGGATCTTTAATCCCGTCAGAAGAGGTCAGACAAAGAAACACAAGGCAAGATATTGTGACACCTCAGGTGAGGGAAAGGATGGTGGGGGGGAAGGAGTTATTTATGTAACAGAGGGATTGCTTAAAGTTGGGACTGAAGGAGAGAGAAGGTTGTCGGGAGATGCATGCAAAGATACTGCTTCCTCTTGAGGGACTGCAACATAGTCACAAAGCTTGAGGGTGGAAGAAGGAGACAAATAGAACAGGAAGTTGAGAGTGAGAAGATTGGTGACTAAAGAGGAAGAACTAATATATCTTGGGGAGAGACTGGATATGGGTGAAGGGCAGGGAGGCATCCATGTGCTGTGTGAAGAATTGCTTAAGATTATGCTAGGTGGTGAGGTTGGAAAATGGGGATGAAGAGGGAAGCAAAGAAAAAGAAACTGAAAGATGATAAATTTAGTTTTTGAAAACAAATGTGTGTGGGTGGTGAGAAATCCAAGAAAAGCTATCAGTGATAGCATGAGATGATTAACCATTGTTATCATGACGGTTTTTGCTACTGGAGAAGTACCAGATGACTAGAGAATAGTGAACATAGTTGATGAGAGAAGTACATGGGGAAACATATTAAAATCCTAAATGTCTCAATCAAACATCAGTTGTAGGAAATGTTCTTGATTATTTTAAGGACATACCTGGAAAAATATAAATTTAATTATGTGAATTGGGATGGCTTTGTGAAAGGTAAATCAGGGCACACAAATCCGGTTACTTTCTAAATGAAAAATCTATCTGCCTAGGCAAAGTGGAAGCAATAGATTTAATGTTTGGATTTTTCAGAAAGCTTTGACAGTTCCACATGATGAATTCTTTTATAAACTCTCTTTGTAAACAGTTGCCCAACCCATATTGAAAGAGGTAAAGGAATATTTAGTGGATAGAAAGCAGAGAGTTGACAAAAAAGTGTGTGGTGTGTTATGCAAGTTGTAGGAAAGGATCCTACATGGCTCTGTATTATAATTAGCACGCTCTCTCTCCAAAAAACACAAAAAAACAAAAACCCAAAACAAACCTCCTTGACTCCCAAAGTATCAACATGTGAAATCACAAAACTTGGAGGATTCCAAAATGGGAAACAAAGACTCAGAGATGTAGCTATTTTATAGGGTATATTCGATAGATGTGGTGATCAGACTTTGAGGTGAACTTATGAAATGTAACGTGCCCAAATCTAAAGTCATGTGCTTGGATAGAAATCCAGTCCAAAGCAGTTTGTTGTTTAAATGGCACTGAATTAGTTCATGCTGTAGAGGAAAGGGTGTTTTGTCAAGTGTCTAGTGGCAGTAAAGATGACTAAATAGGATGTATCATGAGGGGTGGAGACTGTTATTGAAGACCCAGGGTTTTGTGCTAATGCTTTATAAAGCACTGATTAGACTGATTTTGGAGTAGAGTGTCCAGTTTTGTTCGCATTACTCAAATAAAAATTATAGCTAAACCAGAGAGAATACAATTTTTAGTGGTTCCCATCTTTTCTGAGTGAAAGCCACACCTAGTTGGCACTAGGTAAAACATATGCTTCCCCCTCACCGTCCATAAACACACGCAATCCGTATAAACACATATGATGATAGTAACACTAAATTACATAATAATAAATTACTCTTACCTGAGTAAGAAGATAAGCCTTCCTTGGGACAGCTGCCACTGCATGCCACGTGTGGCTCTGCCTCTTTCCATCCCTAATGGACTGAAGGTAATGGAGGCAGCCCTGGCCGGTTGGCTGGGGCTGCTCCAGGCCCTCACTGGCATGGGGCTGCTCCTCTATGCCTGGTTAGTGAGAGATTGTGGGGGGCTGCTCCTCTGCTCCCGCTGGAGTGGAGCTTGGGGAGGCTGCTTCTCTACTTTGGCTAGTGCAGAGTTTGGGGGGGGGGCTGTGCCTGGCGCAGAGCTTGGGGCTAAATAACCTCAATATTACGAAGCCTCATGGACCCCCGTAATCTTTGGCACCCCCCTTAAGGGGGTCCCACACCCCAGTTTGGGAAACAATAAACGAAGTAACAAAACTGGGGTTATTGACCTTGAGAGGAGAGATGACCTTATAAAATTATTTAAACTAGCTAAGGTATTATAAAACCTAAGGTCGGTGAACAGTTTGGTTATTGGGCAGCAGTTTTCGATTGTGGAAAGTGAATTAATACATGTAAAAACATAACTTTCTAAAATCTTATTTAATATACATGGTGAATAAACTGAATTGTTCTCCAGAAGAGGTATTGGAATCTAACAGAATGTGTCTGAAGCAGCTATGTCAACTTAAATTTGCCCCAGAATTAATTTTATAAAACCCAGTTATTATAAAGCCTAAGACCAATAGAGATATTTTGACAATTGATCCTATTTCCAATGTATACAATACTTAAGCAAAACATTCCCCTACAGCTGTTGAAAACTAAACATTTGCAGCATTAAGAATCTGAAAGTGAAATTGATTTTAAGTGCCCAATCTGAGGGAGATGCAAAAAGTATAAAGCATAAATGATGACAAATGCATTGAATTGTTAGCATTTTCTCTTCATATCTCTTGAATAGTACAATACAACGACCCTTTTTACAGCACAAGACTTCTAACCTTGACAGTGTGTCATTAGCATAAGAAGAATGGTTGTGGAATTGGATAATTTAAAGGAGAATTTGTTTATTGCTTGGTTGTAGCCTTTTTAGGGAGTCAGGCAGAGATACATGGCTGATCATGCTTTTCTACGCACCTTTCTCTGTTTGGCTAAGGGCTTTTTGTTTTCTTGCACAAAAAATATTAAAAGCTTAACCCTTTTCCAAACTTCTAGTAATTAGATGTGGGAATGGAGCCACAGTCTCTTGGTGAGGCAGAGGGAGAAGAGAATTCTTGTAACAAAATGGAGCTGCTTTGCAATCTGGATGTAGAGTCCCTCTCAAGGTCCCCACCTTATTGTCCAAAGACCTCACTGGGGTTGGCTCTAGATGCCTTCCAGATCACCTGTGTATCAGCCATCATGATTTCTCATGACAGCAGCCTTCTAAGGAACAATGGCACTGTCACACTTGGTGGAGGAGGAGGGGGGAAGGGGCTTTTGTGCATGAGACAGCTTTCACGGGATTTAGAGTGTCAAGAGACTGAGGGACCATGGAAATCACTACATTTGGAATTACTGTAAATAAAATACTGCATTTCTTCAACTTAACCTTTTTATTTCTTTCAGTTTCTTTATGCTTGCTCATACAAATATGAACAAGTAAGCAAACCCTCCAAACTTACCAGGCTTTTTCTCCTACTGCTAGTGAAGGAAGAGGGAGAACGGGTGTCTTTTTAAATATTTAAGAGGTACTCAAATACTATGGTAATGGAAAGCCATGTTATGGCATAGTTATCAACCTGTTTCAGACACGAATGGTGTATGTCCTGCTGCGTGTACTATGCTACTCTGTTAATGGCTCACTGACCTTACATTACCAGCCTTTAAAATGTCATCTGTTCATTTTGCTTTTATTTGGTAGGTGAGACATAAAACTTCAGACCAGGTGATGGCTTTGAAGATGAACATACTGAGTAGTAACCGAGCAAACATGCTGAAAGAGATCCAGCTTATGAACAGGCTCTCTCATCCAAACATCTTAAGGTATTATTTTTTCCCATTGGGTAGTATGAGGGCAAGGGAGGACTCCTAAGACATTTTTAAGGGGTTTCGTGTATATCTGGATCTTTATGGCTCCATAAGATAGACTCTCTAATTTTAAAATAATTTTCATACTTGAGCATGTTACTTAGTTTGGCAATTTGTATCCAGTAATAACCAACGTCCATACAGTCACTCAACTCATTTGAAGTAAGAGATTTGATTTCTACTTACTGTCTGAACTTGCATAGTTAAACCTGTGAATGGTCACAAACTAATCAAGCTTCAGTATTTTCACTGATAACTACCTAAGGAGGTGAATTTTACAGGTTGATGGCATAGTGCAAAATTTTATTACTTCTGATTGGTGTTAAACTTACTATCCTCTAATTTTTAGTGATCTCTTATTTTTGTAACATGAGACAGGAGAAGGAGGACTGAAGAATAGATATGAGAATTAAATTAATCTTCTCTGATTAATACTTCTCCTTTCAAGGCTAAATCATCCAAACTTTGCAATAACTTGCCTCGTGAGTTCCAAACACTTCTAACCCTCTATTGTTGGCACCTTTTGTACCTTTTCAGCCTCAGCCATATTTTCCTTAAGGCTAGGTGACAAATGACAGACAAAGCTTCACCTGAGGCCGTAACATTTAGATATCTAATGTGATGATGGTTATCATATGTTGAGTTTATCCAAGTAACGTATTTTCTCTCTCTAATTGTTGCTGCACGGTTGGCAGATGTCCTGACTGAGTTATGATGATGACTGAAGTCTTTCTTTAGGGAGTCTATCAAGCTCAGAGCCCATCAGTGTTTGTAAGAAGCTTAGACTCACTTTGCCAATGTGCATTATCTTGCATTTACACAAGGTTAATTTGTTGAACTATTACTCTGGAAAATACCCTGCAATGTTTAAATCTGTAATATTTACTAAATTGAAACAACTGAGTTTCCACTTCCTCCATGTTTTTAAATAACCCAGGTCCCAGTATCAAGCCATAGAATATCCTCATTGTTAACTTTTCTGTTCTTTGGAACAACTCTTAACCAATTATTAATGCAAGGCAACATCCTTTACCTCATTTGTTTCTCTTAATAGTAAATTCTGAAGAACCTTATCAGAAGTATTTGAAAATCCCCTGCAGTACTCCACCAGTTCACATCTATCTATTTTATTATTTTTCCCCAAATAACTCAACGGTTTGGAGAGGCGTAACTTTTTCTTACAGTGGTTTGCTGGTTTAACTTTATCAGATTATATTTATCTAATTGTTATACTAATCTACCCTTAATCAGACTCTTAGTCAGTTTTCCCTTTACCAAGGTATGGTTCACTGGTCTAATTCCCAGCATTTCCTTTGGTGTTCTCTCCTTCGTTTATTTATTTATTTTTTTTAGTGGTGGCGTTTAGGCAACTTTCAGGTCTTCAGGAACAATAACTGTTTTATACAGAATATTCATTACTTGACTACGCAGATATACAGCATGTGGTCCTCCTGGGCAGCAGATAGAGTTGCACTGGAGTACAATTTGGTAGAGACTTTGCACATCCTCACTCTGCCAATTTTACAATCGGTGTATCTCAGTGCTTTGCATATCAAGTTTACAGTTTAAAAAAAAGACGAATATGCTAATTGCCAGCCCTACAAACTTGCTCTGAAAGTCAGCCTGTTTCTTTTCTGGCTAATTTGTTGTCATCGCTAGTAATAAATAATCTGTTGGCCAAATGCTGCATTCAGTTGCAACTAAGTAGCCCTGCTGCTTTTGGTGAGGTTGCATAGGTGTCAGTAAGAGCACAAGTTATTGGGCCTAATACAGGCGTAACTGGGTGAAATCTGATTTCCTGTGACATACAGGAGTAGATGATCTGATGGTGTCTTCCGGCCTGAAATTCTATGAATTTATGAATAATTTGAAGACAGTGGTGTTGCACAGATGACTCTGAAATGGAACAATAATTTTGTTGATTATATATGAGTCAGAAGATAATTCAGTTTGCTCTCCCAATGGTTCCTCAGAGCTGACAGTAATAAATCTTTATTCCCTTCCACCCACCATGCATACTTAGGTAAGGAGATAAAACTCTGATTATGTAAAAATGACCCCTGCTTCTTCAGCTCATCTGTTGCTTGTGTGTGTTTACTTTTTCAGAGTAGAATTCACTTGTTTTTCAAATTGCTTGCTTTGAGGCTTCCTCCTTAGGGAAAGTTCACTGTCTATTCAAATTGCTGACTTTAGCTTCCTTATTGGAAGAGTGCCCTTGAAATAGGAATTTCTTCATTGTCTACAGTAAATACCAATATAAAAATTGTGTTTCACTTTGCCAGTTCTTCAGCCTTTCTCACACTTACTCCACGCTGATTATTGTTTTTTCTTTTACTCTTAGGTAATTAATATTTTGTGTTTTGTCCCCTTTATTTTAGGTCAGAATTGAACCCTACCTGGCATTGTGTATTTTCCAGTCTCTTTAGGACAATTGCAACAGGCTTTCCACCTTTTAAAAAACTGTCCCTCTTTCCCACAACTAATAGCATGAAGTACTTCTCTATTTAACCATGTGTATTTTACTTGACTTCTTTTTATTTATATATTTTTTAACAGAAGTCTATACACCATCTGTGCCTGTAATCCTTTGTTGTAAAAAATTAGCCTACAGGCTGTTAACCCTGTGTATTAAAACGTCCTTTGTTCATGTATGTATTCATACCTGACGTGCAGTTGCTTTTGCAATATATAGTGGTGAAGGGAAAAAAAATACACACACGTATCAGTTAACAGTAGCCTGGAGCACACTCAGTTGTAGATCCTGTCATCAGGAGAATGTTCTACAATAGCATGTTTATGTTGAAAGGTTTTCTGGGATGACTTTCTGGGATTCTTATATTTGGATTAGTCAATATTTAAAGAGAACTGTTCTTTACTACTAAATTTTAGTCTTTTGAGCATATAATTTTTCCATTTTAGGGATTTTAAAGTTATTCTGTGCTTCAGTTTGCTTTTAACACTTTTCTTCATCACTTTTAAAATCTGCCCTTTAAAATTCTTTCTCTTTTGTTATTGCTAGGGAATTTTTCTTTCGTGATATCAAGCCTAAGTGTGCTGGGGCAATGTTTAACTAATGCAGCTTCTCCACTTGACTCTGAGATGAACTCTGTTCTTATATAATATGTAAATATAAGCCACTTCATCTTTTGGTAAGCTCTGACAGGTGCTGCTGTAAAAAGTAATTGTTTTATGGCAATGGTTTTCAAACTCTGATCTGTATATCACCAGTTGGCACCTTTCCTTATGTTCTGCACACTGAAACCTTTTGAGATCCATGCTGGGTGGTGGGGGAAGGGGAGGGAGTTTGTATGGTAGGGAGGACTTTTCTCTTCGGAAGTGGTTTGCAGAATTATATCTCTGTCCTCTATCTCATTAGCCTGTCTTTCTGGTGTAGTTAGCAGCCAGGAATCTGATATTTATTGTTCCACCCTGTGTCGGATACCAAATTAGGTGGTTTCTTTCACAAGCTATACATTCCTGTTATCTCACACTTAACTTTATTTTAGAATTTTAAAGCTATTTGTATTGTTTACTGCTAAAATCACTACCATCATTAATATTAATTAACTTCACTTGGTTGAAATTCTGCTTTTGCTTGTCTGCACTACTTCAGCCTTATTGCTGGAAATTCCTAGCCGGTTTCTTTCTCCTAAACTACAGCCACTTACAGTTTTGGAGATCTGATCAAAATGCACTTGATGAATTTCTTCAATTTATGGTTTTATGGGGATTATTTTTTCTTTTGTTGCCAAGCATCTAATTTACTTGCAGCTAAGATGAAGCCCATCACCATCCTTCGCAATGCCTGCGGGTTTGCCTCTTTTCTCATTCCAAAGTGGTATTTAGGCACTATGGTGTCAAGGTCCTCTAGTTTGTTTCGCTGGGTTTAGTGAATTTGAATTAATCTCTATCTCTGTCTCCTTATCCAAGGTTTTAGAATAATTTTTGCCCGTCTCCCTGGTCCTGTTCATGGAATAAGTAGTCAAGCTGTGTTCTTTGTGTCTTGCATGCCAACACAATATTAAAAGATTCTGCTGTACAAACTATCCTCAGCCAGTGAGCTACAACAGATGGTTCAGATGAAGTGGAAAGTTAAAACTGGGTCTTCATCTGTTGAAGATAATGCAGCCCAAGCTACCTTGCTGTCACCCAAAGTGGCCTCATGTACATGTTGAACATGGGAATCTATAATTTTGTGGTCTTCAAGACAAACATACCCTTGAGGAAAACGGGAAATTGATGGTGCTACCTTATGTATTATCTCTGTGTGCACATGCGCACACCCATCTCTCTAGGGGATATTTTGGAATATATTTTGCACCTTTCTGGTAGCTATATTGGCACTGTGGCGCTAACAGAAGTAAAAAGCAGTATAAACTTAGTTCTGTTATTAAAATCAGCAGACATGACTCTGAACATACATTGGGTGTAGATCTATTGAGTAAGAAGGTGCAATTTTTATGTAGTCATTTTCTTGGGCATAACTTCACTTGAAACCTCTGTTGAACAATGTAAGCCTTCAAGATTTCTCTCCTATATTTCCCTATGTTGCTGATATTGACATGCATTTATAGCCACGAGTTCCTACCCAAGGCAATCTATAGGACTCTGATCCGTGTGAGAGCGATGCTCTTTTGTTCTGACAAGCAAGTCACTGCTCTGTGTTCTACAGTCTTCACTAATGGAGCAGTCTGTTAACCCAAGTCCTTTTTCTCTTGTTCAGTCTTTTAGATTAGTGCATTTTCAGAATGCGATTGAATTTCAGTCTTTAACATCCCCACTGTTTGCATGAAAAATGCTTCTTTATTTAATATGTACTTTAGGGAAGTTTTTTTATATAACATTTTTCTGCACACAGGAAGTCTTAGCTCATGTTTTAAATGTCCTCATGGGAGCACTTTGAAATATTGTTATGTGTTTGGCAGCAAACATGCAGGCAGACTGACTCATTAATTTAACCCCTCTATCTGCAGATACAATAAAATCAAAATAATGTCCGTGTATATGTGTCGTTTGAGCTTTCTTGAAGGAGAATTTTTCATCTGCTCTCACATACAAATCTAGCATCTTTGAAATATAATGCTAATCTGTTTTTCTTTGCTGCAGTTGGTCCCCTGTCAAACCCTCCCATCAGTGGAAGAACTTGTGATTGAGTATGTTTCAGTAGGCTGACTGCTTACATTGTTTTTTAGCACCCTCTGTAATTAACAGATGGGAGTCAGAAAATGATTTACCAGGTTTTTTTCTTTTTATACCCTCAAAAGCATTCTTTTAGAAATGGTATGCACTTACTGGTATGTATAAATATAAATAAATACAAATTTATGAAGTTGCAGAAGGTCTAGATGAGGTGACTTGACTTACCTTTGGACTGAAATATGGTATGGATTACAGTGTCAACAGTAAAAAGTGGCTAAAATGCTTTTTTATTTAACATTATATCTAATACAACTAACTATGGAAGGTTTTAGTGCAGATTTAGTGAAGTCATCCTCTGTCTCTTTTGTTAAATTTTGGGGTGTAATCCAGATAAATGAGAGGTTGACACCCCCTGCCCTGTTACTCTGGGTGCCTTAAAATGCTCTGCTGCTGTAGCTCCCTTGTCTGGACACTCCCAACTAGCCTACAAACATGAATTGAGTGTCTGTGTGATAAGCAGCCCTGTCAGTCAGTAATTCTGACTCCAGCAGCCTGCTTGTTACACCGCAGCCATACTCTTGCCTCCACCAGCCTTGGTTACTACTAGCCAAGTGACCCCAATACACCCCCAGTCCTAGACTTTCCCAAAATTGCCTGTCTTGAAGTGTCCAGTCCTTTCCTGCACCACTCAGAGAAATAATGAGGTTAATTTGCTTCTTTAAAGAGACAATACTTAGCAGTTTGCCACAGTAACTGTAGTTAACAATTATTTCAATTCAAACATAGCCCTGGGTTGGTTTAGATTAAAATAAGTTGGTTAACAGGACACAGGCTAAGTGATGTCAAGTAAAAGAGACAGAAATGGTTACAAGCAAATAAAAGGGAAAACGCATCTAAAAGTCTAAAATTTAATTAAGCAAGGCACAATCTTTGTTTAAGATTGTTTCTCTCTGGGTTCTGCAGGGCTGACTGTCTCAGTCAGGACCTTCCACAGAAGTACAAGGTGCTGGTTTCCCTTGTCATCTCAGGTGAAAGATAACTTAGGGGTTCACTGCCCCTCTTTTTATAGTCATGTAAACCTTTGAAAAACGTATCTTTTAAGTTAATTGATCCTGCTTCTAGAAGCAGGAAGGTTTCCTGGGGGTACAGTCTCCATCCCCCATTGATAGTTGAGTTGTTACTTCCTTCTCTGGTTAGCTTTTGATGGCTTTCTTTATCTTTTATGTAAATGTACCTTCATTGTCTCTGCCTTGTGATCAGGCTGGCTAGACAGACAAATACACAATTCCTTATTATCTGGACATGCTGACTCCCCAGCCACCTTGTGAATTTGATGGTTCTGTTTGCTACATATACAAATTGGAGTTCCATTGGCATTGGTCACCCGTCTTCATTTCTATTCAAGACCTTGATGATTATCTGTTCTGTTCTTTCCCTCTGAAGCACCTGGCATTGGCCAAAGTCGGAAGAAGGGATACTGGGCTAGATGGACCATTGGTTCGACTCAGTATGGCTGTTCTTATGACCTGGGCAGACCTATTTCTAATTTGCTCAAATGAAGACTTTAAAACATAGTATTAGAGGATATCCATAACATCACTTGTGACATTGTCACATATATTCCACAATGATATTAATGATCACGTGGTTTTCAGATAAGTTTTCAGATAACACAGCCTCACAAGGCATGATTTGTACAAATCTTGTTGGAGTAGTGTGTAGGGTTTGAATACAGAGTGCTTAGGGTCACATCCATACCCCAAATGTTCAGTGCCATGGTACAAGCGTATTTGTTCTTGCCCTCACTTTCTCTGCATCTGGCTGTACAGTTTTAGAGGAATTTATTGTAATGATTCTATATCTGTCTGATTTTTTTTCCCCGTAGTTTTAAATCTGCCAGCCACCCAAATCTGAATTGTTTGCCGTTTTTGTGTCTGACTGTAATTTTCTCCTTTCTGCCACAGGTAGTAGATTAACTGTATAAAATGGTGTCCTAGGTAGTCTTTGTTCACAGAACAGAAATGTAGCCCCATTACATCCATTTACTGGAAAGCTTGCACTACCTTTAACAGATCCACAGGAGCAGTATAATCTGGATTTCAGTTTATCCTAGTAAACTATAATTAAGGCAGGAAACCTCAAAGTCTGAGGCCACAGTTCTTGCTTTCCCCATCTTGCTCATAAAGTCTTGCTTCCTTAAAAATGTGACTGAATTGCAAACAGTTTGTGAGGCCATGACTAGCCGCCTCTATTTAGAAGAAGTGTACAAAGCCCAATTGCTGGATGATCATTTAGGAGTATACTACTTATGGTTTGTATGGCTTGGGGTTTTTTGTTTGTTTTTTTAAGAGTTCAAAGGGCAGGGGAGATCCTCCAAGAGCTGGCTTTCAAATATTTAGGTATCTTTAGTATTCATCAAAATCAAGTATTTCATGATGAAACCTTCTGCATTATACTAGCAGGGGTGCACTGGAAGGCTTTCCCAGCGGTTGTAGACATGAAGGCTTCTATCTCCATGTGTTAGTAATCATTTTTCTTTACAATGCCTCCGTTTTCCCCTATAAGGAAATGTATATTTAGTACAAATTTCTAGTATTTTGGATGATTGGCCAATCAAGGCCTCCTCCAGCTAGAACACTTGCAGTGTGACCTATTTGGCTGATGAAAGACAAATTCTGCTGCAGTTCCCCTAGAAGTACATCTTGGCACTGAAGACAGTGCATCTAGCCAAGAGGAATAATCCTTAATGGATGGGGAAGCAGGTCTACTTCCTATCCAGAGACATGGAATCTCACTTGGGGCAAAGACTTTCTAAATCTAAGTAGTTGTATCTCCTAAGTTACCTTCAGCACAATTATTTTCCAGCAATATTTGGGTTAGCTGGGAGGCTGACCGTTGCCTGATACAGCAGATCCAGGAGCAGGTTATCCAGGAATATGGTTTGGCGGAGCTATGTCCTTTAAACCTGTTTTCTAGATTTTCAAAAAAAGTTAGATTCTTTCATAATGTTTAAATGGATAATTTATGTTGCTTGTAAATGCATTAATAGCACTGTCTTGACTTCTGTTTGCTTGCATGGCAATTTCTAATAGTGTGGGTTTTTAGAAATTTATGTTTTAATCTAGCCTGTTGGTATGAGCTAATGCTACTGAGCCTTGTTCCCTTTGTTATTTAAGGGGCAGAAACATCTTTATTCCCCAAACAGAAAACTATTTCTCACTGTTTTTAAATGTATTCCTGTTCTAGGATGTGATACTGCTTTAGGGTTTTGAACTGCTGCCTGTTCCTGCAGTAACTGATAGCTCACAGTACACTCAGAGGCTGCAGAACATGGCAACTTTTTCTGGTTGTTTCTCTGTGATATTATCAAAAAACACTAACCAGTCTTTTCGGTGTTGTCTTATGTTAGCTTTTATACCTTCCGAATGAAAAGAGAAAATTAGCTCTTTTTTTTGGTCTCGGTCTTTTCTTAAGTTTAAGAAAACCACAAGCTCACACATCGGTAACTTAATGCTTCATGTTTAGTGCTTTCTGTACCTCTTCGACCTGGATGTGGCTGCATGAGCACCTGCTGAATGGCTGTTTCAATTTTACTAATATTTTTAGTATTTAAAAAACACCTTTATAAAAACCTGTCATAGGTTACTTTTTCTTTTGATTAGAGACTATATTTTTTGCAACAATGGATGTGAAAAGATATATTAAATAAGACAATTGGAATCAAATAATTTGCTGGTTGATACTGAGACCTTCTTTGACCCAAGCAGTTTAGCTGACACAATTTACAAATTCCACCAGAACAGGCTAACATCACTGAAACATCTGAATTCTGTCTGCTTTTTGGCCAATTATTTTTCTTTTATAACCTTCACCATTCCCTTCCACAAAGAAGAACCTTGTCTCTCAAATAATCTTGTTGGATTAACATCAGATTTTATTTAAATAAATAAAAAAAACCCCTCCTTTTCCAAAAGACCATCATCTCACATGGATATGTAGGGTTAATTCATTCTTCTTTGTGAAATTCTTGAAGTTCCTTAAATGGAAATTCCGTGTTTATATATATTTTTTAAAAAAAAGTATGTTTTTGAAGACTAGAGTTGTTTGGATTTTGTGTGTCTAAATGAATTAGTGTGTGGGCTTTTGTTGGAAGCTGTTTTAACTAAAATTCCTACTGCCTAGATGTACTGTATCTTCCACACTCTACAAGTATCTAAAATGGATAATCTCAGGCCATCTTTTTTTGGCAGATATATTGCATAAATTATGAGATTTATGTTCCTACTACGCACACCACTTGATTCTTGTATTGAACTAATTCTTTATAACCTCTTAGATATCTGGATTGATTGAAATGTTAATGTATGCGTTTGCCCCAATGGTCAAACTTTTTAACTGAGTGAAAATGTTGCAATAATAATCTTTATTAACAGCAATATATCATCAGGCTTCTCTGTTTCGCAAAGGAAAAAAATAAATTTTCAATATCTCAGAACTTGTGCAGTAGTGAACAGCCTTTGGAGTCTGGGATCTAAATGTCCTGGAAGAACACAGTTGCGTATCAGACTTCTTTGTTTTGTGAACGGAGCTGTAAATCTGTGTGGTGTAGCTCAAGAGCATTGGTTTAATTAAGTTTATTCCAGAGTTTGCCAGTCACTCCTTGAATAGATGTATCTCTGGCTTTTTAAAGGTTTTTACATAGGAGTGACTTATTTACAGAGTTCCTTTTAAGTAACTGCCCTTAAGTAACGGGAGAGAAGAGAGGCAGAGTTGTATAGATTAGATATCCAAAAGTTTCTATTTCTCAGTTTACCATAGTTTTGCATTATATGAACCAGAGAGCATTTATGTTGTAACTTTTTCTTCATTTTAAAGAAAGATATTACGTGGGGCAGGATCAGTGAGATCCTAGATTTTATGGTGAAAGTTCCATTCCTCCCCTCCTAATTCCCCCCCACAGAAAACAGATTTCCACAGCTCAGCTTATGCCAAGGCCCTTATCTATATTATTTGTTTTTCTTGTGTTGCCTGTAATTTACCAGTCAGCTGTTAGACAAGAGAACAGTAAGGAGCATTCATTTCTTCAAAAGCAGCTTAGCTTAACTAGTACTACATGTCCCTTGCATCATTTTGTTTTTAAATACAGAAGTGTTTCAGGATATAAAAGGTCATTATTTCTACAAATCGACCTCCACAAGATTCCTGTGCCACATCCAGAATGATCACATTGACTGAAATCATGCATTTCTGCTTAATTCACTTTTTTGGGGGGGTCAGTAGTGTGGGGAAGAATTCCTCAGCCAGCTATTAACACAACTTAATATTTGACATGATTTTGCCCCCTAAGTGATCAAATTCTAAATAATGCCACTGAAAATGGTTGTACTATGAAGCACACACCTCCTACAGTGATATGGGATCAACTGTATACTTCTGGAGTCTATACAGTGTTTAAAAGTCAAGCTTTAATGAACTTTCTAACGGGAAACCTTGAATTTATTACATTCTGCTTTCATTCACATTTTGCAACACCAAGTGTGACATCTGCTATACAAATCACCTTGGGACAGCGGGTGAGGTGTGGAAAGGAGATTGTGATTGTATTCCTATGACCTACAGTTGAATGTTTAGCATGCTTTCTCTTCACTGTGCTTAAAACATAAGGTTGGTAGGTGCTTCTGTAGTATCAATGCTAGGCGCCTCAGTCATGGACACGGGCCCCATTGTGGTAGGTGCTATACAAACACACAACAGAGAGATGGTCCCTGCCCCAAAGAGCTTGCAGTCTAAGTAATTGATTACTGTCTGAATGTTTTGAATTCATATGATGAAATAGTCATTTAGGATATAATTTTCACTTGGCCTATGTGACCGTGCAGGAGAGTATGGGAGCATAAGGTGCTTCTCTTCTCTTTTTGCACCTTTCAATATCAGCCAGTGCAGAAGGGGAAGTAATTTGCTATTTGTGTTCGTTTGTAGCTGACTACTGAGCTCGGCTGTCTCTGCCTGAGCAAGTGGGAAGCAAGGTCTGACTGTGAGCCAATCCCTTTTCCCTGGTGACATAGCTACGTGTTGGCCTTTCCTCAAGGCTTGGAGAAAATGACAATCTACCCTTAGCGAGTAATTTTCCACTTGGGTTTGAGTCTCCTCTTGTCAGCTTTATTTGAACAGAGCATTCAAAACATTGTACCATGGCCCCTCACGTCTCTGTTAAGGTAGGATTTTAAATGTCCAACATTGAACCAGCTTCTCTTTTGGCTTCTGTGGTTTTTATTTATATATTTAAAAAAGCTTTGTTCTATGTTTTGCAGGTTTATGGGTGTCTGTGTACATCAAGGACAACTGCATGCACTGACTGAGGTGAGACTGTTTTTGTTCAGTACTGAACTGTTTGTGGTATGTACTCATCTGGGGCCAAATTCGACAACTTTTTTGAGTAGCAATTACTTATGCAAGCAGTCTCATTAGTTTTGATAGGATCACTCACTGTAAAGGTTACAGAATCAGGTTTCTTAACTGTTTCAGTAATAGACTCCTGACACCTAGCTTTCAAACATGGTCTCTTAATAGGATGAAAAATCAACTTTTTAGGCATGTAAAATGGCCATTAACAGAGTATCCAAATGAGAGCTGTAGGCACCTTTAAGGTGCCTTTGTCTGAAAACATGTATGTGTATGATGTTCTTCATGTATCATGATATTACGGTTCAACCTTCTTACTTATGCCTTATTTATCATGGTTGTTTGTATTTTGTGGGAGTGGAATCCAATTCACTAATTTCCTCCTTTTCAAAATGTTTTTTCTTTCTCTCTCCCTGGGCCTGTAGTGTGGTGACCATCCATCCAGGAGACATAAGTTAGACCAGAGATTCCCAAACTTTTCTTATTGCATACTCCCTTCTAGATCTACCAGAACCCGCATACCCCTACCTTTCTAATCAGTGATGCTTTGTGTGTTCTCAACATTGTCTGTCTGTAGCCATCTGTCCATGTTTCACTATTATGAACAAATATATAGTGCAGCACAGAAAACCAAAAAAAACCGATTAAGTTCTGAGCTCAGATAGACTGGACAGTTACTATGCAACTGAGCCTATGCTGTATGGTGGCTTGGAGGTGAGGGATGGTTTTGTCAACGCCTCTGCGTATCTGTGTTCTCATTGGTATGTCTTGAAGTAAATTAACTACTGTATTTTGTATAACACATTCTCAGAGTTTTCAAGCTTTGTCTGGGTAGCGTATTACGAAAATGCAATGAAGAAAATAATAAAATCCACCATTACACAATTTCTCCTGCGTGTCCCTCCAGAGATATCTCGTGTATCATGGTTGGAAACCTCTGACCTAGATGTTGCACCCCCTGAAGCTCATCAACTTTTTTGAATGAGCCAAGGTGAGCTCTTTCTACCTCCATGGTGTTTAGTTCCTACTGAATCAGCAAGGGACTGAGCCAGTCTACAATGGTTTGATCTCCTGTGCAGTAGCACATTTTGCAGCTGCTACTATGTTACACTCCCTGTGTATAATATGGTTTTAATACAGTTGCTGTAATTGCTGTCCTGATTTCCCAAGTGTATACTACTAGTTATATCTTCATCTATTGGAAAACTGCTTGATCAATAATTCATACCAATGTACTCCTTTAGGGAGACTGCTTCTTAAGTAAGTTGTAGCACACAACTCTTATCCTGGGAGAATTGAAAGTTGACCATTATGATAAAGTATCTTCTGCTAAAGTAGATACTGTAGTAAAACTGGAAGCGAAGTCATATTTGGAGGGTAAATTTCTACATTAGATGTTGAAGTTTTTTCTTTACTTTTGATTTTAATATAAAGGGACGTGTACTGTGTTGTTTTAAAGAAAAAAAAAAAAACTGGTACCGCATTACATGTGGTAGCAGACACACCACAATCTTCATACTTCAGTCTTGCTCCTTTCACACGCTGTAGTTTTGTTGTGCTATGCATATGATGCTTACAAGAAAAGCACTTGACTTGTTTTCCACAAGTGGACAAATTTTCAGAGAAGATATTTTGTTTCAATATAATATTTTATTGTCTTGATAAACTTTCATAGTTAATAACTGTTTTTATTATACAATGAATAGTAACACAAGTTTTTTTGTTTAGCAATCTTGCATGAACTTCAGTGCTTTTAGAATATTTTTTACAGAACATAAATTATTTAAAACTGCCTAATATGAAATGTAAAATGAAATATGTAAAAAGCCACATTACTGTCAGTGCAACTTTATTTGTAACTTTGTATTGTCCAAAAATTTGTTGCTTTTTAAAAAAGGTGAGATCACCTTTAATTATTATTTACCAAAAGAAATCTGCCCACCATAACCATTTGTGAAATTGTTTCTATAGAATGCGAGGAATTAGAGCACAAAAACATTTCAAGAGGTTAACATGCACATGGTTCCATTAATGATTAAAACAAGGAGGAAATATTTCCCTTTATCCAAAGAGACTTGGCATGCATGTCTAGGAATCTCTGTAGAAAAGGAAGATCGGGTAGTCATGCATAAAACAATAGTAACAAATAGAGAACATTACAGGGCCAGACAATCAAAAGCATGCCCACAATTTGCTGCCTGCATAACTTGTGTGTGCAGTCCCCGACTTGAATGCACATATTCATCAGCTTTGAAATTCAGAACTCATTGGGGTGAATGGGGTAAAGGAGGGAAGGGATGAGTTCACACTTTTGTTGCTGTTTGGCTGAAGCACGCTACCAGATTTTAACAGCTGTGTTTTCACAATGGAAAAGAGATGTTTTAAAAAAGGAAATTTAGACTTTTTTCAGAAAATTGTAGGTTGCAGCAGATTTATGAGAAGACTTTCAAAATGTGAGATGAACAGTTTTTCTCAAACTATATGATATTCTCCAGCACCGAGTAAAGTTGTTTCAAGATTTTTTTGTCTGTGCGCTTAAGTAAATCTCCTTCATGTATATGAATAAGGAGGAGGTGAACATCCTGCAGTGCTGAAGGAAACAGGTCCAGGACTATTTAGAAAGTTTGGACATACACAAGTCCATGGGGCCAGATGCAATGCACCCGAGGGTGCTGAGGGAGTGAGTTGATGTGATTTCACAGCCATTGGCTATTATCTTTGAAAGCTTGTGGCAATAGGGGCAGTTCCCACATGACTGGAAAAAGGCAAATATAGTGCCCATCTTCAAGAAAGGGAAGAAAGAGGATCCAGGGAACTATAGGCTGGTCAGCCTCACCTCAGTCCTGGAAAAATCATGGAACAGGTGCTCAAGGAATCCATTTTAAGGCACTTAAAAGAGAGGCAGGTGATCAGGAGCAGTCAACATGGATTCACCAAGGGAAAGTCGTGCCTGACCAACCTGACTGCTTTCTATGAAGAGGTGACTGGTTCTGTGGATGAGGGGAAAGCGGTGGACGTGATATACCTTGACTTTAGCAAAGCTTTTGATACAGTCTCCCACAGTATTCTTATCAGCAAGTTAAAAAAGTATGGGTTGGATGAATGAACTACAAAATGGATAGGGAATTGGCTAGAGCAAAGGGCTCAATGAGTAGTGATCAGTGGCTCCATGTCTAGCTGGCAGCTGGTCACAAGTGGAGTGCCCCAGGGGTCGGTCCTGGGGCCGGTTTTGTTCAGCATCTTCATTAATGATCTGGAAGAGGGGGTAGATTTGCACCCTCAGCAAGTTTGCAGATGACACTAAGCTAGGGGGAGTGGTAGATACCCAGGAAGGGAGGGATAGGATACAGAAGGACCTAAACAAATTGGAGGATTGGGCCAAAAGAAATCTGATGAGGTTCAACAAGGACAAATGCAGAGTCCTGCACTTAGGACGGAAAAATCCCATGCACAGCTACAGACTGGGGACTGATGAGCTAGGCAGCAGTTCTGCAGAAAAGGATCTGGGGGTAACTGTGGATAAGAAGCTGGATATGAGTCAGCAGTGTGCCCTGGTTGCCAAGAAGGCTAATGGCATATTGGGCTACATAAGTAAGAGCATTGGCAGCAGATCGTGGGAAGTGATTATTCCCCTCTATTCAGCATTGGTGAGGCCGCATTTGGAGTATTGTGCCCAGTTTTGGGCCTCCCACTACAAAAAGGATGTGGAGAAGTTGGAGAGAGTCCAGCGGAGGGCAACAAAAATAATTAGGGGGCTGGAGCGCAAGACTTATGAGGAGAGGCTGAGAAAACTAGGCCTGTTTAGTCTGCAGAAGAGAAGAATGAGGGGGGATTTGATAGCAGCCTTTAACTACCTGGAAGGGGGTTCCAGGGAGGATGGAGCTAGGCTGTTTTCAGTGGTGGTAGATGACAGAACAAGGAGCAACAGTATCAAGTTGCAGTGGGGGAGGTCTAGGTTGGACATTAGGAAAAAGTTTTTCACTAGGAGGGTGGTGAAGCACTGGAATGGGTTACCTAGGGAGGTGGTGGCATCTCCATCTTTAGAGGTTTTTAAGCTGAGACTTGACAAAACCTTTGCCAGGATGATTTAGCTGAGGATAGTCCTCCTTTGGCCAGGGGGTTGGACTAGATACCCCTGAGGTCCCTTCCACCTCTAATATTCTATGATATTATCGAAGCATTAGTGCCTGTCCCTTTTGGAGTCTTTGATCCTGCTAAGCAGGCAGAATGCCCTCTCCCTGCCCCCAAACATATCCTAAAAGTGACGAGACTTCATTATGTTCTACCAAAATCTTAGAAGATACTACTAAGCATGCTCAGAAATGCCTTTTTCCTCCTAAATGCTTATTTGAACACACTTTTTTTGTTGGTTGGTTGGTTGGGTTTGAAGGCAAGACAAACTTCCTCATGGAGAAGTAGCCAAGTTTGAAGGTGCTTGCTTTCTGAGTTCTTGGCAAGCACCAGAATTTAAAGAAATGGAAGAGAGATTCCTCAGTCTCTTACAAAATTTTACCTTCGGATTGAGGCAAAAAATAAGATGTTTCTGACCCAAGCAGAATGTTTGAGTTATGACCAGACAGACTAGAGGAGCTACGCTCCGTTGTCGTAATAATAGTGTTTGCTACTGCCCATGTGAGGAATAAGATGAATTTAACTAACAACTTAAATAATAAGATTGCTACACATGGGCATTTGGTCATGGAAGCAGTGAGCACACGCAGGCATTCGTTTAATACAATAGCTGTTCATGCTTGTACGGTGCTTTGAAAAGGTAAAGTGCTCTATAAATTTAGTATAATTACTCCCATTTTTGCCAGTTATGCTGTTGTTCCCCCTTCTGGGATATGGTGGACAATACTGGTCACATAGCTTAAAGGAGTTTCTGGGGAACAGAGGCAGAAGTGAATGGCTAAGGGAATTGTTAGTAGGATACATATGCTTCATCTCTAGCTAGTGCCACCAGTTCCAATGCAGCCCAGGGTGAGAGCAGTGACCAAAGCTAAACTACCATCTGGTGGGCTGTTCATTAGCTTATGTGAAATAAACAGACGCCATTCCAGCTTCTGGTTAAAGGGTCCCCACTTCACAAAATCCACCAGCTTGGTTGATTCTAATCTCTGTCCTTATTGGCACTTCCAGGAGGGCTGTCTAGGCCAGAACTGGACACCGAAGTTGAACTGTGGTATCTCAAGAAGCCACTCTTCCTAGAGTATTGCTGAGGCAGTGCAAGTGGAATCCTCCACTATTGCAGCCTGTGCTGGACCTATTCTTTGGCTAGATAGAGGCCTTTAGACTCCGGCAGCACTGAAGATTTTTCTAGATTGATTAATCTGTTTCTAGACTATGAAAGCAGTTTAAAAAATAAAGTAAAATTTGTTGACAGGAAATCTGTTCAGCACAGAGGACCTACATTTCTGCTGCAGTTGGGAGCAATTATGTTTTCAGAAGAGCAGTCTGAGATTTTATAATTAACATTTGAACAAAGAATTAAATCCTGTCTAATTTATTTTTGTATGTATTTGTTCCTATGACAAATTGTAATCTGAAGAAAGCTGAGGCCTTCTAGCAAACGTAGTGTTTTGTACATGAATTTTCTTGAGGTGTGCAAATGTCATCAAGAGGGAGGGAAGTAACCCTAAAAGCCGTTCGAGTCGCTCTGAGAATTTGAGAACAGATATTCTGGCTCTTCAGGGCTGTGTTACCAGTATCTAGCACTTTACTGCTGGCTGGCAGCATGTAGAGTGTTACATTTAACAAAACTTTTTCCACATGTCCGAGCATACAGGAATCTGAGCACGCTGAGATCTGCAGAACATAAGTTGTCTGCTTGAGGAAAGTGTTGATATTCTGGTGCTTAGTTTTGTTTTTTCTTTTCCTTTTGGCAGCATTTATACTTTGTCTTTAATTGTCCCCCTCAGAAATGATTTTTGTTTGAAAACCGTCTGGCCAAGAAACACATGGTGTTTCCAAAATATAAAAGTGGAATTAATTGGACTGGACTGGGAATCTGGAAATGTTATAGTGTTCAATGTACTTTTCAAACTGGAAGTTGTGGCATATTCCTCTTTTGAGCAATCGTACAGTGTGTACCCTTGCAAGCACAGCATTACAAACATTGGAAAATTGGAACTGATGCTTTAATACAACAGGGCTGTACAGTGCAAAGGCAGAAAATTTGGATTTGCTTCACCAACTAGATAGCAGCCACTCGTTAAGTGTTCACCATCCTTGTGCAACTTGTTCTCCACCTCCCTTGCAAAGATTCCTCTGATGAGGCTCTGAGTAAAGACCAATTTAAAGCAAAGGAAAAAGATTTGATATGTTTTTTCATGCTGAAGATATTTGAAACAGTTTTGCACACAGTGTGAGGTTATGATGTATTGACAGTGCAGCATTGTTGAAGGGAAACAGAAGCCCCAGCAGCATTGTGTATGTAAGGTGAAAAACATTGCCATAAACTGTTGGTTGGGACATCTCGAGCTTGCAGTGTCTGCACAGTGACACACAAACGACATACAACTGCCATCCCCAGGCATTTTACAAGTGTTGGTTGTGCTGGATGGTAACAATGCCGGGCTTGTTACCATCAGTCCAGTGTACAAAAATTTCTCCCCATTGTGGTCTTGTTGCACTCATTCAGGCAGTCCTTGTAATTCCATCCTACAATGTCTGGGGAAATTACCTGGGAGCTCCTACCTTCAACTTCAGTACTACATCCTATAGGTTAGGTGTTTCAGGAATCCCAGATGCGTTGGGGTGTAAGACTGTAAGGTGCTGTGGGGAGCTTGTGCCATAGGCCTGAGGGAAAAATTATGGGACATACTGAACAGGAAAAATAGGGAAACAAACCTTCTTGTGCAGCTGACGTCCCTGTAGTGGTTTTCTTGCTGAGTGTAGATTCTATCTCGGCGCTCAGAGGTTCTTCAAACCAACCACTGTGTCGTATGCTTTACAGATGTGGCACTCCCAAGTTCCTGGAAGTGTGTTGAAGTGTGAAATGCTTCCTGTGTCCCCCATTGCTGCAGCGCTGTGCTCTTCTGCAATATGTGCTGGCAGCCTCTAGTATGGGAGGCTGGAGTGTTAATGTGAGTGAGTGTGCCAAAAAGCATTACAAAGAAAATATATTAAACGCTGCTATAGATATTTGCTTTTAAAAAAAGAAAACCTAAAGAGGTTAGCTGAATCTGCGCACAGTTTCAGCTCAAGAAGATGGTTCGTTTTTTTTTTTTTTTTTAACTGTGGACTAAGCTCCAGGAAAAACAGTTTTTTACAGTGCAAATGCTTCCAGACATGTTAATTTTCATCTCAGACAAGGGGATCCCTATTGGATTGTTCTGACATGCTATACTGAAATAGCTTATTGAATAAGACTCTGCCATTTTTACTCCCATCAATCATAATCTTCTGTCACTGTCTTGAGGGAAGACAGGCCCAGACTCGGTATTTTATGTAGCGGTTAACAACTCCACCCCACACCCAGTCTGTGGAGCCCTATTTTATATTTAGTGCTCATAACTCTTAGTGCTAATGGAAGGTGCTGTGACTTTGGGAGCGAGGATTTTTTTTATCTCAATTGTCTGTTTGCATTGACTGGGAGTCACTTTCCCCAGGTGACCAGAGATCTGTGCCAGGTGACTTCATTGCCAACCTCTCCTCTGACGAACCAGTTCTCCTGGGTAGGAGCCATCTTATTCTCTAGAGTGATTTCATTTCAGTGGTGTAGCATCTTAAGTCAACGACGCTCTCTTTTGTTCCGCTTTTACTATTTCAGTGCAATGTGGAGGCAAACAGACAAAAGAGAAGGTAACAGGCTGCATATTCAAAATGGAGCTTGCTGCTTGGTAAAGGTACATACAGAGTTCATAATCACACGCAGAATTAATTGATCATACAAACAGATTCCCCATTTTGTCTCAGCCAATTCATAGAGAAGAAGTAGAATCCACAATGGCCGTTGTTCGTGGTCAGTTCTGGAGACAATTTAGCATCACTGGATCTCCAGTACTCTTCCCTCCATTTCTCTCTAGCCAGCTGTTAACCCAAATCTCAACTGTTTGGTTATTTCCTCTGCAGTACTAACCTCTTTCCTTCAGGTTAGCATTAGTTCTTTAGAAGAGTGGGGGGGCAGGGGTGTTTCTGCAACAGGAGAGAACAGCGGTAGTTCCCTACCTCAATGAGATTAGCCCACAGTATTGCAGTAATAAAATAAAGGAAGCTAGGAAGTGGCAAAGGGTGGAGATGAGAAGGCAGGGAGATTAAAATGGAAGTAGATACCCCCAGATTAACCCTGTTAGAAACATGGTGGTACTTGTCAGTCACATGCTAAAAGCTCTGTCTCCAGCAAAACTAAAATGACAGAAGAGAGGGGAGGGCCCTTTACTTGACCATGTAGTAAGAGTAAACATCAGACGTTATCCTTTTTAAACTTCCGCTTCGTTTCCCCCCACTGTTGAAGTATCATGCTACTTTGACACATTTTTAACAGAACCCTGACTCATTAAATACTCATAAAAAGCTACCATGTTACTGCTGTAACACACTCCTCCTTTGGCATGGATTTTCTTTTTGGGTTGTGCAAGTCGTCTTTTTCCAATGATCCAAGTGCTTAGTAGTGACATCTCTTGGGATATTTTAGCACATATTTCATGCAGCTATTTTTAGTAACTGCCAAAGCCATTTGAGAAACAAGAATCTGGTGTTGGCAGTCATTCTCCACAAATAAAGGATGAGTTTTTGTTACTTTTTTACATAGCTTTCATTTCCCCCTGCTATTCTTGCCTGCAGCCAGCCTGTACTGATATAAAGCTTGCAAACTAGAATGAAGACATCCGTTTGTATATTTTACTGTCTTGTACTTTTCATTAGCCAAATTACTTGGCATCTTTGGTTTGAATATACTGATTGGGGGAGTTGGTATCTTGTTTTCTATCTAGGCATTTATACCACATGTTCCTCAGTACAGTATCTCAGCATTGGTTCACAGGGAAATGTTCTTCCATTTCCTTGAGTCCTGCAGCCCACAAAAGCTTATGCACGCAGAAATTTGTTAGTCTTTAAGATGTTACAGGACTCTCGTTTTTCCATTTTCTTGTATGTTTTCCACCGGTTTTGGTGCTTTGCCTTATTTTTTCTTATGAGCTGAGTTTTTAAATGAGCATTTTTACTATGTATACAAATAGATATAGCTTTATAAAGTCTGGTGGTTTTGGAGGCTTGACCACAGTGGCAGGATGCCTACCTCAGGGTGTCATGGGATTTTGCCATTGCTGTGGATTTAAATAATCTGAGCTCTGTTCTCCTGGAAGAATGGGAATTGTGGCTGTGGAAACTTTCTCTTGGAATTTTTTGATGATGAAACTCTGAGAATTTACTTAAGCCTAAACTTTCTTGTTTTAAATGTAAAGGGAGTGAATTTTGGTTTACAGTGTTCTAGAAAACAAATTCCCTGGAAAAAGCATACTATGATGCTGCTGGAGGACAGTTTCTCCTTTTTTAAATGTCCCCTAGTTCTGTGACAACTGAGGAATGGCTGTACAAATTCGGTAAGAACTTGAATTATATGTGAAATTTGGGATTAAAATGATCCCTATGATCTACAAGCTGGTGAACAGTGTGAGTTTTGATCTTTATTTGATGCCCTGTTCTTTTTTTTATTCATTTCTTTCTAGGCTTCCTGTTACAGTTGCAAATTCTGTTTGTGCTTTACTTTTATTATTCACTTAAAGGAAAATCGATAGTTCTTGCACCTGGTACAGTACCAAGGCCAGTGCCTGGGGTCATGTGGCATACACCAGTATCTATAAGAAAACTAGGACTCTCCATATGTGAAACTGAAAAGCCTGTGCACTCTGATACCAGGGTGATAGGTGTGGCCTGAGAACCTAAGTATTTGCTAAGAATAATTCAAATATCCTCTAGTGCTGTATGTCCACCTTGTACTGCACCTCAGGTGGATTCCGGCCATAGGGCAAATGTATCTAGTCCTAGAAGGATCATGACTCTGCACGGGGGATCTCTGGCAGCATATCGCTGGAGTAGCTGCCACTATCTCTTTCTTCTGCTTCTGGCATAGGGCTGGAGGAAAAGAGGTTGTGGCCAGATTACTCTTAGATTGTGTCAGTCCTCCACTGCCATTTTGTCAATCTGGAGTCATGAGCAGCTCTCAGACTGCTCTAACTTTGTAGGGGGACCACACTTGCACATAATGGCTCCAGGATCAGGGGAGTGTGGTTGTAAGGGACTGAGGCACAGATGGTCTGGCCTAGCGGTCGCAGCTGGGCTGAGGTCTGCCCACCAGGCATGGGAGCTGCTGAGCAGGAGTTTGATGTATCACAAAGTCAGGTCCCATAGACCAGAGTCAGGCTAGGATCGGAGACCAGAGGCAGTACCAGGCTAGAACCGAAAGGCAGGAGTTGGTGTTGAAGTCAGGCTGGAGACGGAGACTGGAGATTAGGAGACAAGGCAAAGTCTGGCGTTGCAGCAAGCCAAGGTCTGTGTGGTTGCCCAGACAACTTCCTGGGGCAACCCCTGGGGGCAGGTTGGGGCACTTGGCCAAGAAGGCCACAGGGTACTGTCACTTAAGCCCTCGTGGGTGGTACTTCCTGTTGTATCTGCTCTTCATGTTGCTCCCTGACCTCCTGGTGACACTGTGGGAATATCAGCCACCCCAGGCACTGCAGATCTGGGTTCTAGTCCCTGGCTCCTTTCAGCAGTTTGGCTAGATCCCAGGGTTCAGCCCTGTGGGGAGATTAATGATAACTTTGCGTAAAGCAGAGTAGTTAATGTATCTCATCACAGCATTAAGATGGAACACGGGGACTGCAGTTGAGATACTCTTAGGCTGGGTCTACACTGACGGTGGCAAATTCGCCGCCATCACATCGATTGCTCTGGATCAACTGAGCGGTCTGTATAGACGCGCTCAGTTGATCCAGGAAGCGACGCAGGAAAACCACCCCGGTAAGTGGAGTAGCGCTGCATCGAAGGGAGCGCTGTTCCCTTCGACACAGTGCAGTATGGATGCCGCACAGAGGAGACGTGCGTATCTCCCGTCGACTGCCGCCAAATTGCAAAGGTAAGTGTAGACCGGGCCTTAGATAAGCAGCTGCACAAGACCTCCCCCTGCACCCATGTTACAATTTGGCCTTGAGTAAAGAAACAAATAAACAGAGGGATGACAACATGAAAAGGGTGTGGGAAAGAAAGGCAAAGAGTAGGCTCACTTACGTGTTCTAAATCCCTAAAATGGGATGAATAGCTCTTCCTGCAGTGTTGGAAGAGTCATTTCATTGTTTTGTAAAGGAGTTTGTACTTCTAATAGCACCTGCCATCAGAGAATTTCAGAATTATGGTTATTGCAGTTATTTTTTTCCAAAGGAGCAATTTTTTATACTACGATAGAGGTAGATGTTACAACATGTTTAGTTCTTTGTCTTGTTTTATTTATAAACATGAAATTATGTAATTTTACTGCAGGTGGAGTAGTAAAAGGGAAATGAACCTACAAGTCATGGTGCCTCTGTCACCAAGTACTTGCTAAGTCTGTCACGTCTGAATAGTTGCATAATGCTGCTGGCTAGAAAAAAACGTATGGGACATGCATTTACATCTGCCATCTGTATTCTCCACTTCCTGACGAAGAGCTGGTATTGGTGCACAATGAAAAATTGCATAGATTGCTTGTCGTGCCATTCACCCTAAAGTGACAGAAAAGATCCAAATATGTTAACAGCAAGTAGGACCTTTTCTTGTGGCCAAAAAGTTGTGGCTTTTGTCATATTTAAGATTAATCTGCTTGGCAAACAAAGAAAAGACTCTTTAATAATGCAATTTCTTTTCTACCTTTAAAAAGGTAGATGTGACTCTTGAGATTTTTCTTTAGCCAATCAATCGGAAGTTTTTTAATTTAATTTTTGCTTGAAAAAATGTTAACTTGATTTTCAAATCAAAGCGTATCTGAAAATTCTTTTTTGAGTGTGTGTCCATGTGGCTTCCACTGCAGGCACTCATGTGCATGAGATCAGTGTCTTTTGAACAGCAGTGCATGACTTTTTGACCTGGAATAGAGTGATACACTTTATGTATCCTGGAATCCTTCCTCTCACGCTTGTAGGAGCTGATCTCTACTGCACTTTAAAAAGAGGAAGAGATCGCACTTCCCAGGAGCATCCCTGGTCAGACCACTGCCACTGGACAGAGGGGAATACCAAGAGTAGACCTAAGGCCAGAGCAGCAACCTTTCATCCTTATTACAAATGGATGCAGACAGATCTACAGGGGAGTACAAGAAAACAGTGAGAAAATATTGGTCAGCATGATAGGCAGTGGTCTCAGTTTACCCGCAATCTAACTGGTGTCAAATGTTGCGTTTTTTGTAGGCGTTATGGCAAAGGAGAGTTTTAATGAGGGATTTGAAGGAGAACAATGCAGTAGTTTGGTGATGTTTTTGGGGATAGTCTACCAAGCTTGTGGGGCAGCATGGGGAAAAACCCCGGTGATTGATTGAAAATTTAACACATGGGTGATGGAAGCTGGCATCATGAACTGATTGGGTGTGGGAGCTGATGTCTTGATATTGAATAAGAATGATAGGGTAGGAGTAGGCTGTGAAGGATCTTGAAAGTTCAGACAAGTGGCTTATGTTTGATGTGATAGGGAAAGGGGAACCAGTGGAGAGAAGCAAAGAGGGATGACATGGTCAAAGGATGGGTCAGATAGAAAAATGACCTTTGTAGCAGCATTCTGAGTGGATGTGAGAAGGGCAGATTGCATTTGTCAAGGTCAGAGAAAAGGATGTTTCAGTAATTGAGATGCAAAAGGATGACTGTGTGGATCGGTTTTGTTGTATGGATGGATGGATAGGAAAGTCTGTGTCTTAGAGATGTTATACAGAAAGAATCTGAGAAATTTAGGCATATCCTGGATGTGAAGGCCTAGAGAGAGGTCAGAGTCGAAGATGGTGCCCAGGTAACATGCCTGAGTGACAGGCAGGGTTATGGGGTTGTCCATGGTGATTGAGAAACGAAGTAGTGGGGGAGAGGACTTGAGGAGAAAAAATAGGAGCTCTGTTTTAGCCATGTTGACAGCTACATGTTCACAAGGAGATGTCAGAGAGACAGTCTAGACTTTTAGTTTGGACAGAAGCAGACAGGTGTGGAGTAGACAGATAGATCTGTGAGTTGTCAGCAAACAGTGGTAGTTAAATTTGAGTTTACAGAGGAGAATGCCTAGAGATAAGGTGTAGAGAGAGAAAAGACTGTCAGCAAGAACAGATCCCTGTGCAGCCTCCACAGAAAGCTGGAGTGGGGATAAAGTGGATTCTCTAAAGCAGTGTTTCTCAACAACCGGGCCATGGACCAGCACTGGTCCCTGAGATCTCCCTGATACACTATAGAAAACCTGAGATCTCCCTGACACAGCATAGGAAGCTGGTCCCTGGTCTCAAAAAGGTTGAGACACACTGCACTAAAGGACATGCTGAAGGAGTGACTAGAGAGCTAGGAAAACCAGGAGAGGACTGTCATGGAAGCCAACAGGAGGACAAGATTTCAAGAAGAGCATGTTCATCTGTTGAAGCCAGCTGACAAGTTAAGGAGGATGAGGATGAAGTACTGGTTCTGAGATTTGGCTAGGAAGAAATCCATTGGGGGCCTTTGGAAAGAGTTTTTTCAGTAAAATGCGAGGGGTGGAGGAAGCCAGATTGGAGAAGCTCTAGGATGGAATTTCAGGAGCGGTACTCCAGACAGCTATTGTAATCTGCCTGTTCAATGAGTTTAGAGATGAAAGGGAGATGGGGGGGGGAGAGGGAGAAGGAAGATCGTTAGCGAGGCAAGTGAGGTCAAGAGTGAGCTTTTTAAGATAGAAGAGATTAAAGTGTGTCTGTTTGGTGAGGGGGAAGAACCATAGGAGAGTGAGAGATTAAGGAGAAGAAGGCTAAGGGGAGGGGATGAGCGTAGGCACAAGGGACATTAGGAGATGAGAGGAGGTCACAAGGGTAAGTAGTGAGGTTAGAAGATAGCAAGCAAGAAACTTCCTTCCCCATTACAAACAGGTGGAGAGAGTGGGAAGAGAGGAATGGGAAGGCCATGTTGTATTTTGTCAGTTTTTTCTTGGAAGAAATCTGAGAGATTCCGCATGGAGAGAGGTGGCAGCAGAAGGAAGGAAAGGTTTGAGGTGAGTCAAAGGTGACAAAAAGACTCCTGGGATTGTGGATATGAAATTCAGTTAAATTGGAGCAGAAGCATTTTCACTAAGATGGCAGCAGAACTGAAGTAGAAAAGGAATTTGTAGTGGAGGGGATTAATGTTTATGGGATTAATGCTGGAGACACTCCACAGCACAAGAGCTGGAGCAGAGGAAGGAGATGTTGAAGGTTAGCTAGGGTTAGGGGGTGGTAGGATAGGAGGGGAGGAGGAAAAGTCAAGGGTGGAGGATAGTGAAACATGGAGAAACTCAATATCCATATCAATGGAAGAAGGGAAAAGGGCTTACAGCAGACCAGAAGCTGTCAATGCTGATTGACTGGAAGTCACAGAATGCCAAGTAATAGGATGTTGGGAGTTGAGGGTGCGGATGGATGATGTTGAAAGAGACCAGGTGATGTCGGGGAGTTCGGCAACAGAGAGCAGTGCTTGGTGAAGACCAACTCAGGTGATGAGTGGAGTGAAATGTGCAGCTAAGGGATCAGATGAGTCATCAACATGGAAGCCAAAGTCACTGAGGATGAGTGTAGGTGACTGAGGAGAGAAAGAGAGTGAGGAGTTGAAATCAGAGAGGAAGGCTGATGGGGAGGAGTTGGGTGGATGGCAGATAACAGCAACAGGGAGGGGAAGCCAAGAGAAGTTAGATGCAGTGAGGAGAAAGGGTGGAAAGCAGCTGGAAGAAGTAAGAGCATGCGTGAAGAAGCCCAGCATCCCCACCACAGTCTGGTCCAGGGTGAGGAGCATGAAAGACAGAGAGGCCTTAGTGTAAGAGCGCAGCTGCACAGGCCATGTCAGATGAAGAGATCCAGGTCTCTGAGAGCCAGGACCTGGAGGGAGGGAGATATCCAGAGGCTGTGGATGACATTTTAGTGATTGAGCAGGCATTTCAGAGAGCGCAAGAGAGGGGAGGAGGAAGGAGTGGTATGAACATTTGCTTAGGAATGATGGTGCGAGAGGGGCGGAAGTGGTCATGGGGGCCGGTGTGAGAGATGAAGAGGATGGAAGGAAGACCATATTTGGGGCAGATGTCACCAGAGATGAGGAGGAGGAGGAGGCAGAGGATGGTGTTGATGAGGGGTCTGTATTTGTGCTGGGCGGAAAGGGGAGATTGGGATGGAGAGGGCAAAGATGCAGGTAGAACTGGTGGGAACTATAGCAGGATTGGGAAGTGGAATAGTGGGAGGAAGGAGGGAGACAGATGCTGTAGTGCAGAAGTGTGATGTCGGGGGGAGCTAGGGTCAGGCAGACGAAAAGGTTATAAAATAAATAAATAAACTTAAGGTCATGCTTATGGGAACTGCCCGCACATAGCTGGAGTGCATTGTCCCACTCTGCCAGGGATGGGAGAAGCAGTCGGCTGGGCTCCATCACTGAGAGTTCTGGGATGGGGACACCCCAGGGTAGGAGCAGTTCTCTGGTACTTGTAGAAGCTCCCCCTCAGGTAGCTAGAGTGTGTTGTACCACCCCGCCGAGGAGGGGCATTAGTAGCACAAGTAAAGACATTTATTTATAAAAGGTGACTTTTTAAAGGTACTTTGACTCCTTTTACAGCACAGAACAAACACCAAGCATCTAACAGAGTGAAGTATTGCTTCACAGAAGTTAAGACAAAGTACTTATTTTCTCCTTTGTTTACATTATTTTTCCTTGGAAACCAAATATTTTGTAAACTGTTTAAAAGAAGGAGGGGGGGGGAATATTTCAGACCCCAAATGTAGCTTGACATTTCACATACCAAAAAGTCCATTTAAAACTACATGAAGTGTCCAGGCTTTAACTAACAAAGCAGGTAATTCAGAGTTCTGGCTGAAACTCCGTCTTCATTTCATCCCCTTGCACCCAGATGTTGCAGCATGTGTGTAATCCCTCACCCTGCAGTTCTTAGTCAAGCAAAATTGGCAAAGGTGTCTGGGAGTTTTGACTAAAAAGTCTGCAGTATTGCCACCAGGGTTCACATATTATGAGTCAGACCCACCCAAAAGCATGGGGTTGGTTTAAAAAACCCCATGATTTAAAAACAAGTTCTGTTTGTTTGACTTCTGGGTTTGAGCCGTTTACACTTGGATCACGTTTTCCCAGCTCTTTCACACAACTGTGAGGCTTAAACATAATTTTTCTTAGAAATGAAAGTCAAAAATCTCAATTACATGCCTCTAGGAGCTTGGACTTTAAGAAAAACACTGTGTTGCAAGAGTTGGCCACACTGGATTGGACCCATGACATGCAGGATCACCTGTTGCTCAAAGCTCTCCGATGTAGTAATATGAGAGCTGCTATGCCTGGTCACAACACTATGGTTTTGAGAATAGATGGGAGTTTTAGGGTTTGGCTACACTTAACAGCGCTGCACTGGTGCAGCTGCCCGCCATTGTGCTTAGTAAAGAAACTGCCTGTGATGACAGGAGTTCTCCCAATGGCATAAGTCCTCCATCTCCCCAAGAGTTGCTAGCTATGTCTACAGGAAAAGCCCTTCTGTCGACATAGCACTGTCTACACTGGGAGTTTGGTCAGTATAACGGCATTGCTTCAGGTGCCACAGCCCTGAGCAACATAGTTATACCGGCAGGTTTGTGGTGTAGACCAGGGCTTATTCAGAACTCTTGAGTTGCCTTCTGTTTCGTAATGTGAGTCCGACTGTCAGTAATGTTTACACGTACCACATGTATAGGAGAGCTTCCTTGTGGTTACGCTGATTACAATCTCATGAAACTTGTGTGTGTTTTTTTAATGTGCAGTTCTGCATTGTAATCAGTTAGTTGAGACTATTCTTGTGAAGCCATTGGTTCATTGTGTGTATATCTATTTTGATAGCTTAGAGCACCAGACCTGTTTAATCTTGTATGTAGTCACATTAACTTCTATGGGACTGTGCAGATTCTTAAAATTACACACACATAAGTGTTTTCAGGGATTGGGCCCAAAGTGTGGCTGTCTTAATTTTTTGAGGTTTCTTTGGTATAAAGCACCAAAGCTGTGTTTTGGGGAGGAAAGAAAATTGTAAATTCCATCTGTATTTTCTCTCCCTTCAGTTTCTCCTGTCACTTGATGCGGCTGTTATTAATTCGTTCTTCCTCAGAAAGCAGGACACTATGAACTAAAAGCCTGCAAATTTAACACACCTGTGAACACACACTTTGTGCTGTCCCATTCCCCTGGTGATAGAATGCTCCATGTCTGCCTACCAGGGACTCCATTTTGACTTTGTTTCCATCTGTTCCCTGGGCCTACAAGGAATGGGAGTGCTGTAATTCAGAAAGCTAGTGCAGGGAGGACGAGGAATTCAGTCAGCAGTGACCACCTGTTTGGTGGCATACATGGATTCTGAAGAGTTGTCTCTGATCTCCTTGCACCACAAGGATGGCAAACCATGAAGCCGACTGTTGAGTATAACATTGCAGTGGATGGAATCAGCAAGGCTCGGACAGAAACTTGCAGGACCTGGCTGGAGAAGGAAGTAGATTGTAATAAAGAAAAACTGCTTTAAATCTAAAACAGCATGGAATGAAAGCAATATAATTGGACACACTAAAATAACACTGACTTGAAGACAGAAGCCGAGGTTTTCAAAAATAGGAGTCTAACTTTAGAGTTCCAAGGCCAGATTTTCAAAAGTGCTGAGCATCCACTTACTTCAGTGGGAGCTGGTGAGCACTTAGCATGGTTGAAAATCTGGCCACTTATTTAGGTGCCTAAATATGAACTTGGGAGCCTAAAGTTAGACTTCTATTTTTGAAAATCTTGGCCAGAATGTATTGGATTTACTTTGTGTACATACTGCTCTGTTGGGAGGGTTGGTAACGTGTTTCCTCAGTTTGTCTGTAATTCTCCACAAAGGACCTTTTTTGAGATGTGTTTAAATGAACTGGTGTGTTCTGGAGCAGGTCTGCTAAATGTGCCACTCGTTGTAAACTCTCCCTCCCTCCTGTAATGTTTCAGTGGTGAAAGGAGTTAGGATAAGAAGCAAATAAGAGCTGAATTGTGAACAGCAAATTCCATTGTATAGTTTTTCCCTTTTCTGCTATATATTTTTGTATTCAGCCTTTTGAAATGAAATCCAGCTCTTAATTTATCACGCCAGTCAGTCTCATTCATCTTAAAGGACAAAAAAAAGTTCTTGCGTTGTAGCTTTGTATTGTAATCTTTTAAAATTATTTCGTTTTAATAGAGTTGAGAAGCAACACATTTTTTGACCATTAAAAGAGGGGGAAATAAATCTGTATGCTACATTTTCAGGGCCAGATTTTCCTCTGTTGCCTGGTGTGTTTTGGTAGTACATCCGGATTGGGTACTATTTTTTTTTGCATATATCTAACATTAGTGCCATCCCTTGCAACTTTTGCCATTTTCTGTTCTTTCTGATATTCTTCAGCAGTTTTACAATTTCTTCCCCAAAGGAATTATACTCTTGACTTGACAACAGTTTGCAGATATTTTCACTTTCGTACTGATTTAGGTGGTAGATAAATAAAAGGAAATTTAGAAACAGAGATCTAATAGAAGAGGCCTTTAATATTTGTACTTGTGTACAGCTTTCTTGATCCAGAACCTATGTGTACTTCACAAACATCAGTTATCTCCCAACACTCTATATAGGTAGGTGAATATTGGGGCATGTCTACGCAAAACTGTAAAAAGTATTAGTGCTTTGAGAAGCTCCTGGATTGGAGAACTGTTCTGCAGCATGATTAACATAGCTTGGTGCTGCCTACATAGGCTGGACTAAACGATAATAACTTGCAAGGGGCACTGTTGTATTTTAACATGTGGTAGCTTTTACAGTGTAGACAGATCCTTTATCATACTCCTGTTGCAGATGGGTAAACTGAGATAGACAAGTTGTCATTTGCGTGAGATCATGAGGCAAATTAGTGGCAGATACAGGAATAGAATCCAGGAACCCTATTCCTAATGTACAGATATATTTTGGTGTGATGATGGTGGTTGTGTGTGAATAGGATGGATATATATTACTGTGTAGTAATAATAGGATGGAATGATTTAAATCAAACTGATTTTAAATCACCAAGTGGAAAAATCTCAGTTTAAATCAATGATATAATCAGCTTTTCCATTTGTACTTCAGTTATTTTCTAAAGAAAGGTGCATTCTCATTGGTTGACATAACTATTAAAACATAGATTTATAACTAATAGATTATTTATACTACATGTGGTTCCTTTTTTGCTACCCAGGAGGATATGTTATAACTATATATTTATTTAAGCAATAATATAGCTTAATATTTTCAGATTCTTATTAACTGTACATTTTTAGTATGTTACAAAATGGTGGTGATCATTACTTATTTACTACATAATTAACTTTTTGCTCATGATTTGTGCAAGCTGCATTAGAATGGTAACTAATTTTATAAGCTGATGTGTGTTTAAATTAAATTAAACAAAGCAACCTTAAATATTTTAGATACATAAACTTTGTCTATCAGAACATGTTTCACATTTACAACTAAATGATTTATTAAACAGAGGGATTAGCTGAAGTCCATGAATTAAACTGATTATTTCAGGTGTGACAGGGTCAGGCCGGACAGCTATGAGAGAGTGTTGGAAGGCATGTATGTTAGCCCCAGGCTCAGCAAAGCCCTATTCCCTGGGTAACTCAGCTGGGGCTGATTAGGCAGGCAGGCCACCTGGGGCTGTTTAACCAATCAGGCCAGCTGGGGCCAATCAAGGGGCCCCGCCCCAAACACTTAAAAGCCTGCAGGGCAGGCAGGCAGTGTGGGTTGTGGAGTTTGGAGAGAGGAGGTGTGGAGGACGGAGGTTGGAGTTATAGTTGGAGTTAGTTATAGTTTGGAGGCACAGTTACAGTTTACAGCTTTGGAGGTTTGCAGCTCGAAAGCCTGCAGTTGGAGTTGGCGACTTGGAGCTGGCAGGCTGCAGCCTGCGGCCTGCAGCCTACAGAAGCTTGCAGCTTCCACGGTTGCTACCGCAGCCCCGAAGGGCAGAATACCTGGCTGGGGAAGCAGGGAGCGGACCATGGACTATCCCGAAGGGAAGGTAGCAGTACACAGGGGCAGAGCTGGTCCCAGCCCCTCCCTTGACCCTTCCCCAGCTGCACCACCGGCCAGGCCGGGAGAGCGCGAGACCCACGAGGGCGGAATATCTCTCCCCCTCCCGCCCCCCAACCTTGTCACACAGGTCAACCTGGAAAATTTTCAAATATGCCTAAGTGAAGGTGACCAGTTCTTAAGTTCCTACTTGTTTAAATCTCTTGAAAATGAGACAGTCTCCTAAGTTTATTTTAAGTAACAAAAGAAAAAAAATCCAATTTAAATGTGTAAAAAATGAGAATTTTAAATTAAAAAAAAACAAACCATGAATTTGTATCCACCCTGGTCCAAATTACCAATAAGAGATTTTGGGGCAGAAATTAAATCTTCCTCTGTACAGTGCAAGGCACAATCACTGCTCAAGCACTGCTACTGCCTAGTGCGAGTTAGTATGCTTTGGGTATAGACATCGGACTCTGCTTCTACTGAATAGATGTCTCAATGTAGAGTTGTTGTGGCCTGTGATAGCAGCAAGGTACTTTGTCTCCCATACACATGAGATTGATTACTCCATTCCAGCGTTAGTTTGCAATATCTGAAGTTCTTATTTTTGTTGTGCCTAAATCTGGGTTGTTGCAGATGTTACATGGTGCATGCAGATTGTAAAGTTTGCTTTTGTTGGTTAGACCAGTTTTTCTTTCTGTTTTTCTATTAATATAATTACAGGAAAAATGCTTATCAAGGTCAGTTGCATATATACACTTGGGAGTGTCTTCCGGCTCCAGCAAAATAAACTCATTTCCTGGAATATTTCAAGCATGGATATGAATACAAAGTGAGCTTCCTCAAGCCTTTCTTCAAAAACATACATTGCAGTAGCACAATGTTTCCATACACCAGCAGCTGAAACCTAGTCTACAATCCATTGTGGCTAGCTATCAGGCCAATAAATGAATAAACAAACTTTACTTAGATGGAACATCGGGGAAAGGATAGAATTGGCCGGATCTTGACACGAGAAGGCCCTGGAGCTGTTGAGCATGTAAAGGTGTGGGGAGACGCATCTTTCCTTTCCTTATTCTTTTGAATACTCCACCTTCCCACACACTTTTAAAATCTGGGTATTGACAACTGTTGCCATTATATAGCACTTCACAGAGCAGTACAAACAAATTTTTGTGAACCCCACCCCCATTGTAAAGTAGATTCTCTCCACATGTGTGCATACACACTACCTTTTTTAGAGATGGGTGGAGGACACAGAATCTGTGACCTGACAAAGGCCACCTGAGAGTTGGTAACCGAGCTACACGTATACCCTCTGGATGTCCTGGGTTTTGGTCTTGTGCTCAACCATTAGTCACACTGCCTGTTTGGCCCATCTACTAGAAATAGCTGTAATTTCCTACAGCATACTCGGACAGTGGGTTTGATAATTAACTTTAAAAAAAAAAAATCCCCTGCTTGGGCACTGTCAGAAGTCAGGAAACTGGGCTAGATGGACCATTGGTCTGACCCAATATAGCCGTTCTTATGATCTCTTGTGTATTGTATCTTGCATTTCATACCTGAGACCTACTTGCCTGCTCCAGTGCATTGCTATGATGTGCTCTGTTACAGTACTTTTCATGGCTTCCACACTGGTAACTCCATCACGTCTGATGTCCTTCAGTGTACTTGTGTAACACACACACTCACACACACTCTCTCCCCTCCCCCCCAATGGGTTATGCAGGTCCCTCTTCTCTCTGCCCCAGTGTTCTGGCACAACCCAAATCCAAACATCCAGTCTGTGCTTTTCCAACTTTGCTTATACATTATTTGTATGGTGCCAGCAGTGTAGTAGGCATTTCATAGAATCCTAGAATATTCAAGTTGGAAGGGACCTCAGGAGGTGTCTAGTCCAACCCCTGCTCAAAGCAGGACTAACCTCAGCTAAATCATCCCAGCCAGGGCTTGATCAAACCACAGCTTAAACACCTCTAAAGATGGAGATGCCACCACCTCCTTAGGTAACCCATTCCAATGCTTCACCACCCTCCTAGTGAAAAACTTCTTCCTGATATCCAACCTAGACCTCCCCCACTGCAATTTGAGACCGTTGCTCCTGGTTCTGTCATCTGCCACCACTGAGAACAGCCTAGCTCCATCCTTCCTGGAACCCCCTTTCAGGTAGTTAAAGGCTGCTGTCAAATCCCCCCCTTCAGACACAGAAGAGATAAGAGAGATCACTGCCCTGAGCAACTTGGATTAGATTTACATATACATTTTAATTTTAAATTGTACACTTCTTAATTGAAAAAGCTCTGCTTTATTATTTATCTTTAAAACCAGTAAAACAAACCCTGTAATCTGATCTACAGCATGCCGGTTTGCATTGGTTGATATCTGAGTCTCTGCCAAAATTATGTTTTGGGGTTCCAAGCCTATCTGGAGCTGATAAAGCAATTATAAAACTCGTAGGTGCCCACTCTGCCCAGTGGAGCTAATTATGCCTGTTAGGGCAGAAGAGTAGGTTGGCTGACTAGAATAGTCTGGTTGTCTTGCAGACAAGAGTCTTGAGTCTAGTCAGTCACACAGGCTGATGAATTTAATGGATGTCTGGTTAAAATATGTGTGTGTTTAAAAAAAAAAAAAAAAAGGTGAATGTTTGTGCTTTCCTTAAAATGGACTATTTTGAAACGGTTTTTAGATATTCAGAAAGTCCAATATGTAAAAAGAGCTGATCTTACCTTTCTTATTAAACACAAGAATTCATTTTGTACTTACCTCTATTGTTAGAAATAATACAGATCTGCGAGCTCCTTACCCTGGGTGCTGCCAAAATCCTGGCCTATGCACTTGTAGTTTGATGCTTGTAGTTCTGTGGTATTATGACACTTGATTGCCTAAATCCACACTTCAGTCTCTCCATGCTGTTCCATATCATACAGTGTGGCATTAACTTTAACATGCCCTTCTTAGTTTACCATCTCTGTGCTAAGTTATATCATCAGTTCTATCACTCAATCTGGTACCTCTTCCCTCTCCCCTCCCTGCCCAGTCCCTCCATTTAACTTCTTGCTGCTATTCATTCTTTATCTGCTATTGCTTAATGTTTTTTTCTTTCATAATTCCAGTTTTCCAGAGCTCTTTGAGTCTTCTCTTGTCTCACCCAGTTCATCATCTTAAATGTCCTCTCAAAATACATTATCCTTTCCCCCCACCTTCTTAATGGTAGTGCTGTAGTCAGGGCTGACCCTAGATCAAATGGTGCACCAGGCAAGGCGTGTCTTCGGCACCCCCACATCTACTAGTTAAACTTTTGAATACCTTATTTTTTATTGCATCTGTAGCCCATTTCATGACTTTGATGCAAGCTTGCATGCATGATTTATCTGTGTCATATAAGATGGTAAATTTGCATGCTAGGATTTGTAAAACTATTTATTTATGCATATAGAAGCAAATAAAAAAATTTGTTTCCTCTAAGTTTATAGAAACTTTTAATTTTAAGAATATATGAAATGTGCTAATATCAAGAAATTGTTGCTAACAACAAAAACAGCAGCTTGAACCTGGCACGCACGCACAGAGAGCCCGGCACCCAGGGCTGTTGCCTGCCCCTACATCTGGCCCTGGCTCTAGTGCAATGGCATTTTTGCTACCAAATAGGAGGTACTGTTTGTACCATTGCTAACTTTGCTGCTCTGTTTCCAGTGTGGTCCTCCTCCAATACCTCCACATTTAAGGTGTTACATAAGTGTGGTTTGTTGGCAGTATTGTGTAGCCGTGTTGGTCCCAGGATATGAACGAGACAAAGGTAGATGAGGTAATATCTTTTACTGGACCAACTTCTGTGCATCAAATGCCCCAGCAACAACTATATGGGTAAAACCAGACAATCACTATGCTCTTGAATGAACTCTCACAGAAAAATAAAACACAAAAACACCGTATCACCCTTGGACAAACTTTTCACGAGGCAATCACTCCATATGTGACCCCTCAGTCCTCATCTTCAAAGGAAACCTGCATAATACTTTCAAAAGACAAGCCAGGGAGCTTAAATTCATAATTCTGCTGGAAACTTAAAAACGTGGACTTCAGAGACACTGGTGTTATGGCTCATTACAACGTATAACGCACCCTGCTATCTGCTATCCTTAACCGCCCACTCCCGTGGAATGTGAACCCTTTGTTTAACAATCAGTCGTATTGTGTCAGTATCTCAAATACTTTGGTTACCTTCCCCAGACCCAAGGAAGAGCTCTGTGTAGCTTGAATGTTTGTCCCTTCCACCAGTTGGTCCAGTAAAAGATCTCATTTCACTTACTTTTTGTGTCTTTAATGTAAGTAAGGTGTAACGTAAGGTCATAGCAGAGATGGGGAGTGTGACGCATCAGAGTGTCTGGGGTAGGCTGGCGGAAGGTGACTTCACTGAATTGTTCTGTTGACAGTGGGAGTCTGAAATCAGTTCTTGTACCATAGTTATGTGACTGTGGAGAGGGGATGAATAGGGCAGCAGAGTGCAGTGTTGAAACTGCCTCTGCTGCTTCTGTAGACTTTATGGACCTTCACTGTAAGTATTTTAGTGGGATTGTTTGTTTTTGCTTTCCTGTGCACACTCTGGTGACTGACATGTGTTGAGTCTGAATCAGACACCCCCGTTGCTCTGTAAGTTGCCAACTCTTCACAATTTTACCACAAATCTAGTAGCACTGCTGGAGTTTTAATAAAGATACCAGGAGTCATGTGATTGTCCATGTTCTCTCTTCTCAATAAGTTTTTTTTTCTGTCTCATGTTCACAGGGAAAAACCTTGAAAACATGAATTCTAAAGGCTAAACAACCAGAAAAATTCTGTTTATTTGCCAGCACTTACTGTTTTTCAAAATATCATGGTGTGAAGCCAGTTTCATGGTATGTTAGGGCTTAACTCATAATTTCTGAATGCTTGGGGTCGACAGTACAGCTATAGATAACCTGTAGGGAAGCAAATGCTTAAATTGTGCTTAGATTGTTCCTTGCTGCAGTGCAAGCTTGCTCTGTCATGTGACATGAAGCTATGCTATTGCATGTGTGGCCAGGAAGTTGAGTTTGAGCCAGTGTGCGCACAGGCTTGGTCATGCTCTTATGCAATTGATCTTTCAAGGAGGCTACTCTCCTGAGGTTGGGGTGAGGAAAGAACCTTAAAAATGGTGTAATGTAAACTCGGTTCTGTTAGCATGCTTAGCTGTCACTTTGGCAACAAGACCATGATCAAATTTCACTGTGGATAATTGTGTAGGAAAAGGATATTTTAACCTTAATTGCAATAGTAGGGTCTGTTTCAGGCCAATGCTAATCTTATTGTATTGAGTCATAGTGAAGGGAAAACATACGAAACTCAAAGTAATTTCTTTTTGAATATCTAGCAAATGAATTTGATAGCCTGCTCTCTTGTTTCAAGTATTGTTAGATTACAAAACTAAAAGTATCTGTTGCAGTGCAGTTTAATGGTACAGAATTTGTGTATCTGTCATGAAAAGGTCTAGATGTCGCTCAGTTTTGCTATGAGGTCTCTTCATGAAACTTTCCCAGCAACATCCTTTCCTTTCACACACGTTCTCAGCCTGACCTGATCTATCCCCCACTCGCATATACACACACGGGGTAAATCTACACTGCAATTAGACACCTGTGGCTGGCCTGTGCCAGCTGACTCGGGCTGCAGGGCTATTTAATTACAATTTAGACACCTGGGCTTGAGCTTGCGCCTGTGCTCTAGGACCCTGCAAGATTGGAGGGTCCTAGAGCAAGGGCTGCAGCCTTAGCCAGAAAACCGAAACTGCAGTTAAACAACCCTGCAGCCCTAGTCAGCTGGCACAGGCTAGCCACAGGTATCTGATTGCAGTATAGATGTATCCATACAATACCTGCTGTATTGTTCCCCCAGCAGTATTACTTTGAGACAACGGCTGTGCTGCAGCCACAGTCATTTTGTGTTGGAAAATACTGGCACCAAAATGTTTCGGGGACATAGTGAAGTCCAATGTTCGTCAAGTAAGACCGACTTTCCCTCCTTCAGCATATTCTTATTACATAGAGCTTGTTTGTGGTGGGAGCAGGGTACACAGCAGTTCAGGGACACAGCTTCCTTTTCTTTGGTTGCACTAGCAAATAGGATGTAATGTTTGTAATTCTTTGTGCATACAACAGACCACCAAATAACACAAAAGACTATAATAGTGTTGTTGGAGGGCTCTGGAAACTAGGCCATCAGGCTGACACCTGCTGCATTCCCAACCTGGCCAACTCTAACCAAGAGGATGGCACAGCTCCTAGTCTTCCTCTCTCTATTTAATTTTGGCCCGTCCTACCCCACACCTCACCACGTTACCCAGTGTGACAGGGTCAGGCCTGACAGCTTTGCCAGAGTGCTGGAAGGCAGGTATATCAGCCCCAGGCTCAACAAAGCCCTGTTCCCTGGGTGACTCAGCCGGGGGCTGATTAGGCAGTTAGGCCACCTGGGGACTGTTTAACCAATCAGGCCAGCTGGGGCCAATCAGGAAGCCCCGCCCCAAACACTTAAAAGCCTGCAGGGCAGGCAGGCAGTTGTGGGTTGTGGAGCTTGGAGAGAGGAGAAGTGGAGGACGTAGGTTGGAGATAGGAGACATAGTAATAGTCTATCATTGCAGTTCGTGGCTTTTGGAGGCTTGCAGCTCGAGAGCCTGCGAATTGGAGTTGGTGGCTTGGAGCAGGCAGGCTGCATCCTGCGGCCTGCAGCTCACAGAGACCTACAGTTTCCACTGTGGCTACCGGTGCCCCGGAGGGCAGAACACCCGACAGGAGAAGCAGGGAGCGGTCCACGGGCTACCCCAGAGGGAAGGTAGCGGTACCCAGGGGCAGAGCGGGCCCCGGCCCCTCCCTCGACCCTCCCGCAGCTGCACCACCGGCCAGGCCGGCCGAGTGCAAGACCCACGGGGGCGGAGTATCTTACCCTCCCCTGCCCCAACCTTGCCACACCAGCTACGTTAGGGCTATAGTGAAGATGCTTTTTGTCCAGTCAGGAAGATTAGGTAGGCGGGGCTCTAGTTGATCAGTGCCAATTTACACACACAACAACAATCAGGATAATTGAACTTTGCCCTTCTTTAGCACCTTCCATCCCACAATCTTAAAGTTCCTCAAAGACTCTGGTGAATTCAGCCTCACAGCCTCCTTGTAAGTAGGATTACTCCAGTTTGCACATAGGGAAGCTGAAGCACAGAGGCGGAATGATTCTTTAAAACTGGTGAGGACACACAGCAAAGAGTAGGATTAAACGATCAGTTTTCATCATGGCAAAAGGTTAACTGGTAGGGCCACAAGGCACCATGAACTCTAACTCCAGTGTTTAATATATTTTAGTGATCTAAAAAGAGACGTGATTAGTAAGGTAGCAAAATTTGCGGATGACAGTTACTTAGGTTTCTCAGAACCAGGGAGAACTGTGAGGATCTTGAGAGAATGGACAATAAATGCAAAATAACACACATTGGAAGGGAAAATATAAACTACTCCTACACCTTAGAGGATTCTAAATCAACTATATTTACTCCAGAAAGGGTGACACTGTATGTAGACAACTCAATGGAGACTTCTGCTCACTGTGTACTGTGGCAAAAAAGAAAAAAAGACTAACAAGATATTGGGATGCATAAGGAATGGGATGGTGAATAATAAAGACAATATAATTCTTTCATATAAATGAGTGATTTGGCCTTATCTGGAATATTGTGTGTGGTACTGGTCACCCCGTCTAGAGGGGGTTCAGAGAAGAGTGAGAATGATAGAGCCTAGAAAAACAGTCCTACAGAGAGAGTGAAAAATCGGGATTGCTTACCTTAGAAAAGAGACTAATAAGAGAGAACACGATTAAATTATATAAAATGTGTGATCTAGAGAAGGTAGATTGGGAACTTCTGTTCTCCCTGTCTCAGAACATGAAAACGAGAACATTCAATTATGTTAACATAAATTCAATACTGAGAAAAGGAAATACTTTTTCTCATATATAGTTGAACTGTGGAACTCTCTGCTAGAGGGAAAAGTTGAAGCTAGGAATTTAAGATTAAAAAAGGGACTGGATATTTATATAAACAAAGTATATCCACAGTTGTTAGAATTAAAGATGGTGATTTTGTGGAAGGGATATAAAGTCTTGTGTTTCAGGTCTTAAGCCAATCTCTAACTCAGCGATCAGGATGAATTGGGGGGCAAATTACCTCCTGTCTGCTTCCTGTGTGGTTCTTTACACCTCCCTTGGAAGCATCTGGTGATGGCCAGATAGAAATTGAGACTGGATAGATGGAGTGTGGGTCGGATCCAGCCTGGCAATTCCAGTGTTCTCAGGTTACACAGAAAATTAAGTCTCGGCTGTGAATAGAGCCCGGCCAGCAGCCCTGACTCAGTTTCCTGCTCTAGCCCCTGAACCAAGCATTTTCCCTTCCGATTTATTTTTGTGGTCAGCGTGTGAAGACCCGTCTGACTTGAGCTTGAAATGGGACAGGCCTTTTGCTCTGCATGGTGGACATGTCAGTAAATTACTTGGTCAGGTTTTTAAATCTTGATCAACACCAGTGCAAAGCTGCTGAGCTTCCAGTTGTTACACTTCCCGCCACGTAGGAAGCGTTCTCCCACCAGACTCGTGCATACAAGTTAGCAACCAGATGGTGAATTTTTAAATAAAATTGTTAGTGACACTTCTCCCTTCTCAGCTCTTGATCTTTTCTTTTTATGCTATCCAGATATTAAAGCCCAGGTACTCTTTGCCTGTTTGGTCTGGAAAAGATCAGCATTCCTGGGAAACATTCTCCTTTGCCTTGATACTTCTGTCCCTGCCTGCCACTTTTAAATCCTTTTTTGTTCCTTTCCTGTGTACATTAGCACTCATTCCTTGTTGGCAGCACTGGACATTATAATATGAGGTAAATAATACCGCCTTCCCCATGTGATGAAATGACTTGAAACTGGCAAAAACCTGTGTGTCTCCTTGACCAGTCCCATATATGGCTGGCATGAGAAGAAGGGAAGTCTCCTGGCATGAGAAGAGGGGAAGTCAATGTTGGCTCCCAAAATCTGGCCAAGTTATTGGGCATCAACCCAAAGAACTTTTTTTTTTCTTTTCTTCTCTGCAGGTCTTTTAGCTCGGTTAGAATGCTAGAAAATAATCTCTATGCTCATGCGTCATCTTGATTGTTGCATAAGAGTAAAAACTAATTGCAAGGTCAATATGTGATAATGCATTGGCATTTAAATATGAAACTTTGATCACTTTTACAAGGAGAAAGCAAATGCTAGGGAGAGAATATTGTGCGTGTACTCATGCCAGGTGCAGGTGGACTTCTTGACCCTCAGGGCTCAGCAAATGCAAGGAAATTAATTGCCATTGTTTCTGTGGGGGCTCGCATCTGGACTTAGCAGTAGAATTTCAATTGCCACGTGCTGTTCTGAGTCGATCTTTGGCTCCAAGGACAGCTAGATGTGTTGCCTCTTAAAAAAAGACATTAAAAAAAACCCTTAACCCAAAACTCTAAATTGTACTGTTAACATCTAGGTTAGCTTAAAAAAAATTAATGGCAAATCTTGTTTTGTCTTTTCAGTACATCAACTGTGGTAATCTGGAACAGCTGTTAGACAGTAACCAGCATCTGCCCTGGACGGTGAGGGTGAAACTGGCATATGACATTGCTCTGGGACTCAGTTATCTTCACTATAAAGGCATTTTCCACCGGGATCTTACATCGAAGGTACCAAGTATAGAATGAATGGAACTGTTTAAGGGATGTATTTTACTCTAAGAACACCACTTTGCTGGCTAACATACTCAGTTGCCTGGTCCTTCACCCCCTTCCAACAATGAAGCTCTGTTACATAAAATATCATTTAAGGGATTGTGAGAGAAAGTTTAATCCTATAAACTGTTTCAACTTTTCCACAGCACAAACCATGTTGAGAACAGTTTGTCCAGAAGCCTTAGAAATAACTAACCTGAAGGGAGGTCACTTGTGAATGAGCCTGGATTAGGGTTTCTGAGAACGTGGCTGCAGAGTCAGTTTTTAATTCATAATTATGTTCAGTAATTTATTTAAAACCCTGGGTATTTAAGCATAAAAATCTAACAGTTGAAATGAGATAAAATCATATAATGGAGTTGAGGAAATACAGGGAGGAAGTAGAGTGTGGAGTGTGTATGGTGTAGCTTGCAGGTTGTTGGGACTCCTGTCACTGAATAGCTCTGATTTAAAAAATAAATAAAACAATTCCCAGGTAAAAATAAACAAACCTGGAGTTAGATCTTTTTTAGACATATGACTTCAACAAAAAAACTCGTATCTGTGATGTTCTTTCCCAAAAACCAACATTGAAGTTAAGGTGTCACTTTCAAATGTTTGTGCAATTTTTTGTAAAATATGTAAATGAACAGTGAGGGTCACTCACTTAAAACTTCCTAAAATACCACCACGAGAACAGCCAGAAACGCTGAGATGTATCTGTGATGTCCATGGAACTGGCTTCAGTAGTGACTGCAGAGATTAACTTGTGGGGTGAATCTGTAAAGCTGTCTTTCTTCTGATGTTCTTTGTTTGGTACTACGAGGGCAGAGTAACAGCTGCTTGTGTGTCTGTAACTGTTTCTCAGAAAACTATGTAGGGTTCTTCTAAGGTGGTTTGGCTGAAGCGATTTATTCTTTCAACCTGAATTCCACAGTTGATTTTTCTTACTGGGAATATTTTGTGTTTATAAATTCAGGGGTTTTTTACACTTGGGGAAACTGTCAACTGTATGTGTGGCTATAAAATCTCAGTGTGCAATACATTCTTAAATTCAGGTGAGTACAGTCTTTCCAGAGTAGAGGCTAGTGGTAGTCTCCTAGTCAATTTTGTACTTGTGTAATTCTGTCTCATTAACTTCTCCCTGCAACTTCAATTCAATGAACAATATTCTCCATTGCCTGACCTAAACACACACAGACTCTGTTAAAAGAACGTTATTAAGGTTGCAGAGTCATGTACTCATAAATTAGGAAAAAACAGAATTAAGGTTTCCTGGGTAAACTTATTTCAGCTCCCTTCTGCCTTGGCATTATCAGGCCTTCTTTAATTTACATGATCACATACTATATTTTCTGCAGGCCCGCTGCCTCCTTCAGGACACAGAATGGATGGTATTCACTTTGGTATTTTCTCCATGTTGGTCTGTGTGTGGCTCACGGCCTTATTTACTGCTAGATATTCAAGCCCTGCATTGAAGACAGCATTATTAATTTATCTGGGCTTTTCTGTGGTGACCATCACTACAGTGTCTGAGTTCACAAACATTAGTGAATTTATTTTTACCACACCCATGTGAGACAAGAGGGTGCCATCCCTATTTTCCAGGTGGGGAGCTGAGATACAGAGAAATTAAAGTCAAAAGGTGCCACTGATTTTGGGTCCACAATTTGAGATACCTAGGACCTGATTTTTCAAAGCTCTTTGCAGTATATAGCTGAGAATGCTCAACACTCCTGCAAATCTGATCCCATGGCCCCAGGATGGGAACCCAGAAAATGAGGAATACACAACTAGTGACCACCTGTGAAAATTTTGGTTTATGTGACTTGACTAGCATCCCAATAGAACTCTGGCAGAGGCGGGGATAGAAATCCACTTCTCCAGGGCAACTTTCAGCTGCCTAACCACAAGACTATCCTTTCTCTTACTATAATCCATTCCCCTCAGTCACTACATACCTTCCAACTTTGGCAACAAATGAAGCAGGGGTCCCACAGACAGCTGTCTCCTTTGCTACGCAGCCCTGATCTATCCCCAGAGTAGTTCCATCCTATGCACTGAGTGAAGCAGAGGTTCTGTGGAAAAAAGTATGTGATCATGTAATTAAAGACTATAGCATAATGCATATGCACAAGGGGACTGAGTGAAGGTTGCATGGACAATATTACTACTACTTCGAGTGTTTGCTCATGTCCATTCCACTATAGGTGTGTGCATGCCTCCATGCATGGCTACTGGAACTTTTTTCCCCTTAGCAGATCCCATAGGGCTGACGGCCCTTGGAGTCCCACGCACATGCCGCGGCATATGAGGTGCTGCCCGCCCTACGCGCCCTCAGTTCCTTCTTTCCACCCGTGACGGTTACTGGAACTGCCTGTGCTTGCAGTCGCTTAATTCCCTGTATTTGACCTTTTAAGCAATGATTTTTTGTGTTAGTTAGCTTAATAACGGTTGTATTGGTAGTTAGAAACTTTGAGATAGTCTAGCTGAGTCTTTATCGGGAGCTGGTATGCTCCGGTGTCATGGCTTCAAGCTGTGTGCTTCCGGCGGGAAGGCTTTCCCTCTAAGGGACCTCTACTGCCTGAAGTGTAGGGAGAAGCCTTCGTTAGGAGAGAACAGATCAGCAAGACTTTCAGACCTCCAGAAAATCCACCTGAAAGCCTGGCTCATGGAGCCCCCAAGCCGGTTCTGAGCCAACCCACTCCACTGCAGTACCCAGCGTGCCAGCAGTGCAGAGGGCAACATCGGCACCAACCCAACTCGGCACCGCCAATAGACGAAATCAACGCTCGGAGCATGGATACTCCCCCGCACCGTCAAAGCAGGCAGGGTGGAGCACTGAACTGTACTGAGGTTGGATCACAGAGACCTGTTGCCTGAGCCAGCGTCTCCAGCTAGGGAGCCTCCCCCGACTTGCGGGAGTGGGGTTGCCCCTCAGCACTTCCTGGTGGTTGTCGGGTGGCAAGAGCCTTGTTGGCTTTGCATATGCCACTGCCGCCCATACCTCCCCGAGAGAGAAAGGGCTGGCATTATGAGGGAAGCCTGCATTGGGACCCCCAGCATGGAGAGGAAGATCTCCTGCAGACTGGTTTCCTAGGGTAGAGCAGAAACACTCCCCTAGAAGTTATCCCAGGTCATGTTCACCGGACCGACCTGCATGGAGGTGGAGAGCAAGGTCATCCACCTGACACCAGTCTCGACCCACTGGCACTGGGTGAGGTCCATCCCATCGCTCCGGCAAAGAAGAGTACGCCCGCAATGATGCGACGCTGATCCTGGTCACTGGAGACAGTCTTGGTACCGAGGAATTCGTCAGGCAGTGCTGAACCTGGATGCCAGAGACAGCCTTGGCACCAAAGAATTTGCCCCCTCCACCCGCCACTGAGGCTGCACCGAACTTGATGGCTGGAGACACTCAGCACCGAGGAGTTCGCCCTTGCAACAAGGCTGAGCAGAGCCCGGTCATCAGAGTTTGACTCGGTGCTGATATGCATGCAGAGTGCAAAGTGCTTGGTACCGGGATGATGCTCGGGTCAACCCAGCTCACTGGAGCATTGTCCGTGCTCCTGCTCCGGCTGCAACACACCCGGTGAACCTAGTAGTCGAGGTCGTCGATGGCAAGGGGACGATCTCTGGAGCGATGGTACTGCATAATGAGAACCTTTAGGGCAGCCCCAGCTCTGGTCTTTTGATGGTGCCTCAGTGTCCCTTTCGGGATGTAGTACCTGGGGGAGCCACCAACGGAAGGTGCCAGAGCTCCAGGCAGATGGCCTCAGAGGCATTAGTCACCCCAATGGCCATATGGAGGCCTAAAGGGTTTCCCGGGGGGGAACCATGGTCCGTAAACCCCTCAAGATGCAGTCAGTGCCTCAGGTACAGGGAAAGGCCCACCATTCACCCTCGGACAACAACTCAGCCCCACGGGCAGGGACTCCTGTGGGGACCGCCTGTTGGCGGGAAGAGGTGCTGCGGCCTGCAGAGCCCTCCCCGCCAGATGAAGCATGCTCCCAAGCCCTGGTTGATTCTAGGGCACACTGGGAACTGCTTAAGAGGTGGCCTCCACCTTGGGGCTGAAAGCGAAGGAGCAAAAGGGTCATCAAACAATCTTTAATGTGCTACCAGTGGGCCTTTCAGTGTGGTAGCCCTTCTGGTCTACAAAGGGGCATTCAACATAGTGAGGGTCTTGTGGCAAACCCCCTCCTCTGTAGTGTGATGTCTAAATGAGCTGGGAAGAGTATTACACCCCTGCCAAGGGCTTTGAATACTGTTCACAACCGCATCCCAGATCCCTGGTGGTGGTTGCTGCCACCCACAGGGCTAGGCAGGGCAGCCGGGCTCTACTCCAGAGAACAAGGACAATTGCAAGCTGGACTTGTTGGAGAAAAATTGTATTCAACAGCACTACCAGCAAGTAGAAGGTGAGCCTTGGGGGACGCAGTGAGCCACTTTGCGGAGGCTCTGCCCGGCGGCAGGAGTTGAACACGTATACCATTGCAGAAGAGGGTACCACGGGAGCTAGAGCAGCACTCCAGACATTCTTAGTTGCTGCTGATTCGGGGGGCACAGCCATCGGCATGCCCAGAGGTTAGTGACTGCAATCCTGAGCTGTCCCAAAAGGTCAAGCAGCATATCCAGGGCCCGTCCTTTGACAAGTCAGCCTTGTCTTTGGTTCAGATAGAGGTGAAGCTACATGGTCTCAAGGACGCCAAGACCACGCTCTGTTCCCTGGGCCGCTACATGCCACAGACCGTTAGGTGTCAGACAGGTCCCCAGGGACAGCAACAGCAGCAGATGTGTCAGCCACAGCCGTCTCATGACCTACGGGCAATGGGACAGAGTCGGGGGGTCTAGGAGAACCATCTGCTCTGAGTGGCTCCTTAGGCCTTCAGTAAGGTTCATCTCGGCAATAGGGCAATTGGAAAAGGCCCTTTCTGATGGTGCACGCAAGGGCAATGCCCTAGCCTATACCCTCTTTCAGGTTCATGTGGGCCACAATGCCTTTGCACCACGGGGTCCTTGATATGGTTTGGTGAGTTAGCCCCCCTTCCCCCAGTTGTTTCCTCCCCCAGCCCCCTCGACACCTCTCCCTTCCTCCCTCTCAGTGGCAATTCCACATCCAAGAGGTTGAGGCCGCCTCAGCTCAGAGCAGTGGGAGAGGTTATGTTATCCAGCTGCGCCTCAGGCCGTTACAGGCATGGCTGGCCTATGTCTACTGCCCATCCTGAGATCACATCGGGAGTGGTTTCAGTTCTCCCATCCGTGTGGGAGACGTTTCATTGGTGGCTCAACCTTCAGTCAGTATGTGCAGGAGTGCCCTTCGCTTCTCTGTCCCCATCTCTGACCTTGGTCACTGACACTTCAGCAACAGGCTGGGGGGCTCATCTAGGAAAGCTCAGAACCCAAGGTCTTTGGTCCTGGGAAGAATTGTCAACCCCTAGCTATGTGAGGGAGCTGAGGGCAGTACGCCTCGTGTCAAGTTTTCAGTACTCACCTGGAACGGAAAAGTGTGTCAGTAAGAAGAGACAATACTACAGTGATGTTCTATAGAAACACAGGGTGGAGCACATTCCTCTCCCCTGTGCCAGGAAGCCCTCAATCTGTGGCATTTCTGCATACCTCATGCAGTTCACCTAGAGGCGTCTTACTGCCGGGATCACAGAACGTGCTGGCAGATCACCTCAGCAAGTTGATCATGGGGTCATCCATCAACAACTTCATAGCACACTACACCATTACTCAGCAAGCCACGTGGCCATCGGTAGAGCAGTGCTGCAGTTGGTAGTATCTTGAACTCTGACTCCTCCTCGTACAGGGCTGCGTGGGAGTCACCTATTTGGAGTCAGCTGGCAAGAAGGAACTGAAGAGGCGGGAGATCGGGAGGGCCCTATATAGAGCGCTATGGAGGTGCAACTCTATGGGTACCACTAGGGAAAATCCTTCCAGTGACACTGCATGCAGTGTGCACACCTACTTGGAATAGACATGAACAACACTTCTCAAAGAACAACAGTTACAGATGGTTAGTAACATTCTTTTTTTTCCTATCCTTTTCCTAATGGTTCCTAACGTTCCTTTAGCTTTTTTGACACCTGCTGCACATTAAGTGGCTGTTTTTAGCTAATTATGCACAATGACTCCGAGATCTTTCTTAAGTGGTAACAACTAATTTAGATCCCATCATTTTATGTGTAGCTGGGATTATTTTTTCCAGTGTGCATTACTTTGCACTTATTAACATTGAATTTCATCTGCCATTTTGTTGTCCAGTCACCCAGTTTTGTGACGTCCCTTTGTAATTCTCCACGATCAGCTTTGGACTTAACTATCCTGAGTAATTCTGTATCTTCTGCAAATTTTGTGACCCCATGGTTCATTGCCTTTTCCGGATCACTTATGAATATGTTGAACAGCACTGGTCCTAGTACCGATCTTTGGGGAACCCCGCTATTTACTTCTTTCCGTTGTGAAAACTGACCATTTATTTCTACCCTTTGTTTCCTGTCTTTTAACCAGTTACTGATACTTGAACACTAGCAGGGGATCATTGATAGCACAAGGGAGAGAGAGATTCTCTGCTCTTCGTTCCAGTGCCTGGCCCTGATTCTAGTCACAGGGAAAATTTTGCTTAGCCCTCCACTGGAGCATGCTCAGAGCAGAAGAATTTTTGGGGGAATTTATCTGCAAACCTCTAGCAAGTCTCAACTGAGCATGTGCAAACTGTGATTTTTCAAAGGCTTACAACATTATCAAATGTGGTTGGGTTTTCATGGGAAAGGCAAAAGACACATCCCTGGCACAAAGGTCACCCCCTCGCAAGCTTCCAACACCCTGCTCCAAAGCATGGGGATGCCAGAGTTTCTCAGATAAAAAGTTACTATAATTTAGCATGGGAAAAACAATACATTTTTTACCCAGGTCTCATTCTTGGAAAAAGCTGAACAGTTTTGTCTGAAATTTTCCAAAACATTCAGCCAGAAGCAGATACCTAGTGTGGAAAATTTCAGCCCAATCAGTTATTTTGATAGTTACAAACAACTGAAAACAGGGACTTAGAATGGAAAGTGTCAGGCAATCTAAACAGGCAGTACTACCAGCCTCCCCTATAATAAGTCGTAGGGTAGGAGGAATCTTATTCTTCACCCTGTATTGTTTGTTTCTTTTTAAAAAAGAAACTGAACAGTTCAGTTTCATGTTTTGTTTTGTAGTCATTTTTTGTCCACTTTACTGTCTGGTTCTCTTGTACGAGCACAGTGCTGGTATTTGGATCCCAACACTGCAGGGGAATGTTCATACGCACAAAGTTCTTTCAATTTGAATATTTCTAATCATTTTGGTATAATCTTATTAAAATGCAAAATGTAATTTTTGGCTTAAATGAAATTCTCCTTTGAAAACTTGCTGTAATTTTAAATGTTGTCTATTGAGACTGCGAAGTTGCTGTTGTGTACACCTAATTGTCAGCATTGCTTTTGATACTGACACGATGGTTCTTTAAAACCAGCTAACACATCCCAGCTGACTTTTAAGTATTTTAAATAAATAGCTGTCATCATAGGTTTGTGAATGAGTAATGTTCCTGACTTTTTCTGTATGTAAGAGACTCGCTCTGTATCATACTGAAAAATAAAATGGTGGAGACAGTTGCTCTGAACAACTTATTTTTAACTCTGAAATTTGCAAATCTGTTTTCATCCATGTTTATGAAAAATGGAAAATAGAATGTTGCATTTGCCCTAGTAGGATTACGCTGTGCAAAGCAGATATTAAGCTCCCGTAATGTACAAAGGGGCCTTTCTGTTCTCTCACATCTGTCTCTGCATAAACAGCTATGTTAACTCTTTAGGGCTGATGTACAGAGCTCCTTTCTTTTATTGAAGTGACTGCCTCAGCAAGGACTGAAGTCTCCTCATTTAAAAAAAAAAATCAAATATGGTGGTGTTGGGTTGTGTAAACCTCCAAAAGAAACAAAGTGTCTCTTTATGGAGGAATCCCACAAGAAAGCATAGAGAATTCATGTTTTATTGCATTGCATGTTACACAAATAGTCTAGTGGTAGGTTGAAAAAGCTTTCTAAAAGGCCATATTGTAAAGCTGCCTGGCATTTTATTTCACTGGCCATTTCTGCTGTCAACCTTTCCATTAGAAAGGGGTTTGAACTCTGTATTTTATTAGTGGAGCTTGGCATAAAAGTTCTTCACACTGATGTGACTGGTTTTCTTTCCCTTCTCCAGAACCTGAGCAATATCAGCTTCGTCAGTTGTTAGAGTAAGTGCACTGTGTTGCACTCTTTGCTAAATAGTTTATTTCATTTTAAAGTCACTTTTCCACCTGTTAGGCCATAATACAGACTTTTTTCTTTTGATACATTTATTTTGTTTCTCCTAAATTAATTTGGAACTAGAGAATGCATGCACAGAAGCTACTTTCAGAGTGCACATCACTATCATCATAATTTCTTATTGTGGGAGCTGTAGGAGCCTTTTCAATAATTGCATCAATGGTGTTCCGTTAACTATCTTGCTCACACTGTGGACTGACACTGCAGCGTACCAGTTCCAGTGAAGCTTGGAGGATGAAGATGAATTCAGTGGTGCTGAGAATATTCCTAAAACCTTCTTTGAGGTCTGGCCCCAAGTATCACAGCATAGAGTGAAGCACATCAATGTGGAAACTGTTTTTTCAGGAAATTGTTCTATTGTTTGACGTGAATCCTATGAACTCTAGGAGTGAAATCCTGGTTCCATTGAAATCAGTAGCAAAGCTCCCATTGACTTTAGGGGTTCAGGATTTCATCCTACGTGGGGTTTGAAGACTCTCAGGGCTTGTCTACATTCAAACTTGCACAGGTTTAATTAATCACTTCAATTAAACTAATGCAAAACTCTGAATGGACACTCTTATTGTGGGCTGAGTGTTGTATTTCATGTGTTTCCATTTGACTTAAGGAAAACCAAAAAAGCCACTTTTGTACAGAAACGAGTGTCCACATGGGTTTAACTATAGATATGTTTACACTGCAAAACAAGGTTCAGACTAACCGGAGTTAAGAAAATTCAGGTTAAAATAACAGTTGAAGACACAGCAACTCTGCTTTTAACTTGGGTAAGCAATTCGAATACAACTCCAGCAATCCTATAGCTTGAACTTGGGTTGCTAAACTAAGTTAAAAGCTGAGTTGCCTTGTCTTCACTGATACTTTAACTCAAGTGAAGAATACACCTTTGTGCAATGTAGTCACACCTCACGTTTTACCAGTGTAGCTTTCCCAGGTAGACAAGATCTCAGATAGAGGCATAGCCAGAACTGAAATTTTTGGCAGGGCCTGTGGTTGACACGGGTGGGCACAAGCCTTGTGTCACAAGCGAAACAGAGGCTGATGAAAACGCAGGATGAATTGCTTAAAATCTGATTGGCTAGGCCTGCTCTCAAATTGGGTGGGCCATGGCCCACCTGTAGCTACGTCCCTGGTCTCAGACTTACACCAACAAAAGCAAGGAAATTTAGGAGTCCAGATGTCTTCCTGGACTTAACCCTGGGCAGCCCAGTGTAGCAGCCCAGTTGATGATTAATGTTTTGCAGGTAAAATCTGAGGCCTCAAACTGCTCACACTGCCCTCTGAGATTATGTACTAGCTCACTGGCAAACTATCAGAACGGAGAGGTGCTGCTCTTGTGGCGTAGTGCCTGCTCAGCTTCCCTTCTTAAAAGGCCCACCTCTGAAGCAGCGCTTTGCTGAGAGTTTGCAAGATTGGCAGATTTTCCTACATATCAATGGGATTACAGGGCACTATACGTACAAATCCATTCTTGCTGTTCCAACTGAGTGAAATGCAAAATGGAAAAAATCTGTGTTAATGGCAAGAAATAAAAACTAGATTTTAAAAATGCCTTTAATATGGATAATTGAAGGGGTGAGAAGACTGGTTGGAATTTATAGAATGATTTTTTAAAAATCTGACTTTCTTTTTGAAATTTGACCTTTGAATATTTGATAAATATTAAAACATGACATGTCACTGCACCTACCACAGGAAAGAATTGTACTTGTGAAATTTGTAGTGTTAGCACATGCTTATTTCTGTAAAGAATACAATGACATTCCACCTCAATTTGAACCTTTTCAGTAAGAGCTGAAACATGTTTTATGCCTCTAGGATTTAAGTGCACTTTGCATCGAACAAATGTTTTAACACAGGCAAGCTGAATGAATGTGTTCTTTGGTAAGAGATAACAAAGGCCATAACTGACACACTGTAGTGCACTTTGGGTCAGTGTGGTTCACTTACCCTGGTAAAAAATTATGAATCCCAAAGCTAACTTTATTTATTATGGTTCACTCATGTTAAACAAATAGGACTTTGGAACTAGGAATCTAAGACACTGTTCAACATTTTTGTTGTATGCTCATGGGAGTAGCATACTTAATCTTTCAATCAGGAGGAGGAGAAATGTATTTACTTTATGGACTGGCCAGTGTCAGCTCTGGCTATGTAATCAATGGTGACCTGGACTTGATCTTTCAGACAAGAGAATCACTATCCTCTGCAATTGATTCATGCAGACAAGCTAATGCTGGGCAGTGAGCAATTTTTGTGCATCCAAGCACCATAAAGCCAGCAAACCGAGTTTCCGGCTGCTGGTTGATATTTCAGGGTATCACCCTGCTGAAGTCTGCTGCAACGTTGCTAGCTAGCACTGCCCCGTGTGTCTTTCTGTGGGCAGCCCAGAACAAGGAATGTGGAAGTGGGATGAATTCTTCGGCAGGGAGCTGGGCAAAACAAGGAGGGCAGAGAAACCCAGGAAAAACAGAAATCAACTGCCAATTCTTTCATGAGAAAGAGGAAGACACCTTGCATTGATCCTTTCATTAATTTTCTCCCCCAAAACACTGCCTGTGCTACAGGTTCTGAGTCACCTAAGCTCATGCTTAAATGTTTTTCTGAAAGGGGGCTTTAGAAAGGAAAAGATGCTAGGTCTCTGATTTAGCTTTTTCCTACCAACTACATCCTTTAAATTGTGCTGTGGGGCTATGTATTTGACCTGATTTGAGACTTAACAGCACATTGTTTCCTGCAGCTTATTTTCTACTGGAAACTGTTAATGTAAATCAAAAAGTACCTCTAAAATACGATTTGTAAATGGTTAGTTTAAATATTTTCACACTGTAATTTTGCTAAAGATCATGCTTTTCCTCATGTACTGTAAAGCATATTAATTGGTGTGTTGTGTTCTAATCCAGGCACACTCTATAGAGAATCTCAAGGGGTCTTCTTGAGCAGTGTTTATTTCAGACTTTACCAGTACTGGAATTAAATCATTTTAGCTCTTGCTGAAGCCTAGCTACTTGCTGCCTCGGGTTGTCTGTTGCTTCAGCAAATTTGAGTGGAATATTAACAAAGTATAAGACTGCAGCATCTGTAGCGTTGACAGGCACATGCCTGACTTGGGTGTTTGTATGTTGTTGAGTACAAACAAAAGTCTACCTTAAATGAGTATCTTTAAAACAAGCTTTAAAAATCTTTTTCTAAACTTGAAAACTGTGTGGAATTTCAAACCCAGACAATATTTTAAATTTTCTTCCTTTCTCTTTAAATTCAGAACTGTTTAATAAAGCATGATGAGAACGGTTACTCGGCAGTGGTGGGAGACTTTGGCTTAGCTGAGAAAATCCCTGATTACAGGTATGTGGATTCTTCAGTGCTAATCAAGATGAAGAGAGTAAAAGTGTGGTGCAATTCTAGGCCCAAAGATGACTGATCTATGGAGCTGAATGCCTGAGGGTGTTGGTTATGCTATGCTATAACTCACAGAAAACAACCTCTTATTTCAGTCTGGAGCTGCAAGCTAAATGGAGATGGGAAGTCACTCTAAGCTCTTAATTATAGTACACAGTGACAGACTTTGATAGTGGCACTTTTTCTTTCACATGCCCCAATGATCAGAGAGCTCACCCAGGCATTTCAACAGGTTTCCAAAGCAAGTGTTGGATTTTTTTTGGTAAAGAACTGTCCATCATTCTGAATTGGAGTGCTTTATACTGACTGCTGTCTTATTGATTCCAGGTGTTTTTAATTAGCTGCTGCTTGGTTTCACTGCTAGTGTTCAAAAAACATTACAGCAAAGACCTCTTTCATCCCTGGTCCAGTAGTTGAAATCCAGGATTGTAACCAAGAAGCATCACTATCTGATGGCTGTTTGGCCTATTATGGAAGGAGATGGTTATCTCAGTCCATTTGAGGAGTGAACAAGTGACTAAAGCTCACAAAGCATCTTCAGAATTGGCAGTTGGCCCTTTGTTACCCATCCAGTATAGAGGCCCAGGATTTGATTGAGCTATCACCTCATCTATATATAGTCCTATGTATTCCAGGAGTCTGGGGCCTTGGAATTTGCCAAAGAATTATGCCTCAGAACGTAACCTTTCCTTATAGCCATTAGAAGCTTTTTTAATTAAAACATCAGGAACATGAACAATACAGTATTTTTCTTACTGAGACTGTAAACAGCCTAAAATGATCCTTAGGGAATTGTGAAGTGCCCAGTTCATCTCCAGCCTAAAAACAACAGTTTAAATGTCAACACTTAACTTTTTCTACTATTAATAACTTCAGGAACATCCAGTATTTATTTCTCAATACCACACTACCTCCAGTTCTCTCAGGTGCCAAAAGCCTGAGCGGTTTATTACCAAGACACCAAAATTTCCAGCTTCCCATTTTCTTACAAAGTTGGTGGTCCAGTCATCACACATTTCTGAGATACAGTGGAACCTAAGAATGTAGGAATAGCCTAAAATAAATGTTAGTATCAAAATAAATAACATGAGCTCTACAGTATTGATTGCATTATTCATATTTAATTCAAACTTCATTTTTCAAATTTGAAAAGTGCAGCCATGTAATGCCCAGTTTGCTGACCCCTCTGCCTTATGGCTCAAAGGGCCATGCAGCAGAATGTAGGTTCCACTGGCCGCAGAGGCTTAGTTTTTAGAGGTGATCCTTCAAGTTCAACATTGCAGAAAGCTTGCACTGCTGCTGTCTGTGTTCATTGATGAACAAGACTGAAGTTTCCAGATGTATAGAGATATTGTAGATCAGATTAATACAAATTAACTTTAAAATCTCTGTATTGACTCATGCATCTGACGAAGTGGTTTTCTGCCTGTGAAAGTTTATGCTCAGATAAATTTTAGTCTTTAAGGTTCCACAGAACTCTTGCTGTTTTGCTAAAAACAGACTAACACAACTACCCCTCTGGAACTCTGTATTGACTGCTTCCCTTAGCTTTTGCTCAGTGGAGGACTTGCCATATAACCCTAATTAGTGATTTTTTTTTTGAATTTTTTAATAAAATTTGCAAGTCGCCTTTCAAGGATTTTGTTTCTATTTATTGTCAGTGTCAGACCAGACTGACTTCTTTCTAACTGATGAGCAGAATCTTTCTAAATTTTGATAGCCTGTCATTGGATTAGACTTCCTATGTGGTGTACCTTTCAGAACTGCTCACAGAGAGCCAGCCCCCAGTCACCCAACAACACAAGGAAAATGTCTTTCCTTCCTTGAAAATGTACTTGAAAATAAAGATCTCTGTGAGCCATCAAGGGACCGACTCTTAACAGCTTGCATGCGAAGGGTGTTCAAAGACTTATAGCTACAGAATCTGGAGCTACAGAGATGAGCTTACAGAAAACAAAAAAAATAAATGTTTCAGCAAATAGCAACAGCCTGCTCCATCATATACTGTGTGTGAAATCTCAGGCCCTTTCGATGTACGAAAGAGTAGAATCCAACGTGAATTATATGGAAACTGCTCTCACTGTCTTTCCTGTGCTGAAAGCTGCTCATGAGATGTTTTAACCTCGTATTTGCTGAGTAGTTCTTTTTCTCTTTCTCCTTCTCTCCTTGCCTCCTCCCTCCCCCCCCCCACCCGAAATACGTAAAGTGAGAAGCTTCCAGTGGTAGGCTCACCCTTCTGGATGGCGCCTGAAGTTCTCAGAGATGAGCCTTACAATGAAAAGGTGGGTATGTTTAAATGGAGCTTGATTATTGGCTGTTTCTTGTCAGTGCAGCCTTGGAGGCTTTGTGAATATCAAGAGTTTTAAAGGTGTCCTGCCACTGTGACTTATTGCACTTTTTCTGATGAGAGTATGTGATGGGATCTTCCTGTTTCCTAAACTTGAAGCGAGGGTACCATTTCTGACTCCAGCTCAGTAGAACCTAGATAGAATTAAATGGTCCTTGTGCAGTTAATTTTGAACTGAAAAATAAAAGATTCACATTTGAGGGTAGAATTTCTAAATTTGACATGCCCAGATAAAAGCTGCGAAGGGGAATGCCTGCAAGTTGTCGTCTTTTGAGCACTGGGAAATGGCCCTGTCAAAAGATAGTGGAGAAGAGGTGACTGGGACTAGAAAACAGTATTTTTAGTCAAGTTCTGCTTAACATGGCTTTATCCACGTGGCATCCCAGATTGACCCTTGTTAGCTGTTATCTGATTTCCCTCTTGTGAGCACCACTTTCTGTGGTGAAGTCCACACCTTGCCACACTCAACACCAGTGTGTCTTGTGTCCTCCACCCTTAGTTTGTAGAACTGAAGCAGCTACACAGACATTAGCACATCAAAGCATTATCAAAGTTCCAGCTATTTAACTTGTGTTTGGGTGCTTCATTTCTGACTTAGGCCTGGAATACACTAGAGACTTTTGTCAACCCAAGTCAGCATTTTGCACCAAACGGTGGTGTATCCACTGGAATTCTGCGTCCTGTCCCCCTTTACCCCCTGCTGATACAACTCATTTTGTGACAAAATTACACTTCTCATTGAGGTAGTTTTGAGCTTTTTGAACCAAACTTTTAGTGACCAAAACATCAGTGCAGACCCCATGCTTGGTTCTGTTGTAGTAAATGGCCTCCAGGAGGTGTCCCACAACATCCATCCTGACTGCTCTGCCCATCAGTTTGAACTCCTCTGTCCTGCACCCATCCACCCCTCCCCCTTTCAAGTCCCAGGAATTTTTGAAATTCCACTTCCTGCTTGGGTGGTATGGAGAACTCACATCTCATCTTCCCAGTTGACCATGGCGGCTTCATGCACCAAACGCTTTCCTGCTTGGAGCACGTCAGAGCTTCTGTATCTGATCTGCATTTGGGGAGAGGAAGCTGTTCCATCCCAGCTCTGCTCCAGCCAAAGCTACTAAGATATCCACGGTCAAATTTTTGTTTAGTGGTGGAGAAGGGCTATGAACGGTACACGCTGCGGTGCCATGTGAAAATCGAGGAGCTGCGGCTGGGGTGCCAAAAGGCTAGGGTGTCAAACCATCGCTCTAGTACAGAGCCAAAGACCTGCTGCTTCTATAAGGAGCTGAAAGCCATCCTCAACAGTGACCCCACCTCCACCACCAAGAGACCCGTGGATACCTCCGTGGACCCGGTGACACCAGACTCAACCCCCGACAAAGAAGGCATGGACAAGGAGGTTGAGTTGGAGGATGATGTGGAGCAGGGGACTGAGTTGTCTCGTGACGTGGGGAGCCAGGACCTCTTTTCAACCCTGGAGGGTTTGAGCCAGTCCCAGCCCTCCAGTTTGAGTGTGCAGGATGCAGGAGAGGGGAGCTTGGGTAAGTGATTTTTTTTTGAGCTAATGCTCCTTGGTTGCATGAGGTATAGCTGCCCTTTGCTTGGTTGCATGATACAGTTGGTTGAAGGGATAGAAATGCACAAGAGTAGCTATGTTTGCATGTGCTTCCCATTCCTCTGCTGAGCTAGATAGTGCGGCGGAAGAGTGTGTAAATGCACACTCAGATTTCACATGAATCCTCCAGGAGATCTCTAGGAAACTTCCCTGGAAGTACTCACCAATTCTCTGCCACAGATTCCTCGGCAGAGCTGCTTTGTTTCTTCCCCCATTGTAGGAAACTTTCCTGCGCCAATTGGTAACCACTTGTGCAGGGGAGCAGCATAGGGTCCTGGCTGGAAGTTGCTCACATAGGGGAGATGCACCGTAGCATCCCTGCCTACTCTCAGCAGTGAGATCGGTTTCTGTGGCCCCCGCCTGTGGAAAATGGTGGCCCAATTTGAAATTTTGTCCCTATCTACCTGCATCAATACCTCAAACAACCACCCAGAACCTTTTTCCAGCTTGAGTGCCCCTGCCGCCCCCCCTCCCTCTCCTGGTCCCCCCTGGGCACGACTCACCATGCCCTGGTTGATCATTGAGCTGTGCATTTGTCAGAGGACAGTGAGGAAAGAGGTGTATTTTACAGTAATGCATCAGTGCTGTTTTTGCACTTATAGTCATGCTTCTGTTCATTGTTTATTGTGCATCTACAGATGTGCCCTTGAGGGGAAATCCTTCCACAACTGCCAGGCGTCTGTGGCTGATAAGAAAATGATCATGGCAAAACAAAGGAGATATTCCAAGAACTCTTACAGTCCTCTGAGGCAGAAAAAAAAGAAAAAGGGCATGGAGACACTGTCTGAAAATCAGAAAATTGATAGGCAGGAGAGGAGGGAAAACCACGAGTGAGTGATCGCAAGTCACAAGCGCATGATAGAAGCCATGGAGGAACCAATGGAGCTGCTAAAGTCACTCATAACGCTGCAGACTGAATTCATGCATGCTTGGCCCCCCTTGCAAGCAATACAGAACTGCTTTCCATGCCTTCTCCGAACTCCATCCACACATTTCTACAAAACGCCCAGCTTGTCTTGGTGCCTCATTCACTCTACCCCTTAAGACAGCTTCCAGAACGATAGCTAGACTTACACCCAGCTATCACACTGCCCCTCACTGCTTTCTCTCCTCTGGCCCAGCTCTTTGTGTGTGTTCTGAATAATTGTTATTTAATAAAGACATACTTTGAGAAGAATAAGCAATCTTTATTTGTCTCTTGCACATGGTGGTTGCATCTCACATTGATACATACTGCAAGCTGGATAGCAGTCATAGCATGGCACTGTGCTGTTTACAAAGACACCTTATTGGTGCTCATTGTCAAAACAGTTCCTCAATGCCTTGTAATTACAGCGCTTTTTGATCATCACTGTAACTTGCATTGACAAAACTTCTAGTGTAGACAAGACCGTAGTATGCCATGTTACCTGATTTCCTTGGGGCATAAAGGTCTAAAGGGGAAGCAATTATGTTAGCTTTCCCAGATAGAATAAGGGCTTGTCTACTCAAGAGCGCTGGAGTGGAGTGCAGCTGCACCGCTGGAACGCTTAGTGAAGACGCTACCTATGCAAACAGGAGACCTTTTCCCATCGACATAGGTACTCCAACTCTCCGGGAGATGGTTGCTATGTTGAGGGAAGAACCTCTCCAGTTGACATAGCGCACTCTATACCGGAGGTTAGGCCAGTATACCTGTGTCACTCAAGAGTGTAGATTTTCCATAGACCTGAGTGACATAGTTATACTGACATAAGTTTGTAGTGTAGATCAGGGCTCAGTGTTATGTAAGTATGTCTTGATCCCTGACGGGTGAAGCCATGCTGCTGCTTTGTAGACCTGGCTTCCATGTTTGCACAGGTTTTATAACTTGGACAAATGCCAGATGGCAAGAATCTGTGAAACTGAATCCCTGAGAGCAAGTGATAAATGAGTATGTCATGTGAAAGAACACAGCATTGGAAAGGGGGAGCTGCGGTGGTGGTCAAAATTACAGCATCAGGGAAGGCACTATTGTATGAAGCAATGTTTAAACTGTAAGGGGAGAAAAATCTAATTCACATTTAAACCTGCATTAATATGATAGGTAAACGGTGATCATATATTTCCTAAAAATTGTTCCACTGCCACGGTGATGGACCATGATGGTCATGTCATGCTTTAGCTGTTTTTTAATTACTCCTGATAGTAAGACATCGACTGCAATTTTACTGTGCCTAGCGTGGAGCAGGATTTCATTTGTCTTTAAATTACCAAAGCAGCAGTGACCTGAAGTAAAATTTTACACTCCAGTGAAGGAATTTTATTATTGGCCTGGATGCAGTCCGAACACTGTGAGCATGTGTTTCCTCTAAATGGAAATGCAGGAAATGTTGTCAGTTAGTCGTTGTGGGTTTTTGGTGGTGTATGGTTGTTCTGGATAGCTTTTAAAACCACCCAGTTTTAAGGAGGAACCCAGTGGCAGATAAGAAGGCTGGATGCTCATAATTAAGCTATGTGGTTATTTTTTTTCTCTCTCAGGCGGATGTGTTCTCCTATGGTATAATTCTCTGCGAGATTATAGCCAGGATACAAGCCGATCCAGACTATCTCCCTCGCACAGAGGTAAATGGTGGGCATGTATAAGGGCTGTGGGAGGTGGGGAATGCTCATGAGTGATGCTTGCTCATTAATAACTGCAGCATGGCTGTCAGACATGATGAATGACTGTTACCATTAAGGGGGCCTGTAACAAAGCATTGGTCCTTTGGCAGAGCTTCTTGCAAAGAATGGTGCTGAGACCACATTTTTAGCAAAGGGTTACTCAGCCTTCTTTCAACTGAAGACTGCACTAGAAACTTGCCAGTAGCCCAAGAACTGCACTTAATTGGCATGACATAAAACAGATTGCAGTCCCCTTCCTGTTTAATACAGCGGGTAGCTTGAAGAGACAGCTAGTTCCAACAAGCAGTGCTCCATTTTGGATCAAGATGGAATGGTGCATGGCGGGACCAGCATTCTCTGTGGGCTGCCCCTCTTTATTAAAGAGCTAAGTGGCTGTGGGCCACATTTTGACCAATCCATACTTTGGTTTATACTGTATCAAGCACCATGAACCTTATTCAGAATCCTTTGAGGTCAGTGCAAATGGTCCCATTGACTTCAGTTGGCTTTGGGGCAGGCCCTGTATGTGAACTGGTTTGGGGCCTCTTTGGGCAGATGTGGAATCCCCTCCCCCTTTTCCAGTTCAAAAAGTTTACAACTGCTCAGGATTTCAGCTGTTGTAAAGCAGGTATTTTTCCCTTTCATTCCTCTCCTTTCAGAATAGACCTTATGGGAATGTGTTTAAGGGACCTGATGATTTTATAACTACTCCCAGTGCAAAACATTGCAAAGTTGACCATTTCCTCAGTTAGGTGTGATGAAAATCTAAAGTTTCCGGTTTCATCACAGACTGACTTTGCAATTCGTTTACACAGTCTGAACCAATGATAAGTAAACACTATAATGATACAGGATAGAGCTCCCAGAACCGTATGAACAACATTGCTTTCCTTTGTATTCATCTGCAAACTGCACTGTTCTCTCCATCGATGTGAACAGTGGCACAGCAACATGTGCCATTAAATCACCTCATATAATAAAATGCACTGCAAAGCTCTCAAAGATAGGAACAACTATGAAAAGTAGTGCTTTTCATTTTATATATTGCCACACTGAAACCGGACCAATCCAATACCCTAACTTTAAATCCGTAGACATGATTCAATACATTTTGAACATAGTGAATTCCCTTTCTTGATTGGCTTTTGGGTTTAGCAGTTGTTTCTGTGTCTCATTCACTCTGCCTGTATAGTGTTCCCCCTCCAAACTTTCCTTGTCTCAGGAGGCTTCCTTTTCTTCTTTTTATGCATTTTGTTTAATTGGCTTATGTTTTACAGTTCACTTTCCTCCCTTTTTTGTTTTTCTCTCATCTGGTTTTCATGTCCTATAGTCCTTATTGCCCCTGTTCTGCTTCTGTATTCCTTCTTGCCTTTCAGTTTATTTCCTCTCTCTCCATCCCCTGCCCACAACTTTCATTCTTGCTCTCCCCTTTTCCTCCTGTCTTTTTTCTTTTCCTGTCACCAACAGACAACTGATTCAGTCAGCAGCAGGTGTTCAGATCAGTGTCAAAGTGCAGTCTTCTGGATCCCATCAGTTTTCACTGGACCTGGAGGGATCTGTTAAGTCGCATTTTAATATTAATTGAAACCATTCAACCAGCCCCAAGTGAAACAAACTAAACACAGTGTGACATTCCCCAGGGTACAATCTGGACAGATAGACAGCTGTGAACCCTCAAATCTCCAACCTGGATGTCTTTTTTACATGCTTTGCTGAGAGAACAAACACTCCTGTTCCTGATTTTAAATGTTTACAAGTAATAAGGCATAAAAATCAGAATTGGTTACAAAGAAAATGAAAGATAAAAGACAAACTAATATCTAATTTAGCAAGCTAAAGGAATTCAAAGCAAAGGCTTTTCTCACCTCATGCTTTTTGCAGCCTTTACTGGCTGAAAGCCTCCTAAGCCAGGACTTGTTCTCCAATTCAGCTTTTGTCAGTGTTGCTGCCAGAAGGAGAGGGGTGGTGTGTGTTGAGTGCCCTCTATTCTTATACCTTTCTCTCCTCTGATCTCCAGTTGGGATACAGGCAACAGCCAGTTTGTCACGGGAACCCCCAGTTGTTTCATTGACAAAATGTAAATTTATCATTTATACCCTTTTTTCCTGCCAAAGAATGCTGTTTACCCAGGTGACTATTGTCCATTTGATTATGCTGAGGCCTGGCTGAGGCGCTGACTAGCCTTATGTCTTTGAGGAACTGGTTTGAGCTGCTTTTCTAACCTTGGAACATGTCACAGCAATGATGTACAGTAAAAACTTATAACTTTACATACACTGTTGCTACACATGTTTTATCAAGACAATGATGCTTAGCAGATTATGGGTTTTCAAATGATACCTTGCAAGACACAATTTTTACAAAATTTATCAGTGTTGTAAAAGTGATCCTGAGTGTACAGTCTGTCACACATGGGTCTCCTCATAATTCTATCCTGCTTTGAATAGCTGTAAACTAAAACAATAGGTACACATTGGAATTATGCAGAAATCGAGAACCAGAAGGTAATGAATTATGGTTCGGTTCAGGAAGAATAATGGCTCTGAAGTCAAAGCATTCTCCTGAAAGCCTTTTCTAGCAGAAAATTCCCATAGGAAATTCAGTCTGCCCGTTGTAGTGCATGAAGTTTTTTCACAAATATATGTTTCCCTGTGGCTGCTCACAGAGGTAGTGGTAATTGTTATTCCTGATAACTGTATGTAGCCATCTGTGACATGAAGATGGTTGGGCCAAATAGAGAGGAAATACACCTCAAGACCATTTTGTTCTTTCTGTTTGTGCAGAATTTTGGATTAGATTATGATGCCTTTCAGCACATGGTGGGAGACTGTCCACCTGACTTCCTCCAGTTGACCTTCAACTGCTGTAACGTGAGTACCCTGCTCAAAGGAGAAGAGCTAAAATGGGTGCCCTCCAAAATCCAGAATTTAGTTTGTTGTTTAAAAAAAAAACCAAAATCTTGTGATCATCGAGCTCCATGTTCCAGCTTCTTGAGCCAGAGGGACTGGTGTGCTGAGCAACTTCAAGCACCGTGTTTCTCAACCTTTTTGATACCAGGGACTGCCTTGCTGCCTTCTTAAGCTATGTGTAAGCTGTGTCAAGGAGATCTTAGGGGCCAGCACCGTCCATGGACTGGTTGTTGAGAAACACTGGTCTAGTGGACTGCCCATGTGTGCTCTGGTCAAAACCAGAATTTAGTAGCATTACTAGGGTAATGAACCCCTTAGAATCCAGGCACCATAGTGCATAGACACATTGATTTATTAGAAATCTCCTAATATTTCTTTTTAGCCTCTTGTGGGAAGAGAGCAGATGACAAAATCCTGATGAGAGCAATTCTCTAAATGAATTAATTTAGGAGGACTTTGTGGAGTAGAGCAATGTGAGATAAGCTTTCTGCTAGCCGTGGATGTAAAACTGTAACAATACTTAGCTGTGAGAGAGCATTTTACATTTTCAAAGTAGTGAAGAAACCTTAATTGATGCTTAAGTTCTGCTATACTGTTTTTACAGCTAGAAAAACTAAAGCATGAAGAATTGAAGGACCAAATTTTCAGAAGTGATCTTTGATATTTCTTTGAGTCATGTCCCTATGTGTGTTCCATGTCAGGATGTATGTGCCCCCGTGCACTTATGGTGGGAGATTTTTGTTAGCAGTGTCTGCAGGTCCATCCCTGCACCCTAGACATCTTTGTGCTCTGGTATGAGCACTCCAAGTTACTTCTCAAACACCAGCAGCTTGAGACTGAGCATTGGGGTGTTCATTGTTACCACTTTCACGTAATCTGTTCTTTCCTTGGTATTTTGTTTATTTTTAGTTATTTAACACAATTAATGCTTTTATGAATGGAGTGTATTCACTGGATCATTTGCATGATCTGGGCCCTTGCTTTTTTTCTTGGGCCTTGATCTGTAGGCTTGAGTATGGGTTATTCCCAAGACCACAAATTTCAAACCTTGCAGATCTGCCATAGGTCTTTCCCCCAGCGATGGATATTCAGATTGTCTCGCCTGCCTGGGGCAGACTCGTGTCCTGCCAAATATAAGATCTGCTCAGGGTTTTAAAAGCAGATGTAAGAAACTGGTGGAGGGCAGACCTAAACTCCTGTTGATGGATCACTCAGAGACCTGTGGGATCCATTCATACCCCTGTACCTTGGATCCGGTTGCTCAGAGAGTCCCGGTGACAGAGTCTGCTGTGACAGTAAGCAAAGACCCCGAGGACTCTTCAAAACCATCCAGACCCTCAAAGAAGAAAATACCTCGTTCTCCAGAACAGGATAAGAGGAAGGGGAAAGTTGGTCTGCGTCTCAGGAGGCTTTGCATCCTGATGCATGTACCACTGAGGCTTCCATCCTCTTTGGTACCAAGACCACGGCACCAGCTAAGACCACCATACTGCATACTGAGAAGCTGTCAGGTGAACAGTCCACAGTGGTACTGGAATCAGCACCAGCTTGATACACCCACATCTTGAATACTGCCTGCAGATCTGGTGACCCCATCTCAAAAAAGATATATTGGAATTGGAAGAGGTATGGAAATGAGCAACAAAAACGATTAGGGGTATGGAACAGCTTCCATATGAGGAGAGATTAATAAGTCTGGGGCTCTTCAGTTTGGAAGAGAGATGACTAAGGGGTATGTCTATATGATAGAGGTCTATAAAATCATGTCTGGTGTGGAGAAAGTAAATAAGGAAGTATTATTTACTCCTTCTCATAACACAAGCAGTAGGGGTCACCAAATGAAATTAATAGACAGAAGGTTTAAAACTAACAAAAGGAAGTGTCTTCACAGTCAATCTGTGAAACTCTTTGCCAGAGGATTTTGTGAGGGCCAAGATTATAACAGTGTTCAAGAAAGAACTAGATAAGTTCATGGAGGATAGGCCCATCGATGGCTATTCGCCAGGATGGGCAGGGATGCAAAGCCATGCTTTGAAATGTCCCTAGCCTCTGTTTGCCTGAAGCTGGGAATGGGCAATGGGATGGATCACTTGATGATTACCTGTTCTGTTCATACATTCTGAAGTACCTGGCATTGGCCACTTTTGGAAGACTGGTCTTGACGGACCATTGGTCTGACCCGCTATGACTGTTCTTATGTTCAGAGCCTTCGAAAGGACTCCAGAGCCAAGCCAAAATTGTCAAAGAACCAAGCCAAAAGATAAATAGCTTTATTAGAGCTAGGGTAAAAATCTGAGAGTTCCTAGCTTCCCGGGGCCCAGGTTAGTCAGTTATACCATGGGGCATGATTAAAAGCATCTTCCCGGCACTCAGATAAAATTTTTTGAGTGAAGCTTTACTCTGAGAGGGGAAATGACTTTGATGTTCTCTCGTGTAAGAATTAGCTTTATTTACAGAGGGAGAATTGTTGTTGGTAAGGATACGATTTTATCATGGGGTCATGGTATCAGTAACTTCAATACATCGCCGGGACTCCTTCGGCTTCAGCCATGGACAGCAAGGCTTCAGCTTTGGATTCAGCTGGGCTGCCTCCACCCGCCCCACTTCCCCCCAAAATGGACCGCAGCTGTTCAATGAATTTTGTTTAATTTGGCCGTTTCCAAATCGTATCCGTACTTATCGACGGACACCAAATGTTCTCCCCAATTAAGAAATGTTCCTTCCTGAGTGTTACTGTGGGCCAAAGAGCAGCAGTGGAAAATAAACTGAAACAACTGGCCCACTGATATAACCATTAACAGAATTCCTTTCACTGCAGGGCATGTTGTAATTCATTCAACAATTATACTTGGTGAAAAGGAACCCAGATAAGTGAGTGATCTTGCTAGTGAGTGAGCTGTGGCTCAAGGTCTGCGCTGAGGGTGGGGGCAATCTTATGTCATGTTCTTAACTATTTCACAAGTCAGCAAACACTAATGGAAAATGTGTGGCTCAGTGTAATTAGCTGCCCCATAAATATGCAGAGACACGGTGTTTCCTGCAGCAAGTGACGCCATTTAAGGCCGCCTAGAGAGAAAAACAGTAAAAACAGAAATACAAACTCCGTGCACAAAAGAAACTTCTGCAATTCACCATTATGGTTGAGTTTGAACATGGCCAAGCCAGGAAATCCAAAATCCAAGTCCCCACTGCAGCTATAAGTCACACTGTATGCAAGCTTACAAATGAAACCATGTATGTTCATTCAGAAAGTTCCATGGGCACAAGGTGGGCTGTGGGACCTACAGTCTTGAGGGCTGAATCCTCAGCTTCACCAGAGCAGAATTTCGAGCAGTTGAGGAGTGAAGAGGGAAAGGTGGCTCTAAGCTGCCTATCTGCTGCTTTTCCCCTCACAGATCCTGGTTAGAGCAGCCTAAGAGCTGTTCTTGTTTCCTACAGCTTGCGCTGGTTCCAAAGGTCCATTACGTGCATAAGGATTGCCAAAGTAGCGTGCTCTGGCCCCATCCCCTCCCACTCTCTGTAGCACCGCGAGAACACAGAATTGGCTTTATGCCATTCAGATATTCTCCTCTGTCAGAAACACCCTGCTGCCCTTTTGTGCCATTCAAAGCAGCCAGAATGGGACTGAGGATTTGGTCATATATTCTTTCCTGTTGTATGTCGTCTTCTCTGTTTGCCTCTAGCTGATGGTCTTCCTTGTGTTTCTGACTTTGTATTTAAGTTCCTTTTTATCTGCAGAATTAAACGCTTTTTCACAAAGCAGCTTAACACAAAAGTTGTGCTAAGGCCCAATATCTAGTAGGCAACCACCATCTTGAGTGGCCACTTGAAAGGGTTACCTTGGTTTCCCATACAGTTTGATTTAACCTTTATCTAGAGACGTATTTCTGCTAGGCAACAGATTTTTGCTGGCTTGTTTGGTGGTCCTCTAAGGTGCTTTTCACAGTGTATTGGCTTATCTACCTGTATACAGTCTCGCTTCTTGTCTGCCATCTCTGCTGAAGGAATTCTGTAGTAGAGATCCAGGACCAATACAGGGGGAATTATGTAGAAATGAACAAATGCAGTGTGGAAAGCAATAATATTTCAAGGTGTCAGATTCTTGTCTAACCAGCAAAGCTGTCTGGGCACCTTTTCGTAAGTCCCCAGTAGTTCAATGAAAATGTTTAAACCTTTTTAAATAGTGACATGCCTATGCATGAACAAACACTCTTGTATAATCTGTACTGTTCAAGGCATCCTTTGAAACTGGACATGTAATCATTCAGAAATGATGGTCCAGAAATGATTCTTGCAATGTGAACTCCCCACTACAAATATGAGCATTGCACTCCCTTTAGGGAGTTTAATTGGGCTTCATACTGTGTCCACTACATCAGAAGTGTGAGGCTTGACAGTTAATTATGAAGTCTTCAGTACAGCTGGTCTTAGATTTACTAATGGACATAGAGGCCGTGATACAGTACTTGCCACTTGTCCCCGCTTACTCTCATGGAGTTTGCACTGGGCATGCAATTGCGTTCCATTTTCTAAAATGCAACACCCCAGTAATCCACATTTCCCACATTCCTGAAAATTGCCCCTTCATCTTCACATCTCTCTAGATAGGATGGCTTGGCGGCATCTACTTGATTTATTTGGCTTTTGTGTACATTCACAGATGGACCCAAAGTTACGTCCTTCATTTGCGGATATCATCAAAACACTGGAGGAGATTTTAAACCGCCTGAGAAATGAGGAGTCTGAAAGAGAGAGGAAGTTGCTGAATCTGGAAGGCACAGAGAGAAAACCCATCTCAATTTCCAAAGGTGTGAGTGAGGGGGGTGCATTTCTGCAATGGCTGTTAGAGATGACTATAGTGAAGATAAAGTGCTTCGTGTCACAAGTGACCACTCCTGCTACCCACTTCCTGAGAAAAATGTAAAAACAGAAGTAAGATTTAAAAGACTTCTTTTATTTTCTTCCAGTTCCTTTAATGAACTCCATCTTGAGCAGTGTGCTGGAAAAACCTTGCTGCAGTATCTAATCGTAAAGAGAATATAGGGTCTCCCACTCTGAGACAGACTGATAGTCTCTCTAGACCGACAACGTCTGTCTGTTGCTCGGGTATTTCAAGCACCTGGCAATGAAGTTCTGACATGGTCCACGTAGAGGAAGATGGTACCACTGCCAGGCATTCCTGTATCAGTGACCCCAAATCGCCTGCTACAGTACCACGCATTCCTTACAGGGAACGACTTTAGACCAAAGTTATTGGACTTCTTTTACGTTTCTTTCCTTTTGTAAAGATGGATGCCCAAGTATCATGGGTCAAACTGTGCACAGGCCTCTGAGGGAAACCAACACTTTCAGATACTTCTGTAACTGATCAAAAAGCTGTAGCTCCTACTATTGCAGTTTTAAGTTCTCAAATCTACAAATCAGTGTTGCCTCCCCTTATGAAGCAGTGCGGAGGTTTCAGGAACTCAAGTTGCTGAGGGCTTTGGGGTGACGGAATTAACCCTGGCAGAATTGGATTTGAAGGTAGACAGAGGTGCGTGATAAATGCAGTTGTTCGTGTCCTGTCAGTGTGGCCCATGGTTGACCCCCACCGCACCTGGTATAAATACGGTTCCCTGGTGTATGCACATGTAACATTTGTGAAGTGCTTTGGGATCCTCAGAACAAAGGGCACAGCAGACACAAGACCTTTTTACATCTTGCCCAGAAATGCTGCAAGCTCTGGAGAAAAGATAAAAACCCGAGCCCAGTGGTGCCTGGAGTGCCTTTCTGTGCAGGGCCGTAGTGCCACCTAGTGAGCAGAAGGCATGGGAGCCACTGTTGCAGAATAGCGAGGAGTCTGGCTAGTTTGCTGCTTTTATAAAGAGTTGGCTTTTGGGGTTGAAACCCAAGAGTCTACTTCTAAAACACCAAAACGTTCCACGTTGCAGACGAGAGCGTGCCCGCAGTGGTTCCAGCTGTGGGAAGCCATCTATAGTGCGGTTCTAGCTAGGGAAAAGCATGTGCCACGAGACGATCTCCTTCTTACACTTATTTTTTCTCCTCTCCTTCCCCAGCCACTCTTAGGTTCCCATAGTGATAGGGAGATGTTACACAGTATTCTTTAACCCACCTTCTCACTGATGTCCTTCAGAACCAGTCTAAACTGTAACAGGGTCTGAAGGAAAAGGAGGAATCTACATGTGTCAATCCCGCAAACAAAAATCCCAAGAAAATATCCCACTTCCCCCCCTAATCAGTCAGCATTGCCCCTGTGGTGGGTGGAGGGGACATTCAGAGGCACTGAGGAGACAGGCTCCCACTCCTGCTGAGAGTCAGTAGCAGTTAGGCGCTAACTTCCAAGTGTGCTCTTTACAAATCTCCTCTGGAATAATTGTAAATCTCCTTTCCCACACTGTTCTAAGGGTGCAGCTTTTCTGACATGTGTTTGAAAGCTCTCATTACAAAGTCAAACTACTGTCTCCTTAGTTTCTGCACTGGATAATGTACTGTGTCAAGGCTCATGTGGAATTTAATCTCTCCACTGCCAGAGGGAAGTACGGTTTTTTTTTTTGTCTTCACCTTTCACAGCACGGGGGTGTCTTAGCTTTTGTGAAAACCTCACTCACAAAGATTTTCCATTAGTATTTTGTGCTCTAACTTTTTTTAATGGTAAGTTTCCTCAACAGGCCGTGCTCTTGGGTTAGTTCTGCTAGTGTATGGGATTCAAAAGAGGCTAGAAAAAGAGAACAGCTACTAACTAGCCCCTTCAAAGACCATTGGACATATTCGTTGGCATGTCAGTTTACTGACATGAGACTTGAAGGGCCACTCAAAATGTTGGGTTTGTCTAAAAACTTTAAAACATGCAAACACATTTTCATTCCTATCAAAGGTTGTAAAATCACAGTCTCCTTTGGGTTTTCGTTTCCCTGCTGGGTTGTAAACCTAAAGCTAGCATTGTCCCTAATGTGGATTAATTTTACCATAAATAATAGTGTGAAACTGACCAGTCTGAGTGAAATGCAGAAAGTAAAACTGTATCAATGGTGAAAAGCAAATTCAAACTTCAGAATTACTTCAGTTTGAATAATCTAAGGGGTTAGTAGCACAGGGAAGGAATACTTACTTCTAAATGATTATTTGAATGGTCCTTTCTAAATTAAAAAAAAAAAAATCCGCAAAAGGATATGGCTCATGCACATACACTTGGGAATGGGAAGAACAAAATTTCCCACCTTCCTTGCACTCAGGGATCCCATACAGGAACTCACAGGTAACCCAAGAGCATGTGTTTGTGGAGGATGATCCCTGTAAAACAGCTTCATTTGCAAGTCAGGAATCTCCCCCTTCCTTTTAAGGTTAGACTCAGACTGAGTGAGCCAGGCCACCAGCATATCTGGCCACAGAGTTAAAGGTGTTTCTTTTCTTTTCAGGGCTGATTGAAAAAGGGCAAGGAGTAAAACGATTGAGTTCACTGGATGACAAAATCCCACCCAAGTCACCCCGCCCACGCCGCAACATCTTGCTGTCACGCAGTCAGTCGGACATCTTCTCCCGCAAACCCTCCCGGAAGATCAATGTACAGGACCCCTACTACACACCAAGCAAGGGGGCAGGGCGGAAAGTTAACCCCTTCAATGCCAGAGAAGACCTGAAGGGGGGGAAGATAAAATTTTTCGACATGCCAAGCAAGTCTGTGATCTCCCTGGTGTTTGACTTGCACTCCCCAGAGGCAGGGAGCTCGCTGAAGACTAGCCAGCCTCTGTCCAGGCAGGTTTATAGCACAGACACGCAGGAATTATCTTTTCTCCCTGGGAGGCGGTGCCGATCTCTCCCAGCCTCTCCCGAACTTCTGCATAAAGATCTTGTCCCTTTTGGGGGTCTGTCTTCAACAGTCAGTAGGTGTGACCCGACCCAGCTAGGGGCTGAGGTGCGGCAAAAACTCCTGAGCAGCAGTAAGTTTGGAGTATCAGAGATCCCTCCCTTTCAGGCCAAATCTCCCAGGCCAGAGTCTCCTGTGCTGCCAGAGCAAGAGGAGGACATGGACTATTCAGATGGGCCAGAATCTCAGGAGGAAAATGGATTCTGTCCTGTTAGGAACACAAGTCAGGATCCAGGATATAACCAGTCACTGGTGCAGACTCAGCCCGAGCCCCTAACATTCAAGGGGCGCTCAGCCCAGAATTCAGTCAGCTCAGAGGAAAGTAGCGCCTCAAGAGCGTGTGTGAGCTGCACCTCCTCTGAAGACATGGAGGTGGAAGATGAGATCCGGAAGAACGTGCTGCCAGAGGCTTCCAAGTCTCTATTCAGTGTTACTCCCTTTGTGGAGCCGGGCAGAGAGACGCTGCCATTTGAAGTGCTGGATATGGACAGTTCTGCCCCACTTTCTCTGGCACCTTCTAATAGGTCAGCATGCGGCAGCACACAGTCCAAATGTGACATTTAAGGAGAGGGCTTAAAGCTCTGATACGTTCCTGAGGGGACAAACCATCCCCATTCACTTTGTTTTTAACTTTTCCTGTTGTGCTAAGTCTTGGATATTTCATGGATCAGAGAAACCGGCCATCAGACAGGAGGCTGCAAAGCGCATCTGAAGAGACAGTGTTTTTTTGTTTTATTTTAAAATGTATACATCATCCCTGAGCTCACTACAAGAGGCAACTACTGCAACCAGCATTGGGCAGGATGTCCACCTGGGGTCCCATAATCATGCAGCAGGAGCTCCTACTGTGTCAATGATTTGAACCCCAGCCCTGCGTCTTTCACTTTAGCACTCTGCCTAACCGGTGCACATGAATTCAATTGGAACCCTCTGTGTAACTGTCTCTTGGACAATGCCAGGCAGGTATAAATGCCTTCAGATCTTAGAGCTCTAACAGTATCTGAAGTCTCACACCACACTATTGAACAAACTGATTTCAAAAGCAAGGAAAACTCAAATCTGCTGCTGGTAGCAGTCTGAAAATTTAGCAGCATGCCAAGTACCTGCTGATTAGCAGGAGGAAACCATTATTTTGTATATTTCTTGTTCCCTGGGATTCAGTTTCTGATACAGTGATGTTAGTCCCAGTGGAACATGCTGGCTTGACAGCCTTGGAGACTGCAGACCTGTGCCCATCCATAGAACAGATCCAGGCCAGGCTGAAACACTTTTTTTAGTTTTTTCCCCATACACGCAGCCCTTTGTATATCTCAACCTGACTTGGAAGATTACTGTAGGGTTCAAAGGGGATAGCTCAGACACCAGGCACATTCATTCATTGGCCTCTTGTGAAACTAAATAAAAGCTTTTTGTGATCTGGATACTTGTCCATGAGGAACTGAATTGACACCATCAACGCTTTCCACATACACCACCAAACAGCATTCTGGGAACAACTTGTCAGTCGCTGCTGACCTTGGCCAGGCTTGAATCAGAGACCCAGAGACAAAAGGGTCCTGTTACCCTTTCTGAGTCCTGTGAGACATCCCATTCTTCCTAATGTGGTGCTCTTGCTGCTGCAATAATGATCTGTCCCTGTGTAAACCAAGGAGATTGCTTAATAAATTTGTCAAGAGATTAAAAACCTACTGTGGAATGGAAGTTGACAGCAAAGTTTTCAGCTATGTCCATGCAGGTCTAAAGAAACCCTTTTGCAGAGAAGGGGGTTAGGACAGTTTCACAAGAAAGGCTTTTGGCTTGTTAGAGACACTGTAGAAAACCAATTTCTCCCCATAAACTCCTTGTTATGTATCACTTTGGCAAAAAGGAACAGACACCTGTATCTCCATTTGTTTCTGCCTTCAGCAGCAGTCTGAGTGCGTTTGTTTTTTTCACCAGAATGTAAGTTTGAAAGAAACAATGTGTTTCAAGCGAGCCACGGTGGGCACGTTTGTGTGTGTCAGAGTCAGGCGCTAGCCCTGCGGTAGATATGCATGACAAACTTGTTCTGTGGTGTTTGCACTGCTTCCTGTATGGTCCTTTCACCTGCGCGTCCCAGGATTAGAATGTGTCGGCATTATCATTCCTGGCTCTCTCGGCCTGCATATCAGTCAGAGGGACATTCATAACAAGCCCTGTCCCTGATGGCCCCTGGTTCTGGCGTGAATGTCACCCCCAGCACTAACTTGGCAACTCTTGTTTCAACGCAGCAGCCTTGAGAGAACTCAGCACTGATGGTAGGAGAGGAAATACAAAGCAACAGTGCCCTGGATGGAAATGAGGTTATTTTTCTGCTTGTCCCACCCCAAAGAAATAGAGGATGAGGAAGAAGGGGCTTTTTAGAGGCCACCTAGGAAGGTTATTGGAGAATGGGGAAAGAACCCAGGTTTTCCAGAGTGGTAAATAATTGTCTTCTGGCCCATGGAGTACTTAGGATTTCCTCTCTTTAAGTGTTTGTGGGAAAGTGGCCAGCAGCATTGCCCTTTCCCATTGCCCGTGAAGAATTAAATAGGAATCCCTGTGCATCCTTGAGTTCCAATGGGGCAGGTCCTGGTGGCTTGAAAGAGAAAGTTCCTATCCCTATTAAGGTCTTTTTAACCCTTCTTTGCCCCTGCACACCCTCTCCTTCACAAAGGTGCTGGTTTCTAGAGCAATTTGGGGGTTTTGAGCAGTTTTTCTGTCTTGTGCATCCTCTCTGTGGGGTTGGGAGGTTACAGAGCATGGAGCTTTTTGGATGGCAGGTGCTATCCACAGGCATGCAGTGTCTGTGCAAGGCTGAGAAGCTATCGAGCTAAGCAAAGTAATTATCCACTGATGCCTGTTTTACAGTGGTTGCCTTTTACAAAGGAAACCATCCTCACCAGCTCCTGCTGTCACAAGACAGGGTTGGGATTGTGACTTCAGGCAAATGAGCAATAACAAGAAGTGTTTACTGCTGGGAGCATCACTGGGGCTGCAGGGAATCAAACCAGCACCCTACTTCTGCCTTCAGCCCCACTTCAGAGACTGAGTAAAGAAACGGCACCTCCCTGTTTGCTTTTGTATTTGTCCATCGATTTTAAAACGAGGCTGTTGCAACACAGCATCTCACTGCGGATGCCTGTTGCACTGGAAACCTCTGCTTTCACCTGTTCTATTAACTGGATTGGGAAGCTCTTGTGGTGGCATGTTTGGGATACAGCCATGGCTCCGGTCAAAGGGATCTCTTCGGCCTTGATTGTTTCTCTGCGTCAGAATCTTTTAAACTCTTTATTCCCTGGCGTTTTTTAACAGCACCGTAACTAAAATAATTTTAGTTTGGGGAAAAATTGTTCCACTATTTTAAGAAAAATTCAACTGCGTTGTGTAGGCACAGCTCTGTTGTTTACAGCCCTGGGTGCTGAGTTGGAGATTGCTGACAGATGGAAATGCCACGAATAGTGATTGACTGTTAACCTGGTACTTGGGAAAGACTTCACGCTATGCGGTGGAAGTGGCACATGTATGTAAGTCTGGTTTTTCAATTAGTAAGTCTCTTGGTTAAAACCAAGTCTTCCTGAAGTCTGATTTGGTTAACGCTAATCTTAAACTGTCCATCTGGCCACGCAGAGCCAGGCTAGATTGATTAGATGGAACTCGGCCTCTTGGCCCTCCACAGATGCTGTTGCCCACATGGTATAGCTAGTAGCCCATCCTGTGAGGTAGCTTCTCCCAACTCTTGATGACCATTATTACAAACGTCTAAAAATGAGTTCAGGCAAACCCCTCATTTTAGAGTAATGTGATTAAAGGTTCTGTTTTGATTGAATTTTATCATGTTTTTGGCTTTCTAATGGAGGTAATTCTGGCTTTTAAAAAAACTCTCTAGACAGTGCTATGTTTCCTGAAGAAATCTAACTGTTAAATTCACTTTAGATCTTTCTGTGTTGGATTCATTTAAATGTCTATTAGAAGCTATTTTTTGTTGTTGTTGCTGATTGGTGACATACAAATGGGAGAGTCCATGTGATAAATTGCTGCCCCTGAAAAGAAGCAGATGCAGGGCAAAGGGCTACCGTAGGTTTATTTTACCTTGTTGGAAGGTGTTGATGTACAGAACGTTTCTTGCCAGTACAACTAAAGACACTTGAATAATTCCTGTTTGCACTTAATGCTTTTGTTATACTGCATGTCACTACATTTCTATGCAAAAACAAATAATCTTTTGGGGCAGGTGAATATTTGATTAAATAAGTTTAACGATCTTTGCAAGATGATCTATTTTCATATTTATGAAGGAGTTTTACGTCTTAATATTTTACAGTCTGTAAATAGCTAAACTTGTAATTAAAGGCGTAGGAAGACGTTTGTAGCCTGTGTACAATATTAAGTTAACACTGCCAGAGAGAAAAACCTTTGCAAAATGTTTTTTCTAATATTGTGGATATTTATGAATATGTAAAGAAAGCAAATCTTGTTTTTATGTTGATTGGTCTTCTGACTTTGTTGTTTTTTGAACTATGGAAATGGTGTATGTTTTATTGGAACTGCAATAAGTAACCAAAGATGAATCTAGTTAAATATTTTCATAATTGTTTTTCTTGGTCGGTTTTTGTAAACTGTTTCCTAAATTGCTTTCAGAATAAAAATAAAACAAAATGGTTTTTGTGATGGAGAGAACAAAAATAGAAAAACTGATTATCCCACAAGCTCATTAAAGTGTTCACATTTCCTAAGTATGAAACAGAAATTTGGTTTCATAGCACCTTTAGTAACCTTCAGTTTACTTATCCATTGCCCCTTCCCAAAGTGTCTTAGGCTGCTCTGCACCTGGAACTTGACTGTCCCACATCAGCAGCTTCCCCCTTGTTCTCTGGCAAACAGTGATGGTGTTGCAAAGGGATAGAACACGCATGGTACTTTAGAGAGAAGAAATGAGACAAGGGCCCAGATCCTCAAAGGTATTTAAAAGCACCTAACTCCCTTTGATTGCAATGAAAGTTTGGCTCATCCTCAAAGACACCTAACTCTCCCTGAATTAATGGGAATTAGATGCCTAAATACCCTTGAGGATCTGAGCCAAGCTCCCCACCCTGAGGAATTATCTAAGGGTATGACTAGAGAGGTGGGGCTTCAGGGATGGATGCAGCCGGATTGATTGAGCGGGCAGTGCCGACCTGCTCAATTGATCCCAGAAGTGCTCTCTGGCCAATGCTGTAAGTCCACCCTCCCCTTCCTCCCAAAAAAGACTAAGATTGCCTTGACCAGAGGGTAACTGCTGTTGATGCAGTGCAGTGGAGACGCTGCAGTACGGCAACATAAGTTGACGGGAGTTACACTGAGATTGACCACTAGCATGGGTGTAGACCAGGCCTTAAAGAGAAAGAGAGCCTGCACTAAAGAAGGGGGAGGCGTGCTCACTACAGTGTGAGGTGGTGTGTGAGAGGTCAGAGTTGATGTTTTGACCTTTAAAAATATAAAAGGAAGAAGTGGAAGCAACATGGCTTTGAACCCTTTCAAAATTAGAGGGGACAAGCTGGGACTGGTTCCTAAAGCTTTGTTTTGGCACAGATGTAACGTGGTGCTGGGCTAGATGACTGCAGCTAATAATGGTGTAATACGCTTACACTGCTGTAAGGTATTTGATTTAGAACCACCTGCTATTTTCATTAAGCTAGAATCATAAAATTAACATAGCCCACACTATGAAGGCTGAAGATGGCTGATAAGTCTCAAAATGGAATCAAATGATGAATTACAATCAGCAAGGTGCGTTCCTGCAGTGATCAGGTTTTGGTCCCATGCTAAATCACTGATAAAGTTTGCAGCTGAGACACAAACTGGGCAGGAGAGGAAGTGGTAAATAACAGGCCAGGTCACTTGCACAGTGTTCTAGATTGCTTGGTGAGGTAAGTGCCAGCAAGCAATATGAATTTTAATATGGCTAAATGCAAATGTGTACAGGATAAAGCGTCACCATACGTACAGACTGGGGGATTCTCTCCTGGGAAGCAGAGAGTCTGATGTGGGGGATGGATGATCAGTTGAACACAAGGTCCCAATGAGATGCTGTGAACAAAGTGTTAATGCAATCCTGAGCTGCATAAATGGGAATGAGTAGTTATTTTACCCCTGCATATGGCACTGGTGTGCCTGCTGCTGGAATTGTGTTCAGTTCTGGGGTCTACAATTCAAGCTGACTTGATAAACTGCCAGGGGCTTGCTGAAGACCCCCCAAGAATGATTAAAGGGTTAGAAAACCTGCTTTATCGCGATAAGCTAAATCAAGTAAGCTCTGAGACAAGCCAGGGAAGGTTGATCGGGGCCTTGGTTAGTCTACATAAATAGCTACCTAGGGAACAACTGTTTCATGATGTGCTCCTTGGGTCAGCAGGAAAAGTTTTATAACAAGCCCAGGGTAGGAAATGCCAACTCGACAAGACACAAGGTAATTTTTAAAGAGCAGGTACTTAACCCTTGGAACAATTTACCACTGGCAATTGTAAAATCCAGACTGGATATTTGCTCTAGGAATTATTTTGGGGAAATTTTGTGGCCTGTGCTGTACGAGGTCAGACCAGATGATCACAATGGTTCCTCCTTGCCTTGGAATCTGAACTGTGTCTGAGATTTAAAGATTGCCAGTGGCAAATTGGTGCAGAGCTTGGATCTATTCGGGGTGGAGGGAGTCAGAACAGTAAGGGGAAATGTGCTTGTGTTTGAGGGCTCTGGCCAGAGGGGCCCTAACAACCCCACCTTGTCCCAGCCTGGGTGAACAGCTTCTCCCTGCTCCTGGCTGCAAGAGGGAGGAAATATGCCACTCCATAGCCCCTCTAAGGCACGGAGGAAGGGGGTAGCAGTAACCACCCGCCCCAGGGAGGGCTGGGAATCCACTACGTGGGCTGGGCGGATACTTGCCTGCCACCCATGAGCAATATGGGAGCTTAGGTGTCCTGCCTTCTCTCTACCTAAACTGCTGGAAACTGGAGTCAGTTCTGGTCTCTTACTGCCCCCTCACCTGCAAGAATGGGTTTAGCTAAAGCAGCTGTTCTCCTTCCTACACACCGCCCCCCCAAAAAAAACAAGAGGGAGGAAAGCCACCGTTAAAGCTACCCCAGGGAGCTCAGCTAGGCTGTTGCTTGAAAGATGCATCCCCAAGCCATCTCAGTGGTGAAAGTCATGACAACACTAGAACAGAGTCCCCACCCCATTTAAAGCAGGATCCACGTATAGGTCCACAGTGCTGCTGCTCCTGCCCCCCCCAGGGGAAGGAAAACCATCTGGGAATTCAGGCAGGGTGCAATTTAATTGTACAGAAATAAAACATGACTAAAGCTGCTCCCCTCTTGCTAAATTCTTCATGTACAGCAGGAAGAGCCTCCAACTGCTGGAGGAAAACAAAACGAGTCACCCAGTTCTAGCTGCTGCCCCAGGCCAGCTTCATTTTCTGGCTGTGGGCTTTGGAGGATTTGGAAAACAAACTCTTCACTATCTGAAGGGGCACTGATTTCCCACTGAGATACAACTTATTGTGACAGTCTGGCAGCCAGGGCCCAGAGCCAGAGTCTCCGTCCTCTCCTTTCTTCAGCATCCAGACATAGGCCATGATGTAGCCAGTCATGAAAGCATCGAAGCCAGCTCTGTGAATGCCCCCCTCCGAGCGGCTCGCCTGCGATTCCAGGTGCTTCCCGGCAGCTGGCGCAGTTTGAGTTTCAGAACAGCTTTCCAGGTGGACAGTTGAGCTTTGCTCACCAGTGCCCACCAGCTGCCCTTCCACGTGGCCGCTGTCCAAGACATTTCCCAGGGCCGTGAGGCCCATGTCTGTTTCTACCAGGGGGGCAGCTGGGTGAGTGCTGCTCTCGGGCTCTGGGGCACCCCCATCCTCCTCCATCTTGACATCCATTGCACTGTCCGAGCCTGGCTCTCGCTCCATGTCTATGGAACTCTCTGCCTCCAGCAGGAGGCTCTCCTCCCCGGCCAAGTTCCCTGCCAGCTCTGCGTGACCAGGGACCATCCCAGCAGCCACACTGGCAGGACAGCTTTGTTTCCGTGGAGGCCCGTCCTCCCCATTCTGAGCCACCTCCATCTCCTTTCCCCTTCCTGGACTTCCCTGCCCAGACTCTTTCCTGGGCTCCTCGGCATTCTTCCGTCGCCTCCACCTCTGCTTCCGTTTCTTCCGCTTCTCTGCTTTAAGCTTCTCATCCTCATCAATGATGAGGTCGATGTTGTGAGACTGGGAACACTTCACCCCGTTCGGACACCAGCCGTAGGCCTAGTGGGGAAAGCACAAGTCAGCAGCAGCGACAAGAACGAGCTGCCTGTTGACAGCTGCCTTACCCGAGCAGTGGGGGAAAGCAGCTTCAGCTACACCGGCACTGGGCATTTCTCAGAGCCTCGGGCTTACGGCTCCCTCTGCTCATGGCATAGCAGCAGTTCGGGCTGTGGATCTGGTGGGCTACGGCACGTCTGAGAACCAGGGAGCCGAGTGGAGGCCAGGAGGGGATTCTCTTTAGAAGTGATCTCACGTGCAAATGTGCGTGGTGGGGATTATGTCTTAGCAGCACCAGAAACTGGCCCTGGGCAGACTGGAGCTTGCTGGTCTTTGGAGTTACACCAACGCTGAATTTGATCCCAAGTACAGAAGTCTATACTGAGAGCCCTGCACGGATACAAAACTTCTGTCCACATTTATGCCGATACAAAGCAGGTATCTGTGTATTTGCAGGGCTGTGCCAACCCCCCCCCCCCACACACTTCTCCCCAGAGACCTTCTACCCCACCACCTGCTCCACCCCTGCTGTACCTCTTTCCCTGCTTTCCAGGCAGGTTACATCTTGGGCCTTGTGTGCAGTGCCGCCCTCCCAGTGGGGAGCTCAGACACCACTACGCAGCTGAGACGTGGCTGGGACAGACTGACAACTACTCTGCTCTCAGCGCTCACCCTTGCCGCCCCCTAGTTTCAAAACGGTGCTTGGCTCACGGAGCAGGAGCACACAGGCGCGCTCCCTTCTGGGAGTTGTAGCTTACCTCCTCCAAGCAAACTGGAGACTACAACGCTCAGAACGCCCGATGGGCCATTGCCACGTCGCAGCCCCCTGCTGCGTGACTCAGAGTCGAGCTGGAGCTGAGGGCTGTGTGACAGCTGCTCAGTTCCGGTGAGTGTGTGCTGCAGCGCCCTGCGCAGATACAGAATTTGCATCCAAGCCGCTAAAATGGTCCGCGGATATCCGTGGATTTGCAGGGCTCCATGTATGCTAGCTCAGGCCAGTGGGCCATCTAGTTCAGTAGCCTGAGGCCAGTTCCTGCTGCAAGGTATTAGAAATTGTCCTGTAGGCAGCTGTGGATTAGCCTGTCTGCAGAAAGTTCTCTTAACCCCCATGAGTCAGAGGCTGGCTTGTTCCCTGATGCAGGAGTGTTTCTATCCCTCCCAAAACAGAGTCAGTGATACTCTCGGTCGATACCAGGGTCTAATCCCTTCCTCAATCAACGTAACTTATGGCATTAACGTGTGGCACTAAGTTCCCCAGGCTAATTGTGGGTTGTAAGAACGTTTCCTTTTCAGTTCCCAATTTGCTACCACGCAGTGTCGCTGTGATGAGGCTGGGTGAGCAGAACCTCTTCTCCACCCCATTTATTTTGTATGCATTTGGCTTTCTGTACACGTGTCCACAGGAAGCAGGTGCTAACGTTACTTACCGAGAATGTTTCGCAGAGGGAGACCTTATCTGTGGCTGCCACCTTGTGCTCAGTGTCTGCCAGGGCACAGTAGCGATAGTCTATGTAGGAAGACATGCTCGAGGGGTATTTACAAAACTCAATGGACAGGTGCTGGCTGCTGGAATCCTTCCGTTTACAGTTCTCTCGTTTGCTGGAACATACAAAGATTCAGTTAGAAAGCCCAGGGCAGAACAGGGACGGTTCAAAGGCCGTGAAGAGATTCAGTCCAAAAGGAACTGTTCTCAAAGGCAGATTTTTGCTATTTATTTTTCTCGTCATGAAGAATGTTGAATAGTTCCTCCTTTTGTACCCAGAGAAGGGTTCTTTCCATGTGCAGCAATCTTAGGACATGGTTCTCTCCAACTCAAGTCTGCCAGGAAATACCACCAGCAGGAAAGAATTCTGGGTGGGATGAAGGGAAATTCCCCCCCCCGGAACAAGGAGCACATCCTCCTTACTAGGCAAGTGAGCCATGTTAGGCACGGTTCAAACGCCTCCTGGTTTAAGACAAGGCCACAATAGAGAAAGTGCCCTAGCACCATGGCGCTGGCACCTGCTTGCATGGCTGCAGAAGGGCCTACAGCACCGATCTAGCACAAACATTTCAATTCCATTTGTAGCTATGCTGACTCCTTTGCTGAATTATTTAACAAGGGGAATCTGCAGAGACAGCATCTTCCTTGCTTAGATGTTTGTCTTCCTGTTCTGCACCTGAGCGCTATGTGGTGGGAGATGGGTGCTACAGCCAGACCCACGGCTGCTGGTGTCTGGAAGCCAGCGAACCTCTCTCAAGCCCTCAAGATGCACGCAGCATCACATACCACTTCTTGTAGGCGTACTCCAGATAGGAGGCTACGAAGCGGGTCTCAAACTCGGAGGCGTATTTGGTGTCATATATGCCAGCCGGGAACATCTCAGAAAGGTCAGCAGTGAAGGTGCCAAGGCTGTCAGGGAGGTGAGCATAGAAGCACTGGTACAGGAACACCAAGTCGATAAGGCCGTTGTGCAGAATGAGGGGTTTCTTCGCTCGGATCAGCTCCAGGAAGAAAGCACGGACATTCTGGCTCTGGTTCTCATTGCCCTGGTAAGGGGAGGGTGAAAGTTAGGGAGCCTCAATCGGCCCATCTGGCTGCACTTACCCACTGGTTCTCTTCAGTATAGCCACTATGCGCCCCCAGCCTGTTAGTGAAGTGAGACCCACCCATTGCTCATTCTGGACGGGGTGGGGAGAACATCCCTGCAAGATGCAGGCTGGAAATCATTTGGAGGACCATGCAATCAGGATTCCTAGCCTGGCCCTGCAGCAGCCACCTTGAGCATCTCAGCACCTTCTCCTGGACCTGGAGATTAGTTAGCCCCCAGCAGCACTGCTCGACCCATGAGGCATTTCTGCACACCAGCCCACTTAGTGAGAAGTAGTTTGGGCCTCCTTATTGGATCAGCACAATCCACATCCACGTCCCTCCCAAATGGCCGAAACCCAGAGGCTCTCCCTTTGTGAAAACCTGGAGCAGATACAGCAGGGGTTCAGATTTCCTCTTCCAGCATGGAAGCGGCCACTAGGGCAGAGCTTCCCCTTTGATTAGAGTGATCTGGAGGATAAGAGGGGACCCTTTGGCAGGGAATCTCCCCCATGCACACAGGTACCTTGTCATTGCCCTTATGGTACGGAATCCCCTGCGAATATTGTTTGTTGAAGTCAAAGCCATGTTGCACCAAGAACTGAACTGACTGAGGTTCGATGATATAGTCCTCCATACACAGCAGGGTCAGGTTGTAGATCTGGGAGAGGTATGTATTCTCAGACTGAAGAGACAAGAGCAAGAGGAGACAGTGAGGCAGGCCAGTAAGACAAGCCATACAGCAAACGGCCATGGGCTGAGACCCCGAGGCAGCTGTTTCCCTAGCAGCTGGGACTGCAATAAGGCATGGTGATTCAAAGGAATATCTCTCACCACTCACCTTCTGGTCACCAACAACTCAGATCTCCTGCAATGTTCCAAGTCCTTTGACTTCAGCAAGAGCTAATGTCGAGTTCTTCACTGAAAGCACCTTGCAGCTAGTTTTCTGCTGCTTACTAAGCATGCCCTGGAATAACAGATCTACCGGCAGATGCATCTCTAGCACAGCCATCCATTGAGAACCTGCAGCACAGCGGCATCGTACAACAGGCTCCTTTAACTAAGCTACTGGCTCCTGCTACACTTTGTCGAAGCATGACGACAGATGGGAGTGCTTTGAGCAGGCAATGTACCTTGTCTGGGAGCTGTTTGAAACAAGCCACTCCTAACGACAGGACAGAGCGTGTTCTGGCAGCATTGCAGACAGCTTTGTATCTCTCTTCAATACACCTGCATGGAGAGAGGAGAGAGGGGAGCTGGTACCACAATAAGCAGACTCATCGCAATAACCGCATATGGTGCTGTTCTCCTTGAGGAACAAAACTACTCCTTTAGCCACTACAGGGATTTCAGGTTTGTGTGGCAGACTCTAGTCTCCACATCCTACCTTAATGAAGAGGCCTCATCTGGGCCCAGTATAATGCAGTTGCTGTGCCTGTCTCCCTTTAACTTGTACACAGCCTCTCCACCCAGATGAGGCTGCTCCCACCCCCATTTCCACAACCACCAGCAGCTCAAGGTCCAGGATGGGTGAGAGCACACAGCGAACTAGAAGGAGGTGGGTTCCGGTTGCTACCTCTAAATTCTCAGTAGGGGAAGCCTAACCATTGCCTGAAAATGCTGGGACCTCTGGTCCTATGTAAAGTCAACTGCAGAACCATCCGAGCTTTCAAATTCTGTGGACTACACAGTAGCACCTCTTACAACACCAGAGAACATCAGTCAGCGCCTCCATAATCACAAGCCTGAGGTCAGCTCTCCTCCAGTCCCACCATCTGGAATGCTGCTTTCGGTGGACTCTTCCAGTGACAACTTCCAGAATGAACTGTGCTTGCAATCCGGCTGCTAGCCCCGCTCAGTACACTATCAGCGGGACAGAGCATCAGGATAACAACAAGAAGAGATTCCATCCCTAACAGAACAAGTAAAACCACTTTGGCACGAAGGTACCCAAAGAGATGATATTTTAAGACAGGTATGAAAATCGATGTAAATTTGAATATGGTGCTCCATCTGGGAGTGGGATCTGACACTCAAGAACAGCACCTTACTTACTGGTTTAGCAGACTCTTCCTTGCTCCGAGACCACTTAGCTCCTGCAGAAGGGGAGATTTGGTTAGTAATTTTCATGTTTCCTCCTCTTAAAGTACAATGCAAAGATTAACATCTCCTCAGAGTGAACTAATTACCCTCCCACAAAATGTTAGGAGATAGCTAAACTGTAGAGCTAGGTTCCATTTTAAATCCTGTTGCACATTTGACAAAAGAATGCTGTCCTTCACCTACAGGCAGGTACGCCCTGCCTCATCACGCAAGTCAGAAGAGTGCTTCCGATCCCTTTGGGATGCAGAACCTGAAAGGAGCTAAACAAGAACAGACAGCCCACCTGGAATATTGTACGCAAGCCTAGGCAGCCTCTCACAGAAAGGACAGTGAAGGATGAAAAAGTTGGCAACAAGGAGGATAAAAGGTTTCATGGGTTCTGTGAAGAGATGCTAAGAAACTTGCATTCACTGGTAAGACGATTCAGATGGGCCCTTATTGGGCATTCGGAGAAGGGGGAAGCCTCAAAAACAACATTTTTACAACAGGGAGAGAATCAAAATGGAGCAGGTGGAGGATTGGGTGGAATTCCGGAGAAGCCCCCCTACTCCAAGGATAACGAAGTGTGTGAAACAGACTCCCAGAGACAACCACAATCCTATCAAATAGGCACAGGCACCAGGGGGACAAAGTGGGGAACAAATAGATGTGGCCATGCAGAGACAAGAGCCCGAGGCAGCATCTCTCCTTCCATCCCCAGGAGTACCATTCAGATAAAGTTACATCGGACGTAGCACTGCAGAGAAAAGTAACGGCTCTCATCCCACTCACCGTGTCAACAGCTATGAAACTGGAGGTTTTTATGGCCAGGAGCATGGATGGCCACAGCTCCTTGAAGTTATCATTCTGGACATCAATGACAGGTACTTCCAGGCAGCTCATCTTCAGGCAGCCCCTCCTGCTTTCAGGGACGAGACCCAAACTCAAGTTATGTAAGTGTCAAGGACCCAGTGCCCAAAAGAGACTCTCCTGGAGGTGGCCCCTGGCTGCCACGGTGCTGGCCGCATGAGGAAGGCCGCGCGTTAGTCCGCAGCGCTAACGGCGGAGCCCCCCGTGCTCTCCAACGGGCAGGCCAGGCCCGTTCAACCCCCGGACCGCGCGGCGGGAGCTCCCCGCCACCCGCAGTGGCTGAGGGCGCCGCAGGGCAAAGCCTGTGCCCCGCGCCGCTGAAAGGGGCCGCCTGTGTGCACCAGGGGCCTCCGCACGGAGCCGCCGGGCGAGCCCTAGCCCCCCTCTGCCTCCGGGGGGGCGGGGGGGGCAGGGAGAGCCGCGTGCCTGGGCCAGCAACGGCCATTGGGCACATTTGGCCCTGGCCGCCCCCGGGAATAACCCCCCCGGGCTAACCGCCCCGGCCCGTCCCAGGGGCCCACGCAGGGCTCCTCGCGCGGCGCCCCCCGCCTCACCCGGGCGAAGCAGGCGGCCGCTCACCCCTTCAAGGCGCCGCCATCGCGCGCCGCCGCCGGGACTGTGAGGAGCGGGCGGGGGCGGGGCCTTGCGCCTTCCCGTGAGGCGGCGCGGCCGGGCTGCCCGCGCGGGTGCCTGCCTCGCGCGGGAGCCGTCACAGGTCTCCCTTCTCTCAGGCATTCGGCAGGGCAGCCCGGCTCCGAGCGGGGTCCTTGTGCGGGCCGGCGGCCGCGCTGATTGGCGAGTGACCCCCTTTCCCCCCCCTCCCCTCTTTCCTTGAACAGCTGTGAGAGGCTGCGAGTGAGCGCGCGCCGCCTCCTGATTGGCTCCCGCGCGCCCCGGCGTGGCTCTGATTGGGCCGCGCGGCGGGGGCGGGGCGGGACGCAGGTTCCCGATTTCCCGGGAAAGCTGCAGCTGGCGGCGCGCGCGGGCGTGGGGCGGCTGCAGCCGGGGGCCCTGTAAGTGGGGCGCCGCCTCCCCCCGGGGGGCAGGGTCTGGGGCGCCCCTCCCCCAGCCTGCGGGGTGCCCGGTTCCCCCCTGCACCAGGGTGCGTGGGGGCTGCTGCTGTGGGGGCCCGGGGGGGTCACCAGCCAGTGACTAACCCCCCTTCGCTTTCCTTTCCTCAGCCTGGCCATGAGCAAGCTCCGAGCAGCCGCTGGCCGCAGGCGGGGGCTCCGGCGGGGCGCGGGGGAAGCGAGGCGGTCTCCGCGGAGAGGCAGGGAGGCTGCAGCGTCCCATGAAGGTGCGCCGCGCTCGGACGACCAGGGTCCTGGTGGGGAGACGGCTGCGCGGGTGGCCCCGTGGGGACGGGCAGCGTGTGAACGGTTCGGTGCAGACCCAGCGAGAGCAGGGGCGCCCGGGTGCAGAAGGGACCCCGGCAAATAGTCACGTTTTGTCGGTGAACCCCCCCCCCCGCTGAGCTGGCAGTCAGTCAATGTGGCCGTTGAATACAGTAATTCACTGCTGAGTCTCATGTCCTGCGCCTCTGCTGCTGCTGCTGCTGCTGCTTCTTCTTCTTAGCCTTCTCAATGGAGCGCCGCTCTCTGGGCTCAGACCTGCACCTGAGTGCGTTCCCCACTAAAATGGCAGCGAGTGGGCTCCTTGGGTCTTGTCTCTCCGTCACCGCAGCTCGGGTGTGCTCCATTTACAAGTCCAAGTAAATTCCCCCTAACTGCCAGCCCTGGAAAATCACCTTTTGGGCATGACGCTCTATCTGGGCTCTTTCTGCGTGAGCCGTGACCAAGATCTCACAAGGTGAACTTGGTTAACTACTGTGCTGATGTTCTGTGAGCTGGACTAGCTTGCAGCTTCCCATGCAGGGGTGGGTTGGTGCCACAGGGCTAAGAGCAGTAAAAAGTAGTTGAAAGCTTATTTTAGTCACTAAAATCAGAAGACTTGGCTCTGATGCATGCAGGGAGCTGATGGTCACATTTATAGGGACATACGATACTTTAACCACAAGTTCCTGCTGCTTCCTTTTTCCACCATTGTTTACCGTTGCACTTCCAAAAATAGACTGGTTGGTTTCTGGTCAGTTTTGCTGCCTCCTTCTCTGCTAGCCCCGTATTGTTTGTCTGGGTTCCCTCACTCCTGATGTACAGCATACTCTGTAGTAGGCATGCTATTGGAAATCTCTTAGTCAGAAGCTTATCTTGGGGAATACATCCAGCTGAGTACAGAGAACATAGTCCAAGAGGTATGTACTAGCTAAGTGTTGGCATGTTGTACAAGACACACATGGAAAAACAATCCCTGCCCTGACGAATGTATAGTCAGAGACGACAGGATGCAATAGATGACCCAGGTAAGGGTGTTAAATTAGCGGCTTTTTCTTCTAATCTCTCCACTTCTGTACTGTTTAAGAGAGTGCCAGTGTTTGTGTGTCTGGTAGGAGTGAGGCTTTAGGAGGGATTTGAGATTGTAGCGGTCTGGCATGCTGGGACCGGGTGAATCTGAAACAGCTGGTGAAAGCCTATTGGGGCTAGTGCAGGCCTGTCAAGGCTATTTTCTTTGTTTCTAGTGGTTCCTCCAGATTGATGGAAAGACCTCTTTTGCCTTCAGTAACAAAAAAGCAGCCCAGCCCTTTCCTCTTTCCAGCTTCCATAACCAACCGATCCTGTATTCTGACTGGCGTTTTAATGTCTCCTTGCAGGCATGCTGCCTCCAGTGTCTGCCCAGCAATCTGCGTACCATCTCTTCAGTCACCCGGCTGAAACTGAGGCCTTTCGGAAGAATTTGCTTGCCTGGTACGACAAATGCAAGCGTGACCTTCCCTGGAGGAAATTGGTACGGCTGGAGTGGGTCACCACAATGCATGGTTGGGTTTCCCTCCATTTAAAAAGACACTGCCACGGAGATCAAAGAATTGTCCTTCCTTATGAACCCATCAGATTACATTAAAATTGAAGGAGCATCTAAAATCAGATTGTATCTTTCACTGCTGAGGTGGTTTGTTTCCTTTAGCTTGGCTCCTACATTGAAACTAGACATGTAGGTTTCACTGTGTGTTTCTAGTTACGTAGTGTCACATTTTCATCCTTGGTTCCATGTATTTGGGTTTGAGCATCTAGTGCTGCAGGGAGGATTTATTTACCCTTAGCCATTGATTGCTTGCTTGCCTGTTGGTTTGTATTGCCTTGTTGCTGCAGAATGTTCTGTGGCTCCTACCTTGTGCCAGCCCCAGCTCTCACCTCTGGGCTTGTTAAGCCTGGAGTGGCAAAGTTCATTTGCTTGTTCCAGGGTGAAATGGCTGCTGTGGACAGAAGTGAACTTCCATCACTGTGCTGAGAATTGTGTGGGGCCGCCATTGTCCCGTTTAAAAATCTACAGTGCTGGTACATGTGCAGATGGGGGGTGAGCCTTGGGAAGGTTTCTCTCTTGGGATTCTGAGCCTGCAGGGTAAACGTTGGCTGGAGAAGCTTCTAAGAAAATGCATGAAATCCCTCCTGTCAAGTTCGAGAGATTGCAGCCAATTTTTGCTGGCTTTCAATTGGCCAAACCAAATTCAGCATTAATGGAAGCTTTTGGGGGCCAGTCTTTCTTTAATTAGTGTCTAAACTGTGCATAGGAAACAGGCAGTTGCTCATCTTTTCTTATTTGCATATGCAATTATCTGTTTTACATACAGATGTTTCCAGTGCATCGTAGGTACCATTGTCTGAAAAGGTAGCCCCAGTCTTGACCCTCTAACCTGGTTGGGCATCTGACCTTTCTAAGAAACTGCAAGAACAAAATGCTTTCCGATGGAGATGTTTGCAGGTGGCCAGTAGCAGCGAATCCCAGGTCTCTTGGGATTCATAGAACTCCTCCATTTAAAGAGCTCTTAAATTGAAGTTCATTTACACTTACAAATTGTGTCCTATGCCAGCTTTTGAACCAGGGCTCAGATATCAGATACTTCCCAAGAGGAGCTGCCCTTCTGCAAGCTCTCTGGTTTCGTTCCAAACGCTGGTGGAGTTTCATTAGTGCTGAATTTGACGCTCTCTCTTTAGTACAAATGACTCTATCCAAATGAGGTTTGCATCTCCTTTCCTTTTTCCCCCTCCCTGCCCTAGTCCCTGAAATTCTCTCTTCCTTCTCTTTCAGGCTGCAAGTGAATCAGATACTAACAGAAGAGCATATGCAGGTAAGATGGAGCGAGCACAGGCTGTCTGCTTGGGCTTATTTTCTCTGATAGGTGTGTCGCTGCATCGTGCCTGCGTATAGCGCTGCAGAATTAGCAGGGGGTATTGTGGGGAATTGCAGCTCCGTTGTGGAGAAGACTACTCAGAACAAATCATGCTGCCATTCCAAACCCAGACAGGGTCAAAAGCATCTCTCGGCTCTTTCTGAAAGAGGCCAACAGCAGGACACTTGCAAGGACCCAGCATCAGGGGGATGAAACTGGACAATAGGGGTGCTGCCCCTTAGAATCAAATGGCCTGGTCTGAGACATGCATCGGAGCAGCATGATATAAATGGCCCCGATTCTAAGGCTGCTCCAGATATAAGGGACTAGTGCAAGCCGTGGGGGGCTCCGTTTTCCCTTGTGCAAAGGGACATGCCAAAGTGGTGAATTGGGAGGGTACTTTCCAGTCCGCCATGATGCTCTCGCCTCTCCTTTGTGTCTGCAGTGTGGGTGTCTGAGATCATGCTCCAGCAGACGCAGGTGGCTACGGTGATTGACTATTACAACAGGTGGATGCAGGTGATTTAGCCTTTTGTCTCCTCCTCCTGGGCCCAGAGCCCTGAATTTCTAAGTGCGTCTGAAACCTCAGCCGCTGCGTGTCTTACATCCCGGCCTGCAGCTCATCTGTGCATTTGTCGCGTTTGCGGACCCTTCCTGTTCCAACAAATCTCTTTCCTTTGCAATGTAGAAATGGCCGACGCTGCAGGCACTCGCCAGAGCTTCCCTGGAGGTGAGAATCCACCATCGCAGGGGGTGAAAATGCCCCCTTTGACCTTTAATCCCCAGGCCTTGGCGACTGCTCTTAACACCTGGCTGTGTGTTTTGGGACAAGGACGTGAACGAGCTGTGGGCAGGACTTGGCTACTACTCACGAGGGAAGCGGCTGCAGGAAGCAGCGCAGAAGGTATCCTGAGGGGGGTAATTGTGGCGGGATGGGGGCATTTCCTATGTCCCTCCTCTCCATGCTAGTGCCCACTGGCTGGTGCGGGGCAAAGCCCAGTGCCACGGCTCCATGCCCAGGTGTTAGCTAAAAGCTCTGGAGCGGCGTGTGGCTGATCAGCCCCTCATGCTCCGTAACAAACCCCATCTCAGCTTGGGAGACGACAGGTCCCTGCCCTTTCATGTGGATTCCCTTCCCCCTCTCCCTTCAGGTGGTGTTGGAGCTGGCAGGTCAGATGCCCAGGACGGCCGAGGAGCTGCAGAAGCTGCCAGGAGTGGGGAGATATACTTCAGGAGCCATCGCCTCCATCTCATACGGGCAGGTGATGAGAGAACCGGGGCTTTCTGTGTCCTGGCATTGCCTTGGGCGCGTCAGGTCGGGCATCCCGGCCTTGCATTGCTTTGGGTGTCAGGCTGCTCGCCTGATGGGAGGTTTGGGTGCTTTTCTCGCTGGCTGGCCTCTCCTTGCCCCAGGATGGTTCCGTTGCTGGTCGCAACGTGCCTTTGCCCAGCAGGAAGCTGGGATCTCCCTGGGCGATCTGGGCACTGGGAGGAGCGTTGTGCTGCCCCTTGGGCCCTGGGCATTCTGCCCAGGCTCCAGCCGTTCCTGTCGCCCCCGCCCAGCAAACTTGCTTGGCCTGGGCATCGCTGCCCCTGCATGAAGGAGGCCGGTCCATCCAGTTACCCCTTCCCTGGGGCCCACCGGCAACTTCCCACTGCCCAAACCCTCTCCCTTCCTAGGGGCACGGACACGCCCGTGCCCTGAGATGGTGACTGCTGCTCTTCTGTCTGACGGGCCAGGCGACGGGCGTGGTGGATGGGAACGTGATCCGAGTCCTGTGCCGGGTCCGATGCATCGGCGCTGACACCAGCAGCCTGGCTGTGACCGACAGACTCTGGTAGGGGATTGTTTTCATCCCAGGGATTCGGGCGGGTGGGAACACGAACAGGGGTAAGGTCACAGCCGGGTGGGTGGCCCAGTGGGGATGGATGACTGGACGCAGCCTTTCACCTCTGCTTAGCAGCGCAAAGCAGCCGGGTCGATGACGGCCGAAGCTACCCGCTCGTTGGGGGCAATCGGTTGCCTTCCAGTTCAGTGCCCGGTGGATGCACAGCAGAAAAACACTAGCCCAGTGGGCAGTAACTGGTCCTCTTATAGGCCCATACGGGGAAGAGCCAGGGATTGGATCAGCCCTGGAGATGAAATTCCACCCACCCCCGACCCTGCTGCAGTACAGGATTGCACAGCAGCACAGTCATGGAGAGCCCTGGAGACCAGCACTAAGTGCCACCCGGTCAGCGCCATGCACGCTCCGGAGAGGGCTGTCGCAATCACGTGCCCCTAAGATGCTTAGCGTCGTGAGAGGTGCCTTGGAGAGCCAGGGCCGGCCAGGCTGGCACATTGCACCTGCGACCAAGGAGTTCCCAGCTTCTGGGCGATGGCAATGGCTTACTAGACAAGGGTTGGCTCTGCCCGCCAACGCCTGCTGCCTCTAGCCTGCTGCCTCTAACCTGCCATGAAGCTTGGGTCGTTCCCCTGGACGGGAACCTGGCGTTCGGATCCCCTTGTCTCCATTTTTGGAGCGAGGCATCCATTGTATAAGGCTGGGGGGGGCCTTGATCCTGCGACTCCCGCTGGCTTCAGTAAGGTAGGAAGAGGGAGCCTAGAGCACCAACGAACCAGAACAGGAGCAAGCCCCCATGGCTGAGAATGGCCCAAACCCCCTTTTGCCCTTGGACTCGCTGGGATCAAGGTTCTGAGTTTCTCCCCAGCTACAGGGAGGGTGAGTGAGTGCCCGTTTGGGGTGGGCTGTGCCACTTCTCAGCTGATGGGGATGGGACCTCCCCTGTGTGTTGTAAGGAATTCTCTGGCTAACGGGTCCTGCCCAGCCTGCCATTTCTTGCTGCTTTTCCTCGTAGGTATTTGGCCAACGCTCTGGTAGATCCAGCCCGGCCAGGGGATTTTAACCAAGCCATGATGGAGCTGGGAGCGACTGTGTGCACGCCCAGGGCCCCGCTGTGCATGGAGTGCCCTGTGAAACACCACTGCAGGGCACGTCACAGGGTGGGTGTTGTGCTCTCCTGTATTCAGCTCAGTCCTGGCATATCCATGACCTGTCTGTAACCCCCACACCTTTGTCGAAACGTGGCCAGCCAGGGAGGCTGTGGCTCGAGCCCTTAGTCCCGTTCCCTGCTTCCCCACCACCTCCCTCTAGACCCCTGCACAAGTCTCTTCCCGGCCCTGCATTCGGGATTCCCTCTGAGACCCTTTCCACATGGCTTCCTGGGAGCTCCCTGGGACTCCAGATTCTGTCACTCAGGTATTTCCCAGAATCTCCTGGAAAGGCATTCAGTCTTGATTTGCAGGCAGCGAGAGACGGAGAATCCACCACTTCCCTTCCTCATTTGTTTTTGTTCCAGTGATTTAAACAGCCCCACGGTGTTTAAAAAAAAAAAAACACACACACACAACTTGTGCTAAATTTCTCATTTGAGACAGTGTAACCTCTTCTCACCCCCTTTTCCCTGGCCTTCCCCAATTGCCCTCTCCCCTTGGTGGTTACCCCCTTGGATGTATTCTGTACAAGTCCCAAGGCCTGTTCCCATGAGGGCTAAGTGCTTCTGTCTCATTCCTGCTGTCTCACTGGGTATCCATTTCTTGTATCATGTCATTGGGGGTGGTTTGCGGCTGGTGCCCAGTATAACACCGGCTGTAGCGTGCTGCCAGGTTTGAAATGGCATAAGATCAGAACAGCCACAGGGTCAGACCAAGCGTCTATCTAGCCCCGGGTCCTGTCATCCAACCGTGGCTGGTGCCAGGTGCTTCCAAGGGAAGAGACAGAACAGGGCAACTTGTGGAGTGATCCCTCCATTGTCCAGATGCGGCCGTCAGAGGGTTAGGGACACCCAGAGCATGAGGTTGTGTCCCTGATCCTCTTGGTTAATAGCCATCAATGGACCCACCCTCCGTGAACTTACCTTCTTATCTAATGGCGAGCGGGGGGTTCCGGAGGTGGCCGTCTGCTGGCTGACCCTGTTCTCTTTGCAGGTGGAAAAGGAGCTGCAATCTGCCTCCAAGAGGCTGCTGGGAGAAGCTGCCCCCAGTTGCCCCCAGGTGCCTGACGTAGAGGAGTGCGGTAGGTGCCACCCCAGGATTCCCCCCCATGCTTTAGCGGCTCTGCCCCACATGGAGAACATCTCTTGACCCCTTCGCCCCAGGCGACCTCTGAGCAAGCAGGGAAGCCCCACCTCGGGGCACAGATCTCTGGGGTGCAGCCGTTCGCACAGCGGGGCCCCGGTGGTGCCGCTGTGAACACTAGGGCTCTGGTGGCCAACTCCCCTGCTGGCCTGTGGAGCTGGGGTGCCCCGGGTCCACTGGGTTCCACAGAGGATCAGTGTTGCATGGAGGCTAGTTTGAGACGTGGGGGCGGGGAGCATACAGGGACAGACACACGAGGAGATGTTGGACAGAGCTGCAGCAGCCCAGCCTCTGGGGGGTCCCCCCAGTGTCTCCGCGGGGCACCCCATCTGGCTGATCCTGGGCTGAAATGGTGCCTTGCCCTTGGGGCCCAGGTGATCGGCCACTGGGGAGCTGCCCTTGGCCTGGAGTAAATGCATCAGCAGTGGGTAATGGGGACCTGCCCCGGCCTCCTCTCCTTGTGCCCTGAGCAGGGCAGAGGCGCGGGCACAGCCCTCGGTCTGATCAGAGCTGGCATGGTGACACAGGCTGACCTGGCGCCGGGTCTGATTGACTCACAGCCGCCGGCACCGCAGGCAGCTGCTCCTTGTGCCTGCCTGCCTCAGAGCCATGGGACAGCAGCCTTGGCGTGGCCAACTTCCCCAGGAGAGCTGCCAAGAAGCAGCCCAGGGCGGAGCGGACAGCCACGTGCGTGCTGCAGAGGAGAGGCCCCCGGGGGGAGTCGGAGTACCTGATCGTGCAGAGACCAGCCTCAGGTAACTCGCGGGTTGGCTGTGCACCAGGGTGAGGATGGAGGGATGCTATGGCCCAGCCTCCCCTGCCACTGCTGGGCTGCTGTGGAGCGAGCTGGTGAACGTTGGGAACCGAAGGATTGCTGCCCTGTGGGGCTGGGAATGCTGGGGGGCGGAGGGAGAGCCCCTTGCTGCTGGGTCTGACCTCGACAGGCATCAGAGACCCACAGCCAGCCCACATGGCTAGAGGGAGGTAGGAAGGGTCTCTGTGAAGAGACTCCCACCCCCATCGTGGGCTGTGGCTGGATTAGAGGGGTGAGCATCTGGAGAAGAAAAACCCTGGAAACGTCCTGAATAAAATGGTTTTTTCCTGTTTGTTTCCCACGGCCCAATGTGGAAAAATTGGAGGGAAACTGGGGAGATGAAATATTTTCTCTGAGTGAACAAGGCAAGACTTATTAGGGTAACGCTGTTACTGCTCCTGTCAGCCCTTCCAGTGCTCTTGAATAATAACCAGTAAGTATTTAACATGAGCAGAACGTTTCCCTGGACACGAGGTTCTCCTGTATCGGTGTGATCAGGACAGATGTGTGTCCTGGCTGTTCCAGAGCCCAAAGGACAGGCTTGGTTTACAACAAGCCTGACGCGTTCTGTTTTCAGTATTTTTTTCCCGTTTGTAAACAGGCCACAAAAAAAAACCTAAGTAGCTTTGTGTGCAGCTGCAGTTCCTTCCCTAAAGCGAGTGTATCTGTCATAGCAGATGAGGGTTGGAAGGGACCTTAGGAGGGCATCTAATCCAACTCTGCTTAAACAGGACCAACCCCATCTAAACCTCCCAGCTGGGGCTTTGTCAAGCTGGGCTTTAACAACCTCTGAAGATGGAGATTCCCCCACCTCCTAGGGAACCCATTCCAGAGCTTCACCACCTGCCTAGGGGAAAACTTTTTCCTAATGTCCAGCCTAGACCTCCCCCACTGCAACTTGAGACCATGCTCCTAGTTCTGTCATCTGTCACCACTGAGAACAGCCTAGTTCCATCCTCCCTGGAGCCCCCTTTCAGGTAGTTAAAGGCTGCTATCAAATCCCCCCTCACTCTTCTCTTCTGCAGACTAAAAAAGCCCAGTTCCCTCAGCCCCTCCTCAGTATTTGAATCAAAACTAAGGAATTTATACTTATTTCATAAACATACCAGACAGGACTTTTTGTGCTAACTAAATTATACTTAGTAGAGTTTGCAGTCTTAAAGAAGTAAATGAAGCTTCGTCTTGATAAACAAGTAACTACTTCAGATAATTCTTTTCCCCCCCAATGTTTCCACTTTTTTACATTTCCATCCCCGCCCCCCCAATGGTTTTTCCCCATGCCTTCAAAATTTCTGGAAATGTTACACCCCGTCTGAAGATAGCAGCCCAGGCCTTTCCAAACCCCTGCGCGAGTCCTGCCCAGTCGGTGTGTCAGCCTGCGGTGCGGGGGGAGCGGATTTGATGCAGGGGCCAAGGGTGCAGCTGTTCTGTCTGGTGATCTTGGCTGCAGAGCCGGCAGGTGATCAGAGGTGCCGGTGCGCCGAGCCCAGCCACGTACACGTGAGTCTGCGCCTTGGCGCAGGACTAAACCTGGCCGCATGAGAGGTCCCCAATATCTGGGGCTATCTTTGGGGGCTCCTCACACCCAGCGTCCTGGGCGCGACCCTGCTGCCTCTTCCCTCTTTGACAGAGGCATGACCACAGTGGTTCAGCCTCTGCTGCCTCCAGGATCGACTGCATGAGCCTCGGGCTGGACTGAGCCATTCCCGCTGGCATCTGGAGCACGTCTGCTGCGTTTGCGGGGCGGGGGAGGCTAATCAGAGGGATGTGATCTAAGGGACGATTTCCCGCAGCCAGCCAGGGCAGGAAATGCCTGGATAGACCTGTCAAGTGTCCGCTAAGGCTTTTCCTAGCACTGACCCTGGCCGGTGAGCAGAAGAACATCAAGTCCTGGATGGGGTGAGGACCCGCGGCCACCCACAGCGCCCTTTGGAGGTGGAGATCGGTGGCCGTGCTGAGCATGGCCTGGCCGCTCGTGACCCGTTTCCCTGCTCTCTCCCAGGCTTGCTGGCAGGGCTGTGGGAATTTCCCAGCCTGCCCTTGGGGCCAGGGCTGAAGGAGAAGCAACAGAGGGAGGCGCTGTTGGGTCACGTTCAGGCCTGGACAGGAGAAGCTGTGGCAAGGGGACGTCTGCGGCATGTCGGAGAGGTAAACGGGGCCGCACGTCTGTCCTGGGGTGGGCAAAGAGGGTGCGGTGGAGACGCATCAGCGGAGGGCCAGGAGACCAGGAAGTGGTGCTAGGGCGTGGCAGAGCAGAAGGTCCCTGCTTCCCTAGCCCGAAGTTTTGGTTGATTTAAAAGCAGGGGGATGTTCTCCTCTGTTCCCCCCATTATATCCACCTTACAGGGCCCTCCTGAACCCTTCGGCCGATCCCCAGCCACCGTCACCCTGTAGCTGAGGCTGGACAGTGTTGGCTCACCTGTGGTGCAGCCAGAAGAGGTGCCCTCAGCCAGCGAGGGTTTCCCTTGCCTAAAGCCACAGATCAGCCCCCTGTTTTTCCTCTATCTTCCAGGTCGCCCATATCTTCTCCCACATTCATCAGACATACGTGGTCTATTCCCTGCTCCTGGACGGGGACGGGGACGCGGAGACAGCCTCAGGCAGGCGGGACGAGGCGTTGGTGCGGCCAGCGTCCCGGTGGGTGACGCAGGCCGAATTCCATAGATCGGCCGTCTCCACTGCGATGAAGAAGGTACTCGACACCCCCCCACCACCACAGGGATCCCTGGGGGGCTCAGCCCTGCACGGGCCCTGCCCCCCATTGGGGTCACGTGCTTCCTCTTGAGGGGTGGTGGGTGAGCCTGGCTCTCTCCTGTGCTTCCCGTAGGTCTGGAAGGCGTGTGAGCAGCAGAGCTGTGAGGGGAGGGGGCCTGGCAAGGTGAGTGTCTCCATGCTGCATGGGGGGTGGGGTGGCAGCTAAAACCGCCTGGAGCCAGATTTACCAGTCCTGGAGCCCCCAGTCGTGTGGGCAGCTTTCCCCATGATGCTGGGCTGGGAGGGGGTGTTGCTGGGGGGGGAAGGTCAGTCTCCATCCCCCCTTGGGCCTTGTCCTCCTCTGAGGCTGGGGCCATCCTCCCGCAGCCCATCTCCCTCCTTGCCGGGCCGGCAGCAGTAACCCGGCCCGTATCCACCTCTGCAGGGCTCCAAGCGGAAGCGGGGCGCTGACCCTTCGTGCACTGGCCAGCCGAAGGTGGCAACAGACAGCAGCCTCCCCAAGAGGCAGCTCTCCCTCGACGCATTCGTCAAGGTCCCTGCCAGGGAATGACAGCGGCCTGCTGCCCCAGCCGGTGAGACAGGAAGCTCCGTGTCCTGTGTTGCATGGGTTTTTCCGTCCCACACCCAGCCAGGATCGCCAGGCACAGAGCAGCTTGCCTGGAGTCGGGGAGCTTTGGGTCCCCCTTAGCCCGGGAGCCTTCTCTCCACCAGGCCTGCCGGGACTGGCACCTGGCCATCGGGGACAGCACTGAGTCACGTATACTCAGCCCAGGGTGCTAATCAGAGCCCCCCAGGGTCCATTGTTCCCTGCACATCTTTCATCCAGCCGCCCCCCAGCTCTCTGGTGCAATGCACCGCAGAAGAACCCACTGTTAGTGCAGGCTCCCAGCTGTCCCACCAGGCCGAGTCCCTGCCTTGGGAGCCCCCCCCAGCCCTGTAGAGAGGGATGAGACGTGACAGTGGGGCCGTGGGATGCAGCGAGGGATCCTGTGCCTGTCCACTGCTGGCTCGCTGCTCTACATGGGCAGGCGGGGCGGGAGAGCGAGGGGAGCCTGGGGCCTGGACTCCTCCGCTCATCAACAGAGAACAGCCGTGCATGCTGCTCTGCCCGCGTTTGAAGCCCGCTGATGCACACCCACTGAGATCTGGGCTGGGCCCCCGCCTGGCTTCCAAGGCCACCGAGCAGCCATCGGGTGGGGACGGCCTGCTTCGTGCCAGCATTGGAGGTGAATGTCTCTCCTCCCCAAGGCACGATACATTATTCTCTGTCTGGAGTAGTTCTGGTCTCCCTCCTCCTGGTTGCAGCCAAGGCGTCCCAGTGGCCTGAAAGGTGCTGTGCGTGGTGCTGGATTGCCCTGCCAGGGGTTGGGGGAACGGACACTCCCACCTTCTTCTGAGGAATGGGGGATCCATCTCTAGCTGCACGAAGCGGCACTGCTGTATTTCCAGTAGCTGCCCATCTCCTCTGAGCACCCCCGAGACCTGGCAGAGCTGAAGGGCTACCTTGGATGCGGTGAGGCCGTGGGGCGGTTTACTGCTCACCCTGTCTCCTGCGTCAGCCCCTTTTCTGTCGTTTTACTGAGTCTGGCAGCTGAGCTTTTAATAAATCTGAACTTTTTCTACACACTTTTAAAAGTGGGTTTCGGCTCTTTCCTTGTAGCCATGTCTTAAAACACGCTCTGGCCATGCTGCAAAGAGAAGATGCAAATGGAATTAAGGGCCAGGCCCCAGCCGCTGGGCAGAGGTCACTGGGCAACCGCTGGGGCCATGGCCATGGCCGGGAGAAAGGGCTGGACCGAGGGGGGGCAAGTGCAGGAAATGTGGGAAAGAAGCATTGTGTGCTCTGAGTGCCGCCTTTTTCTAAAGAGTCTGACCTCCCAGTCCCCACCAGCTCTATCCCACCCCCAGGCAGCGCCCCTCGAGTGGCCGGCCTGGTAACAGGCTGATAGACTGGAGCTGCAAACGCCGACCGCTGTGGCAACCACTAGCAAAAGGCAGAACAGCCAAAATTCTCCTCTGCTGAATGGACTGAACTAGAAGCAGGTGACGCATTTGGGCCAAATCGTTTCCTTACCGAAAATGTCCTGTCTGTCGACCTGATCCGCTTTGGAAGTGGATCAAGCTGAGTCAGAGAATCCAGGCGGAGAGCTAGTCCAGAGTCCTTAGGCAGTCAATTTCCTGTCTAGACAAACCCTTGGAGTCCCACTGTGAGAATCCCCCGTCCCTGAGGTGCTGACCAACGGCAGTGGTGTAACTGCGGTGGACTGGGAGGGTTGAGACTGACATCAAAGAGCTGCACCGGTCAAAAGCAGCACCCCCAAGGCCACCCACAAATGAACTGGAAGCCAGTGCAGCTTGGCTGCTCTGTGATCTACCGCGTAGCACAGGCCAGGTCAATTACTCTGCAGAAGCGATCAAGTGAGTAAATGACACACCAAGGCATGGTCCCCCTGCTGGTAACAGGACATGACACTGGGAAAATCAGTTCTCAGTTTAATTACTAAATTCAAGTGAACAATACAACGCTCAGCCCGTAAAAGAGAGTCCACTCTCCATATGAGTGAGAGGGAAACCTGGAGTGTGAGAGGGAAGACCCAGCGTGGGGCAGATCGTTGCAAACTGAACTGAAAACCATTAACTGAACAAGAACATCTGACCCTCCAGTGACACAAAGGCACGGAAGATGGACCTGGTTCCAATCTGATCTGCTCCCAGTGCGTGGCTGCCCCCAGTGGCTTGTAAACAACAGCAGGTGGGTGGCATTACGTACTCGACCTTTGCCAAGCCCTAGGATGGTGGGGGGGTGAAGGGGAGTGAGGGGCGGACGTGTGTCTCTGCAGTGTCCTCGTCCCCCCCCCATTGAAGCAGGCTTCTGCTCGGCGTGGCTCCTAAGGGATGGTCAGACCAGGGCACCGGGAACGCTCATTCACAAGGGGTGGGCTCTTTGGACTCTGGGAGCTTCGTGCCTGGGTGGATTCACTGGCTGGCTGTAGGGAAAGCCTGTGCAGTGGCCCTGGGGAAGGCACCACACTTGCCATCAAGCCAGTGGCGTTTGGGGAAAGCAAAAGGATTCCCTATTAGCTGCCTCTGAAGAGTTAAATCCCACAGGCATGGACACTGGACCTTTGTGTCCCCAGCTTCACCAGCCATCAGCCCCTCTGTCCCTGAGGGCTTTGCCTTCCTAGCCCGCCTGGCAGGGACCCACCTAACCTGGCCATCTCCTCCTGGCGTGTCCAAAGCAGTGCCAGACTCGCTGAGCTGCCGGGGCTCTTAGAGCACCAACTGGGTGCAGAAGCATTTCTGGTGAGCTGGGCTGGGGCCTCCCCTTCTTCCAGAGCCACGGCACCGCACGCAGAGTTTGAGGCCATCTGTGTGTAATGGGTTTTGGAGGTGGAAATTCTCCCCCTGCCGGCTGTGATCCCCCCGGGGCTGGGCCATGGGGGCTCCAGCATGAGTAGGGGCCCCTGCGGCAATGGTGGGGCACGTGAGGCAGACCAGCGCAAAGGCCTCTGCACCCCTGTGGGGCTGGTCGGGCCCCACGTTTCATTCCCTCCCACTCTGGGTTATGTCGGTCGCTTTCCCTGGCCTGGCTCTGAAGCTCCTACCCTTCAGTGCCCAGGAGGGCAATGGCCGTGTAGAGAGGGGCAGAGGCATTGCCTCATGTAGTCCCCACGTGGCCCGGAGGCAGGGGCTGCTTGGAGATACTGACTCACATTCTGCCCCACAGCGTGGCTCAGCCCCGTGCCCGGGAGGTGAATGGCTCTGGCCTGTCACAGCCCCGCTGGCTCCACTGGCAAAGCAGCTGTGAAGTGGAAACGGAAAACCCGTGTGAGCGTGGGGGAAGCTGTCCTGTCAGCCTGGCGGGGAGCCAGTGGCACGGACAGGCCGTGGCGCAGAGAGAAGGCCCTGCCCCACGGTTCACCTGAAGGGTTACAAGCACTGCTGGAGCTGAGAGAAATACATAGCAGGTGCTAGTGCCAGTCGGGATATCTGCTCCCAGGGCCGCCTGCCACTTCCGTTCTGCTGCCCGCCCCAGCCCCGTTGCTGGCAAGCGACTGCCACGTTCCCACCCTGGGGGTGGCCACAGCGCTTGCTGGCTCACAGTCCCTAACTCCACCCAGAAAGCACGTGGGGTCCAGAGATGGCGGGTGAACAGCGGCAGTAAATCCAGCTCCTGGCCTAGGGAAGTGGAAGGGGAGGGAGACCACAATAAGCCAACCCAGCCATGCTGTGGGGGAGCGCTCAGGGGGCAAGGGTTGGCTGGGAAGGTGGGGGGGGCAGGGTTTTTCTTTCCATGATGGGGACAGTAGAACGTCCCCCTGAATCCCATCAGGGATGAGGGGGTCGCTCACAGCGCAGATGCTCTGGGTGGGCCTCCTCTCTGCCCCCCCCAGGGCGGGGCCGCACCTGGGAACGGAGCATGGCCTTTCCGTGCAGCTCCCCAGGTAGCCAGCGTTGGCCTCCCATCTCCCCCCCGCGCCTGACCCACCCCACGAGGGGAAAAGGCGAGGCCGCAGGCGGGTTCCTCTACGTGTTCTGGTCCAGATAGGCCTGCACAGATCTCCACAGGGCCCGGATGTTGCCCTCCCCAAAGCCCGAGGCCCCCCGCCGCTCAATCAGCTCCAGGAAGAAAGTCTCCTCTGGGAAGAGGGGCTTGGTGAAAAGCTGCATCAGGTACCTCGGCGGGGGCAGGCTGGTGCCCACACCGTCCCCGTCTCCTTCCCCAGCCAGCTCGGAGTCCAGCAGGATGCCGTGCTGGGCCAGGCGCCGGGGGTCCTGCCCTGCCTGCTGGATCTCCTCCTCTTTGCCCGCCTCGCTGTAGTAGGCCCGGGGGGGCTCAAAGAAGCGCACGCCGGCCTTGCCCAGGGCCCGGGCCGTGGAGACGATGTCCGTGGTATAGAGCGCGACGTGCTGGATCCCGGCTCCGCCATGCTGCGCCAGGAAGGCGTCCACCTGGTTCTTCCCTGGCTCTGGCAGGGGCTCAGCCAGGATGAATTTGCAGTCGTCGGAAGGCCCGGTCGGCCCGGCCGCACCTGGCTGCCCGTTCCGCATGGCGGCGAGCTGCAGCCCCACGCCGCGCCCGCTGATCCGGTAGCCCTGCGCCGCGTCCTCCTGCCGGTTCACGAGGAAGCGCTGGAAGCCGAAGCAGCGCTCGTGCCAGTCCAGCACGGCCCGGGTACTGCCCGGCGAGCATGCATAGGTGATGTGGTCGAAGTGTGTGATCTCGGCTCGCTCCGGCAGCCTCTCAGGGACGCCCCCCACGGCCTGGAAGCCGGGCAGGAAGGGTCCCCGGTAGCGGGAGCGATCCAGCAGCGTGTGGCTGACGTTGCCCACCACGGATCTCACCACGCAGTAGGTGACAGAGCCGCCATCATCCGTCACGTCGGTGGGGGGGATCGCCAGGGCGCAGCCCCGCTCCTGGAGGCACCTGGAGAGGCCGGGCACGTCCTCCACCTCAAAGCAGACGTTGGAGGCCGTGCCGATGGCACCCGAGGGGGCCACATCATACAGCAATTCCCCGACGGTGGTGTGGCTCAGAAGGGGCGGTGGAGCCGGCGTGGGCCAGGCAGGGTGGGACGGGAACCCGGGGCCCTCCCCCAGCCTCTCATTGACCAGGAAGATGGCAGCTCCTTGGCGGAGAGCCAGCTGCCGGGCCCGCGCCGTCACCCGCGCCGCAAACAGCTGAAAGCAGAACTTGCCCACCAGGTCGCTGACCAAGCCCGTCCCGGCAGGGACGTGGAAGGCAACGTGAGCCAGCCGGAGCAGAGAGGCAGCCATGGCGCCGCCAGGACAGGGACCCTGCTGGAGTCAGACCAAGTGAGCTCTGCAAGAGAGAGGGGGGGAAGCATTCATCCCAGCCCCCACATGGGCATCGGCCCCTGTTGGGCTGTATGGGCCCAGCGCGTTCTGCCCTTCCTCTGCTGGGAACAGAACCAGCCCCATGGCGCCGTATGGGCCCAGCGCGCTCTGCCCTTCCTCTGCTGGGAACAGAACCAGCCCCATGGCGCCGTATGGGCCCAGTGTGCTCTGCCCTTCCTCTGCTGGGAACAGAACCAGCCCCATGGCGCCGTATGGGCCCAGCGTGCTCTGCCGCTCCCCTGCTGGGGACAGAACCAGCCCCATGGCGCCGTATGGGCCCAGCGTGCTCTGCCATCCCACTGCGCTCCAGGACCTCGTTGAACTTCACAGTGGCTGCTTCACACCCCTTAGAGCGCAGCAGTTTTCAACATCCTTGCATCTGCAGGCTGCTACAAAGCTTTGAACGGAGGTGTAGCATCCCACCCACCCCCCTTTGGAAATCTTAGGCATTGTCAGCGAAACCCCCAGGTTGGGAACCGCTGCCCTGTAGGTCAGCCATGCGGGGCCGGTAACTCATCCCACAGAAAGCAGCACTAGCCTCCAACCCCAGCTGGGTGACGTGGTCCTATGACATTTAAAACTAAGGCTAAACGGCAGGGCAAGGACCGTCTCTTACCTGACGTGGTATGGTACCCAGCGCAGTGACTAATTAGTGTCATTTTTATTCGTGGAGGGCCGGAAAGCCTGAGGCACGGACCACAGTGGGACCCATGTTTTCAGATGTCGCCTCCTGGAGCAAGCACCCTGCAATTCGTCATAAACCCCAGTTTCCCCCCTCTGCTTCCCCGCACCGTGTCTTGTCTTTCCGGGGTCTCACAGGTTCAGCCTGGAACCTCTCTAGCTTGTCTGTTGTGTGCGGGGTGGCTGAAACACCTCCACTCCATAAAGGACACTGGTTCGTCCTGCTTCGCCATCTCCCCCTCCTCAATTTTCCTTCCTTTCCTGCAGCCTCTGCTCTTTGCATCTTGGCTCAGTGGAATCAACACTGGTGCCTCCCGCTGCCCCCAAATCTGACCTCTTTCAATGACACGCTCCCTTGAGCGGATGGTCGGCTGGATGCCGGCTCACTCATTGCAGAGCCAGGCGCTGGCTGCGCCCCTGTACCCCCCAAACCCCTCTGCTGCCTCACCTGCTCGAAAGCCCCAGCTGGGGCCATGCACAGCCCCGGGTGCCCGGCACAGGCTGAGGGCACTCACATGGCAATCCCAACAGTGCTTTGCAGCGAGAGCAGAGAGGAAATGTCAGGGACGGAGCCATTCTGCTGCAAAGGGCAGGGGAGGAGTAAACGGCTGGAAATCAAGGCAGAGTGGGTGACTGATTCTCCCCCCGCCCTTGCAGTGAGATGGGTTAGGCCTAGTTTAAAGGGCTGAGGCCAGGTGAGGGACGCTGCTGGCACGAGTGCCAGGGCGAGTTGGGAAGGAAACAACCCAAAAAGTTATAAAAGAGAAAACGCAAAGAAACCTGTGCCCAGGCTGATCAGAGCCCTGCAAACCTGAGGCTTGTTGCTTCATGGGGCGGATGTGGATTCAAATTTTGTATCCGGGCAGGGCTCTAAGGAGGGTGCGACTGGGCAGCCAGGGCGAGCAGGGGACGGGACACGGTGAGCCAGGATGACCCTTCCAGGCCTGGGCCCCGGTGCTTGGACTGGAGGTTGGCCCAGCTCAGCGGTGTGTCCTGGTTACAAGACACCTGTTTTGTTTTGTGGGGGGTACAAAAATCCTAGCCAGCTGTCCCTGTGCAAGAACTGGGCGCAATGCAGAGGGGCGGGTTGGCGGGCAGTGGATGCTGGGTCGCAGACCCCGGTGGGGAATCCTGTTGAAAATAGAAATGCTGTAAAATGAGCTGGGGGGGTGTGTTGCTGTCCTCTTGTGGTTGGACTTGCAACACCTCAGCTGTGTGCTGTAGACCCTGTACTGTCATCAGCTAGGGGAGATTCCCCTTTAGCTCACATGGTGGGGGAGCAGGAGGAGCTGAGTCCAATCCCCACTGTGACACCGAGGGCAGAGTGGTCCTGGAGTGCAGCAAAGGGGCTGGAAAGTCCGGGGAGCCAGGGATTTATTGCCACAGTGAATATCAGGCTCCGCCCAGGGAAGGCTATGGGGTTGGTACTGGGTGCTGGGGCTGGAAGGAGAAAGACGAGGGGCTGCACCCAGCATTAGCAGGAGCCGCAAAGCCTTGTTATTAAGGCAGCGGTGGAAGGCACTCCGGAGGTGTGAGCAGTTTTACTGAGATCCAGCCAGCCCTGCTCACGCTGTGGCTGGAGTGGGCAAGGTGCCCCTTCAGTCCCATGCTGCTGGCGCAGGTGTGGCGCCGGGGGTGCCCGCTGTGCCAGGGGGCCTGCTTCTCTCCGGCGGGGCTTGCGTGGGGGTCAGGCCGTTCAAATTCTCTGGCACTCGGGGTGTCCTGCTGCCTGCGCTCCTGGCTGGGCCAGTCTCTAGAGAGACCTGCGCCATGTCTCCTCCCCTTGCTTCTGTTCTGGGATGGGGGGTGCAGAAGACAGCACTAGGAAAACCAGAGAAAGTGCCGCTCACCCGCTGCACCTCGGTCCTGACCTGCAGTTCCCAATCCCCATTCTGGTGGGCCAGTCCGGGGCTCCCCACCCACAGCTCTGATGATGCCCCTCCGCCTGGCTCACCCCCAAGCTCCATACACCTCCCTCTCGGCCTACAGCCCTCTATGCTGCTTCAGTCCAGCAGTGAGCATTGGCCATGAGCTGGGAGGTGCTTTCTGCTTCAGCAGAGGCTCTCCTAGCCCTGGCGTTGCTGTGGCCAGGCCGCTGGCAGCACGTAACATATTGGCCTAGCTGCAATATTTGCTGACTGCTCCAACTGCTCAGTTGTAAGGCAAAGCCTCTGACTTGGATCCCTGCCCCCTTGCCCAGGCGCTGTTTGTCTTTGCAGTCAGGGCCTCCTGGTTCAGAGCAAAGCCCTTCACCTGCTTATCATGTTTTTGCACAGAGCCCGGGATGCGATATCTGCCCAAATATTTGCTGAGAGGACACTGTGTGTTTCCCTTTCCCAGCGTCCAGGCAGCGCGTGTCCGCTCTCGCTTTGTTTCGGAGGGAAGAGCCCACGGGCTGCCAATATTCAGTGGACTGCCTGGAAACGGCCTTGCTGAATTCCCCACCCCAGGTAAAGAGAGACACACCATCAGTGGGGTTAAGAAGAAGGTGGCGGGTTATGTAGCTCAGTGGTCCCCAACCTTTTTTGCACCAGGGACCGGCTTCAAGCAAGAGTATTTTTCCATGGCCCGGCAGGGCGAGGTGGGGGTGGGGCAGGGGCGGGGCTTTGGTCATATGGGGGCAGGGTTATGGAGGGGGTTGGAGTTTAGTCACTGAGGCCAGACCGCTGCCCTGCCCCACACAGTGTGCTCTGAGCCGCCGCAGAGCAGAGCACACTGTCAGTGTTTAGTGCTGGTCTGCGGCGGCGCCGCGGACCGGCAAAAAACCCCCAACGGCCCGGTCCTGGTCCGCGGACCGGTGGTTGGGGGACCCCTGATGTAGCTGATGCACCAAGAAAGAGTCAGGAGCTCTGCGTTCTAATCCTGTCTCTTACACGCTTCTTGGACTGTGAGATAATTCTCAGCCCCTCTGCCTCAGTTTCCCCACATGTGTATGGGTGTAATGAGGGTCTTGGGGGAGTGGGCGTGCTTGGAGATCATTCCCTGATGCAGAAACAGACACTCAAAGGTTAAGCAACCTCCCCAAGAGCCTGACCTCCCAGGCCTGGGCTTCCCCCTGCATTTTATTGGTAGCCTTCACTGTAATTGGTCCCTGGGCCACATCCTCTCCCCAGTCAGCCAGCTCCCTCCTTGCCGGGTGCTTTCTCCCCTTGCAGCCCGGCTTGCTCTCTGAATGGTGATTCTCTCTGCTGGGCCAAACCCGTTCCCACCCCCCCAGCAGCACCCCTGTTTTTCTCTATCAGGCCCGAGGGCACAGAGATCACAGACCTGTCGAGGCAAACCAGGCCAGCCACACGTGGCAAAGCGACTTCCATCTCGGCAGCCCCATTAAGAGCAGAGCACTGTACAAACTGTATCCACGGATTACAGCACCCACCATTGCAGGGCAGCCACCTCTGGGGCAAACCAGAGCAGCTGTTTAAGAGGGGAGACAAGAGAGAAAGAGCCTGTGTCGAGCTGAAACTTGGGGCAGTGCTGGATGGGATTGTCCACACTCGTGTTTGGCTGGGACACCAAGGTTAACTCGCTGACTCTGCTTAGAGGGACAGCCAGGCCAAACCGGAATGGCAGGATGACCTGTGTACCAGGGCAGACTGACAGGCCTGGCCCATCTAGAGCCGTCACATGCCCCCGCTAGAACCATCCTGCGACACCACCTCCCGTCTCGGAAACACTGCGCTGAGCACTGAATTGTGGGAGAACGTGGCCATCCTTTCTGGCCTGGAAAGATTCGCCGCCCTCAAGGGGGGCTGGCCTGTGTCCACACTGCAGAGCGCTGGCAGCCTCAGCTGACGCGGTGTGCTCCCGTGGGCGTTAGCCCGGCCCTCCCCGACGGGCCAGCCGGCTCCAGTTTAAACATCGTGGTGCGGGAGTGAGCGGGTTCGTGTGCGGACGCCCGAGCGTAGATGGCGCTGGCTGCGGCTGAGTCAGCAATCACCGTGCTGTTTGTCTCCCAGCCCAGCAGGAACCCAGACCCAGACCGCTTCTCTTGCAGGAGTGGCCCCCTCCGAGCCTGGGGCTGTGGGGGGTGTTTAAGGGACTGCTTTTAAAGCCATATTTCGCCTTTTTCCAGCTGTGCTGCCAGGGCCCGGCTGAGCTGCCTGCAACTAGACCCAACCACAGCTGCTGCCTGGGAAGGGCTTGGCGTGAGCAAGCCTGGTAGCTGGCTCCAGTAAATGTGCTGGCTGGCTTGCATTCCCCTCTGGGCGTGGGGGGAGCTCTGCGGCCACCCCCCAGCCTCCTCCCTCTCTCCTGGGCGGAGCGAGCTGGGTAGGAGATAAAAGGAGGGCCGGGGCTGGGGTGCTTAGGAAGCTGTCCAGCCCAGGAGAGTGGAGCGCTTGCCCAGGGGACAGCGGCACCAGACACCAGCGAGAAGGCAAAGTATCTCCTGTCTATTTCCTTCGGGGGAAATGGGGACGCTGGGGGTGAAGAGCCTGGTCTTGAGCCGTGCAGCCCATTGTGGGTTTTCATTCCCCGTCGGGCTGAGGCCGCAGGCGTGCCATGTACACACGGTTTGGAAGAAATTCATAGCTTGGGTGGGATGCGGGTTCGAGGGGGTAGGGAAGGGACCTGAGGGCACTTGGGGCTCTTTGTGCTCAGGCCTGTGCCCAGGGGAGTTCACAGCAGCCGAGGCCGGGGTGGCGAGAAGTTTCTGCACGCGATGTCTTTGCGGAGAGCGGCAGAGATGTGACACAGGGTTGACTGTCGCTCCAGGCTGTGTTTATTTCTCACAAGGGAACGGACAGGCAGAAAAGGGCTGGGTGAGATTTTTTTCCCAGTGGAAAAGGCAAGGAGATTCCCAACACGGCCCCCCACCCCACTGTTAAATGCTCCCCTTTGCCCCCCCACACTCCCCCTGGCTCCCTGTGCACGCGGACAGGTCCGTTTGCCTGCCTGCCAAAGAGCAGTAATCGTCAAGCCATAACGTAGTGTATATGTGCCTGCCTCTGGGGGCTGATGCAGCGGGTTGCTGGTCATCTGGATGTTCAACATCTCACCGGAATCATTCCAAGGTGTGGGGAGGAAGAAGGGGCACAGCTTCAAATGCTAGGACCCAGGAGAGCTTTCAGGAGAAGCAAAGTGGGGTAAATCACCATTAGGGGGCTAAAAACCTAGAGATGCTCCTTCCTGCTCTGGGTCAGTGTGCTGTGCGTGGGAATCGAACTGTGTGCTTTGAATTTCTTTATACGTTGCCCTTATAGTGCGACTGTCCATGGCGTATCTGTGCTCGAGCACTATAATTCATTACCCCAAACAACCCCTTTGCCAGGTGCGGTAGACCCATTCCGGCCTCCATTTTACAAGTGAGGAACTGAGGCACAATGTTATGATCATTGGTCCCCCTAAAGCTGCAACAGCCAAGTGAAGGGTTTGTCCCAAGATCACAGAGCAAGTCGTTGTCCTCCCATTTGCATGACTCTGGTGGAAAATCAATGCCGCACTGTTTTACCAGGCGAAGGTTGCAAACAACACCAATCGCTCTCTAGCCAATACCACCAGCGATGTCTCTTCCCACTATAATAGGCGTCTGTTTGACACAACGAGCCTGCATTTGTGTCAGTGTGCAGCTGAGCCTCCACGTCAACCCGGGACGTGAGAGTGTGGGGGCCTGGGCCGGGTTGGTTGGGTTTTGTTTGGAAGTGGAAGCTGTTGCCCCCCCACCCCACAAAGAATATTTATGGCATGGTGGATCAAGGGGTTTGATGCTGGGTCCAGGGAAGGCCCACAGCTCTAAGTCGTTGGCAGGACCCCCTGGAGAATAGATTGTGTTTCTCAGTGACAAATGTGCGCCCTAGCTTGTGGAACTCACTGCTGCAGGATTTTATATAGGCAAGTCACTTGGTATGATTTTTAAAAAATTACAGCCCCTTTAAGGATAGATCACACCTGCATTTACATTCGCTAGGGTACAAGTGGCTACTTTCAATCCTAACCCTACAAACGGTTAGGGTTAGGGTTAGGGTTAGGGATAGGTTGGGGCAGTGTGGGGCACCCTCCCTGTTGAATTGCGGCCGATTCCAATGCCCCAGCACAGCATGAGAGGGGGAGTTGTGCTGCTGGAGGAGCTGTATTCCCAATGAGACTTAAAACTGTGCTGCTGTGTGGTCATTAGTGATTCCCCAGCACAGTCTCCAAGAGAGGGAGAGTTAGCCTGAGCGCCTCAGCCAACAGGTCTGCTCTTTCCACTGGATGTGGCATTCTCCCCTTCTATCACGTGGCATTGCTGTGGGTCACAGCTGCTGCGTTCCACCCCGAGGTGGCTGCATTTCAGTGCTGGGTCAACGATTCGTGGCTTTACAGCATTGTGGGAAAAGCGCTTTGGAACCCTTCTGGGTAAATGGCGCTGGGGGAATGTAAGGTGCTCATCTCAGGCACCTTGGGCTCATGGGGGAAGGGAATGCAGAGAGAAGGGTGGGCTGCGTGTGTCTATCCGACCCCATCTGGTGTCTCAGTTGCTCCCCTTCCAATCATGCGAGAGCAGTGGTCAGTCCCACCATGTCTCTAACACGTCTCTCCCTCCCCAGGCTTAGGAGGGCAGGTGGCTAGGATGGGGCTCCCGGCCCTAGCCGTGGCTACCCTGCTGGGGCTGGTGGTGGCCCCACTGGCAGACGCGGCTGAGAACAAGACCCGGCTCTGCCAGCCAGCGCCATGGTGGGCGATCAACGGGACGGTCCCGATGGCCGGGGCGCTGGGGCGGGTGACGGTCGTGGCGCTGCTGAAGGCCAGCTGACATTTCTGTCTGACGCAAGCCAAAAGGTGAGCAGGGGCTGGACTGGGGCTGGGCTGTGCAAGGGGGCACAGGAGACCTTTGGTCTAGGGCTTGTGGCAGGGCTGTGGGGAGCAGACATTGCATGTGGCGAGTTCCAATCCATCACACGGTTGTGTTACTCTGGGGTGTTAGCTCGGGGGAGAGGGGACCCGGGATGGCAGAGTGACAGTGACACAGAGCATTAGCTTGAGGCGGCTCCTTGTGTCCCCAGTCCTCACCCACGCTCTCTCCCTCCATCCCCCAGTCTCGGTGGCTTGCGTGAGAAGCTGTCCCAGGAAGGGCTGGCCGACGTCAGCTACATGATCGTGAACGAGAAGGCGCCCCTCTCCAGGGCCATGTACTGGGAGCTGAAGCGCCAGGCCCCAGAGGGGGTCCCCGTTTACCAGCAGGAGATCTTGGAGCCGGACGTCTGGCAGATCCTGGACGGGGATAAGGACGACTTCCTCGTCTACGACAGGTGTGTGTCTAGGGACTGGCTGGCCCGCCACAGGGCTGGGAGTGCCTCTGGGGCACTAACCAGCTGGGCTCGCTGCTGGGTCTTCTTTTCTAGGGCGCGGATGCTGAGCATTTCTCCCATGCCCTCTTGATCCAGGTAAAGACCTGACAGCTTTATGGACTCTGGCCAGGCTGTCTAACTCCTCTGACCGACAGGGGAAACCTGGGCTGGGGGAGAATGTAACGCAATGACACACACCGGGAAGGAGCAGTTAGGACTTCTGGGTTCTATTGCTGGCCCTGAGAGGGGAGCATGGCCTAGTGGTTATTGGACTGGGAGCCAGGACTCCTGGGTTCTATTGCTGGCTCTGAGAAGGGAGCGTGACCTAGTGGTTATTGTACTGGGAGCCAGGACTCCTGGGTTATATTTCAGCTTCACTACTCAGACTACAGGGAAGTTTGGGTGGGGCTCGAAATTTCCTTTCTTCTGCCCCCAAGGCCCTGCATTTCCCTACCCCTCCTTGGCACCCCGGGCCCTGCCTGGCTTAGTCGCGTGGCTGCAGGTTGTGCAACAGCAGCTCCCACCTTATTGTCCTGTCCTGGTGCTATCACCTGCTCCATGGACCTTTGGACCTTGAGCGCTGGAGGGGCCAGCCAGAGAGCATGTGGGGGGTGGGCGCAGTCACACAGCAGAGTCAGCAGCCTGCCCTGGGACGTGCCAGGGCTGCAAGGCGGCCAGCCAGGCTGGGAACCGTCAGGAAAGCAAAACGGAAGGATTCCCACTTCTAAGGTCACAAGCCACGGGGAGGGGACGAAGGCTTCCCAGGTGTCAGCCCCGTCCTATGGCCCTGGTGCATCCTGGAGCTGTGATATTTCCCCACCTTCCTTCAGTCCCCTCTGTCTTTCGCTGGAACTGGCCTGTGCTTCTCCCCTTCTTCTGGAGGCGCTGGCCTTTCCCTGGCTCTGCCACGAATAGCAGCCAAGCATGGAACGGTTCTGGGGCCCCCAGAGCCTCCTGCCCAAGTCACACAGTGAGAACACTAACCAGGGCAGTGGAGAAGCATTGCCCTGGGCCCATGGGTGCTAGGAAAGGGATGTGAGCACTAATTCCTCCCACCCCCATTCCTTCCACCCAGGCCTACTTGGCATAACCCATCTGTGGCCCCCGTACTACACAGTCATTGGTTTAGGGGATCAAGCTCAGGGGATTGTGTACCCCGAAGCTAGGCCTCTGTCACTTGTGCGGCAGGAGAATCACCGAGCCCTGTTAGTAGCACTAGGGCTTTTATTCTTGTTTCATGCCTATGGCCACTAGAGCGCGACATAGCCCCAACACATGAGCAGGTCTGATTCCTTCCAGCAGAGGGCAGCAGCACACACACGAGTCCTGGGGTGAGTCACTGCCCCCTCTTTGCGCCTCAGTTTCCCTATCTGTATGGATGGTGACACAGCTCTCCTTTGTGACGTGCTTCGAGATCTGCTGCTGGAACCTGCTTGATAAGAGCTGGGTGTCATTATCTTTCCCAGTGTGACTTGGGGCCGGGGAGGTAGATGTGGGGAGAAGGAAATATGTCAAAGCCTTTAGGACCAAGGGTGCCAAGTTGTGCTGCTGCCCAATGCACCTGTCTAAGCCAACAGGCATGTCCTGCCCTCCTGGGACGCTGGCTTCCGTAGCTCCTCACCAGGCTTTGCTCTGCAGATGCGGCCGGCTGGCGTTCCACATCCCGTTGCCCTACAGCTTCCTGCACTTCCGCTACGTCGAGTCGGCCGTGCGCTTCACTTTTGCCAAGGACTTCTGTGGCAACTGCTCCCTCTACACCAACAGCACCCAGGAGGTAAGGAGCAGCACCCGGGGCAGGCCAGAGGGTCGCACAGGCATTGGAGCATGCTTCTGCCCTGCCGTTTGACCTGACCCACGGTGTCACGGGGCTCGCTGGGCTGCAACCCCCGGCTGTTTTCTGGAATCTCCGGGCAACAGCTGGGAAAGACCTGCAGTCCTGTTCCCATAACACAGCCCCTGCTAACAGGGGAAGATGAGACTCTCCACCCCCTGCTGGCAGTACAGGGTTTATGATAAGAACATAAGAGCTACCATATTGGTCAGGCCAATGGCCTCTCTAGCCCAGTACCCTGTCATCTAACAGTGGCCAGGCACTTCAATGACCAGAACAGGGCAATTATCCAGTGATCCCTCCCCAGTCATCCACTCCTAGCTTCTGGCCATCACAGGCGAGGGATGCCCAGAGCAGGGGGTTGTGTCCCTGCCCATCCTGGCTAATAGCCACCGATGGGCCTCTCCTCCATGGACTGAGCTAATCCTTTTCTGAACCCAGTTAGACTTCTGGCCTGACAAGAAGTTCCACAGGCCGACTGTGCACTGTGTGAAGTGCTTCCTTATGTTTGTGAATTTCACTGGGTGAGCCCTGGGTCTTCTGTTATGTGAAGGGGTAATTAGCACTTCCCTGTCCCCTTCCTCCACTTCCGTCGTGGTGTTACAGACCTGTCATATCCCCCCTCCCCCCCAGCCATTGCTTTTCTAAGCTGATCCGTCCCAGTCTCTTTAATCTCTCCTCGGATGGAAGCTGTTCCAGCCCCAGAATAATTTTTGCTGCCCTTCACTGTACCTTTTCCAATGCAAATATATCTTTTTTAAGATGGGGGCGAACAGAACTGCATGCACTATTCCAGGTGTGGGCGTACCATGACTTTATATAGTGGCATTATCATATTTTCTGTCTTCTTATCTGTCCCTTTCCTAATGGTTGCTAACACCGTTAGCTTTTTAGACTGCCGCTGCACAGTGAGCAGATCTTTTCAGAGAACTATCCACAATGACTCCAAGATCTCTTCCTGGAGTGGGAACAGCTAATTGAATCCCCATCCGAGACTCTTCACCCCCTGTTGGCAGTATTGGGCTTATGAATCCCCCTCTGATTCTGTCCAGTAGGGGGCAGTGGTGAGACAGTCCCCCAGCCAAGTCGTTGCGTGTCTGTCTGCATGACACACGAGCCCCGGATGTTTCCTTCCCAGGCAAACGGCACCACAGAGGGACACGAGCGTCTCACCGAGGCGCCAGAGCAGGGAGAGAGGACACGGAGGCCGCCCCTCCACGACCATCGAGCCCACCAGCACGGAGCCAGGGGCAGCAACAGCAGCGAACCCCAGGCCACCCTTCCCTCCCACAGCCACCGCAGAGACCCCCACCAGGCCCATCACCAGAGGCAGCGGCCGGAGGTGCCAACGCACAGAGAGGAGGCGGAGGGGGATGTGTCGTAGAGCGGGAGCCCCCGACGCACGGCCGGAGGACCCCAAGGCATATCCCATGCTCAGCTCCCCCTGCCTACACAGCCGGATCCCTGTTAGGCTGCCCACCGCTCCTTCCCTCTGCATCGCAGCTGCCTGCGAGGAAGACCTCCTCGCCCCAGACACATGGGGGCCCCGCAGTCTCCCACCCCCGGGGCCGATTCTGACTCCTTCCTCCACTGATCCTGCCTTTCCTGCGCTAAATGAAGCCCGAGGTGCAAACCGGGTCCCCCCTGGTCACCCCAGGCTGACGCTGCGCAGGAAAGTGTGGCAGGGGAGTGGGAGGCAGAGCCGGCCTCGGCGAGGGGCTGTAGGCAAAGTGCTGGGGCGGGTGTGTCCATTCCCTGCCTGGCCACTGCAGCCCCACAGCTCCTGGGAAGGCAGCCGCTATGGGCTGGTGAGAGGCCAGGGGGAAGATTTGCCGTGCGGCTGGGGCACGTTGCGAATGGGGTGGAGGGTTGGGCCAGCCCCGCCAGCCCTCCCCAAAGCTCTCCCAGTCCCATCCATCCGTGTCCCTAGTTTTCTCCACGCACTGTCCTTCCACCCCCCAGCTTTGGCCAGTCTGAAGGGGCACGTCGTCTCTCCCCCCTCCACCCCCAAGGCATAAATAAACGCCATGCTGCTGAGTGGCCCTCAGGCCTTGCCCTGTCCCCACACAAACCCATCAGCCAGGGTGGCCCCAGACAGCTCTTTTGCTGGGGATGGCGGAGGAGCTGTCCCGAGCCAGGAGAGCCGGGCGGTGGGCTCCAAGGGACTGACAGACAGGAGGCACAGTGGGACGGCTGGACAGGGGGGCTAAGCACTGTCACGCAGAGCAACCCTGCAAATAAAACCTCTCTGGTGCAAACCGGGCCTGCCCCCTGCTTTCTGCAGTGCCTGCGCTGGGGACCATCATTTCAGAGACTGCTCCTCCAGCAAGTGGGGCCAGGCCGAGGGGGGCACCCAGCTCTGCTGTTATGGGGGGAGGGCAGCGATTAAGGACTGTCCAATCTGCTCAGCCAGAGTCCAGCCTTCTGCCTGGGGGGCCACTCGGAGTTGAGCCAGCACGAACCCGAGCAGCCAGCTGCTCTAGTGGGAGCATGGCGGAAAGAGCCGGGGTGGGGGGGCATCATTCCTGGGGCCTCCCCTGGGACTGACCCAGGCATGGGCCTCGGCCCTCCAGGCCCAGAAGCAGCGAAAGGGAGTTGCAGGGTGGGGCAGGGGGTGGAATCTGGTCCACTGAGCCTGTTGGTTCTGGTTCAGTCCATGAAACCCACGTGAAGCCCCTCGCTCAGGGAAAACCACCCCCTGCCTGCAGCCACATGGTTGCTGGCTGCCCCTTGCGCCTCGCCGACAGAGGTGGCCCTGCCACGCCCTGGCTCTCTGGCCATTCTGTCTCTTCAGGCGCCCCAGCATTTGAACAATGTCCAGAAGGGATCCCCTTTATTTAGCCCTCGGGTGCCCCCTGGCCCTCCAGCCCCCTGCCCTAGTTCACTGCCCCATGCTCTCCAGTTTGAGACCTCCCGGCCGTGTGGACATGTGTGATGGTTTGGGATGAGGAGGTTGGGGTTTGTACTTTTTCCGGGGGGGAAGCAGGGTGGCTCATGGTTAGAGCAGGAGACCCCAAGCCAGGACTGCGGGGTTCTGTCATGCTACGGCTTTGCTCTCTGACTGTGCGCAAGTCTCTGCACAGATTCTGTCCCCTTCACGTGGACTAATCCCTTAGTCCACAAGGAGCCCCGCTGATTGAGGCCAGGCTAATTGCCGAGTCAAATCACCATTGATAAAGGTGGCAGAATCTTGCTCTTAGTGACTGAAAGCCTCAATTTCCCCATCTGTAAAATAGGGCTAATAAGAGAAACACTCATGCCTCCCTTTCGCAGAGCACTTTGAGAGCCTCAGCTGCCAGCCATTCAGTGCAACTAGAGCTGTGGTGGTCCCAGGATATGAGTGAGACCAGGGGGTGCGGTAATATCTATTATTGGCCCATCTTCTGTTGGTGAGAGAGACGAGCAATTATCGCATCCACTTGGTGTCTCAGCTGACAGGTGTGTCTGAGCACCACGAATTCCCTAGGGGTTAATTGCCTGAGCGCTGTGAGACCTAACACACGCCCCGAAGGCATTTCTGGCCCGGCTCTTCAAAGGTTTGGGTGTTAGGGCGCTGTGGTATAGCAAGGGCAGAGGGCACTGGGAAAGTTCTAGAAGGACACTATGTGAGTGCTAGAATGCTCCAGGCTTTATTCCCTGTAGACTAGCCAAAGGGTAATTAGAGTGAGCTGACACCAATTAAGGCCCCACCCAGGTGCCTATAAAAACCCTCTACTCTTGCGAGACAATGTGGAGTTGAAGGAGTAGGTGTGTGGTGAGCAGAGGAGTGTGTGAAGTGGAGGAGAACAGAACGGAGTACAGTGGTGTGTGGAGTCATGCAGGAGAACAGAACGGAGTACAGCGGTGTGGGGAGTTGTGGAGAAGAACAGAACAGAGTACGGTGGTGTGTGGAGAAGTGGAGGAGAACAGAACGGAGTATGGTGGTGTGTGGAGTCGTTGAGAAGAACAGAACGGAGTACGGTGGTGTGTGGAGTTGTGCAGGAGAACAGAACGGAGTACAGCGGTGTGTGGAGAAGTGGAGGAGAACAGAACGGAGTACAGCGGTGTGTGGAGTTGTGCAGGAGAACAGAACAGAATACGGTGGTGTGTGGAGTCATAGTGGAGAACAGAACGGAGTACAGCGGTGTGTGGAGTCGTGGAGAACAGAACGGAGTACAGCGGTGTGTGGAGTTGTGCAGGAGAACAGAACGGAGTACAGCGGTGTGTGGAGAAGTGGAGGAGAACAGAACGGAGTACGGTGGTGTGTGGAGAAGTGGAGGAGAACAGAATGGAGTACAGTGGTGTGTGGAGTCATAGTGGAGAATAGAACTGAGTACAGTGGAGTGTAGGGGAGAGGTGGAGTCCTGAAGAAGGTACTAGGCTCAAGAAGCCAGAAAGACAGAGGGGGGAGAGTAGCCCAGGGGAAAAGCCTGCAGCTGCAAGTGAGGTGCCAGCAGCACATAGCTGCTACTCAGAGGGCCCCTGGGCTGGACCCGGAGGAGCGGGCTGGCCCGGGTCCCTACCCCCCTCCCTGGGAAGATGGGGTAACTGGCGACACCCTGGCCCACTGCGAGAGGCAAAAGTGTGAGACCCACTAGGGAGAAGCCGGCCGTTTGCCACGGGCGCCTAAATCTCTTTGCGGATCTAGGCAGCAGCGTGCAGGGGTCTGTAATGGAATGGCTTCTAAACGCCACCTCGGCGCAATTCCAAACGGGCAGGAAGGTTCCAGGCATCAGTAATGGACAGACCCAGCAGTTTCAGCCTGGTCTGGGACTGGCTGTAGCTCAAAAACCCAACTGATGGCTGGTGTTAAGGACTTCCAGCACACCTCCACCTGCCCTCAGCTCTGCCTTGCCCAGCCTCCCATCAGAGGGTATCCTGACAGACTTCTCCCCCAGACAGACAGCAAAGATGCTGGTGAGGGAAGAGGAGAATGGGGAGGGGGGGGTTCATCAGGGACTGAGATCCCGGCATGGGGAGGGTGGAAATCAGGGATCCTGGTATGGGGGGAAGGGGACAAAGATCCCCTTGGCATGTGGCAGAGGAGTGACTGGGGAATGAAGACACACCGAGCCCTGGCATGGTGGGCCAAAGTGGGAATGGGGCACATCCAGAGCCCGTGGCATGAGAGGTAGGGGGATATAGCCCACCCTGGCACTGAAAGCATTAAGGGGAGCTGGAGGGCAGGATCAGCACTTGTAGGGGACGAGATCCCTGGCCCTGGGAACCTAGAGAGACGGGAGGGCCTGCGGGGAATGGGGGTGGCCAGTGGGCCCAGGCCGGGGCTGTGGGAAAGGCCTGCTGGCAGGCGTGGGTAGGAAGCAGCCCAGGGAAGGGACAGGGAAGAGGGGCTGAGTAACCAGACCATGCTAGGGTCCCTGGGCTGGAACCTGGTGGTGGGGGGGTGGCCTGAAGCCCTGGGCTAAGGGGACTCTTTGAAAGCCCTGGCGTGAGAAGGTGGAAGGAGCCCGGGGCCAGCGTCGGGGATGCAAGGATGCTGGCCCGCTGGAGGAGGGGAGGCTGTCTGGTGAGCCACAAAGTGCCGTGCACTGCTGGGCACAGCGGCTGCGGGCTCGGCGTGCTGGCCGTGCCCAGCCGTGAGCAGGTGAGCCAGTGGTGAGCTTGCTTTTCCACAGGGGCCCCAGAAGGTGGGGCGTCCCCGGGATTGAGGGGGGGCCCCAGAGAGCCTGGGGGCAGAAGAGGGGGCTGCCAGGAGCCCTGGTTGCGTTGTGAGCTCTGCCCGCTGAGAATCACTTGTCACAGGGCGATTGACCGGGGGTCACCCCTGCTGGACTGAAGCCGCTCGCCGCCCTCGCGCTGGCTACAGCAAGGAAGCAGCATCCGCGGCCTGGCAAGCTTGGTACATCCCCAGCGAGCGCCTTCACAGGGCGGGCCCCACTGTCATGCTCAGGCCCAGCCCCCTGCTATCGCCGTCCCTCTGGCGTGGCTCCATTTCCCCACTGACTTCGCCCCCCAGCCAGTCTGTGAAACAGACGAGCGGAGCCGGACAAGCCCCTTCCCCCAGCGCCCGCCTACGGGTGTGCTGCTGCGCACATTACACACCTGGCAAAGTCTCGCTCACGTGGCCTGAAGCTGCCATTGTTTTGTTTTGTTAGTTCTGGGCTTGGTGCCTCTTTCGCTGTCAAGCCGAGGTCTGACACACAGCTCCCTTGTGCTGGAAAGCATCAGCTGCAGCGGGCAGAAATTCCAAGGGTGTCATCGCATTAGGGCCGAGACCGCCAGCACAGCGTCGCGTCCCCCCAGGAGCACGCAGCTTTTTTTGCCAGCACGTTACAGATAGGCGCTGGTCAGCCTGGTCCCTAGTGTGCGTTGTTTGGTGGTCGGTAGCAGTGTGATGAAGAGGAGATATTTTGGGGGTTTTCTCTGAGGGCTGTGCATGGGCCTCGGTTTCCCCCGTATGTTATTCAGGTGTTTCGGTGATGGGATCTGGATGTGTGATCCTTGCACCGGCCACTGGAGGGCGGAAGGGCCTTCCCCAGCCACAGGGAGCCAGACCCCTTTGCCCTCCTGGGTCCGCTGGCTGCAACAGGTTGGGGCAGAGGGAGACCAGGAGGAGTGGCCACCTGGCCCGGGAAGGAGAAGAAGGACTGGGGAGGGGCGAGGGAACAGGTCTGAGGGTGGCTGGCTGGAAGAGGGCAGTTACCCTGTAAGGGCCCTGGGGAGTAGGGCCTGAGAATGGGGGCTCTCCAGGTGGCCGCTGCTGTAACTTCTAAGCAAACCGCTAACGAAGTCTTTCTACGCTGTGATTTCGAGAACTGATAAATCCCACGCTGGCTGTGCGTCGCTGCTGACTGCAATACGGGGGGCGTGAAGGGCTCCCCGGAGAGCTGGCCAGGGAGACTTACAGGGAGAGCTCAGGTGGAGTGGGGGGGGGCCGGACTCTGCAAAGTCGGGGTCAGGAGGTGCCTGCGCTGATGTGTGGAGATCCCGGGGGGGAGGAAGATTCAGTCCTGACTGACTGCGTCCCGAGTGGCTCCAGAACGCCGTTCCTGGGGGCTCCGTCAAAAGCAGACCTCGACTGGGATCCCAGCCCGTGCTTTGTCTGGTAGGCCATTGAGCCACAAGCTTTCAGGGGGCCTTCCTTCTGAGTTAGGAGCGACTGGGAAACAGGCGATCCATTTGTGACGTGTAGGATCACCGCCCCTCCCTGGGCCGCAGCGACACTTCCTGCACAGATTAGAACCACGGACGGTGATGTTCCCGTCCTGCACATCACCCCCCAGGTTACTCAGTCTGCCCTGCCCTGCTACAGCTGCCGCAGGCGTCAGGCCTGGAGGTAGGAGCCCTTTTTGGGCGCGGACTGGGAAGATGAGCGGGTGGGTCTCCAGCGCTCACTTGCTGGGAGAAGCCAGGAAGCTGAGCCAGGCTGCTTCCCGTCAGAGCCTCCCTGAGGAAAAGCAGGCCTGGAGAAGGGTTGGATCTAGCCCCGGGCTAGGATGTGTGCCCCTTGTTGGTTTCTGTTCTGCTTGTGTGGGCATTTGGCTACCCCAGAAAGGGTGATTAGCAGGCAAGGTACATCACCACAGTGCTGGGCTACGTGGGCAGTGGCTATTGACCACTGATGACCCAGAGGGAAACTGAGGCAGGGTGATTCGTGCCATCTGAGCCACAAGGGGGTGCTGCCCCAGGAAGCTGTTCTGGGCTTGTGATTGGCTGTCCAGACCTAACGGCCAGGATCTAGTCACCAGACAACACAGCCAGTCTATCCTTTTCGCTCTCAGATGGCAGGTCCTGGGCTGCGTCAGTGGCAGCCGATTCCTTCCAGCCCCCACAAATGGCGGGGGGCTACCCCCGTGTCAGAACGGGTGAGATCATAGGACCTGCAGGGGGGAGGGATGAGGAAGGGGGAGCGGCTGTTCTTGGCCTTCCCACAGTGGTGATGGTTCTGTGCCTGTTTCATGCACCAGCGCTTTCAGCAGCCGGTCTGCTCCGAGGCGGTAGAAACGGGCCGGCTGTCTGTCCCTGCAGGGTTAGTGTCTGTGTCACAATCCTCCACCACTGGATGGACTTGGGCTTGCTCTACGGCACGTCTTAGGGCCGCTGTGGCTAGCGGCTGCTGTCCTTTAACAGAGACAGCTGGGGCCCGCATTTCTGTGGCAGGAGCTGAGTTTGAGCCCAACTGTTTGGGGAAGTTTTGGGTGGCTTGTTGGTGGTGCGGGGCTGGGTGCTGCGGCCGTCGAGGCCTGTGGGGAGGGCGGGGGAAGGTTTGCAGGGTGGGCCCCTTTGCATCTCTGGCTGCTGCAGTGCACAGAGCTGGGCGGGAGTGAAGGCAGCCAGAGGAAGGCAGTCCCAGTGGTTAGGGCGCTAGCCTGGGCGGTGGGCAAGTGATTCCCTGCTGCACTGCGAACTCCCTGTGGGACCTTGGGCAGTCTCTTAGTCTCTCAGTGGCCCAGTTCCCTTAGCTGTAGCAATGCTCCACAGGGGGGTGTGAGGTGCTTGGGTACCCATCTCTGCTGCGGTGCGGGTACCTTGTATGACGCCTGGAGTGCCTTTGAAACACCAGCAAACGGCTCTGAGCAGCGCGGAGCCCTCCGCAGCCTTGCTGGGAAGCTCGCTTCCCCTCCTGCTGTTCTAACAAGCTCTTAAAGCAGCTGTGCCGTTCGCCTAGCCCCTGCTGGCCCATGCTGGGAGCATCCTGGCTCTGTCCTGCGCTGTTCCTTCCATGCTCTGGGTTGGGAGTGGGGGGGATGTTTCCTCCCCACTGATGTGACCTGATCCATTAGCCTGTCAGCCTGTGAGATCTGTCTGAGGTGGGGGATGTCACCAGCACCTCCTACTGGATGGAGTCAGCACTGCCCAACTGTGTGTCATAGGCCCTGTACTGACCTAGGCGAGTCCACTCTAGCTCCTGCAGCTGGGGTTTTGGAGCAGACGAAGCCTCATGCTCTCCCTGCTGTTGTTATCTATTCTGCATGCTTGTGCCGCTCGAGGGCATCTGTAAGGTCCTGGTCACCGCAGGTTTGTTGCAATGTCCCTAAGATTTAGTGGGGGCAGGGGAGTGGCAGGGGACATCCTGCAGGGCTGGTTTCCTTTGCCAGCTGTGGCTCACTCAGCTCGATCCTCGCCCCACTCCCTGGGAAGCAGCTTCGCCTGGCAGTCAGCAGAGCGGCAGGTCAGCCAAGAGGATGGATTCTACGCTGGGGTTGGGACAGTCGCATGCAGGCAGACAGGAAACGGGGACCCCGCAGCTGTTTCCAAGAGGGATAGGTACTGATGGCAGGAGCCCAGGGGGAAGCATTGTCCCTTAACAGCACCTTCATCTAGATCCATGTGGCAGGACTCATACGGCTTCTGGCAAATCTGCCAGCATCCTCTGTATGCCAGCTACCATCATCTCTTTCTGCACTAGCCAGATCCACAGGCCACAGAACCTGTCCACATCGCCGGGGCAGCAGAGCGCATGCTCCGAGCCTCTGGCTCCCAAAACACAGGCTCCTATGGCTTGCGCTAAAGGGGAATCTCCACTAGCGGTTGGGGGCCTGGGACACACAGCGAAACAGTTCTGAGTCCGTCCAGGAGAGGGCAGTGGTGCATAGCTGCTCAGGACCACTGGGCCTCACCAGCCGGCTGTTGGCTCATCTTGTAGCGCTTGCCCAAACCCACGGGTTGTGCCTTGATTTCCCTGCCAAGCCATCGCTAAAGGTTCTGTAAGCCAGCTGCCCCACTGCTCTCCCGAGGCTTTGTTTTGTTCCCCTTCCTTCTCTTCCCTCTGATCCCCCTACCCATGGCAATCTGGCTTCCTTCCCTTGTTACCTGCTCCCAGCGTCTGGCCAGGGCACCCCTACTTCTTGCTCCTGCAGGGTTTGAAACAAAGCAGGTCAGGCCCTGCGGGCTCTGGTCTCCTTACTTATCTCGTTCCCCGCCACTGAAATGAATTAATCCATTTATCAGTACATGGCTGGGCTCCTTGGCAGCAGATCCGAGTGGGGGGAGAAGAGGGGTGTCTCTTGCCCCCCCAAATGAGAACAAACGGCCCATTGGCGGAGAGAGTCTCTTGGCATGCCAGCGCCCAGGAGGAAGGTGGTTTGGTGAGAGATGGCCGGGCGACCAGTCCCTGTGTGCTCCAGTAATGGAACCGGGCTCCTCCTGGACGAGTGTCTGAGCCCTCCCCACCAATGGGGTTTGGGTTCCCAGCACCAAGGTGTTAGCCTGCAAGCCAAGCACTGAACTGCAGCTGGGTGGGTAGGAGGGAGCCAGGTTAATTGCACCAGCAGCACCCCTCTCTGCTCAGCTGCCATGAGCCCCTCAGCTGGGGAGAGACGGGGGTATGTCTGCTGAACTAATGAAAAATGACGTCCGTTTCCTCTGTGGAGCTTTGCTCTATCATAGATTAGGAGGCAACGAAACCCTGCGATGTGCAAGCCTAGGTCACTGTCAGACCCTGCCCACGGACGGACCCGGGTGCAAGAATGCACACGCACAAGACGTGTGAGTCTGCCCTTGCGAAGCAGCAGCACATGCCTGCCTGAACACGCCTGGAGGAATGCACACGAGCAGTCACGCGCCTGCTCACGCACCCAAAGAAGGCAAGTTGCTTCGTTCGTTATTCATTTCAAATGGACGGAGAGACTTTGTCCTTTAGCCAAGTGGTATCTTAGTGCCCGAGGGTGGTGTCTGGTAATGAAATCCAATCAATACATGCACTGAGGCCATGTAGTTAAAGGTCTTCTCAGGGTTTAGAAATGTGTTTATTACCCTTGTTTAGTAACTAGGGTTTACTTTAATTTCCAAAAATACTTCTAATCCTACACCCTCGCTCCTGCTGCGATCTTCATGGCACTCCGCTGAGCCCAGGTCGCTGTTGGCAGAGGGGTCCCTAAAGAAGCCGCTCCACACTACAGGAACTTCGGCAGGGACGCTCTTCCCCTGCGCTCAGACCTGGACGTCAGGCTCCACCCTGGTGCCAGAGACCCTGGGGTGCTGGAGCTTCTCGGTTTGAGTAAGACACAACATCAGGGCCCGTGAATGACAGGCCAAATGCGCAAGCCACTGCCTTGACCTGCTGTTCTGCAAAGGGACCTTGCAAGCGAGCCACGCTCGTTATTAAGGTCTCACGTCACACTTGTACCAACTGGGGCTCCAGGTCGAGACGGTCCCTGCCCCAAGGAGTTTATAATCCACAGGGGGCTTTTTTTTTAGTCTGTAATGTAACGTTAGGAGACATGAAGAGTCACCTTAGCTTCTCTGCTCACTTTGGGAGGGGTTCAGATACCCTGGTGATGGGCATGAGATAAGAACTTCTGTGATTATTAGAGATCCCATGACCTCTCGCAAAAGCGGGGGGGGGAGGGTGTTAACTCCAAAGCACTGGCAAATCCCAGCACAGCTCGTTCTGCTCTTGCCGCCCATGATGGTCTTCGTTAGCGGCAACACTCTTCACTTCGTGCTGCGATCTGCTGTTAAACAGCCCTTGTGGCTCACCCCCAGAGATGGCTGCACTTCTGTGGGAGGTGGCATGCCGTGTTTTTAAAGCCATTTGCAGTGAGAGGTGCCATTTAAGTGTAGCATCTTTGTCAATGTGTTTCTTCGTAAATGCAAGTAAATCTCCTCGGTAATAGTTTTGTTTTCATTCATTAATAAACCACTACCTGTGTTTGCTTTGTGTCGGGGTATGCTTCGAAAGAGTGCTGCAGTGAGCACGGACTAGCACCCAAGGGTGTGTGTGTGGATATTCAGGAATATAGGCAGGGCTGGGAGAAAACATTTCCCTTGACCAACAAGCTGCTATTCTAGTAGCTTTTGCAGACACCGACCTTTGCTAAAGCAAAGCATTCATGCGATCACCAATGAGAGGCAGCTCAACCTCACACAAAGAGCCGGGCAAATCCAAAGGCCAAGCCAGGCTTTGAGGCAGACACGCTATGGCCTTGGCTTCTTTTTGCCTCAGTTTCTCCCATCTGGGAAATGGGGCTAATGAGGCTATAAGGTAGGTGATATGTTTCTAGCATTGTTGCCCCAAATAGGTAGAATCTGACTGGCTCATCTGTGTTTCATAGTCCCTGTACTGCTAACAGTCATTCTCCTAGAGCTTAAGTGGTGGAAGAGCTTCTGGAGAGAGAAGATCTTAGTCCTCTGTCCACTGTGGTCATGATGGGTGTAACCCGTCCGTGCCCAGGGTAGCCCACTGATAATGCCAGGGTCAGGGCAGGCTGCAAAAGGAGAGCAAATTCTCCCAGCACTGGTGGGTGACACCACAGTCAGACTTCCCAACCAGCCAAAAACAGTGCTTCTGATTCCCCCACACTGGTTATCAAGAAGCCACTGTGCAAATACACACAGCCCCCTTTACTGCATTTCAGTCTCAGGCTCCCAAACTGACACTAGGTCCAGTAAAGAGACCAGTTGCTTTAACTCTATGCTCTTTACTAAAAGATTCCCTCTGATCCCAAAGGATCAGCCACAGTACCAGTTCACTATAAGTTTGGATCTTACCCAAAATACCACGCTGCCAGCCAATCCTTTAGTAACTAAAACTAAAGGTTTATTGATAAAAGAAAAACAAACAATAAGAGAAGTGTTAAAGGCTTAAAGCAATCAGATACATACAGATGATTTAAAAGTCCATATACATCAGGTTTCTAGAACAATTGTGGAGTTGCAGGCTTGTATAGTCCCTCTGGTGTACATCCAGTAACTGGATGGGTCTAAGTCCTTCAGTTCAGTTGCATAGTGTGTTGATCCAGAGGTGTGTCCGCAGCTGGACAGGAACAAGGACACAAGGCAAAGACCAAGACGAAGACAAAATGGTTTCTGTGGTTTGATCTTATATACCCTCTCTTACTGGCCATGTGGCTTGTGGAACTTTACAGGAACCAAAATGAAGTCCATAGTCACATGGGCCAATCCTGGTAACTCTTCAGGTATGCCTTTAGTTTCTTCCCAGGCCTTTGGCTTTTGTTAAGGTCTTGATGGGCCATTAAGCAGGCTATTGTCCTGTGGCCTCTCTGTCTGGGGTGTGTCTTTTACAGCACAGTTTGAAATACAAAGATATCAAAGATCTCCATAACTTTCCTCACACATATCACACATGAACACAAATATTATCATCTTATTCAGCATATCCTAACCTTTCTAACAGTACCTGACATGGCATGTCTTACATGAATTATTATGATTTTGACATATTAATGTCAAACAACACCAATGACCCCCCCTCCTAATGCAGCCCGCGTGACACATGGGATAAGAGGACATTTGTCCAAGAGCTTTTTCAGGCCTTTTTGAATTCCAAATCTACCTTCCTTCTGAATGTTTGCACTGCTCTCCTCTGAAGCCTGCTGTGGAAAAGAGATGACGACGCTCTGAGCAGGCGCGCGTGCAAGGTGCTACTGCCCCCTGAGGGATGGAATTGCCCTCCCCGACCACGGGTCACATCTTGGTGTTACCCTAGTGACAGCCGTTCTCCTTTAACTTGAGCAGCAGGGGCCTGTTGGGTTAATTCATGCATGGTCTGAACACTAACTCAGTCACTTGTCCATCATTAAACAAGGTCCAGAATTTAGTCTAAAGAGACCTCAGCAAAGCACCTTCTTAAAAAAACCTTCTAACCTTTTATTAAAGATACAGAAAAGGAGGAGAGGCAGCTAACGCGTTTGAAATAGAAAGCATTAAATACGGCTTTTATTTCAACAACATCCCTTGCTCGCTCTCCCTTTAGCTGGAGAGTTTTTACAAGGAAAAACAACTTATTTGACAGTCTTAGATGACATCAAAGATGTGGCGGGCGAAGAGGATCAGTTGAGCTGAGCTGCTGTGGAGGTGGTGGCTGTTGTTAAAGTCTGTTCCGTTTCATCCCGGCTGGTGTTTGGGATTCAGCTGGAACCGGCAGAGGTGCTGATGTTAGCTAGGTCCCTCGCTCAGGATCAGTATGACAAAGGTCTGGGGTTCCAGGAGATGGTGAGAATGGCGGCCAGGATGGTGAAATTTTTTCCAGTAGCCAATTTTTCTCCTCACTACCTTTCTTCAAGGCCCCACAAAGGAAGTGATGGATGCAATAGTCCAGCCCCTCATTATTTTGTCCACCAGTCAGGCCTAGTTTCTGATGCAACAACTGTGGTTCACTGCTCTCTGCTTCCCCACTCTTGTTTACCAGTCATGAGCCTGACACAGTCCTTGAATTGCATCAGGAGGCCTTTTTGTTTCGACTAATTCCTTCCGTCTGTCTCCCTTTTGTTCCTTTTCCCATCCACGTTTTGTCATTTTCGGTTACTGCGGCATGAACTTCCACATCGTTTCCATGGCTGGGCTTGGCGTGGGGGGACATCTGTACCCAATGAGTGCGCTGGTCTGCACTTCTGTAAAAGGTATCGCTGAGCTCTGTCCCCCCACTGATGCTGTTGAGATCTGTGTGGCCTCTGTGTGCAGTATTGTAGCCCTCCTGCTACTTCCCACTCGACACATGGTAAGACACCAACCCTCACAGCCCCCCAGAGCTAGGTCAGGCTTATGCGGATGGGGAAACTGAGCTAGAGGGAGATGAATTGTCTTGCCCAAGGTCATGCAGAGAGTCTGTGGCAGGGTTGGGAGTTGAACCCACAACTTCTGACATCCAGGCTTGTCCTCTAGTGGTGGCAAAACCCTCGTCCAGCCCAGACTGGCAGCTTCGCAAAGCAGCACAAGCCCATAATTAACGGTGCATGTGCCATTCCCCAGAACTCCCCCGTTATAGGGATGGGGCGACGATACAGTTGTGGGAGCTCATCAGTGACTGTTGACATTGCTGCAAAGCCCAACCTCCGCATCTGCCCCCTTAAATCAGCCCTTCCCCCTCCCCTCGGCAAGGCTGCTGTACCTTCCTGTTGCCTTATCTCCCACAGCCACAAGTCTCGTTAAGGGCAGCGCGTGGACAGGGCTGGGGAAGGAACTTCGTTAGTGGCACTGGATGTGTCATGAGGACCCGAGGAGGCCCACGTAGAAGTGTGGGGCTGGAAGGGACCTCGAGAGATCATCAAGTCCAGCCCGCCCACGCTGAGGCAGGACCAGGTAAACCTAAACCGTCCCCGACGGGTTTGTCCAGCCTGTTCTTGAAAACCTCCGGTGACGGGGTGACAGGGCGGGCTCACCCTGCCCTGAGCAAGGAAGAACGAAACCCACACTATGGGCGGTGGAAACCCCGCCCCCAGGCTGTGCTGTGCATGTGCCAACTGCTGCCCCACTATAAAAGGGAGTGGCCCAGCTCATTCCAGCCTGGCTGCCGAGGAGGAAGGATGCTTGGTGGAGGCTCCTAGCAGGGAGCCGCTATAGCCCCCAGCAGAGGAAACTGGAGGCTCTGGAGACCTGGAAGAAGCCCAGAGTCCAGCGTCCGGGGAGCTGCTGGTGCCAGGGAATCCAAAGGCCCCAATGAGATCTGGATGGCAGTGTCCGGAGGCACGGTAGGAAGTGGCTCAGGGGCACGGGGTGAGTGGTATCCCCCGCCTGAGATAGGCCAGCATGTTACAGTGGGGTCCCCCCTGGCCAGGGTGGGGACCACCCTCGCCACAAACAGAGCCCTGGGCTAGGATGTGGTGGAGACGGGCAGACCTGCTTTCCCCCCCCCGGGCCAACCCCCCCCCCCCCCTTTTTTTTTTTGACAATAGCCCCTGACTCTGGCCACTAGGCCTTGCTGCCCTGACCCAAGGCCAACTGTTGACTTTGGCCCTTAGGCTGCGCCGCCTGGTCCCAGGGGCAGCCATGCAGACTCGGATCCTGGAGCCATTCAGCCGGGTGGCCGGAAACAGTCCGGTAGTCTGTGCCTGCGATGAAACCTCGCCCACCCCCAGAGACGGGGCGTGCATACCACACGACCAACAGGGATTCCACAACCTCCCTGGGAAGCCTGTTCCAGAGCTTAAATCCCTTAAGAAAGTTGTTGTGATATCTAATCTAGATCTCCCTTGATGCAGATGAAGCCCATTGCTTCTTGTCCTGCCTTCAGCAGACATGGAGGACAATTGATATCCGTCCCCTTTATAGGAGCCCTTAACATATTTGAAGACTGTTATCCGGTGTCCCTGTCCTCTCGTCTCAAAACTAAACATACCAGCTTTTTTTAATCTTTCCTCACAGGTCAGGTTTTCTAAACCTTTTTTGTTACCCTCTCCAGTTTGTCCACACTTTCCTAATGTGCGGTGCCCAAGAACTTGTCACGGTACACCAGCTGAGACCTCCCCAGTGCAGGACTGAGCGTGACAATGTCTTCCTATGTCTTATACACGATACCCCTGTTAATACACTCCAGAATCATTAGCCTCTTTCACAGCCACGTGACAGTGCTGACTCAGATTCAGTTTGTGAACTGCTATAACCCCCAGATCGTTTTCAGCAGCGCTACCGCCTCGCTGGTTTCCCCCCTTTTGTAGTTCTGCATTTGATTTTAAATTCGTAAGTGAAGCCTCCACTGAATTTCCTCTGGTTAAATTTCAGACCAATTCTCCAATTTGTCAGGGTTGTTTTGAATTCTAAATCTATCTTCCAAAGTCCACCTCGAGATCAGCTAGACCCCGGACCTGAGGAAGAGCTCTCTGTAGTTTGAAAGCTTGTCTCTCTCACCAACAGAAGTTGGGCCAATAAAAGATACTGCCTCACCCACCCTGTCCATCAGATATACTCAGAGCACTTTAAAAAAAGTTAATTAAAAAAAAAAAACAGCAGAGCGGTTTCCTCCCTTTGTCACTAATTCCGTAGAGAATTGCAAATTAAAATGTTAACATCCAATTTTACTCTTTCGCTGTCTATGAAGAGGGTTTCTCAGAGTGTCTCGTGGTGTCTTTGGCTTTTGGGAGCATTGCAGAAGCATGGTTGATGTTTTTTTTTGTTTTGAAAACAGCTCTTTTCCTTGTCATTTGACATTAAAACGCTGGGAATGATTCTAAGGACTTTAGGTTTTGGAAAAACCTGTTGATTTGGTTTGCAAGCTGCTGGCCCTGGGCTCCTTTGGGCAGGTCTGACTTCCCTAGCAGAGGGTTGCAGTCATCCACATGTGGGAGTTCGCCTGAGACATCAGCCTCTCTGCTCCTGCCAAGACTGAGTGTGACAAGCCCTGGGCTCATGGATCTTAGAAACCTGTCCTTGATACTGACTAATGACCAGAAGACCACCCAGCCCACGCTCTGCAGGGCACAGAACTGGCTCCTTGCCCTCCCTGTCCTCTTCCACCTTGGCAGGTGGGTGACAGTTTATGTCAGTGGCTGTTCAATCCCATCTCCCACATTCTTCCTCTGTCCCTGCCCCAGGTTGGCACAATGATCCAAGGCCACCTGTCTGCAGTCATGGGCTAGGCCACAAAGCCCCCCAGTGCTGAGGGAAGCAGGCCTGCAGGTCCACCCACCCAGGGAGCCTGGCCCAAGCTAACAGGATCATCAGCCCCGTGCTAGCAATGGCCACTATTTGTCTCCGCCCTGGTGCCAGGGAGCCGTTCAGGAGCGACAGTGGGTGAGTGGCGAATTGCGAGCTGCATCAGAGGGAATTGCAAGTGTCTGACCCACTGTTTCTATGATGCCAGCAAGTTTCCCACAATCCCCTGCAGCCCGTTCCCATCAGGCAGCAAGCCGGCAGGCAGCCTGGAAGAGTCTGAGCTGCCCCCGGGCTTGCAATGATCTAGTAGGCCGCCACGTGCACCGGCACAAGGGGCGAATGCATGCCAGCGCAGCCCCCTCCCCATTGCACGGGACGCCTCAACCCTGTGCGGCTGCAAGGGCCGTGGGCGCACAAGGCAGGGCATCCCCCATGCCTGTCTCCTCCAATCAGGCCGAGCTGACGGCAGCTCCCCTGCGGCGGCTGAGGCATTTAAAAAGAAGCAGCCACAAAATGAGCTCCTTTAACGGAGCTTCCCAAACTCCTCTCCATCCGAGACGGGGAGTCAGACGGGGCTCCTGGAACTCCACCGCCTGCCACTGTGCCACATGGACCCGCTCGCAGGGGGAGGCAGCAGCTCCGGCCCATCCCACCATGGTGCCTACAGCTGGGAGAGAGACATGGACCACCCCACCGCCACCGCGCTCCCTCCCCCCCTTCAAAAGCTCTGCCAGGCTCTGTCCCTTCCTGTAGCTTGGTCCCTCTTGGGCTCCCAAATCTTCTCTGTTCATCACTGCAGCTTTCTTCCAGGCTGCTTCCTGGGCTTGGACCCTCCGACTCTCTGTGCCAACCCCCTGCCCTTCTTGTCTCCTTTGGGCCCCTCTGAAAGAACGACTTCCTCCATAGCTGTCTCTACACAGGCACCTCAGAGGTGAGCTCTGTCCTGGGCATCAAATTTGTCTCCGATCTTGTCCTCTGGGCTATAAACTGGCCAACAGCGAGTTTAGGCTTGAAATTAGATGCATGTTTCTAACCCTCAGAGGGGTGAATTTCTGGAACAGCCTCCCAAGGGGACCTGTGGGGGTAAAAAACCTCGCTGGCTTCGTGGCTGAGCTGGATAAGTTTATAGAGGGGATGATGAGATGGGTAGCAGGAAATATCTTCCTTGGCAGGTGACTAAATGGGGAGGGCTCTGTTATTACAAAGAATTCTTTCCCAGGTGTCTGGCTGGTGCATTTTGCCCACATGCTCAGGGTCTAACTGATCGCCATATTTGGGTCGGGAAGGAATTTTCCCCCAGGGCAGATTGGCAGAGACCCTGGGGGGGTTTTGCCTTCCTCTGCAGCATGGGGCCTGGGTCACTTGCAGGTTTGAGCTAGTGTCAATGGCGGATGCTCTGTAACGTGAACTCTTTGAATCATGATTTGAGGATGTCAGTAACGCAGCCAGAGGTTAGGGGCCTATTTCAGAAGTGGGTAGGTGAGGTTCTGTGGCCTGCAATGTGCAGGAGGTCAGACTAAATTATCATGATGGTCCCTTCTGGCCTTAGAGTATGAGTCTCCAGGGATAAATTTACCAGCAGCGCTTGTCAGGAGGAATTACAGTACTAGAATTATTCCAGAACCAGTGTCCAGACAGGGAGCTTTACCAGGATAACTACAGAGCTATTATAGGGCTGCTGCTACATTTCCCAGGGACAGCTTCTAGGTGCAGGGCTCTTCTCTTTCAAGGGCTTGCAAAGCACCATTCACAGGGCCGCAAACAGAGACGAGACTGGCTCTGGGCTGGGCTCCCCTTCATCCACCATTCATCAGAACTAGAACAGATCTGGTTAACAACCTAAGACCCCAGACGTGAGCATCCTCAACCTCTGGAGAAGTGACTGGCCTGTCCTCTGCTCCCAGTCACACCAGCTCTGAACTGATTGTTCCCTGTCTCTCTTATTGCCTTGGTGAGGAGGCAGAACAAGGCCGGTCACCGTACTTGCTGCACTAGGCCCCAGCTGTCGTGTTTGGGTTGCACCCGCCAGCAGGGAAATCGGTGTTAAAAATGTGCCCGTTGAAACGCGCGTCTGTACGCCAGCGAGAAATCGTCTGTTCCAAGCAGGCTTGAGAAAAGCTTTTTGCTAAGTTTGAAACCTTGCGTTTTTCAGGCCTAGTTGTTTCATGTGCTGTGTTCTGGGTAAAAAACATGAGCGGGCCCCAGGCCTCTCAAACCACGCTGGCTCTTCTCCAGAAAATGAGCACCAGCGGTGCTGCAGCTGCCATCCCAGCCCTGTGAACACAGGCTGACTTTCGGATGGTGTCGCCAGACTTGTTCCTCCTGCAACACACGCTCCTCCCTCCCAGTTCTGTGCAGCTTGCTACACCAAGGGCAGGTCTACGCTAACAATGCAGCATGGGTGCAGTTGCTGCATGCCCATGTTGACCGGAAAGAGCTCCCCTGGCGGCATAGCTAATCCACCTTCCCACGAGGCAGCAGCAACGTTGACGGGACGCTGCCTCCATGGGGGTTAAGGTCAATACAATACATCACACAGGGCTGTGGATTTTTCACATCCCTGAGCAACGTAGTTGTACCGACATAGGTCTGTGGTGTAGACCTGGCCTAAATTACCTGAGCACACGCCCTTTAAAGGGACACGGTAGGCTCAGAGCTCTGCTTGAAAGCTAGCAGCATAACTGACAGCTGACAGAAATGTTTCCTCCCCTGTTCTTTTAAATTTCAGTGGGCCCCTTTGGGTTGTAACCAAACACATGATGACCTTTCCTAACAGCCTCAGCAATATAAACATTGGCGTGCTGACAGCCTGAGCATAACATGACTTTAGCTGTGAAGCTGTCAAAAGTATTATCCTGTCGTGACACAGGGAAGGAAGTGTCGCCTGCCTTACAATTCGGGATTTAAATGAGCAAGTGCCGCTTGTCAAGAAAAAAGACGTTATTTGTAATGTATACCTCTGGCCAGCAGATGGCAGCATTACAAGCCCTTGTCTTTTAATAATCATGTGATCAAGAAAATTTGGGTAATATTATACAAGACTGCCATCTAGTGGCCACATGCGCTTGCTACAGCAGCTATATTTCATTCCTCTATTTCTTACTCTTTCTATCCCACGGGTTGCCGCTAGAGCTGACACCATCTTATTTTCTTGCGGTGGCTAAGGGTGTCGGAAAATGTCAAAGCGCCCAGGGAGCTAAAGTATGCCACTTTCCACTCAGGCTGGGTGGAAGGCTCTGGCAAGAGCAGATTTATAGAGAGGAGGTCAAATTAAAACACCTACAGGAAATCTATTGTAGCAAATCCATGGTCCCCTGACACTTCACAGCTGGCCCAGTGCTGCTCCCAGCAGGGCTACAACCTGGGATCCTCCTGTTCCCAATTCACAAGGCCATGCCACTCAAAGGAGAATCTCCTTCAGCTGCTAGCAATATGGGGGCTATGCCACCTAAGTGAGCCGTTCTGAGCCCACCCAGCAGCAGGCAGTGGTACACACAGGAGGCATTTGCTCTTGCTTGTGTGTTCCAGCTAGGGTAGTGAGGTAACAAGCCTGTGTTCTGGAGAAGCGAGTCTTCCCATAAAACTCAGCAACTCCCAGAACAATTTGTTCCTTCACTCACCCCTGCCCCTAGAAGCCTGGCTGGATGGGGAGGAGACTGTGCCTTGGTTTCCCTCCCGCTGCTCGGGACCATTTACTGTAAAGGGGTCAGGACCAGTCCCCTAGTCCTACAGGGCTAAGCACTGTGAGTGTGGGACTATCATCTGTGCCACCAGCTGCCTGCAGCCCTCACCGTGCTGGATGGATGGTCCCTCTCCCCACTGGGGCCGGTTCTGTGGAGCTGTCACTTGAGTGGCCGATGCAGAGATTGCTCACTGCAGGGGCAAAAGCTGCTGCAGACCCTTTAAAGGGGCGGTGAACCCTACAGTAAATATGTCTGTAGGAGAGCAGTGTAACTGTGCAGAGCTAAAGTTAAAGAAGTAGGGGTTGGACAAATGGACTATATGATGGTTAAAAAGCTGGCTTGATCAATGGCTCGATGTCTAGTTGGCAGCCGGTAACAAGCGGAGTGCTCCAGGGTTTTCTTCATTAATGATCTGGCTGATAGGGTGGATTGCACCCTCAGCAAGCTTGCAGATGACACTATACTGGGGGGAGTGCTAGATATGCTGGAAGGGAGGGATAGGATATAGAGTGACCTAGACAAATTGGAGGATTGGGCCAAAAGAAATCTGATGAGGTTCAACAAGGACACGTGCAGAGTCCTGCACTTCGGGCAGAAGAATCCCATGCACAGCTACAGACTGGGGACCGACGGGCTAGACAGCAGCTCTGCAGAAAAGGACCTGGGGGGTTACAGTGGATAAGAAGCTGGATGAGAGTCAGCAGTGTGCCCTGGTTGCCAAGAAGGCTAGTGGCATATTGGGCTGCATTAAAAGAGCATTGCCAGCAGATCGCGGGAAGTGATAATTCCCCTCTATTTGGCACGGGTGAGGCCACATTTGCAGCACTGTCCAGTATTGGGGGCCCCCCCACTACAGAAACGATGTAAATTGGAGAGTCCAGCGGAGGGCAAGAAAAATGATTAAGGGGCTTGAGCACATGATTTGAGGAGAGGCTGAGGGAACTAGGCCTGTTTAGCCTGCAGAAGAGAAGAATGAGGGGGGATTTGATAGCAGCCTTTAACTACCTGAAAGGGGGTTCCAGGAAGGATGGAGCTAGGCTGTTCTCTGTGGTGGCAGATGACAGAACTAGGGGCAACGGTCTCAAGTTGCAATGTGGGAGGTCTAGGTTAGATATTAGGGAAATGTTTTTCCCTAGGAGGGTGATGAAGCACTGGAATGGGTTCCCTTGGGAGGTGGTGGAATCTCCATCCTGAGAGGTTTTTAAGGCCTGGCTTGACAAAGCCCTGGCTGGGCTGATTTAGTTGGGCCTGGCCCTGCTTTGAGCAGGGGGTCGGGCTAGATACCTCCTGAGGTCTCTGCCAACCCTCATCTTCTAGGATTCTATGGCCCACTGTGAGCCAGCTTGGGTGCGTGTGATGAGCTGTCACAGACAGGAGAGGAAGGACCTGGCGTGTGCTGACTGGGAGCAGTGCTGGAAATGCTCAACTTTCTGATCACCTCTACTACAGAGCTAGGGGCTGAGGCCATAGGCCTCGTGCTACCTCAGCCCCCTGTAACAAGGGCCACCTCTCTGCTTATAGACATCTTGCTACACATCAGCCAGCTCTGCCGTGTAAATCACAAGGGGGCGGGCCTGCATCTGGGTGACCCTTGAAGTCTTTGCTAGCTGGTGGGTCTCTGATTCTATGATCCAAACCCGCTGCAGTCAGAGGAAACCCTCCCATTGACTTCCCAGGCTCTGTGCTGAGAGCAGGCCACGGCTGGTGCACAGCAGCCAGTGAGGCGCTGCATGTGAACACTGGAGAACACGAAGCCTGTGTGTGTGTCAAGACCTGGATTTCCCTTCCCCTGCTCTTGTGTGGGAGGGACGCCCAGCGATGGGACTGGATGCCAGTGCTCAGGTATCTCACGCTGTGGGCTGCAATGTTCCCTTTGATCTCAGCGGTTGCGCCGGGGCGTGGAAAGGGAGAACCAGGCCTTAGCAGATGTTATGGAGCAAACAGCCCGTCCAGAAAGGCTGTGCGTAGAGCTGCTTTACCAAAATCAAACTTCATCCAGGGCAAGGCTCTGGCCTGGATTATACAGGAGAGCAGAATAGGTGATCCCTCCTGGCTTTATAATCTATGCATCAGACACGTGCAGCCCCTAAACTGAAGTGTGCCAGCAAATGCCTTGCCCTGGGGGAACCCCTGTGCTTTATTGTTTATTTTTTTAACAGTGAATGTTAGTGCTGGTGAAATTTCACCCTACCTCTGAAAAGTGTCTGTAAAAGTGGCTCTGTAGGATTGCACATTCATCACTTCTAAGGCCAGAAGTGACCCCTGTGATCACCTAATCTGGCCTCCAGCAAATCTCCTCTTTGTCCAAGTGACTGCACTGAATCTGCCAGTGTGCAAGTGGTTTTCTAGCTGCTTTCCTTGAGAACCCATCCTGGGAGCTGAGTCAGGGTGGGTTCTTTCCTTCTCAGCCATGATCACTACTTTAAAAAAAAAAAAAAAAAAGTCTCGGGAGGGGCAAATTAGGCCTTTGGTGACACCTATCCCGTCCCAAGACCTTTAGTGGCATTGCATAGGTTAATGGAGTGGAACTCAGCCAGCAATGTGCACAAAGGAATGAAAGCCAGCCCGTTCCCTCTGCAGAGCAAGCAAGTAAGAAGCAGTGACAACTTTTGCTTTCCCACAGAAATCAGCCTCTGGTGTTGAACCACACTTGTCACGATGTCTGAGCTCTAAAAAAAACGACTCCGGAAAACCCAGAGACAGCTTGACTGAAGAAGGAAGACCCATTTTAACATAATGCTTCGGATTAGAACCACGCTTTCCCATGTGGCCCGTAGCCCTGGGACAACGTGTGCAAGGTGACATTAGGATTTCCCAAGGTGTTGTGTTACTAGGAAGGCTCTGGGAGTCTGACTCTGGCCGTGCGCTCCATGGTGGCGTTAGATGGCCAGGCAGAGGCGTTTGGTGCTTTGGTTTGCAGCCAGTCTAACCTTCGGTAGCCTTTTGAAGTCAGTGTATCTGCTACGTGGCCGTTTTGAGGTCAGTGTGAAATGGTTTGGGCCTGAGACGTTTACTTAGGGGGCTGTACAATTTGCAATGAAGCAGCATTTTCCCTGCCACCTGAGGATGGAAGGAACTAAAAGGATGTGCAGAGTGGAGCGCTGCCAGCAGTGGAGTCCGAGTGATTGCCCAGGAGCAAAGCCGTGACGTGCCATCTCTCGCTTCCCTGTGGCCATGCAGCTGTGAGGACGAGGACACGTGGCCAATACCCACCATGCATCGTGGTTTGACCTGGGTGCTCAGTGGGCTGGTATAGGGAGCTCTGTGTTTGGCCCTGGATCCATTCCAGCCAGTTGGCTGAGTCCGCCCCCGGCAGGCGAGCAGAAAGGCCCTGTTTCTGGGGATAGACCCACGATGGCTCCAGCTGGGTCCGTGGTGATGGAGGGGCGGCAGGGCGCTGGCGCAGCGGGTCCGTGAACTGGAGATTGGGATATCAGCGCTGATCCGTTTGAGAACGGGGTCCCAACTTCGGGGTCTGCGCACAGCACTGCAATGAGCAACCTGTTGCTCTTTGAAGGAAGAGCCAGGCTCGGGCCCAGCCAGCCCCGTCCCATGACAGGGCCCCTTTCAGGGAAGCAGTGATTCCAGGGAGCCATGGCCGAACTCAGAAATGGGGGATAGGTGTCAGCTCTCTGCTGAACAGGATCTCACCCAGCCGGGAGCTGACGTGGGCAGAGAGGTGCTGTGAAGGGGGCCTGGGCCCTGGATTTTAGTCGGCTGGGGAAGCTGGCTTGAGTCCGTGCACTGCATCGTGAAATGGCCTGTGGGAGCCCCCAACCAGGGGCACGGCTGAACCCAGGGAGCGGGGCAGGAGGAGGCTTGTAGAAAAGACTCTCCAGAGGGGCCCGCAGGCTGCAGGGGGACTGGCTTAGCTCCCTGGCTCCGCCAGGACTGGAGAAGCAAGAGGGAATCTGAAGGCTTGGAGCAGGGCTCCAAAGGGAGCCCTGCAAGTGAAGGGGCTAGGCCTGACAGGCCCGGGCGGACTGTGGTCGATGCAGACTCAGCCCGGTGAGCCTCTGAAGAGAGGACGTCACATCAAGTCCTCGGGGCGGCGAATGAGTTCTTGGGAGCCCCAGGAGGGACCTGAGGGTGAGGGACCTGAGGGGCTGGGGCAGAGCTAAGAGATGTTCTGTCCGGACAGGCTCTAAACGCCCGCCCCTCACTTTGGGTGCCCTACAGAATGACACTGGGTGCCCATGAAGCTGTGCACGTCTCCCCCTCCTAGCCAGCCTTGCCGAGGGCTTTGCTGGGGGCAGGCCGGCTTGAATAGGGGGCTCTTGTGCCCTACTCCAAAGGTGCTGAGGTTTTGTGGCTGGCCGGACCTCCTCGGGGGGGACCTGGCCACACAAGTCTCACCCGGAAGGGGGGACAGATGGTTCTGTTGTGCGGAGAGCAGGGGAAAAGCGTTGGCCCTGGGAGGCTGGATCCGGTGCAGGCCCATTCTACCCGTGATGGGCTTTGGTTGGGAGAACAAGCCCCTCTCGACCCTCCTGCCTAGGCGGTGCAGGGCTGCCAGAGCTTGGCTGAGGAGGGGAATGGCCGCTGCATGCAGGCCCCAGGTCAGGAGGGAGTCAGGCAGCTCTCAAATACATGGAGGAAAACCTGCATGAGTTATTACCGGGGCCCAGGAGGAGGCTGCGCGTCTCCTGAACTTAGAAGAGGCCTGAGGCCTGTTTGGAATTAGCACCCAGGCTCCCAGAAGGGTGGGCTGGAGCTGGTACCCCGCCGAAGAGTTCAGAAACGAGCCACATGAAAGGGGAATGCACGTGCTTGGTCTGGCAGTCCGATCTTGGCAGCATGCCGAGAGGGAGTTCCAGGGGGCGGCGGGCCCTGTGGGGGGGCCACACTCTGCCACAACGGGGCGCTGGAGGGCAGTGCCCTACGACGGGCTAGCCAGGTACGTCTACACGGCAGTAAAAGACCCGTGGCGCGGCTGCGCCTGGTCAAGGGAAAATAGGGAGCTTCCTCTGGCTGCGGCCTGGGGAAACACCATGGTGTTAGCAGCTCTCTCTCTCCACGGGCAGGGCAGGGTTCCCTGTCCCCCACCCTTGGGTTTGGTTAAGTCAATTGTTGGCCTGCCTGCAGCTGCGTTCTGCTGGTGGCAGGTCGCCTTTGTGGGGCCCGTGTCTCTCCGCATTAAGCAGCGAATTGGGTGTTTAATCCCCTCGTGTTGGCCCTGCAAGCAGTGAAACCTGAACAGCAATCTGCCAGAATTCTGGGCGCCCTGCCTGCCCCTGCCTTGGCTCCGTTCTCCATCCCTTTTCACCCTCCTGCGTTTTCCCTTTGCTCCTGGAGGCAGTTTGTGGGTCAGAGGAGCCGGCGGCCAGCCAAAGCATTAGGGATACAGTAACATGCAGTATCGTCTTCGCATTCCTGCGTGTGCGAGCGGCAGCTGGACCGTTGGCCAGGGTTATTGGCAAGCAGAGCTGCCTGACAGCAAATTTCTGCAGTGCAAAGCAGAGCAGATTGTGGCTTTCTCTGTTGCTGGGTGTAGGGGCGTAGTTGTCACGGAGCCAGGAGCTGCTGCTGTGGTGGTGGTAGCGGCTCTAGATTTCCAGGGTGGGTCCGGGTCCTCAGCCATTCATAAAACCCCTCCTGCCCGTGTTTGGCTCTGTTCCGGCTGGCATGCCGCAGAAGAAGGCTGGGCCTGTGGCCTAACACGGAGCAAGTGTCACTGGTGCGGCCCCGCTCATTAGGAGCACATTTATGGGGCCCACAGTGTCACCTGGCCAGGGGGCTGGAGCGCAGAGCTGGCTATGGCTCTTGGACTGGGCTGTGGATGTTTCTCGGGGGGGCAAACACACAGCTTGCAGGGGCATGCCGTGCAATGCAGCAGAACGGAAAAACACTTGACCTGGCTGCTGGGGGGTCTTTCTACAGTCGGGTCGGTGAGTCATCAGCTGGCAGAGGGGCCCCGGAGCTGGCACGAACTCGGGCAGGGCTGAGATGTAGGCGCAAACTGGCCCCGACCTCATGAACCAGGAGATCATTATTTTATTTACAGGTGTCCCCGCAGCACCTAGCACCCCCCTGCTGAGATCCCAGCCCTGCTGCTGAGGGCATGGCAGGTGCGCAGTGAGAGACAGCCTCTTCTCCTCCCCCCCTCCGCCCCCCTCAAAGAAGTAGTCCAGACAAAACGTGGGAGAGGAGGAGATAACACAAGAGCGGAAGATTGGGCTGTGGAGGTACAGAAAGATTAAGTGAGTTGGGCAAGGCCACACGGAATTCTGCAGCAGAGCCACCATCCCAGCTCAGTGCATTAGCCACGTGGCCATTACCAGCCCCGCTGATTCGGTGGGATTTGTGGAGGGTTATGCAGGAGGCCAGGCGAGGCGAGTGGTGCTGGGAGGCAGGATGCGGCTGAGATTGGGATCTGGGGACAAAGGAAGCCGTGAAGGGAGGGGCTGGACGAGGAGCACGGGTTAGGGCAGAGATGGAGGGGAAGGCAGAGCTCGCTGCCACAGAGTGGGCACTTATGGGACTCGGGAAGGGGGTGACGTGGTGGCTGGAGCAATGCGAGGGGCAGGGGACTCTTGCAGCGGCAGATAGCGGAAGCAGATGGCAGCGTGTCACTCAGGTGAAAGGGAAGTGTTGGTCCCAAAGAGGACCCAGCTGAGACTAGGAGAGAGGCTGATCGGCTCCAGGGATCATGGCTGTTAGACCAGATGCCCAGGGCAGAACACATCTGCAGGGTTGAATGGGAGTGGTAGCGTTTTATCCCCCCTGCGGTCCAGACAGCACAAAGTGCCTAGGTGTGAGGGTCTGGGGCCGGGCAATCTGACTTCCACCACCTTGCCTATCACCTCCAGTCCCTCGCCTCGTCCTGGCAGCTAGCTTCGCACACTGGTGCCACCTGGACGCAGAATCCCAGGCGGTGGGGACGGGACTGAACAGGCGAGCAGCTGCGATGAGAGGTCCCATTGTTGGGTAGAGCTGAAATGAGCTGATGTTCCCCCCAGGGAAGAACCACATCCCCCAGCCCTGTGGGTGGCTGCACCACGGAGCTCTCCTCTCCTCCTTCCCAAGCTGAGGGCATGGAGATAAAACCTATTGTCTGCCTAAGACACCTGCTTCTCTCTCCTGCCACCCTCGTTCTTCAAAGCCAGGCTGTGCCACCTGGGAGAATTCTCCCTATTACTTCTCTGGAGTTGGCTGTCAGCAAATGCCTCTCACACACCCCTTTCAGCCGAGAAGCACATAGAAGAGAGGAAATGCTTAGCATAAATATCTGGGCCAATTTCTTGACTTATCAGCTGTGGAGCAGCCTTCTGGGGAAGGAATGGGAATTGCAGCAAAGGGGCCATTTAAACCAGACTGGGCAGTGCCCCGCAGAATGGTCTGTAGGGGCAAATCCTGCACTGGTCGGGGGGAGAGATGGGATAGCTCCTGGAGTGTCTCCTTCGGCTGTAGTTTCTCTGAGTCCAGGATTGAAAGGGGCGGGGGCCCCGTGTTTGGATCAATCCGCTAACTTGCCTCTTGCCTGGTAAATCGAGTCTCTCCTGTTGTCCCCTAAACCACTCTTTTCCTGCTGTCTCTAATTCAGTTACAGCAATGCACCTGGGGACCATTTTGAGCGGTGTTAGGCTGGCCCCAGCTGGCAGTTGGTGGTAGTCCTGAGAGAGGCTGTGGGGAATTCCGAAGAAACCCTGAAGGTTGCTGCAGGTGCGTCTCTGGCTGTGATGGGGTGCTCAATGAATAGCAACCCTGCTCTAGGATCCTAGGGAGAAGAGCCTAGCAGGGAAGGGAGTACGGGATGATGGGGTAATTCTTTGTGGTTTCTTCCCTCCATGCCTGGCTTCACCTTTGCTGTCCCCTCTCCTTTGTTGTGAAAGCTAACCCAGCGGGAGCCTTCTCCATCCAACGGCCTGTGGTGAAAAGAAACACTTCTGTATGCGCCCGCCCTGGTCTGAAGGGCAGCAAGTTGCTGTGGTGTTACCACAGGCGCCTCGGCGGGGTTGCCGGAGAACGCAGTCATGCCTCTCTAAGGGGCCATGCAGCTGTGAGACACAGATGGGGGAAGGGGTATTTGAGAGAGCCCAGCGTGAGGGACCTGGCATAGGACAGTGCTGTAGTCAGTGGCTGGAGCCTGGATGTGTCTGGATTAAGCAATTTAAGTTTAACACCAGCTTGGTTTTATGGTGAAGGCGTTAGACTGGGGCCCAGGAGCTCGGGGTTTCGTTCCCAGCACTACCCCAGACTCACTGTGCGACCCAGGTTGAGTCACTGCGTTTGCCTATGCCCCAAATCCCCCTCTGAGAAATGGAGACAGTGCTGCTTTTTTCTCACACCCTTTTTCTTGCTTGTCCATTTAGACTGTGAACTCTTCAGGGTGAGGACGCCCTGTTTCTCTGCTGTGTCCGGTAGGAGGGGGTAGTCTTGATTGTGACTCTAGGAGCTGCTGGAATACAAATCCAAAATAGCCAGGTTGAAAAGTCTGCTGTTGTCATGATCTGTCACTTCCAGCTGCAATATGGCAATCTGCCTGTATATAGCCACCTCTCATAGGGAGTGCGGGACCATCTCTTCCATGAATGTGTGCTAGGCAGCCAAGGACAAGAGATCGGAGCAAAGGGTGCAGCTGGTACTTTGTTTTGTGGGTTTCTGACTTGACCTTCATGTTTTTACGTAGGTTTTCTTTCTTCTCATGTCTTCTGTCCATTGTGATCCAGAACAAAACCGCTGTTTCTCTGGCCTGCGAGGCTAGGCTTTTTTTGGCTTCTACCTTCATCGGCCAGCAATTAAAAGATGGCACACAGAGAACAATTTGCTTCTGTTGTTTTTTTATCTGAAGGTTGAAAGGAGCCCAGTGTTAGCAAACAAAGCGGGTGCGGTACCACGGCACCCTGGGACACAAAAAATCTCACCAGCCACCAGCAAGACTCAAGCCTCATGGATTTTCATCCCGGCTCAGATGTACGGGGCCAAATTTTGAGTTCAGACCCAAGTTTGGACCTCTCCTTACAAGGAGCTTTGAGTCTATTGAGTCCTATTTGCATCCTTTTCTTTGTTTTTTGTTTTTTAAAGCAAATTAGGTGCTGAACAAACGGTGTTAACCTTCTGCTGCTTCAGCAAGGGAAGCAGTGATGCAAACATGCATCCACTCCACACCCACACTAGTGGGCCTGTTTGAAGAGACCACTTCTGAAGGCAAAACAAATGATCTGTATGCATGGCCTGTTCACTCCTTTGCCTCTCTGCATAATTATGAACTGTGACAAAGGGACAAATTAATGATGGGCCCATTAGAAAGAGCCAAATGGACTGATTAAATCATCTAAAAAGGAGAAAGCTGGGGCAAAAGTAGATCATGCTTAACGCTATTGTCGGCGAGAGTGAGTGAGGCTAGTCGGGATGCGGAAGGATTTGTTGTGATCAGAGTGAGATGGGTTTCTGAGCAATCCTGCCACAAGGAGTTCCACATGTGCTGAAAGTGTGAGAGCCTGTGGGTTGGGCTGTTTGGGATGTGGGAGTCAGGACTGCTGGTCTAATGGCTTGATCTGATGCCCTCTCTGACTGTGGGTGCCACTGTCTGCGTGGGACACCTGGGCCACTTTGAAATGGCTGGGTTTGACTTTCCTAAGTGCCAAGGCCTCTCACCACTCGCCAGTGTCACCCAGAGCTGTGGGGATTCAGCCCCACTGAGCCTGGCCGAAGGCATCCCAAGGGAGGTGTGCGAGTAAAGCAAAGCCACTCTTTGCCTCAGCCAATGCTGCCCTTAAGCTCTCCTTGATTCCTAGACTTTGGTGGAAGGCACAGGGGATAACAGTGATCATCTCGTCTGACCGGAATAACACAGGCCGGAGAACTACACCCAGGCTCCTGCATCAGCCCCTTGTTACAGCTGGTTGCACTAGAGCAGATGTTTAGATTGAGACCCTCGAGCTTGATTTGAAGTCTTCAAGTGAGGAAGAACCCAGCACACCCCAGAGTAAGCTGTGCCCGCGTTAATTACCCCTCACTGAAGATTTGTTGCCCTATTTCAGTTCTGAACGGGTGGGGTCCACATTAGCCACATGAGCCTGAGGCTCACAAGCTGCTTAACAGCTGGGGTCCCCTCCGAAATCCAGGCAGCGGAGCTGGCTGACTTCTGGCTTGGTGGCTAGAACATTTATCCGGGATGCGAGAGACCCAGTTTCACTCCCCCTTCTCTGCCAGAAGGGGAGAAAGGATTTGCAGAGGGGCCCTGTTCAAATCCTGTCTCCCCCGCCACATCATCCATCCCTGGTAGAGAAAGGGGAATTGAACCTGCGTTGACTGCATCCGAGGCGACTGCTCTAACCAGGGGGCTAAAAGTTATAAGGTGGGCATGGCTGGCTCGCTCTCCTCCAGCTGCTGCATGCGGCACGCGAGAGCCACATAATGCATTCCCTCGAAAACCAGCTGAGATTCTGACCGGAGTCGTTGACTGTGAATGTGTCAACTAGAGGACTCCTGATAACTGCACGAGACCTGGTGCGTTCCCAGCTCAGGTACCTCTCTCCGGAACTTTAGCCAGTTCTGTTTGCCTGCAGTGGTGGGGTGAGGCGCAGAAGAACCTAGACGGACAAAAAGCGAGAAGTAACTAGTAAGTCTTAGGCTCTTGGGTTGCAGGAGTTAACCTTGCCATTCCTCAGCCCATGGGTGTCGGTGCTGCAGCTGGTGAGATAACTGCAATGCAACTCTGACTTTCCACCACGCCCCTCTCTGGAGATTGTTCAAGTCTATGAAGTCAGGGGCAGGACCCATTAGGAAAAGCTACTGGGAACAATGTTCTGTTTACTCAGAGCTTTCATATAATTTATTCATGCTCTTTGGGCTGGCAAAATTATCCCCTTCTTGCGTTAGCATTTCTAATTGACCGTCATGAGCACGGATGTGGAGGGGCCAGGCCATCACATTGGAGGGCTTCTTTCTGCTGAACTCAGCACCACTTGGAGCCAGGGGTGGTTGGGCCACAAGCCTGTTCTCTTGTGTTTTTGAGTAACTTTCTAGATCTCTGCCTGCTCTTAGCATTCCCTCCTGGGAGGGAGAAGAAAAGTTTTCTTCTGGAAGACTGGAGTCTTCACCCAGCAACTTCTCTGTATTTAATTGTCGGTCCATAAAGTACTTGTTGGCCTCCAAAGCAAATGCATTTGTTGGAACGATGAAGTAATCTGCTGGCTGGATTCTGCAGCAAGGAATGATCAGCACTTTGCATACCATGTGGGCACCACGTGAAAGAAAGTCTGGGCGAGCTAGAAGGGAAGTTATGCTGGTGTATGTTTCTCTAGCCCAGTTGTGGGCTGGTGAAGCTGGAAAATAGAGATGAGGGGGCCCAGCAAAAACTGCCTGTCACTTATTAATTACAGAGTCTAACTTTAGCCACAAAGAAAGGATATGATAAAGGTAGGGTCATGTCTAGCTCTCAGCTGCCCTGAGGATTTATTCTGCTCTAACCGCATGAGAACAGAATAGATTCCAAGACCATTGGGATCATCTAGTCTGACCTCCTCTATGACACAGGCCAGCGAACTCCTCCAGAATAATTCCTATAGCAGATCATTTAAAAAAACATCCCATCTTGATTGAAAAATGGTCAGTGATGGCGAATCCACCATGACCCTTGGTAAATTGCTCCAGTGGCTAATTACTCTCACCGTCAAAAAGGCACACCTTTATTTCTGGTGTCAGCTTGTCTATCTTCAGCTTTCAGACATTGGATCATGTTAGCTCTATCTCTGCTAGATGGAAGAGCCCCTTATTAAATATTTGTTCCCCATTCTAGGTACTTTTACACTCTAATCAAGGTACCCCTTAACCTTCTCTTTGTTAAGCTAAATAGATTGAGCTCCTTGAGTCTATAAGGCAGGTTTTCTAATCCTCTAATCATTCTCGTGGTTCTTCTCTGAACCCTCTCCCAATTTATCAACATCCTTCTTGAACTGTGGGCTCCAGAACTGGACACAGTATTCAACAGCAGTGCCAAATACAGAGGTCAAACAATCTCTCGGCTCCTACTCACGATTCCCCTGGCTATATAGCCCAGGATCACATTAGTTCTTTTGGCCCCAGCATCACTATGGAAGCTCATGTTCAGCTGATTATCCACCATGACCCGCAAATCCTTTTCAGTCAGAGTTCACGATCCCGTACATATGGCCTACATTCTTTGTTCCTAGATGGTACATTTAGCCATACTAAAATGCATATTCTAGTTGTGCCCAGTTTACCATGTGATCCAGATCTGTCCTCTTCATTGTTCAGCACTCCCCCAACTTCTGTGCCATCTGCACATTTTCAGTTATGGGTTTGTTTTCTTGCTGGTTGCTGGTAAAGATGTGGCCCCTTTATTCGCAGATGGCCCCATCCTGCAGGGTGCTGAGTCTCCTCAACTTCCACTGCTGTAAATAGGACTTGAGTGCTTAGCACCTGAAAGTCTCTGCCCCAGATGCTACATGTGTGTTTCCTCTTAAGGAATTTGAGTGGCATTTGCTAAGAAGTAGCAGCCCCCTTTCCCTACATCCTGCTGCCTCATTCCCAGCACTGGAGTGGAAATGTGCATTTCCCACTGAACGGGAGTTGCATGACTTCCTTCCCTGTAACTTTCCATGGATGGCTCTGCTTCTCTAGCTGTTGATTTTTGCAGCCCCTGTCTTCAGATACAGCCTTTATCCCCATGGTATCAAACCTGAGTTCGAGAGAAAGCAATGTTCCAGTCCCAGGTGAGAATTCCAGGCAGCATCTGTTTACCCAGTCATCCAGAGAATGATCTCCAGTGCTTTCATTTTCTTTACAGCTGTCCTCTACCCCAGACAAACTCCCCTATACTTTCTTAAATGTTGTAGCCCTGATAAATGATGACAATCACAAAAGATTGTCACACTTAGTGTTTATTGGTGATCCCACTAATGTTGAACAATTAATCACAGGTCCTTTTCCAAAGCAGGCTACCCAGAAGTTTCTCTCAGGATTAAACTTCTCTCTTTCCATAAGGGGCTGGTGTGATTGGTGCTAGATAGTTCTAAATATCAAACAGCATGAACCTATCAAAATAAGCAGCCTGGTATGCCCAAAGTGGACACGCTAATGAGCTCATTTGATACTTCCTCTCTAAAAGATCGGAAGAAGGCAGGGATAAAGAATCAGTTAGCAGAGTACTTCAGAAGGCCACAGATGCAGTAGACACTGGTCCCAGAGGACCCAGAAATGGGAACTGGGCATGGTGTTTTATACCCTCCTTTATGTAGCTGTCCTGGATGTGTATTCATATTTAATCCTGTACCCCAGTTACAGTAAGATTAATATATGCCCCTGTCCATCTGTGGCATTCTGGGTGTCCATAATTAAACAATCATTCATATTAATAATCTGCATCAATCATTTCTTAATTATAGGTTGGTATTTTTCATGCAGATGCTCACCTCCTTTCCAACACATAGGCTACATTCCCCTTACACATTACTACTGAACGTAGCCTAGAGCCTTGTGTACGTAGCCAATGGGGGCAAATCCCCTAAAGTAGAATTGATTTACATCCGTGCCTTGGGATTTGCCCTGGTGCCCCACTTGGGTAAAATGAACCAGAGGAGATGGCCATGTGCTGGTATGACTTGCGTTTACGTGAGGGGTTTGCCCCATTGCAGTTACACTGCAAGCTGAACTCTCAGTGTAGACAAGACCTTAGTTAATTTGCTTTAATTCACAGTTGAAGAACCAGAAAAGAAGAGTATAAGCAACTGAGAGGAGGATAGAAGAAGATAAAGATGGCATCTTAAAATACACATCTTCTGCATGCAGAATCAACCTTCTCCACGACTAGGATCTCCTTTCCATCTGGCAGACTAGGAAAGGCAGAGTCGCTCCGATCCCAGTCTGAGGACCCTGACTTTAAACTCCTCTGCTGCAATGAGTAGAGGTAAGTAGATGTAAGGGAGTCTAACTGTATGTAAAGGAGTTTAAGTTAGAATAAGGGTGTCCACCTTGCATGCAACCTCTGAAATTAGCCTTGTAATTGCTTTCTTCCCTTCTGCCCCAAGAGGGAGCTGAAAGGTAAAGTGGCAAAGATTGTTTTTTTTTAAAATAGTGCAGATTTGATTTATTTACAGAAGGCAAAGCCGTCTCCCCTGAATGCTAAATATTCGGCCATTGCTAGACTCTTGTTCTCTTCTATGTGCGTTCTTATACCATGCTCATTGATGTAGTATCTGACAATCAGAGAGTAGCAGAATTAAGTCAAGTGGGATCTTTTAATGCTTAATAGCAAAACAGATCTTGGAGTGTCATCCCTAGATGACCTGCCATGTTGTTTTATTGTAGAATATAAACCTACTAACAAGAAATACCTCCACTCCAGAATGTATTGTGATCGCATAACTTTGTGCTGCCCTCCGTACCCTGCATATCTGATTTACTGTTATCTATTCAATTAATGTCACTAACAGCACGGCAAGACATGGGACATCTCCTATCAAAGAACCATTCCAGAAGGGTAGCTGTAAAAGAAGCTCAAGGTCTGATAAATTTGTTGTTGTGGATTTAGAGTGCCAACTCCTCTGGGAGGGCGTGCCCACAAACTAGGGAACCCAGCTGAGTTCTGTTGTCTACCAGGCTTATAATAATTGTTAAATATACTTTTCCTGTTTCACCTGTTATCTAGTCTCAAAGCACTTTAGAAATGTAAAATGAGTCTCCACAATACCCTGTGAAGTAGGGTGGGATTATTCATGTTTTATCCATGGACAACACTACAACCCGAAGGTGCGAAGTAAATGATTTGCCTAAAGCTCCAGTAAATGGTAAATTGGAGGTAAAGCTGGGACTAGACAGGAATGCTGGATCCTGCTTCTTTGTTTTAACCACTACACCCACTTCCTGTCCCTTTTATAGCAAAAGGCTCAAATGAGTAAGTGATATTTTGATGGCAGCTATTTCTGGTGCCAGGAAGCCCTGGGAGAGGACGTTGGGTTTGGGAATCTCAGCAGAAATTCCTTTCTGCTCTTTGCAGGTATAATTTAAACTAGATATTTTCTAAGAATTGATGGATTAATTTTGGTTCATTTAGAACCAAACATGTCCTTGGAGGTTTACCCACAAACAGGAACACAAGATTTAAAATGTCTTACCCTTTAAATACATATATTGAGCAACATAGATGGTAAAGATTCGGCAGAGACCTGGGGCACCAGCCCCTTAAATATATTACCTATTTATTGAGAAAACACCTTTAATCATTTTTCTGTGGCTAACCCACTCCAACACAAAAGAGTTCTGCTTCCATTGTTTGTTGGATACAACAAGAGGGAGAGAGGTTGTGTCCTACAGAAAGAAGACAATACACAGCACTATGCTTAGGTAGTGGAGGTCCATAGCACGGACTGTCGATGACTGCACCAATGGCTTTTATTCCAGGTATCTAACAGCTCCCCAGGGTTATTACTGACCTCAGGTCCAATCTTCAGAGTGCAGTGTGTGGGGACTTTGCCTCCAAGGCTGGCAACATGACCAAAAAGGGCCAGCTGACAGTGAGCAGTGAAGACATCAGTCTTCTCAAGGCCAATTCTCTATATACATCTCTATTACTGGTAAAGTCAAACCAGCAGTCGCAGCTGGCAATGCCTGTGAAATGCTGCCAGCTTCTTGACGCCTCAAGGAGGACAAGATCACACCACAAACAATCTAAAAAACAAAAGGGATGGCAGTGGTTGACAGTAATACAAACATGGCAAATTGGGGGCTATGAAAAGTATTCAGGGACCTAATGATGTGCCTGACACCAAACTACAAATGAATGGTATGTTGGGATCCAGACTGGGCAAGAAAGACTTTTAACTATCCCCTTAGAGAGGGGATTTGTCCCTCCTATCGAGAAGGAGGAAGATTTCCAACTTGTCTGCTCACAAAGTCCAGAGAGGTACGAAAGGCCCAAGGAGAGGGAGGGGAAAGATGGAGATGCAATGGGAAAATGGTCAGAAAAATGAAGAAATAGATTTATTTATCTTTAAAACATGCTAAATCAGGAAAAGCAAGCTGGCTGGCGGTTGGTCCAGCCTTAATATGATTTGAGTATGGATTATATTGTTATGTAGTGAAAAAAACAGTGCTTGTGTGAATGGCAGGGGTGCTTGGGCCAGTAGAGTGCTTAATTTGTGCTGGAGCTTGCCCGGGCTGAGCCCTGGCAACTCTAGGCTTGGCAGTTCACAGCCCTGGCACCTCTAGGCTTGCAGCATCAGTTATGAATGTAAAAGGATTGCTTGAGGCCCAGCACCTCTTTCATTACGAATTAAGCACTGGGCCAGCACGACAGGCCTGGAGTCTGAAATCCTCTCTATGGGCACAAAATAAGTAGGACACAAGTCATGACATTGCAGGCCAGCTGGTGTGAGAGTCCTGCTATGTGGAGACCCCTATAAGGGAAAGAGAGTAGTTCTGTCTCCGGTGCAGCTAATTCCTTGGCTTTTCTGCTGAAACCGGCCAGAAAGCAGCTGGGTAAACTGAGGTACATGGGGGGGAAATCCCATGCAAATGTTACAAATTCAGCATTCTGATCAAATAGGGAGGCCAAAGAACTGGCTAGTTATCAAAATTACTGGTGTTTCTACTGCAAACAAATATGGTGGGCAAAATGAAAACATCCACTCGGCTTCCACATGTGATAGTTTGTAGATATAGTCGTGTTCCCTAGAGCAAAAATCCCCTCTGTAAGTAGAACTGCACAGCAGAACAAAGATGAGCCAGGGCTGGAGGGAATGATTTGTAGTTTGTCTAAGACTAGGAACTAGCATAATGGATCAGATCAGAGGAAGATATTGTCCAGTTTCCTGTCCCTGACAGTGGCCAGTGCCAGATGCTTCTGAGGAAAATGCAGGAACGCAGATATAAGCAATTGCTGAATAGGTTGGCCAGAAGGGAAGTTTCCTCTAGACCCTCCTAATTTAGCAGTTGGCTTACACCCTGAAGCGTGAGAGTTTTTATCCCTTACAAAATGTTTCATCTTATCTACTGTAACTGCAGATGTTCTCATTATTCTCCATCTAAATGGCTAATCCTTTCTTTGAATTCTCCTAAGCGCTTGGCCTCAGTGGTGTCTTGTAGCAGAGAGTTCCACAGGGTAATTGTAAAACCTCATTTTCTGTGATCTGTTCTCAGTTTGTTACCTTGAAATTTATTCTAGCTCTCTAATCATTAGAAGAGGTGAACAGGAGTGCCTGACTACGAAGGGTGAATGTGGGAACGGACTAGAAGTTGTTAAACGGGGTAAACCCCGCAGAGAAAGAGGAATAATTTAAACTGCTACAAGGCAGTACAACTAGGATGAAATGAAGAACTTTAAAATACACTTGAGTATGGGGAGATGCGTTACGTTATTGAGTTTCAAAGTAACCGATGAAGCATTATCACTAAAAGGTAGACTAGACAAAGCGATGGAAAATGTACCTTGGGAGTTTACTGCTTTGGATCCTGATGGGATGATCTAAGAAGCTCCTTCTCTAGAGCTTCTCTTTTCACGCTGGTTTTACATCAGTGTCACTATGGTGACTTGAGCGGCGTTACTCCCCGTTTACACTAGTAGAGTAGGTGTGAGAAAAAGCAGAACTCTAACTTCAAGAGGGTCCAAATTGAGGTAGAGAAGAAAGACCTTTGGATGTATCCCCCATTAAAAAGCACGATACACGCGATTCACCATGACAGTTGGCATTTACAGGCCCCATCACCAGAGAGGCCAAAGAATTGGCAGGCCCGAGGACTTGAATTTTCTCTTGCCCCAGATGTGCTCTGCTCTGGTCAGGGAAGAAGCATATTTACTATAGGCTTTTAGGGTTTTTTTTTAAAAACCGATTTCCATCTGGGGTCAAATTTTGCTGTTACATTAGTGTAGACAGAGTACCTTTCCAGACCTCAGTGTAGTTACTCTCTCTGGCAATGGGTCTAGTACAATCCAAATGCAAACCATTCAAAGTAAGTCTCTGAGGCTCAAGTGGTGAGCCTCCTTAATGCCTAGGGGAGGTTTCATGAGGAATCCACCTGATTCTGACCCAGATTCTGCACCTTCATCTACACCTGCCCGAGTGAGAGGCTGGGTCCCTGGGCTGGCCTGGGGAGCTCTGTAACTTCTCACCACCCCAACAGGCTCTAATTTGTGACCACCCAATAAGGCCAGCTGGAAGTTCCTGATATTCCTCAGGCCTTGTTCCTTAATGCAATGGGTCTTGAAGGTTCTCTACCTACTTATAGCCTTGGCTGTCACTGCCCCATGAACTGGGGATGGGCCAGCATGCTGGCACACCAGTTGTCACTCCTGAGCAGGTTTGGCTCCTGGAACCCATTGGGAAAAGGAACTGGAGGGGCTGGGATGCAGGAAGTCCCTCGCAGGAAGGGGAACTTGGGGAAAGTGCTGGGAGGAGGGTTCCAGCTGATGAGGTGACCACGCCTGGGGTGGGGGAGCAATAAGGCTGCACTTTATGCTGGGGCCACATACCTATATCTGTGGCCTGATTCAGGGTTTTAGGCATCCATGCTTGTAAAATTTGGCCCTAGTTTACACGCTGGGCTAAAGTTCCAGAGCAGCTTCAATGCCCTCACTCCCTGTAGCTCCTTCCCCCTGGTCCATTCACCAGCCTTGTCAATGGGGGATGGAGCCAACTGGGTAGGATGCCCTGATTTTATAGGGACAGTCCTGATATTTGGGGTTTTGTCTTATATAGATGCCTATTAACCTCCCACCCAATCCTGATTTTTCACACTGGCTAGCTGGTCACCCTACAACCAGGAAGGGCTTTGCAAAGGCAGTAGACATGTTTTGGCTGGGAGATGAAGTTAGCCAAAGGGGGACTAGAAATGAGGCACCCGCTTTTAACAGGGAGGGTGAATAATCTTTGGAACAATTCCGTAGGAGTGTGATGGATACCCCGCCATTTGAAATCAATGGGGCGATGCAGGGTAGCAAAAGCTAACCGTGTGTGTGCAGGACCAGGGCCTAGGTGTGTATTTACACAGTATACGCATGGCCCGAGGCAGTGGCAACAGCTATGTAATAAATACAGCTAAATGGTAATGAAAGAAAATAACATTTTATGAGCCTGCTGATTAGGACCTGACGTTAGGGGAGCAGGGGGCAGCCGCAAACCAGGCGGAGGGGATGGGGCAACGATTTATCGTGGGCGCTAAGGAGTACCCTGCCCCCCTTCTGTCTCCCCCAGGGTCTCCCCCTGCCTCCTCTCCCTGGCCTCACCCCATGAGCTCTCCCCC
>ML675643.1:11017976-11185615 GCA_007922155.1 Mesoclemmys tuberculata
CCCCCTCCTCTTCCCCGTCTCTCGTTCCTCCTGCCCCATCCCTCCTCTTCCCCTTCTCACCCCTCCTCTCCTTTTCTCCAGCCCCTTCTCCTTCACTTCTTCTCTATCCCTCCTTCCTCCTATTCCCCCTTCCCTTCCTCCTGCTCCCCTTCCCTCCCCGACCCTCCTTTCCTTCTTCCCCTTCTCTTCCCCCTTCAGCTGGCTCGTTTGTTTTTTTCCATCTCTCTCTTCATCCCCCTTCCTTTCCCCCTTCCTCTTTTAATTCCCACCTTCCTTCTCCTCCCCTCTCCCCTTAGTCCTCATCTTAATCTTCATCCTCCCCTTGTCCCTTCTTCTTTCTCCCACTTCCCTCCACTCATTCCTCTTTTCATTCTTCTTTCTCCTGTCCTTTTCCCCTCTCCCTGCTTCCTCTCCTCTCCCCCGAGATCGCCGACCCCGTTATTGTTGGAGGGGATCTGGCTCCCCCGAAGTTTGTTTTTGGTTGCAAATATTTCAGCCTTTTGTCTGGCGGATTTGTTGTTTGATAGTAAAATCTCCCCTTTCCTCTTCCCCAGGCTGCCCTGCATCTTCCCCTGTAGGCAATAATCACATCGTATTTCTCCTGGCAAAGGCCACTTCCCTCCCAGCCTGATTTTGAAATGGGGAGGGCTAATTGCTTTCCCATTTCCCTATGATTTGGCAATGGGGGTGTGTGTGCTTGTCAAAGGACTGGGCAGCCCAGACTGCAGCTGCCTGAATCTGGATTCAGTCGATTCCTTTTCAAATTGGAAAACAGAGTGACTCTCAAACCAAAATGTATTTTCCAGACAGCACCTCCCTATGTACACCCCCTTCCCTCCTCCACCAGTGCTAGCTGCGCATCCAAGGGCTGGACTGAATAATAACTGCAGATGAAAAATGTGAAACCCGTGCTCGTGAAGGCGGGGTGCTTTTGTTTGTATCAAAAGCTGGTCATGTTGGATTTATAAATAACCCCGTTTCACTAAATACTTTTTTCTTCATTTGCCTTTGTTTTGCGGGTTTGTGTGTGTCGTCTTTTTTCTTGAAAAATTAGAGATTTTCCTCCTCTTTTTTCTAAGTCTTGTTAATCTCATTAAATCCTTAAATACAGTGAAGCGGATTCATTCCATGGGTTGGGAGGCAGAAAATAAAATAAACTGTTTGACACTGACAAGTTGGGTGGACTGTAGAGTATATAGTGTGCAGCGCGTGTCTGAGATTTGGAGGATGTCTGTATAAGAGAGAAATCCGTGACAAACAGAGCATGGAAATAGAGCCATTGTTTTTGATTCAGTTAGTAGAAGGTTTTTTTGATTAGGGAGTTTGGGAGGGGCCTTCTAGTGAATGGAAAATGTATTTGCCCCATCAGAAATCTGCTTGTACACGTGTATGTACTTAAAGAGAAGCAAATTGTAGTGTTTTACATTAAATAATTTGCTTCTGGTTATTATTGAAAGTGATTGAAATGAGTGTTCCCATTAAGACAATATTATGCTACAATTTGTTTTGCTAATGTGAAATGTAAATTCCTTTTGAATGAAGAGAAAGTTTGTTTTTTTAAGAACCATTAGTCCTGCAGAGTTTATTTTTGAGTATTGTATTTTCCGAATGGGAAGAAGGCTGTATAAATAATTACATTGTGCTACGGTATATATTCAAAAGAGCTTTATCAAAACGTTTTCCCATTTGACATAGAAAAATTATACTTCACCTTCTAAGCTGTTTAGTTTAAAAACATTTTTTAACACAATTTGATTGTACCCTTTTTTGTCAGTACATATTTTCTACAGGTTGTTTGGAGATGGCTAGCTTGCTTACAATAAATTGAAACTGCAAGGCAAACATTTTTATATGAAAGGAAGTGGTTCAGAAGGGTCTTAAAATTAGAAAAATGGCTTTGTATGGGAAATGTTTTATTAAACTGCCTATTAAAGTTTGGATCAAATCAACAGCAGATGTTGGAATAGATTACTTAGGTATATGGCATGGGAGGATTTGAAAATCAGGACTGATTTTATGTGATTTTTTTTTTTAGGATGATTTTTACGAATACCAGTTTGGAAGTAGGTATGGGGAGTTAATGTTGTAAATTATTACTGTGAACTTTGGGGTGGGGACGTGGGAGACAAAACTCCGTGATTCCAAAGTGATGGCACTGAAAAAGCTATTTGAATTTTGCATGTCAAAGTTCCCAGTCCTTATTAGATTTCTCCTTGTCTGGTCTACCAGTGGTTGAAGCCTATAAGAGACAGAATGGAGTTGCTTCTCTCTCTGCTATTTCATATCCCTTGATGAGTCATAGAGATCCCAACCCCTAGCTTCTGAATCCTAAAAATTTTAGGTCAGATTCTGTGTTTTGGAAGTATTTGCCGCATAACTTTGGCATGATTAAAAAAAGTATTATGGTATGGTAAGCGCAAGGCTTTTGGGTTTTTTTGGTAAACATGTGTGCCATGCACATAGAGTGTAACTTCTCTTCAAATGGGAAGGAGAAGATGGTGTGGAATTGAACGGCGTTGGAATTTTTTTTGTCTAAAAGTTGGCAAATTCTAGATAAAATTATAACAGGATTGCACTGTGATGGGATGAAAGACTGTCTGAGAGGGCCTGGGAGGGCTTGAATAGTTCCACAACAACAGTCCTTTACAGAGCTGAGCCAAAAGAAGATTTAAATAAAACAAAATGCTTTGGAAGGCTGTGTGTTTGTCATACAGATGGTAGGCATAGCCCCCCCAAAAAAAGTTTTCAGCTACATTTCCACATCAATTCTAATAGTACTATGTAATGGTGTAGTAATCCCGACCAACAAAGATGTAAATGGCTTGCTAGTCACAGTAGGTTTTAGGTTGATAGGAATTAGGATACCGGCTTGTAAGGGAACCATTATATTTAGACCAACTCGGCTTTAATCAAAATTGTTTGTCTCTAATGATCTTTTTCATGGATGCTATAAGTCACGTTGTTATTAATAAAGACCAGATGTTTACATGGTTGAATTTTTGACCTGCCTACTCAGACCTGCAAAAATCGTATGAATGTGAAATTCCATCTTTTTGAAATTATAAAAATACAAACTAACTAAATAAACTTTCCCATTTGAAAATTGCAGACAGTGTAATGTGGAGAAGGTTGTAATAATTTGGACAGCTGGTTTTGGTCTATAACCCTTTTGTGCCTGCAAATCTATCAGGTTGGAGTGAAATGTATGCCATATTATGAATTAATAATTCCTTCATGCTTAGTAAAACTTAAACAAGGCTTAAACCATGATCTCACTGGAGTCATTAAATTGATTTTCTTTTGTAAAGAAAGATCTTGGAAGTTGAACCTAAGCATCTTTGTTTTTCTAAAAACTGCTGATTATTATGTGCACAGATCCCATCTGTGTGTGTGTGTGTTTTTGTTTTTTGTTTTTAGACAAATGACAAAAGCATGCAGGAAAGGAATGCAGAAATGCAGGGCGGAATACAAAGCACTGCATGCTGTAACATCTAAAGCATACAAAACCTTTAACGGTGGAAGTTAATTTTTAACAAGTGCATTCATATAAATATTTATGAATTAAAGTTTTACACTCTTCCCTTTTAGGTTTGTGGAAAGAAAAGGCCTTCTCCTTGGGGAGAGAAAAGATTTTGATAGCAGTCTGTTCTCCATTATAACAACGTCATGTTCCTGGTCTGCCTTTCCTAATTTAGTATAATATAGGTTGTCCTTGAGTTGTCCTGTTTGGTTATGAGTATGCAAGTATCTGTGGCAATTTTAGGTGAGAGACTATTTTTTTATTGCTTTTATGATTGCAGCAAGGAAATGTACCTTTTATACTGTAACCATAAACACCAAGCTGTATTATTCTCTGCATGTTAACATAACACATGAAAACCTGGATGGTAATGCATATTTTTTCTGCAGAGTAGGGACTCTTAGAGATAAGCCTGTGTACAGTAGGGTAGTGGTATGCAGTCCAACCATCGGTACATAAGCAGAATTTACTTTTGCTATTAGTGGCTATAAAGCATGACTTAAAAGTGACTTGAATTTGTAAACATGTAGAGTGAGCAAGTTTTTAGATCTGTTTATGATTCTGAATGCTCATCTCCTGTTTCCCAGTTCAGGAACTTGTAGCTTTCAGCGGGTGATGTGCTGTTCTGTTCTGTATGCATAGGCTGGCCATATAAAGACTGGGAATTTTCTACCTCTACTTGAACAAACTCTCACATGGTCAGCGCTTGTCAACCTACGCTTAGGCTCGTTTTGCAGTAGGTGCTTATGTTGGTATGACGACATCGCTCAGGTATGGAAAATCCCCTGTGATGTACTTCTAGCCCCCTAGCCCCAGCGTAGACAGCGTTATGCTGATGGGAGGACTTGTCCCGTCGACATACCTACCCACTGCCTCTTGGGAAGGTGCGGCACCTTTGCTGGTGGGAAAAGCTCTCCCGCTGGCGTAGGTAATGTCTTCACTAAGTGTTACAGCGCTATAAGTGTGAACCAGCCTTGAGCTACGGTACATGTTGCTACCTGTGGAATAACTTAGTATTTTAACTCCAGAAGTTTGACACTAGAAGAAACGACTTAAATAATTTTTACTTGCAAAATTTTTTTTGGCATCAGATGTCTTTTTTAATTTGTGTGAAGATTTTGACAACAGTTCAAAAGCCTTTTTATCTTTTTGGAGATAACAATAATAGTACAATACATCATTTTTAACTTTACTGAAACCGGTTTTAAATTTCTTCTGGATTCAAAAGGAAAATAAGAATGTGGGTTCTGCATATGAGTCAAGTCTAAAATTTGTGCTGTAATTTTTCTTTTTAAAATGTAAACGTCACAGATGTACTGCTGTTCAAAGGCCTAAGTATTCTGCGTGGAGTCATTTTTATAGTATTCACGGTAGGCCTAAATATGATCAAGCATTTGTTTTAAGTATCAGTCATCCTCCTCCTGGAAGCAGGTTTGGGAGTGGGGCTTGTCTGGATCTGGTAGAGAACAGGTTTGAAATGAACAGTGTTTCTTAAAAAGATATGACCTCACTTACCTTGTGACTCTGATATCCTGGGACCCATACAGCCACAACGATGCTGCAGACCGTTCTTAAGGAATTTTTTCAGCTCAAAATCTTATGTACAGTATCAGAATGGCACTGGTTACAGAAGATTGGTTTTATTCTTCTGGGGAATCTTTATTTTTAGGTGTAATAGTCGTTTCACAAAGTGCTCCCTACTTATTAATTAAACATTTTTTTTTACGGTTGGTTTAGTTAATCCTAACCACGTATATTAAAGTAACCTTTGTGGGTCCACTTTTATGTGTTATAAGGCAAAGTGGCTACAGTTACACATTTTAATAATATCTTGCTCTTTCCATATCTAATAATTGGTTCTTAATATTTAAAAAGGAAGTGATCAAGGTTTATTAAACATTAAACTTTATGATCTCTTTATTACAGGACATTGCAGATTAGGTATTATATAGCTTTGTATCTGTGATGATAAAAACGGAGCGAGCCTGATTGTTAGTAGAGGAGAAACAGGACAAGTTCAACTTAGAAAACTGGAATTTTACTTTTTAAGCCACTTAAGTGTTGGCCTTTTAGTCCTTTTCAGATATAGGAACAGACTTTGTAAAGTAGGGTGAACTTTTTGAAAGGCTTAGTATCCATTACTGCTGGAAGGGTGGCACTTACTAGTTGAAAGGGGTCAGGGAGATTTGGGAAATAATGCACAATAAATTAAATATTTGGTCTTGGTCTTTTGGTCTTGGTTTTAGTATCTGAGTGTTGATGCCACTTTAGAGAGAACTGAATTACGTGGAGGACATTCTAGTCCTATAATCTAAAGTACGTGTTTTCTCGTGTAAGTAGCCAAGAACGTTTTGTATTTTAACTTGTGCAAATATATATACTTATTTATGCTTAGAACAGCTGAGACATGAGCCTCCAACCATTTTCAAAGTGCAGTTTGTTTACAACAGAATTTTATTTTGGTCACATAAGTGATCATTTAGGAAATACTTAACTATTCTAATATTCCAGTACAAGAAATCACATGGCCCTGTTTGTTGTGAATTGTGGAGCTTTGTACAAGGCAATGTATTTTACTGTTATTTAAAGTTTATTTTGATGACAGAGAGATTAAGGTCGTCATCTAACCCAGGTTATAATTTTACAAAATCTTTTAAAAAATAAAGTCAAGTCTAATATTTTGGGATGACTTCTTAAGGTAAAGTATTTTTAATAAAGCAAGCTTGTGCTCCGAATTAGCCCTTCGTATGTATGAGATTCTCATTTTTTCTGGAGAATCTAGTGGAGATTTTTTTATGTATTGGAGTAAAAGTATATCGGGTTCATATGCATTTAAAATAAAACCTATAAGTCTCAGTCTAATTTTGGAGAGAAGTGTGAGGCCAGAGAAAGACAGGTTTGTTGAGCTTGTTTAATGCATGTATTTCTTTTTGCATTTTAGAAATTAAAATTCTGTCCTCATCTCACTAGTAGAAAGTCTATCACACTGGGGCCTTAATTACATTCTCACTTTAGTTGGCAGCAAGAAATAAAAAGAATTGCATAGTTAATAAGTTGCGTTATACTTAATTTTAGGGATTTTGCTTTTAGGTGTAATTTAGAGCTCTATGTTTAGCTGGCATGCGATTTTTTCTTTGCCTGCCCACTTCACTTTAGATTAGAATAACTAATGTTGTGAAGGAGGTGGAGGGGGATTTCAGAAGGAACAGTACTTCATGTGGGTTTTTTTGACTAGCCATGCCACAAGGTGGCCATGATTAGAAATTATAATCAAGAGACAGAGATTTTGTTGTAGTGCAGCAATGAGTGTGTTGCTAAATACTGAAGCACTGTACTGAATGGGTGCTTTTCCTCTGGAAACCTGCGAAGTTGCTGATCTTTTTTTCTACGGCTGGAGCACTCAGATTTCTGTGCATCTGACTACTCTCTAAGTAATTGGTGGTATTCTGAATTTACCTAAGAAGTTTCTGTAGAATACTTTTTTCTCTTGCTGGCTTCTGTCACTACTGAATGTAATGAAAAGTTTTCCATTGACTTGAATTGGAGCAGGATCAAGCCCCCTGTTCCACTACTATTCAAAGTGAAGCGTCACTGGTTTCTGAGTAGAGAGAAGAGGGCTTGAAAAATTACCAGATGCCTACTAGGCACAGTTATGAAGCTGCTACGGGAGATTCTCTTAGGTATAAGGCGCACCAGTGAGATCTGTTGGGCAGGTGTTGGGATTCCTACTCTGGACCCTGCCGAGGGGCTTATCTTGTATACTTCTTTAGGTAGCAGATGATAAATTTGAAGCGGTGTGTGCTTCTGCTTCCATACCCTACCCCCCAAACTACTGGAACAAGCGTTCCCTTGAGTGCGGCAAGGATATGCCGGTACTCTGTCCTCCTCCCAGCTATCTGGTTGTTGAAATGGAGAGAGGCAACATGTATATGTCCTGCCCTACTGTTCACCTTTTTTTCAGGGCAGTTCTCCATGAATAACCAGCATCTGCCTCAGCTATTTCCCAGCTTTCTCAAACATTAGTAGAAATTGATCTGTTTCCTGACAGGTTTACAGCTGCCTCCTCCAGGGTTTTGAATGGAAGGTATGGAGGTGACCAGTCTTGTCAATTGCGCTGTGCTGTTGTGTGGGAAACCTATGGGCAGGAACAAAGGCAGATTCAGAAAATCAGCACTGAACTGATTCACGTTGGCAATCTTGTCTTCACAACCCTAAGGGTTAGAAATATGGGCCCTGATCCTGTGACATGTTGCATAAACATAATACATTTCAGGAGTGAAGCCATGGTCTCCTTTTTATAAACCAAAGCGTCCATGTAAATTCTGCAGAAATTAATGGCTTAGCGCTCCACCCCACTCCATTCTCCAGGGGGGAAAAGGGAAGAGGATTTTTTTCTCAAGCCCCAGTTATGCTTCAAGAGCAAGCTTTTTATTTTTCATCAATTTTTGGCTCACTTCTACTGTGTGCATGATTTATTAGCTACAGAGGATTTACCCATGTCTAAAACTGTCAGATTTGGCCCCCCTAGGATTTACTAATACTTCATTTTAAGGTTATTCATTTTTGTCTTAAGTTGTAAGCTTTGGAGTTAAAACAGGATTTTGGTTGGCTCTTATTAAAGTGGTTGAATTAGTCTGTCTGCTGCTTTCATAAAATCTTGAGTTATTACTTGTAGTTTTAAAGACTTTCTTGTGACTTCTGCAATGCACCTGCATGTTGCATTTTTTCTGCTTTTCTTGAATCGTTGTGAAAGAGCTCTTGAAACTGCTATATACTGGATACGGTAGAATAAGTTCTTAATGCTGGGATACTAGTTCATCTTTAAATGATGCCACCTCTCCTTGATTTGAATGAGAAATATTCCCTTATGTGGTCAAGATTCAAAGACTTCTGAACCTTCACTAGTAGATGATTACCCAGCTAATCACTGTTCAGAACAGCACAGCCTCAGTCTCGTGTTGACATGCAGTATCTCCTGTTGCATTGCTCCTTTAACACACATGCTGTGTAAGCAGCAGCTCACTTAGTCACTGGAATTAGTTATTCCCTGTTTGAGGCCATACACATTTACTTGCGCTCAGTTATTCATTTGATCTGTGCCTCCAGTGTGTGTCACGGGATAGCCCAAAAACGAAAGTGGGCTGCTCTTAAGATTTCATAACGGTGTGTGATTTATATAGCTGCTTCTTAGAACTTGCAGAGTCCCTATTGTGCAGGGTGTGCACAATGAATTGCCTGAGCACGCTATTTAAAGCTAAATTTTGATGATTAGTGAGAGCATCCATCATTATTTGCATTTCTAAGGTGACAATCATTGTAGTAGCCAGGTGCCATTATGTGAATTTAACAATGCAAGTCCTTCATTAAAGATGTTGCATCGGGTGGAATTGTATTGTACAAAACAATAGATTCTTTAAATAAAACTCGCTTTAACAAATTGCAGCTGTTTAAATACAGGAGCTAAAAAAATATCTGTAGTTAAGATTTCTTTGCTTATTGTTTTTTTTTCTTTTTCTCTTGGCAAGACCATTTTTTTTATTTTACTAACAATTAATTGAACCTACTGCATCTGAAAATCTTGGAGTAAAGACTGGAACTATCTTACAAATGCTTTCTTGTCGCTGTCTTTTTCATCTCTTTTTTTCTCTCGAGTGGGTGTTATTGTTTCTAATATGCTAAAATCTGTTTGGTAGCATTTTCCTTGCATTTCTCAACGTAAACTAGAAATCAAAGCTAAATAAATTGCATGGGTTTGTACCTCTGCTGCAATTTTATTTTTGCCTCATTGAAGTCTGAGCAGCTGTCTTAATCCACTCACAGCTGATGACATCCTCAGATCAGTTTCCTGTGATTAAAGGGAGAAATAATGCCCCAATGTGTTGAATAGAGAAAACCTGGGGTAGTGGGAATGGGAGGTGGAAGTGAGTGTGGGATGGCTGTGGAGAAGAATAATGTACTCATTTGCCTTATTACGCCTAGATTCTTGTTTAGTTAAATAGGTAAGCAGTGGAATCAGGAGTCCCTGTGTGTGAACGAAGTGGTAGCTCGTGCGCTTCTGTTCAAATCTTAATATTAATCTGAAATATTTATAGCTCTCCCAACAGTACACATTGAAATGGCTTGTTCAACATTTCCTGTGTATTTTTCAATATATCTGGGAAACATCCACATGCAAAGCAATGGGAAAAAATCCCTGTCTTACTGTTGTCATACCACTATGCTTGCGTGTTGTTGCTTTTGCTATTGCGGGTTCAATAAAATAAAACTATATATGACCTTTCTCTGACAAATAATAGGTTAAATCATTTTTAAAGGAAGTGTTGGAGTCAGCAAAGCTGCACAAGGAGCTGCCTTCACGTGGTTGATAGGCTGTGAAACTGTTCAATGGACTTTGGTTTCAGAGACAATATCCGTTTAAATTAATCTTTGTCAGATACATGCCACTGCAGACAATTCAAATTCCATTCACTTTCTGATCTCATAACAAAAAAGCACCTTACACTGGTTCTTTTATCATAAAATTAACTTTTGTGTGTGTGTCCTGGTAACTGTGGTGGCATTAAATCTTGAAAAGGCACTGCTATAGGAGGATTCAGTTTCTTTTAACAAGGCAGACTTCTTCTCTGAGCATTTAAAAAAAAAAAAGTGCTTAAGATGGATTAAAAAGAATGCAAACAGATGGACAGATTTGGTGGTTGTTGTTGGCAACCATCTAAGCAGCCATTTTGAGCAATGCTGATTCAGGGGTACAGACACTGCAGCGATTAGCATAGTATAAATACCCTAGATAGTTTTTTCTCCTGGTAGTAATTGAAGCCACAATTAATTATGAAGAATTGAGGAGCTTATTGCTTCCAGAGAAGTATTCTATTAAATTCAATAGATATTCAGCAATTCCTTGGTTTTATCTCCTTATCTTTCCTAGCTCACACCACATATGTGGATGGCTTGACTTTTTCCAGATGTGTAAGTTAGATGGGTGGAAGGGAAATGTCTTGAATTTGATTTAGCATAACGATTTTATTAAATTGCTTTAATCCCTCCTGTATCATGACAAAACAGGTATTATTTCATCTTTGAAGTATAAATGGAGACATCTTTCTTTCGTTCTTTTCTATCTGAAATGTTTCTTTTGGAGGGGCGTGGGTGGCCTGGGTGGGTATATTCTGGGGTTGGCAGGAGACATATTGTGACCTAAATAAATGGCTTTGGTTACTCATCATCTAATGTAACAGAGAAGAGCGGTTGTAAAAGAGTGGTCTCCCCAGCAGGAGTTCCATTTCCCCTAGTATTAGGTCGGTATCATATTTGCAGGGCACAGTCCGGTCCTGGATTGAATGCTGATGTAGCTTAGGAATTGTCAATAAATATCTGGATAGGCTGGCTTTTAGGGATCAAAATCAGTGGTCATGTTTTTCAGTCGGAAATGCAGTGCTAGAACTTCCTGGCAAATATGTTCACCCAAAGCAAGCAACGTTGTTCACTGATCAAACCCAATAATCCTTGCCATGCTGGAGAGTGTGGGCTGTTGTGTTTCGAACAGGGACCTTTGGTGACTTGTTTTGGATGGCTGGGCTGTAACCATAACCCTTAGTATTTGGCTTAGCTAGGAACATGGCACTGTAGTGCAATGCTAGAACAACCTATTTGTTGTCCTTTATAAAGAGTGCTTGGTTTTGAATGTATGATATATGGGGATCATCCAGGGAAATAGTGAGCAGTCCCTCTCCCTGAAATTCTTTGTGCTGTTGCTCATCTCCTCTGCACGTCAGGGTCTCCATCTCCAATGCACAGCATGATGAATGAGCTTGGATGAGGGAGTTGATCATGGACTTGTTTTCCATACTCCTTTCTGTCTTCAGATTTGGATTAATACTTCGGGATTTTTAATAGAAATATTTAAAAATAAATAGACTTTAACTGTTAGGGGAAGAGGAGCTGATTGGCTGGTTAATTTCTGTTGCAGTCCTACCATCTAACAAGCTTTTCATAGAGAGGAGAGGAGGCAATGGGGGAGGGATGGACTTCTGACATTATCAGCAGTGCCCTTTTACATAGGATAGCAACATTTACAAAGGGTAAACAGCCTTGCTTGTGTCTGTCCTAGGAGGTGCTTTGGGCTAGCTAAATGTGGTTTTTATATTTGTGCTACCAGGTCTTAGCAGGTGGCTTTTGGCCAATGTATCTTGTGTTAAATTTTAGCATTTCCTGTGGATTTGGAAAAAAATATTTCTGTCTATCTTCCACTGAATCTCTTAAATGCAGATGTTTTGCTGTGAAATCTCAGCTGTTTTAGAGATGAGTACAATTAAGAGTTTAATTTGAGATTTAAATCCAGCAAATATATAGATATTTGCATCTAATTATACATTGTGGCTGAAAGTTACTGTAAAATAACAGATGTATGAATTTTTTTTTTAAAAAAGGTTAGGTAAGCATTTTATGTTTTTCCTCTTATTTTGTGCCCTGAGGTTGTTAAATTCCAAGCTCAGAGTTTTGTTTTAGTTTTAATGATTTTGTCTGTGAGGTATCTTCCCCTCATTGAATTTGTCATGAAATTAACCTGTTCAAGTTGATCCATAAATCACTGGCCAGCAATATTACGTATTTGAAGTTCTTGCCAAAATAGATAGTTTGGTCTGGAAATTAGAAAATCGCATCTTAGACTCTTCTCTGAAATTTCATTACATTGAGTTGGACGGTCATTGAGGGCCATTGTGATCTCTGAAGGCTTGAATTGAAAGGTTGTGGAGACGTGCACAGGACCTGGTTAACTGTCTCTGAAGTTACCCTGTACTAGAGATGACCTGTGCTTTGCTGCTCAGGTTTATGGTGTCAGTGCGGGTGGGCAAGTGTGTGTTGTGCTGAGAGGTTTTGTAATGATTTGTTCAGGTGGCGAATGAGGGGTGTTTGCTGCAGTGAGGGGTTCTATATGTTTGGGGTTATCGTGTGTGCTGTGTGGGGAGATTGTGAAAACTTGTGTGGGTGGTGAAGGAGATGTTGATTGTATTGATTTTGTGTGGGAGGGTTGGGCATGGGAATTTTGTGTTGTGGAATTAGTAAAGTCAAAATGGCTGAAACTACTTGTTTCCTGAAGGGTGTGCACAAAGCTGCCCTTGGCTGGAGGCACTTGACCCTACGGAGTGGTGCTTCCACCTTCTCTGGTCACTGTCACATTCCTACCATGATCCTTGGACTCCAACCTTCTGTCTGGGTCTCTCAGCCAGTTGGGGTGACGGTGGACAAAGAATTGTGTTGATTTTGTGTGTGGAGTCCTAGAAGCATGGAAATGTAGGGCTGCAAGGGAAAAGTGGTCATCTAGGCCAGCTCCCTGCACTGAAGTGGGACCAAGTAAACCTAGACCATCCCTGACAGGTGTTTGTCCAACCTGTTCTTAAAAACCTCTGTTGATGGAGATTCCACAGCTTCACAGCTTCCCTTGGAAGCCTGTTCCAGAGTTTAACTCCCTTTATGGTAAGACAGTTATTCCTGACATCCAGCCTAAAACTCCCTGGCTGCAGATTAAGCTCATTACTGCTTATCTGGCCTTCAATGGCCATGGAGAACAATTTATCCCTGTCCTCTTTATAACATCCCTTCACGTGTTGGAAGACTGTTGTCAGGACTAAGCATGCCCAGTTTTTTTTCTAAACCTTTGATCATTTTTGTTGCTCTCTTCTGAACTCTCTCCAAGTTGTTCACGTCTTTCCTGAAGTGTGAGGCCCCCAGAATTGGACACAGTATTTCAGCGGAGGGCTCATGAGTGCTAAGCAGAGCAGGAAAATTACCTCCTGTGTCTTACATATGACGCTCCTGTTAATGCCCCTTAGAATATTTGCTTTTTTCTCAACTGATTGCTTTGGTGACTCATGTTCAATCTGGGACCCACTACAGCTGCCAGCTCCTTTTCAGCAGTACCACCATCTAGCCAGTAATTCCACATTTTGTAGTTGTGCATTTGATTTTTCCTTCCTAGGTATGGTACGTTGCACTTCGCTTTGATGACTTTCACCTTGTTCAGTTCAGACCAATTCTTTAGATTATCAAGGTCCTTTTGAATTCTGTACCTGTTCTCCAAAGCGCTTGCAACCTCTGCCACCCTGCCTGGTGTCATCCACACATTTTATAAGCCTGTTCTCCACTCCTGTAGCCCCGTCATTAATGAAAATAGCAAATAGTTCTGGAACCAGGACTGATGACTGCACAACCCGGTTAGATAACACCTTCCCAGTTTGATATCGAAATTCTTTCAGTAGGGTCTTTCAACCAGGTGTGCACCCACCTTATAATAATTTTATGTAGACCACATTTCCCTAGTCTGCTTATGAGAATGTCATGTGGGACTGGGTCAAAAGCCTTACTAAAATCAAGATGTATCACATCAACTGTTTCTGCCTCTCTATTAGGCCAGTAATCCTGTAAAAGAAGGAAGATTATGTTGATTTGGTATGATTTATTCTTGACAAGTTCATTCTGGCTGTTCCTTATAACCTATTATCCTATAGGTGCTTACAAATTAATTAATTATTTCAGTATCTTTCCAAGTATCAAAGACTGGCTGACTGGTTTATTGTTCCTCGAGTCTCTGTTTGTTCCCCCCTCTGGTACCTCACCCAATCTCCATGAGTTCTTGAAGATAATAGCTAACAGTTCTAAGATTGCTTCACTAGTTCCTTAGATACTTTAGGATGAATTCCATCAGGTCTTGCTGACCTGAATAGATCTAGCTTATCTAAATGTTCTTTTACCTGTTTTTCCCCCCTATTTTGTGGCTTGCGTTTCTTTCCCTTTGTTAATATTAATTTCACTGAGTATCTGGCACTCATGAATCTTTGTATTGAAGACTGAAGCAAAATAGAGATTAAACATTCATCCTTCTTGATGTCCTCCATTATTAGGTCTCCTTCCTTGCTAAGTCGAGGACCTACACTTTCCTTCATATTTCTCTTGCTCCGAATCTATTTAGAGGACTCCTTTTATTATGTCACTTTCTAGGTGTAAATCATTTTGTGCCTTGGCCTTTCTGGTTTTGTCCCTACATACCTGTGCTAGTCTTTTGTACTCTCCTTAACAATTCATCCATGTTTCCACTTTTTGTAGGATTTTTGATTTTCAGGTCATTAGAGAGCTCCTGATGCAGCCATATTGGCCTCTTACTTTTCTTCCTATATTTTATTTGCACTGGGGTACTTTGTAGTTGTGCCTTTACTGTCTCCTTGAGAGATGTCCAGCTCTCCTTAAGTTTTCTTCCCATGAGATATTACCTACCAGTTCTCTTAAGTTTGTGAAAGTCTGCTTTTTTTGAGGTCCATTGTCCTTGCCCGTTCCCTTCATTAGACCAGTGTTTCCCAACTAGTGTGCACACTGGTGTGCTGTCAGGTCTGAGCAGGTGTGCCATGGCATTTCTTGAAAAACTACTTGTTCTGAGTTGGCTCATGAATATCCATGAGTTCATTTGGATACTGTATGGTGGCATGCCTCAAAATAATTAAATGGTATCAAGGTGTGCCATGTCAGAGAAAAGTTTGGGAACCACTGCCTTAGACTCTTGAAATGAATCTTTGCTTTATTCCTTTTGCCTTCCACCTTCAGATTGGCTACCAGTTCTCCCTCTTGGTCATAGTCAAGTGTAAAATGGCTGTTCCCTTGGTTACTTCCTCCATTTTATGAATTCAAAAGTTGTCCACAATGCATTTGAAGAACTTACCACTTTTCCAGCAGATGCCTGGGTAGTTAGGCCCCATTACAATCACATCTTGTGTTTCGACTAAGTCTATTATTTATTGTAGAAATGCCTCACTCATCTCCTTTTCCAGTTTGGTGGTCTATATTAGGCCCCTACCATGACATCACCCTTGTTTTTGTTCCCCTTTTATCTTTACCAAGAGACTTTCAACTGGTCTGCCTCTCACCACCTCCTGAACCTCAGAACAAGTGTCTATATTCTTGATGTGTAGTGCAACACCTCCTCCCTTTTTCACTGCCTGTCCTTCCTGAACAAGCTATCCCCTCTATACCCATATTCCTGTCATGAGAGTTATCTCACTAAGTCTTTGTGATACCAATTAAGTCATAATTTATCTTACGGACGAATTCTTCTAGTTCTTCCTATATATTCTCCATAGTACTTGCATTTGTGTATAAATGGGTAAGATATTGAGGAGATTCCCCCACTGATTTCTCTCTTGTTGCTCCTATGACCCTATTGTCATTTTCCATGTCTCCCCTCCAACCTCCCTCCCCCAACATGCTGGTTGTGTTACATTGGGAGAGTTTTGCAGATTTGTGCAGGTGTGGTGAGTGAGGGGCTGTGTGTGGCGGGGGCTATTGGGTGTGTGTTGGGTGTGGTGTTGTGTGAGTGGTTTTGAAGAACTGTAGCAATTAGTCCAAGTAATCCACTGTTGCTCCCTCACACAGCCAATGAAATTCTTGCATTCAAATTTAGCTGTGAAGTAAAGGTGGTGATTGGTTACCTCTGATCTCATAATGGTGTAGGACTCTTAGCATGGCATAGATACATGCTCTACAGTAGCTGGACACCATATGGGTGTAATTCGTAAAGTCAAAATGGCTGAGAACTTAGAAATTGGATGGTAACAGACTGTGGATCCTTGTGATAGGGTGTGTTCTGAACAAAGAGAGCTCTGAGCCATGCTCGTAGCTGTTTCCATCACTTCATGCTGACTCTACAGGCCTCCTAGGCTTTAGGATGATGCACAGAGTGACACTTCTGGAAGCTTATATAGATCATTAACAGGTTTTCTTCATAGTCATTTGAAAACATCACTGGTTGATACATTCTTGTGATTCTTATAATATATTTTTCTCTTGCAGCAATTAGGAGATGTCTTCTGGCAGGAGACATTTCAAGAGTTGTCCTCTTGCCAGCCTCCATAAGGCCATGGTCCCAGTTTTAGGTCACAGACTTAATTCTCTGGGATCTGGGTAATGGTTTTCTGTTTTCATGACTGTGGTGACCAAACATGACTCTTAGAGCCCACCTCCCTGCTGCATCTTTTCCACTGTTTTGTAAGTGGTGGTGTTAAAGCTGGTCATTTTTGATGGGCCTAGTTAAGTCTCCTCCTCATGGTATCTTTCTACAGTATCTGCTGATCCAGCAACTGCCGCTGGTGAAGGAACAGGATGGGATAGGGTGAAACGTGAGGAAAAACAGGTGCCTTCTCCTTTCTTCAGTGATGAACCGGGATATAATAGGGAATTCTTTATTCTCTGACAGAACTCGGTTGTGTTTTGATATGTCAAAAGACATAGTTTTTGAAGTTGAGAAATAGTTAGTTCTGCCACATAACTGCGTGTGATTGAGAATGTGGCGCTCTCACACGCTGTTAGCCATCCCCTTTGTTGTGCGCTTCCATTCATCTGTTTTACGCTATGAAAATGACCTGTTCGTGACAAGGGGCATCACCAATGGATACAGCTGACCTGGCTTTAATTGCAAGCATAGTCCATGATAAACTGCATCCAGAAGAGTTTCAGAAACTGTGGTGAAAACAGTCGTTAGGCGCAGCTTCTGGAGTGGCTAAAACCCATTTGGAACCCATTCAACAGCAGCGACTCGAGCAGTGTTTATTTTTTTTGGCGTGTAGGTAAAGCTGTTGAGAGTGACTGACTGGAAGAAAACATGAGTAGAAAATGTAAGGACACATCCCTACTTCCTGCAGCGCTAAGGCCTGAAGTCAAGAGGATTTCATGTGCAGAGGCCATGCAGGAGTGGCCTGGGGATTTCTAGGAGAGGTTTATTGGGAACTGGCATTAGCAGTGCTCTATCACTTAGAATCATAGAATATTAGAGTAGGAAGGGACCTCAGGAGGTATCTAGTCCAACCCTCTACTCAAAGCAGGACTATCCTCAGCTAAATCATCCTGGCGAGGGTTTTGTCAAGCCGCAGTTTAAAAACCTCTAAAGATGGAGATACCACTTCCCTAGGTAACCCATTCCAATGCTTCACCACCCTCCTACTGAAAAACTTTTTCCTAATGTCCAACCTAGACCTCCTGAACTTGGAATGTTACAGGAAGTTGGTGTCTTGTCACTTTGCTGGAACAATGCTGGACACCCTGTTTCTTACAATATATAAACAAAGAATAGGGTGCATTGCATTGAGGCCAGGATTCAGCAAAGCACTCATGCACATCCTTAAAAGTCACCGGTGGGTAGACTTGTTAACTTCAGTGAGGCTATTCCCATGCACAAGTGCTTGGCTGAATCTGGGACTCACACGTGAATGACTTAGTGTCTATCTTACCAACAGCGTATTCAGTATTTAAATGGGCAATGTCCCTATTGCCTTTTAAAGGATATTATAAGAGGTGTCAGGTGAGCTGTGAGAAAAGAAAAGGGCTAGTTATGGAAAGTCTGATGGAAGCTCGAGGACACTGTTGACGGATGTGGGTTGCTGTACACTCAGCTCCAAGGGTCATTAAGATCTTTTCTTTGGGCCCAATCCTACAACATCTTCCACACCTGCTTCATTTTACTCATGTTAGCAACCCCACCAAACCCAATGGAGCTACTCACAGGAATAAAGTTATGTGCCTGTATAAGTGATTGCAGGATCTAGTCCCTTTGTTTGCAGATGCTTCCGGATTGCAATAAAAATTGCCTTTCCTGTCCCTCCTTTTTCAAACCATGGAAGGGTAAAGATGAATTGACGAACGTTTCATGCATGGTTCCAGAGTCCTTCACTGTACCTGTAAAGCAGATGGTGAAGGGCGCTTGAAGTAATTTAGTGGTGCTCCTAACATTTGGAAAACATATTAAAAAATCGAAGCTTCACAACAAGGCAAGTGAGGGTAATGGTGGATCAGTTAAGATCTGGTGGTCCCTGAGAAATGACTAATATTCCATTTGTTCTTTTGCATTTGAGCAACAAATAAGGAACAGCAGAGAGAAGGCAAATCAAATAAAAATTCAGCTGGAGGTGAGAATGAATAGGTAGCGCGGAGAACTCAATTTCTGCTATGGTGACAAGCCTGTTCTCAGACAAACAGCAAATTCAGATGCTGCATCTTTCGTCCGCAAACAGCATTGTTCTCCCCCAATTCCCGCTGGTGCTGCTCTGCGTCTGTGAAGATGCACATACACAGATGATGGGTTTAACAAGCACATAGAAATTCATTTTTCCAGAGAATGCCTTTAAAATAAGATCTAGTACCCTTCTTTTGTGTGATTATTTTGTCTGCATGTTAGAAATACGCCATCTCTGATAGAGTCACAAAGGACTGATTGGTTCGGGTGGTCTTTACAGTTGCTGCTTGTGTTTTTGTGTTGCTTAAATTGTTGGTGATTTTGTGCTCAGGAGTACAACATATGGTAATGTGTTGGACAGAATGGCAGTGTTTGTATAGATGGGTGTTTCTGTCGTGTGCTTGTACTGCTTGTTACTGTTTTGGGGCGGGTTAGTGACCCATTAACCGAAAAGTGTTGAGTGGAAGGAATCTTACCAAGGATAAAAGTGACTTGTAAGGTTTCCAAAATGGAACTTGGCTGGGTTTTTGGACAGGTCAGTGTTCATGGTATTTTTAAGGCAGATGGGTTTGCACCTCCATGACATTGCATATTAGTTGCTTGGCCACTAGGCACATGGGGGGGGGCAGGGGGGTCAGCCTGAGAAGCAATTGAGGGGGCTGTTGAGGAATTCCACCCCTGAGGGCTTAACCACAGCTGGAAAGAGAAGTCGTCTTTCCTAGCAGACATCCTCTTCATGTGTGGTTCAGCAGGTCCCTAAAGAAGCTATTCAAAGTACTAACGGAAATAATAACAGCAGGGACATCTGCATCCAGCCCAAGTCCCTGGGCGCAAGAGGTTGGCATTTGTGGATTTATTAGTAAGCTCTGGGTGTGTATTTTTCTTTCTGTAAAGAAAAAGGAAAAGACAAATACTTAGAAAATCCCTGTTGCTGTGGCCCTTGTCAAGATGAGCTATGGCTGTCTACCTGACACAGCCTGCTACTGGCGTGGATGCCGGGCAAAATACACAGGCATCATTTGAATCACTCTCAAATACAGTTTGCAGTTACTTCTGGGGTATAAAGAATCAGGCAAATAACAGTTTGCAGGAACACTAAGGAACAGCGTAGGCCAGCAAGCGAAGAATGTGGTATCCAAATGAAACCTGAAGGGGAGTTTAAATACTTAAAGTAGAATGTAACCCCCCCTCGCCTCTCACTTTCATGAATACTGACGTCAGATCTTTAATGGCTACAAGCGAGTTGGCTGTGGGTTTTAATCACATCAGGAAGCTAGCACCTCCAAGAGCAGCGCTTCCTCTAGCCCCATGCAGAGGCATTGATTCCGAAAAGAAAAATGCCACTTGCTGAATTGCCAGCCCCATTATGTCCTGCAGCACCTTGGGGCTTCCAATCCAAGCATTGACCTGGCCCAACTCTGCTTAGGTTACCAGATCTGACAGGATTGCAGCCAGAGGGGGTCTGACGGCATAACAAATGGCTGTTAGCAGTAGCTAAGTACATTGCTTCTCTGCGTGCTGTTGTGAAGCTGCATAAAACGACGAGAAAGATTTGGGTAGAGTGGCATGAACAGTTCAAGCCCAACAAAACTTCTGATAGAGCAGTACTTGGTATGCTTTGTAATTCCGTGATCCCAAAATAGGTTTGTCATGTAGTGTCAGTTCTTTTCCTTCAGAATGTTCTGGTTTGAGTTTGTTAAATATTCAACGTTTTTGTAATTACGGAGCAAACTAATTTGAATAGACTAGTACTCTGCAGCCTGTTAGTGTCTCTTAAAAGTGATTTTTCTGCTGCTTGGATACAAAGTGTTGGCCTTTTGTCTTTAAGATGTCTGGAGTGGGTGAAAATGGGGTAATGTTGAGGGGCATATTGCAAGTACATCCATTTGAAGGGGGCGTTGTTCTGTGTGCCAGTTACCGTGGCTTTAGGTGAAAGGTTTTACTCTAAATTCACAAGTGTGTGTTATCATTTTAAATGGGTAACTTTAAAAGAAAAGGAGTGTAATCTTGCTCTTTCAATATCTTTAAGATTCTATTTGAGTATGCTGCATACTCTTGATCAAAAGGGAATGCTGTTAGCTTAAATCGAGGGCACCCTTATCTGGGTAAGATAAATGACTATTGTTTAGGAAAGACACTCCAGGGATTGACGAATTTAATTACACAGGGATTATGAATATGCATGTAAATTAGACAATCTAGATCTGAAATGACTACAATACAACTGCAGGGAATTGTTCTAACTTAAAAGTGTAATCATTTTTTATCAACGTATGGAGACTAGTAACAAGTGAGAGGCCTCCCTCTCCTATTTTGCTAGATTTTTTCTTATGACTTGGCCTGTTTCAGGTCATTAAACAAAGGGAATTATCCATAGCAGATCAGCTGGCTGTGGCTTGAAAAGATGATGCACTTGATCCCTTTTCTCTCATCCAAGCCTTAATGAATCTTGACAACACCCTATAGGGAAACAGTATGCTGTGTGGAGGGTTTGTGGTAACACTGACCCAGATAAAGGACTTGGAAGCCAGGGACCATGTGGTTTTCATTCTGCAGGAAAAAGGGAGGAAAAAAACCGGACTGATGGAAGGTTGGATAGCCTCATGCCTGCCTACAAGTGACTGAATCATGTTTGTGGAATGTGCGCAGTGATAGAAAATTATGATCTGTAGCAATGAGGTTGAAGTGTGCATTCCTTTTTAAATTTCACATAGTTGTTGCCACTGTATTTGAAAAAACTGTCTGACAAATGAGTGTAGTGTTTTCCTCAACAGCTATTGCTGTGGGTGGTGGCTTTTTTTTTGTTTTTGTTTTGCACAAATAGGAGGATTTTTTCTCCTTTCCTGAAATTTTGAACATTTTTAATATCAAGATGAGGCTTCTTTCCCAAAAGGAAAACAAAAATCGGTTGTTCGGGTATCTGTATTTAGAAGCTAATGTAGAAATAGTACAGAGCCACATGAAGCATTTCTAGGGGGTGCGGGGGAGAGGAGTAGAATGTTGGCTAATCAGCTTTTAAAACGATACTGGTATTTTTAAAATGGAATGGCCTTCCATTTTGACTTCCCCTTTTTAAAAACGACTTAATCATGAAATGGGTTATAGGAGATGAATGTGTCTGTGGTTGAAAATGTTAATTGAGAGATTTGTTTTCCACAAATAAATATGAGGGAGGGAGGAAAGGGGGGAGGGGGAGAGAGAGAGTGAGAGCAGTGTCATATAAATGCCATATAAAATATATATGACTGTATGGAACAGTGTGAAACGGCAGAAGCATATTACAAGGTCCCAGGGTTCCAAGACATTCAGAATAAAGTGTTAAAACCTGTCCATGCTACTACTACAGCTAAGCTGGGGAACTGGTAACACCATGGTTAAAATATGTAGCACATCCAGGACATTAAAAAGGCGTCAATTTTAAATTTAAGTTCTACCTTTTTAAAAAATTATTTGTAACCTGCTATGGTAGCAAGTAACACAAGCAATATAACTGAAAGGTTAAAGAGAAATATTTTGCTCTGTTTTCAAGTATGTTTCCTTTGTGTCTTTGGCAGCCCCTCCTGTACATTGTTTCACTGTTTGCCCTAAGTAGCTGGTCAATTTCCACTGTTTGTGTTAGTGTCTCCCAGCAGAGGGGGAGAGAATTTTTTTTTTTAAATAGGAAAATGGGATTGTGAGATCCCCCAAACTGGCAGGGGGACTCTGGCAGTTTTGGAATTGCTTTTAACTTGCATTTTTTAAAAAAATTACTAGATTTCAGATGGATGGTGTCTTTTTAACTGGGTTGCATAACTGGGCTAATGGTTTGACTTTTCTATCTGTCCCCCAGCCTCATTTTTATGCCTTACTCTACTGTGGTTAGTACCAATGGCTGCTTCTGCTGCTGTCACAGTATTCAGGAACAGCACTAACATGAAATTGACAAGACTATGAGCAGTTCCAGTGATGCCATTTAGAAACTTGAGAGCAGGAGTGGAACTGACCAGTCTTGTTAATTTCACTCCATTGCATCTCTGGGGTGCTCTACTGTTGTGTGTCTGCAGACAGAGGAAAGGCAGGCCTGCCTTGGGTCTCATTTGGGTGGTTACCTTTACAACCAGAGGGGATCAGCACTTTTTCTCTTCCTCACTCCATTACAGACTTACATTCCACCTCTTAGGGAAAATTTCCTATTCATCCCTGGAGAGTGGATTTTTTCCAACTCCTGAGTCAAATGTTTTAGTTTAAAAAGAAGAAAAGAAAAAAAGGGGGGGGGGGAGTATATTCCACAGTTCTGAAAGGCCAGATGAGACATTCCTTTTGTACAAGGAAAGATAAAATGAGGATGTATTTTTTTTGTAAAGAGATCAGTTTGAACATTTTGTAAAATAGTGTTTGTAATAAAAATTAATGTGTGTGAGACAGTATCATGGTAGCTCATTATTATTAAAGGTCATTTGAAAAGTATTGATTGTAAATGTTATGGCTGAACGTAAACGTTGCGTTAGAATTATTAATATATATTGATGATCTCTGGAATATGTGCAGAAGGAAAATGAGGAGGTTAGAAATGAGATGCTGAGCTTTCTGTATTAGCCGCATGTCTCAGTGTTACGCTGCGTTACATGAAAAAGCGGCAACTCTGTTTTTAAATGTTGGCTGTTATCATGCAATATATTCTGCTTTTTTATTAAGCTTGTATAACATTTTCATTCTGCCTCATAAAGGGACAGATGCTTTTATTTTTGACTATATCTATCACAGGGCATTTGCACTATATCTGCTACTAAAGTGCGTGTCTATTGCAAGAAAATTTTAAGTACACTGTCAGTTTTAACAGAAGCGTCAAGGAATGAACTTGGTGTGTGAGGCCACATTGCCAAAATACCTGGGAATCCACAGTAACATGCATCTAAATTGAGTTTAATTTGAAGAGGCTATATCAATGAAAAGCAATTAGGAAGCCTAAGTATGAAATCAAGTAATTATTGAGTAAGTCTAAAGCTGTATATTGAGAAAAATCAGGTTACATTATATCTATTTTTGCTATACTTTATGATTTCAATGTACCCATGCTTGTACTTCTAAAGCAGAAGAGCTACATAGACTGAATTTTAAGACTTTTTGTGTAAAAAAGATCTGCTGTGGCAGTAGGAAGATAAACAGTGCTTGTGATATTTCAAAGTCACATTAATCTTGTTTTTTCTTTTAATGTATGACTTTCTCAAGGGAAAATTGTCTCCTCCTTGACTGCAGTGGATTAATGTTCACAGATCAGCTTCTGCATTATTTTTCTGTTTTGACAGAGTGCTGATTTGTATTTTGCCAAGACTACAACTTGTGTTTTCAGAGTTTGGAAGAGTTCCACATTGAGGTGGCAAAAAAGGAAAGCAAGCTCTGATATAAAACACTAGCAAACAAATCTCATTTAGTATGGAAGTTGTTTTTTTGGTGGGAGTGATGAGAAATTCATGAAAGATAATGGAAGACAGGTGTCCTCAAGGGAGCCTCATACTGGTATGTTAGGTATTTGCTTTGCAACGAAGGTGCAGGATTGGTGTTTCGATCAATACATTCAGTTTCCATTTTTTGCTAAGGGCTGAGCCAAAGCCCATTGACATTATGAGTCTTTCTATTGAATTCAGTGGGTTTTGAGGCCTTACATTTCGCACCTTTTGGACCAAATTCTGTCTTGACTGATGCCGGGGCAGCTTCTACTGAAATCAATGCCAAGGTGAAATGTTGCCTCCTGTGTTTAATGCTATAGAGGTAGAAAAGCAGTGGCGTACCATGGGTCTCCAGTACATGGAGACCAAGCCTGCATTTGCGCCTTAACTCTCCCCTTGGCCACAAGTCGTTGTGTCCCCCCCCCCGTCCCTCTTCCCCAGTGCAGGCCAGAAGGGGTCCCCAGCTCCCGCCAGACAGCACCGCCCCCTTCCCTGACTGCACTTACCTGCTGCACAGCGCCCACCTCTTCTGCTCCAGCCTGGTGCTGGCTCGGGCGGGTGGCCTCACCCCCTGGCCAGAGAGTGTGTGTGGGGGAGCGCCTCCTGGTCAGCCACAGCTCCCTGCCCTCCCGCCTGCCCCTGAGCTCCGTCCAGCCACCCCTCAGATCCTCCTGTGCCCCCTGCATGTAGTGAAGTCTTCGCCCCCCCCCAATCCCTTCTCTGAGCCCTTGTTTTTCTGGCAGTAAGGATAGCTGCAGGGTATGTACGCTGGTTTCAGCCAACCAAGGGAGGAGCATGTTGATGGAGATAGAGAGATGCAATTTTTGAGCAATGCATGCTAACATGTAATTGAAAAACTGACTTCAAATTTTAGCCTAGACAAGCTCTTAGAAGAGATGCCATGGTACAGATGCTCTGGGGTTAGTACAATTATTGTATTGTAGCTAAATATAAATTTTGTTTTGCCCAATGCGCTTCCATAAACATTTTTTAACTAATGACTAAGTTATTAATTGAGCAAAGGCATTAAGCAGCGTCATTGGGCAGAACTGAAATTGAAGAGATTGTGTAATGACAGACATTTTTCCTGGCTCCCTCAGTATCTCTGGGCACTGAACTTGACGTTGCATTTTTGATGATGAGCGCATCCTGTTTTTAATGGTTTGCCTAGACAGTGCTGACACAAATATGGGAGTGGTTTGGTGATCTAGTCTAGAATTAGTGTATGAGCAATCAAACTTCAAATGTCTGCAATTAATCAATGTGAATGAATTGAGACAGATTTTGGATTTTGTCCAAAGACAGAATCATGTGCAGTAGTTGATCAGTCGAACAAAAATATATACAACAAAGACAGAATGAGTGGTGAAAATGTCTGAATAAAATCAAATTAAAATATTGGATTTCTATTGGGGTAGGGGGGTAGGATTGTGGAGTCAGGAGCAGAAGTGGGATTTCTTCTCTTTTTTGGCCCAAAGTTTTGCTGATGTTTTTATAATCCTGACTCCAAACTTCCCTGTGTTGTCTTGTCTTCAAAGAGATGCTGTCAACTTAAAAGTCATATATTTCAAACAAATGTCTTCTGTTACCAACAACACCTTAGATTGGTGATTCATAGACTGTAAGAGTTTAGCATATGATATCTAAAATTCAAAAGAACTTGGCTTACCACCTTTATAACTTTAGTCTGTATGGCTGTAATGTTTTTTTGTTCTGATACTGTACTTTAAACCAGCTCTCAGATGACCTGGTTGTCACACTCATACATGTACCACAGTTTGAGAACTGCTAAAGTAGATTACTAAAAGTGGAAATTTTAAAAGTTCAGTATGCTTTTCATTGTCTCACACTGTCTGTTTGCTCTGCGTTTTTCTCCCCTTGGATGATGAAACGTCAAGGAAGTCAGGTTCACTTTGAGAGTCACAGATCTACAATGTTGGGGTTGTAGACACCCCCAACTTCCATGCAATGTTGGCAACTCCAACGCTGCAGCTCTGAGCATCTGAAAAGAATACTTGAACGCTGTCAGATAGCAATATTAATGTGACCATCTCACCATGGCTGGGTTGTGGTTACTAGTCATCATTGGCTAAGAGTTGCGTACACACAGCTGGCCTCTGCCTGCTTGTTTCTCCTTCACCTGTCATGTCTTGTATTTTTATTTTTTTATACTACGTTTTACAGTGGGAACTATCATTTTATTGTGTTTTGTAGGTTGCTTAGTATCTTGATAAATATATCACTATATCTGTCTATGGAATATACCCTATGTCTGTAGTTTTCTCTTGTTCGTGTTGGGTATGTCATATGTGAGAAGATGGCCTGGGTTAAAATTAATTTTACCGCACTCGAGTAGATAAATGCTTCAAAATTAAATAATGAGTATCACGTTACAGAATAAAAGTAACTTTGCCAGCCATACATCGGCAGCATCCATCTCAGTGTCTTTGTCCAAGTAATTTACATGGATCCACTGACGGTAGTAAAGGTCGGCTTTGACAGGGCAGCTTCTGAACAAGTAAGAAAAAGAGTAGCAAGTGTTCCCGTTGGCGCAGTGCAGTGAAGACGACGTGCAGATGAGAAGTACAGCAGTCAATGGGAGTTCTACAAGTTTTCTGCGTCTTCTGCGCAACTCCCATCGCATCGCCAGGGTAAGTGTAGCCCAAGCCTTAAGTACAAGAGGGAAGTTTCTATCAAGCTTGAGAGTGGGGTACCACAGTTCAGTTATTCCATTATTCTTATTTGCAGAGCACCTGAAAGAGTGGTAGGCACTCAACGGACACATAGAAGAACTTGCATTCTAAGCAGGAAAGTGTCGGCGACAGCTGGAGTGAGCAGTTAGAAGAAAGATGAATGTACAAACAAGGATTACTCAGGAGCTAAACAACCTTTGTAACTATAGCTGGGATGAAGATAGCATCCAAATCCCTGGTAACTCTCTGCAGAGCTCCCATGCTTTCCTCTTGTTTCTGTTGCATAAACTGAAGCTTGTGTCAGCCAGATCCCTTAAAAGAAGGAAGTCATTTGCCACTTGGAGGAGGGGAAGAAGGAAACAAGTAACTCCCTGTGCTTGCAGAATCGTAGACGTTAAAGATGGAAAAGTCCCACTAGGTCATCTGGTCAGTCCTGTGGTGCTGTAATACTCTTCCTTCTGGTACACCCTGGGTGCTTTGGGCTTGACACGAGAGGTAGCTTTTCTCATTGGATAGTAGCCTGGAAAATCTGAACTCTGCACTAATGTAATAGGTAGAGTTGTTTAGGGAAAAAAACAATACCTTGTAGCTTCCTGGTGTGGTGGCACCTGAGGAGATGATGTAGATTGACTGCACCACTGGTGTGCTGACTGGCCGCTCGCTGTTACTTTGTAGGGACTTTTTAATGCGCTTTGGGTTAAAATGACCCCATTCCTTTTCATTACTGGAGATGGTGTTGGACACCCAAGATGAAGGAAAGTTTAGGGAATCAGCCAAGTCCATGCAAACTCTCTCGTGAGCTTGGCATTCATGTTTCAGCAGCATGGCACAAAGACGGAGGTCTCAGATTTGTTCTAGGGCTGGTCTGCTCTTCAGAGTTCGTTTGGCTTAGCTATATCCCTTGTTCTTGCTCTATGCAATTATAAGGAAGCCGACTTAAACCCCGGTGTAGACACCGTTAGGTCAAGGGAAGAATTCTTCTGTTGGCCTAACTATTGCATCTCATAGTGGTGGATTTACTACCGCGACGCAAGAATCCCTTCTGGTGCCACCGCTGTAGTGTTTCTAGTGTAGACATACCCCCAAAACAAAACAAAGTCAGGGAAAACCGATAAGGATCCTTTCATCTAGCTGACAAAGGCATAATGGAATCTGATGCCTGGGAGATAAAAATCAGCAAATTCAAATTGGCAACAAGACAGCAGGTTTTTTAATGGTGAGGGTCATTAACCATTAGACCAGTTTACCAAGGATGGTGGTAAATTCTCCACCTCTTGGAGTCTTGAAATCTAAACAGAGGCTATAGTTCAGCCACAGGTTATTGGGTTAGATGCCGAAATCACTGGGTGAGGTTCTGTGGCTGTTACGTGGGAGGTCAAAGTAGATGATCATAATGGTCCCTTTTGTCCTTAAAAGCTATTAAGTTTATAAGCTAACCTCATGCTAAAGGAAGAAAAGTGTTGAAGGGAAATCATAATTGGCTTCTGAGCCTGTGTAAGGGTATTTAATTCCTGAAAACTGCACTCTGACTCTGTCCCCTTGACCCTTTGCAGAAACGCCATCACAATAATCAAATGGAAACTGTACTGACATTTCTGCAGTGTGGTGACCTACACAAGCATATGCCAGAGCTTAAGGTGTTGTCTTCTGACTGCAATTAGTTTGGGTGCCTTTAAAAACTGTTTTTCTTCACTGAATTGGAAACCTTGTGGAAAGGTCACACTTCAGCAGAATGGTATATTTCAAGACTGCTCGGAACTGCAAAGCTGCCTTTGAACCAAAAGGTGTAGGAGTTTAACACCCTTGCTGTGGTACGGGGTTTATTAAACCCTTTAGGCAGGAGTCTAAAACAGCTGCAGTATTAACTCTTTATATAACAAGCAAGCACATTTGGTCTCAGAGCCAGTCTTTATTTTTGCATTTACCCTCTGCCGTGGACAGGTTTGGGGATTGTGCAGTCTGGTACAGACACACAAAAGGTTACCGAGTAACACTCTGCCTGGCCAGCTGTATGGAGATACTGTACAGTGTGGTCCTAGGTGAGGATTGTCACTTTCCTTTTTTTAAAAAAAAATAAAAGGTCGGGGAAGCAGATTTTTCCCCTCTCTGGATTTGTCAAATATGTTCAGTTAATTTTGGTTATATAGTTCCACACATTGCCATTAAGTGAGTTTGGCATGATACTGGCCACACAGCAAATCCCCAGCCCGCTTCCTCGTCTGATGTCCCCTGTTTCTCCTTGAGCTGGCTGTTTGTGGCTTCTTCACAGGTTATTCCTTGAAACATTGTGATTCCTGAGACACAGACGTAGCCCCTCTCTTCCCTTCACTCTTCTGAGTGTTAATGAAGATTTCTACACTGCTCGCCCCATGATTATTCAGAATGAAATCTTCATTCATCGCCCCTCCACTAACCCCTCCACTTAATAAAGGCTCAGGCTTGTCTTCATGTACTGTAGCGCTTTAGTGAAGACGTTCCTGCGCCGACAGGAGTGATTCATGCCCCTGAGCGATGTAGTTATACCATTGTAGATCTGTAGTGTAGACCTGGCCTGTGACAAGGGAGATGGTCCAAAAAAAGATGTTAGCTCAACTTCTATTGGTGAAAGAGGCAAGCTTTCGAGTTTCAATAATAAAGGCTTGCAGTTCCCATTGATGTTCCGGGATCAGTCCCCATGGAGCAGACAAATTTTTGAAGAGGCCATATTACTTACTAGAGACTAGGACGCTCCCCACAAGCAAGTAGTGCATTAACCTTTGCGCCCTTCCAAATGTCAGGTTTGTCTACTTGCAGCAGTGCCCAGCGGTGAGCGGACTATGGGACCCCATTATGCGAGACACTGTACAAACAGAATAAGAGACGGCCCCTGCTCCATAGAGCGTGCAGTGTAACTAGACAAGACAGGAAGGGGCTAGATCACACAAACAGAATGAACAAACCGGCTGTGGCAAGCACGACGGTAGTGCCACAGTTCTGGGGGGGGCTCTGGTTTTCTTGTTTAAATTCTTTCAGTGTGATGATGTTAGGAGGGGTTTAGCTAAATGGCCAGGCAAAGGAAGGGGTTGGAGAAAACAGCCACTCAGCATGAGGGAAAATGATCAGAATGAAAGCTCCATACAGTAACCTGATGACACCATCCGTTTTCCATCGGTTCCAGTTTGAACTACTTCCTGCAGCTGCTGTGCGGACTGCAGTCCCTGACTGGCTGCTCGCTGCAGTTTCGTTCCCAAAGGGCCATGTGGCTTTTAGTACCTTCCTCATTTAGTTACTTGAGATTTATACAGTTCATTATAAATGCTAGTCCAGGGTTACAGATGCCTTTGACATACCTTTAAAAATACAGCCCTCCTAGTTCAACCTGTGATAAACACAGCTGCATGGCAGTAGCCAAAAATAAAATAACACATCAACCCCTGAGCTCCCCCTAAATAAACAAATAAACCTACCCATAAATACCTCCATTCGTTGCACCCCCTCCACAGAGACTGGGGCGAGCAGGTGAACTTTGCAGCGTGGCATGAACGTCAATAGATCTGGAGTATTTGGGGTCATTCTGAAGAGCAGCTCATCACTTGCTGGGGCTTTGAGTGGCTGAGCATGTGTTGAGCAAGGTTTAAGAGGTAACAGCAGGCAGTTAGTGTTCATCCTGTCTCCCAGGTCAGTGGAATTCAAATTGGCTCACCAGCAGCTCCAGTATCTTCTTCATGTGTGTAAACAGTTAATGTACGTTAAGCCTGAGTGCCAGAGAATGAGAATTTTTGTTTTTCTATAGAAATCGTTCTGCATTTGCTGGCGTGGACTGTGGACGCATTGCTATCCATTAAAAAATAATGCTGCCTGGGATGGGTGACTGCTCTAGACGGCACTTGGCATCCACCCCTACCCAGCGGGATGGGGAATATCCTGCCGTTTCTCTAACAACAAGGTTTGTGTCATTACTGAAGTGTGACTAAATGGCGCTGCAAAACCATCTTTCCGCATTGTGTGTGTTCTTGAGACTGATGTCACTTCCCGGACTGCCAGTGTCCTTTCTTCCTGGCAACGTTCTGTGGTGGACCATAAGTGGTTTAGGAACCATTTCTGCGGACAGTGGGAGAGGTTGGACTAATCAGGCCACTTGGTGTAAGACCAAAGACTTCCTTGTTGGCTTTGGCCATTTGACGGTCAGGGCACGGGGCAAAGGGCAGTCGGTTTAGTCCCATTTCTTTCTCCGTGATCACCTCTGTCTAACACAGTCCATAGAGCTTCCCTGAAGGAAATACCTTCCTCTGGTTGGAAGTGAATGAAAAGCACGACTCCGGTGGGAGTCAATGGCCCCCCAACCTATGAATGCTCCCGTAGTCACGGGAGTCGACTGGCATTGCAGAGTGTTCCTTGTTCTGTACAGTTCTGAAGGAGGTGGGGTAACGTGAGAGTCGGGAGGACAAGGGGCAGGACAAGCTGCTTCCTACGCAGCACGATGGCTTACGACACTAGACGGGCCACGCCATTCCGAAAGGAGCGCTGGGAGCCGTTCACTCCAGAGGGTGTTGTGAGCGTGACAGCACCGTCCACACAGGTTCTGGGCTGCAGCCAGCTACGTCATACCACTCTGGGTCAAACCACTGAGCAGCTGGCCCCTCGGGACTTCTGGTGGCTGAGTAATTCGTTGACATAATGTTTTATTTAACGAGATCTGTCTGGTTCCCTGGCTGTGTTTCTGACTACCCCGGCCCAGTTCTAGAAGAGAAGCTCACCCGCACAGACGCCGCTTTCTTTACCTCTCTTGTTATAGCTGGGCTTTCCCAGGGTAGATGGATTCTACTTTATTGTAACCCATCAGTGGTACCTGGGGGTCCCTTCATTTTCCCGTGCCCAGCTAAATGAGACGGGGAGCAAGCCTGCAATTCTTCAGTGCCTATGTTCCCCTTTTCTGTAAGGGCTGAAAGAGCCACCAAAGCATCCATGGTCAATTTGGGACCCAGCAGTTTAAATGGAAGGTTTGTGTCCAGATTGTCACTAAACAGTGGGATAGTGTCTTTCCCCACCACTCGCTCCAACAAGAACAGTGCTGATGATGAATTTGTTTCGTGGTAACATGTGGGAGACCCAGTGTTGGCCCAGGACTCCATTGTGCAAGAAGATGTCTAATTGCACCAAGACTTAAAAAAATCTTCCAAAGCTTAGTCAGCTGAGCAAAGAAGGAATTCTTTACCCGGGTGAGTCACCTGTTCACTGTATGTTCTTGGCACACAGTCTGCCAGGCTACCACATTTCTTGTTTCTCAGGATCTGCAGTCATCTTGTGTTCAGACACAGTTGGGTGGAGAAATTGCTGATGCAGCCTTTAGGGTATAAAATACACGGTTGCCATCTGCCTCCATAACAAAATATAAGCAGTTTCCCTTTTTTAACTTGAGCTCTCTGATTGTCTTAGCTAATTGGCTGCCTCTGCAATTTCTAAACTTAAAAACCTGGTAAGGTTATATTTTTACTCATTGCTGTGGAAAGTAATGAATTTTTCAAACTAATTTGGACAAAAAGCGCACAGATTCAATTGGCTAATTTGTTTTAGTCCTAAAATTGAATTCTGTTGGATTCATCCTTTCCAAATGAAATGAACACAGCTGTTATCTTGGGCACAATCTTGCTCTGTGCAGCTGTTTAGTATGTTTTTGGGAAGAACATGAAAAAGTTGTGTAAGTCGTGCTGTCCTGCTATCCCAGGGGTTCTGCGCCAATAAGCCCTTGAAATATACCAGAGCCTCGGAATCTGTCTTGTGTTCCTGTGGTCAGTAGCTGGTCAGCTCACGGGCCTGGAGCAGAGGGACCATCCCTGCTGCTCTTACAGAGAAGCCCAGTGCTTTGGTGTGGTGGTTGGTCACTGAGAAGAGGAGTGTTGGGGGGTAACCCCCATCCCTTTTGGCTCCCAGAGACAGATGAGAGCACACCCTGGTGCGACCTGTGTCACTGCGGAAGTCGATGGCATTCTGGGGCCAACAGAGCAATTGGAAATAGACCTTTCTGTTTTTTTTTAAAGTGGGGGATTTTGGACCTGTTTTCCTCAAGTGGCCTTTTAAGAGGTCAAGGATCTTGGTTTTCTTTGGGGGGGAAAAAAAATCAGCTCCGTCCTGTTCGGCTTAGGTAGCAGACATGGAGCCCACAAACGGTTGGTAACCACAGCTTCAAATAACAGGAGCAAGATTTGAGTTTAGTTTCCATTAGGTCTGGGCCTCCTGCCTGATTCTAACATGCTGACAAAACCACAACGGGCTGATGTTAAGACAAACCTGCAGCTTGTAAATGGAAGTGACAATTTGATGCAGGGCAGCAAACCTAAGCTGCAGCGACTGCTTCTGATGTTTTACCCCTCTGGAACTGAATAATGGCCTAGCTAGCTCAGTTGGCTCCATTCTTTAAACAGAGCTTGCTGGTCTTAAGCATACAGACGTTTCACAGTAATAAAAATAAAAATCTCCATTTTGTTTGCTAGTAGAACTCATTGACATTGCGTGGGAGGCAAGTGCATGGTGCCTGTTTCCATAATACAACTGTCTCAGTTCTGCGTAGAGGTCTGCCTGCAACCACTAGAAGGCCAGTCTCTGCTCTTCCCTTCTCATCAACAAGCTCAACAAAAGAAAAAGAAATTCCATTCCCAAGAAACCTTCCTGTGTTTGTCTTTCCTGTACACAGACCAATATTTCCTTATGGTTCTTATTCTAAAAAAGGGCTGAGCCTTCCTGGGACTCTTTGAATTAACCACCGTTTAGAAACAGCTTGCTAACCTTTTTCTCTCCCATCCCTTTCAAATTGCTAATGATACGTGATCCGTTGCCCAAGTCTCCTTGTGCAGTCACTTCCACTGGTGCAAAGCCCTCCTCTTTTGCGCCACCGTGTGCTGGGGAAAAGCGTGCGAGGTGTAGGGGAATGGAGAATCAGGCCCTTTGTTTCTTCAGAGCTTATCTGCTTCTGTTTTGTTCCTTTCACCAAAACCTGTGACCTTACTGGTGACGCCCCTGACGTAACTGGTTGTTCTAAAGAAATGAGTCTTGCTAGAATCATCCCAATCAATAGCTCTTAAAAGGGGAAAAGAATGGCTGAACTGTGTAAAAATAAACAAACAAAATTAGGCTTCCCTTCTCGTGGTCATCCTGGTTTTTCTGGAAACTGATCTAGTGATGTCTGAGGTGTACAATGTAAATGAAGATACAGCAGAGCTCTTTCCCGCACTGGCTGAGGGCAGCCATCTTGCTGAAATGTGAAATAACCGATGATATCAGGGCTCAGGAATCTTTGTAGAGTTGATTCCTTCCTGCTTTGACTATTGGTTTAACATTCAGATAAATGGTATTTATTGCAGCTACCAAATGTTGGAGGGAGGTTGGATTTTGCCCTCTGGAATTGGGGTATTTTTTATGATAGAATTAATCCCTGCCTAGTGACAAAACTGTCTGACAGCTGGAGTTCTGAATGGCTTTTCTCCACATCAGCCATGTTGACAGTCGGAAGAACATTCCCTGGTATCTTTAATTGATTTTTTTTTTTACTATAGAATTAAATTCTGTGCAATCGGACAAGGAAGGAGAGCATACACAATCGCTAAATGAAATACTAGTCTCCTGCTATTTTGGGAACTCTCCTGTAATTGCACACACCTGCTGTGGCGCATTGATGTAAACAAAACCATGCCAAGCAGGAAGATCACAAAGCAATGAGACTCAATTCCCTGCAGCATCAGTCCCTTTGCAGACTCTTTTTCCCGGCCCAAACTCAGAGCTGTAGGAAATGCATCAGGGAGCTACTGTTAAATTGAAAAAACACGTGTGATTCGCTGACAAAAACGTGGTCTGAATTTGCCTTTCCTTCTTCACATTTCTGCTTCTCTTCTCCTGTTTCCAATTCATTTGGATTTTTCCACCCTTGCTTGTCCTTTTTTTCCTGTTTGTCTTCCTCTTGTGGTTGAGCAGATTGGAAAGAACCTACTAATTCTTTTTCCAGATCATCGGGACATCTCTCTTCTCTTTGTTCTTTTTCCTTCCCTTGTTTTTACTCTCCTGTCTCGTCTTTTCTTGCTTTTCCTTCTTGTCTTCCTGCTAATCTTACCCTCTTCGTCGCTCTTCCTTTTGCTCTTTAGTGCTGTCAGTAGTTGAAAGACCTAGAGGATGGTTCTATCTCGTATTGTTTTCAGTTTTCAGAAGTGCATGTCTCAAGTTGACTAGCGGTATGATGGCATTTGAAGTGAGTTTGAAGGAGGGCTGTGTGTTGGCAGATGTGTAGGTGTGGTGGTTGGAGGGCGCTGGTCAAAGGACGTTCATGCTCCAATTTGTGTGAAAGTCAACAAGCGCCTTAATATTTTTTTTCCAGAATCTTGGTTGGTTTTTGTATTTATTTAAAAAAACAAGTAGTTCCAAGTAAGTAATGATTTGATAGGCCAACTTGGACAGGAACTAGATTGCAGACTGTCCATGTTTAGGGAATAGCCAAGGAAGACTCAGATGCAGGATCTCAGATCTGGAATGAAATCCTGACCTCATTGTAGTCAACTGGAGTTTTGCCTTTGACTTCAATGGGGCCGTGAGAAAGAAGAAACTATACTTATTGCCATTGTCTTGCCCAAAGCTGGAGTAGAAACCAAAGGCTAGATACTGCAAGAAGTTAAGCTCCGTGAGCTCCCATTGGCAGTTCGAGATGCTCTAGTCCAGCCATTGTCATATAGATCATGGGCCTGGCCACCAGTGTTGTAATAAGAATTGAGCAGATGAGCAGCACACACTGGTAGCAGAAGACACCGTGCATGTTCCCAGCTCTCCTTGGACATAGAGAAAATGTCAGCTTCTTGGCTTTCTGTTTAATGGCTGAATCTGCTGTAAAGTTCCCGTTTCTGGTGGCTTGGGAATTGCTCTGGAGAAATACCTCCAAAATAATAGATGACTTACAAACACTGAAAGAACAAGGGCTATAAGTGATATTTATTTAATTTAATTAATTTTATTTTTTGCTAAACCAGGCTTGCACTGGAGTCTCAGTGAGCCTTTTTAAAAAAATCGACAGTATAATCACATTTAAACCTGAATCCATTGATCTTTTCCGTGGGGTTTCATGATTCCCCCCCCCCTTTGTAGCACTGCTGTCACCTGTCAGAGCGCTGTGATTAAACCAAGGTTCTTTTACCATAAGACCCCATCTTCTCCTGCTTGAGACTGGAGGGCAGCGTTAACTCTGTGTGATAGCCATAACAACTAATTCATTAGGAAGGAGAAAGGACGAATGTTTGCTTGGAAGCAAATGTCATAATTGAGGATTCGGGGAGATTTCTGTTATGACCCTCTGGAGCGGTACGTGAACATAATCATAACTTGCTGAAATCTTCTGGGCTTGGTCTCAGATCGATGATTAATTTTTGTTCAGTCCATTCAAATCAAAATCCCATTTTGAGCTCTGCTGTGATTTAATAAAAGAAAATTCCCCATAAAAAGCTGTAGACATTTTTGTACATGTTTAGCTAAAGAATGTTTTTAAGTGATTAGCCCTCTGCAGGGCCTATTCTTCAGACCGATTTGAGTTAAAAGCAGTTAAGCAACTTTGCCCAAGTATAGTATGAATTTTCCACTCCGTTTTTAGAGATCACTGTTCAGAGATGCATGGAATAATACAATAACATTTTAGTAGAGTTTTGCATTGGTATTTTGCAGTTTAGGTGTCTGGTCAAAATCCCGTATAACTATGGTCACAACCAAACCAGCCCATTAATAACATTGATGCTTTAATCTCCTTTCTTTTTTGAAATAGGAAAATGAAATTAGACCATTTGTGCAACTGGGGTGTTAAGGGCACAGTTTAAACATGCAGGCAAGGCAAAGGTTCAAGTTGTCACCGTATCCCGGGGGGAGATTCTGTTCTGCAACTTGGCGCTGCGGCCCACAGGGAATGGGCGCTAAATTGGCTTTGTCACCTTGACTGTCCTGCTTCTGGGGTGTTCCATGGGCCATGACGTAATGTAGGTGCCCTCAAGGCTAAGGGCAAATGTAAGGAGCAGTGGAGCCATGGCAGCCCAGGTGGTGGCATCAGAAGCTTGGCTGAGTTGTGCTGAGTTACATACTCACCGGTTTTGGGCGGATTTGGATTTGGCACAGCCCAGTCCTGCCTCTGCTGCCGCCACTAGCTACTGTGGCTACAGCACTGTTTATGCTGGAGCTAGCTCCTCTGCCCCGGTGTGGGCATTGGCAGAGGGGATCTTCTACAGCATCTGCACGTGGGGAAGCCTCTCCCAGGTGGAACTGTGGATTTTAGGGCCCCTTTACCTGGCATAGCAAGGCTGGAACAGGGGCAAGAGTCTCACCCTGTCACTCATCCAGCTGTGGAGAATCCGGGGTTACTGGTTAGCCTGTCACAGCTGACCTAAAACTCTGATTGCCCCAGTGCTCCACTCTGATGTGCACGCAAAGCTGGAGTGACTTTAATGGGATCTGCATGGATGTAACGAGACAACATTGCCTGTGACGTGGGTGTCACGGTTACCATTTGCATTGTTAACTTTTGGGGAGTTTAAAATTGATAAAATAATTGATTGTAGTTCTGTCCCGACACTTCCCAGATCTGGTAGCTACTCTGGTACGTCTCTGTGCTTAATAATTTCTTGGGTTACGGATGCCTAACTAAGGTCAGCTTTTCCTCTTAATCCCCAAAACACGCACTGTGCTGTCTGGGTACTGCAATGACCTGGCCTGTGTTCCCCGAACCTGTGAATTTAAGCAAAGGGCAAAAGAGCTCATTGTAAAAACAGGTTGGTGGCAAATTTATTGAAGGGGAACTAGATGGATTTCCTCCTCCACTTGGTTCTGCAATACACTCATCATCTTGCAGTTAAGCCCAGTGACAAAAGAGGGTTTCGCTGAACTTGTCCTCAAAGAAACAACATTGTTTAAATCCATTTTTTAAAATATGTATAACCAGCGATTTGCCTTTTACTGTTCTATGTTAGAAGTGGTAGTAAATAGCTGTATTACGGTAGTTCCCAATGGCTGCAGTCCATTGTACTTGATGCTATATAGAGGGAAATATTTTTTCCTTTTCACCTTTCTAATTATTTCCTTACCCCTGAAGAGTGTGAAGTCTCGGTATTTCTTTTTGTCTTGTCATTCCACATTTCTCCAGTCAAAGTTCAAAGTTTTTACTCCCAAACCCAAGTGGTAAGTTTTTGTAATTTTTTTTTTTCAACATTGAATAGGCTGAACCATCATCTTTCAATTTTTGATTAGAGATATTTGCCCTCCAGATTGAAAATCCGCTTTCAAAGGCATGGCAGTTTTATGGAGCGTGCCATTTTTTAATTAGAGCATTTAATTAGGAGAGATTTTCATCTGAGTGAGGCTTGTTTTTAAACTATCAAGGATGTTGAGTGAAAACCAAAATAAAGCTTAGAGAGAAACACAACCAGATCAGTAATTTAGGATATGCACATTGCCCATTTGTCTTTATTTTCATAATTAGCTGTTTACAGTAGGTCTCTCTTTATTTAGCTCTGAAAATAAATTTTCCAGTTAGGAGAGTATGGAACTGGTTGCCTACCAGCATACTGCAGAGGACAGTTTAGTGGGGTAAAATAAGCACTTTGTTTCTCTCCTCTACTGATTATTAGGCAGAGTAAGCTTAAGTTTTTCTTTTTAAAAATCCAACGCTTGTGTGTCCCTTATTAATGGGGATTTGGGATTTACTTTCTGAGGAAGATTGTTCCTTTCTGATGTTTGCTGCTGTCTCATATTTTTTCTGTTAAATATATTAACATTCTCCCCTTCCTCATTTTTTTAAACTCCTAAAACACTGTCTACAGACATAGGCACCATTTTTTTTAAAGGCGGGTGAATGTAAATGACGAGGAAGATCCCCTGACAGACTTCTGCCAATGCGCCTGAAGTTTGTGGAATCCAGTCTTGGGTCTCGGAGTGGAAACTGCAAGTCATGCTGAACCGTGTCATGCATGAAGGTGGTCTGCAGGTCTCAAAAAAGATGTGTTTAGAATTGGAAAAGGTGCAGAGAAGGGCAACAAAAATGATTACAGGTATGGAACAGCTTCCATATGAGGAGAGATTAAAAAGACTGAATCTTTTCATCTTGGAAAAGATACAACTAAGTGGGGACAGGATAGAGGTCTATAAAATCATGACAGGTGTGGAGAAAATGAATAAGGAAGTGTTATTTACCTTTTTCACGTAACACAAGAACCGGGATCACCTGAAGAAATTAATAGGCTTAAAACAAACAAAAGGAAGTATTTCACATAACACAGCCAACCTGTGGAATTCCTTGCCAGGGGACGTTGTGAAGGCCAAAACTATAACTGGATTAAAAAAAGAATTAGGTAAGTTCCTAGAGGACAGATCCATCAATGGCTGTTAACCAAGATGGTCAGGGATGCAAGCTCATGCTCTGCGTTTTAATAAATCTCTGACTGTCAGAAGCTCGGAGTGGGACACAGGGTGGATCACTTAATGATTGTCTGTTCTGTTCGTTCCTTCTAAAACACCTGGCATTGGCCACTGTCAGAAGATAGGATACTGGGTTAGATGGCCCATTGGTCTGACCCAGTGTGGCTGTTCTTATGTGTGGAGGCTAGGAGAAAAGACCAAATTAATCATTTTTATATAGCACACGATTTGAACCGAGGACTCCAGGAAGTGAGTCAAATAACCGCAGTGCATCAGCAGCCCTGACAGAGAACTGGTGGATATAGAACTGCAGGTTTCATATGGACTTAGCATCCATTCTGACTTTTCCCAGACAAATGCGGGAGGAATGTTTTCTATTAAGCTGTGAAAATTCTCTTCTTTTAAGTTAGTAAATCTTCTGCATCCTAATGCTTTTATTTCTAGCTGCAGTCAGGAAGCTGCAGCTTTGAAAACCTAGCCAGCTTGCAAAATACTTTTGGCACAAGGGACAAAGGAAAGCAGCATTTTAGTTGTGCAATGTACAACGTGCCCAAAATATGTTGATTTAAACTGTGGTGTACGAGCAATACATAAAATAGCAATGCTCTCGTTTCTCAACACCAGCTTTCATTTCATGTCCTCCGAGCTGTTTCAGAGGATGATGCTCATGATCCATGGACAATGTGTAAGCCCCACCAGATTCATACTATGAGTGGGGCAGCACATTACATTCCATAATTGTGAGCTCAGCAATGTCATAACGGGTGACCAAAATGTCTCTCTGCTTTTGATTGATGTGGCTGTTTGGTGGGTTAAATTATTCTGGTATCAAATTAAAATACCTGTTTACAACAAAATTTAAACAGGAGGCAAATGGTCCAGCTGCAGTGACTATATGGACTGGTAAAAACAATTGATTGGCTAGTTAGGGCCTGATCCTGCCAGTATCAACTGTAACGGAAGCAGGATTTGGGGCCATATACTTACGGCTCTGAACTTGGAGGAGGATTTTAAAATCAGAGCTTAAACCCATTTCTCTTTTGGAAACTGGTAATTTACAATAAATACCTGGGGGCATAATGTGTGTGCATGAGCCTTCAGACCGAGGCTGCACTAGTGAGTGCCCGTGTCTGCTCAGTGTAAGGTGCTTGTGTGACTATCAGTGTGTGTGTGTGTTTGGTCAGTGTTAGCACGTGCAGGTACAAGTCAGGGCTCTGGGGCCCTGGGGTGCTGTATTTCAAGCCATCCCCTGCCCTGACGAGCTCACAATTTTCGTATAGGAGGAGAGAAAGCAGGCAGATCCGAACAAAGAAAGGAAGGAGGACTGGAGGAGCACAATCAGCAGCCGCGGCCTGGCCCCTTGCCCCTAAAATAAGCAGACTGATCTGTACAGTACAGGAACCACAGCCCCATTCACATAGTGACTGAGGCCTGGTCTACACCAGAGAGTTTTGTGTTGGCGGGAAGGCACGCGGTTGTTCCGATGGATGCTTGTTAGTCAGATGACTGTGAAAGCTGTCCTCATTTCGGACCCTGTCAGGCAGAGCTGTGCTGCGGGGTTGGATGGGACCACTCTGTCATCGGTTCCTGTCAATTGGTGCTGGCCAAGCAAACGTCAGCAAATTGAAATTTTAAGCGTAGGATCATGCTGTTTGTGTTGAAGAACATGGTGCATGTTAGAGTTCATGTTGCAGTTTAAATATCCAGCTCTTTGGAAACCAACCTACTCTGACTCTTGACCGTTGAAACAAACAGCTGTAGTGAGTTCTAGATGGTGAAACAGTCCTCGGCGTTTCGTGTTCCTCTCTTTCCAGCCAGGTTTTAGCTTATGTTTCAAATGCACGTGGACGCTTTCGGAGTGGGCTGGAGGTGGACGTTTGCCATGACGTTCGATGTAACAACATCAGTTTGAAGACACCAGTCCTCTCAGACTGCATGCTCCCTTTCAGTGCCTGTCTGTTACTCCTTCTGGAGCATATCCATCCCAGCATACTTGTGAGTTTCAAAGTCAAGGGATGGGCAAAAGGAAGTATCCACTGATTGCTGAACCAATCAGGATCTTCTTCCCCTGAGAGACCACAGGGCACTTCCTTTGGTCCTTGTGCCTCCACCAGAGAGCTTTAATCCTTCCTGGGGAATGTTCCTCAATGCAAGTTTCTTACCTCTTCCTTTCCTTTTGTTGTGGGCTAGTAATTTTATTACCGTGGGGCTGTGGTGTCCTCTGTCGGGCTCTGAGCATGGCAAAAGGAAGGAAAGGAGTATGTCTGGTGGATAGAGCATCGAACTGGGACACAGGAGGTGTCAGCTCTATTCCCAGCCCCGCCACTAGCTTGCTGGGTGACTTCAGACACATTACTTCACCTCCCCTGGGAAACGTGGATAATGATTCTTTCCCCCTTTGTAGAACACCGTGGATGGAAAATGTTATGGAAGATCTCAGTATTGAGCTACCTTGTGATGCAGCAAGAAATGGAACACACTCCCTCTCAGAGATTTGTGGAGGGAAATCTCTCTTTTTTGTGAGAATGTTCCCAAATCTCAAAGGAACTTTCCAAATCAGAAGGTGATTCCCCCAACAGCTGCATCTCCTTGCTGCATGATGGGCTGAGACAGCTGGGTCAAGGCAATGAATAGAATTGTCTGCTCGGAGGGGTGGAGAATCTCACTAACCGCAATTAACTAAGCCAGCGCTAGTGCAAAAGATAAAACATATGGGGCCGTCCATTTTCTCTATCTACATCTACCTTTCAAATGAGGTTTGTGATTTCAGGGACTTACCTATGACTTGCATCCAGAAAAGCTCTGCCTTTCTAGATGTGGTGAGGGAGCTATAAATAGACACTGTGGTAAAGGTGACTTCTGATGATTAGGGTCAAAGGGAGAAGTCAACCCAAGGGCATGTGCGAGGATTTGGAGGAGATTCAGATGTTGGTACGTGGATAAAATAATTGAATTCAGATGGAGGAAAATGAGGCGATGCCACGGAATTCCTCTGATCGGACCCAGCACTGAGATGAAGTTTTTAGAAGCCGTGCTGGTGTGAGTGGCCATTCTGGAAGGATCTTGCTGTCTTTCAGCGTCTGCACGTGGAATTTTTAAGAGGAGCAAATATTTCAGTTCTCCTAGGATTTAAACTCTTGAGTTGTAGGCTCTGATGAGCTAATTCCTTGAACCAACGGAGGCCACTTTACTTTGGTGGTTCTGCTAGGAGGAGGTAGCATTTTTCCTGGTGGCTCGCTTCAGTGGGATGGGCGTCGGATCTGGCACTCCTTATGGCTACATGCTTCACCAGGGCAAAGTGGTGGTAATCCGGTTGTGCGAGTCCACTCGTGAAGTTAGTGACGATTCACCACCCACTAAAGAAAATGCTGTCGTCTTTGCTCTGCTCCTTACTGCGAAGAGGAGAGTTCTGTCTCTGATGTCTGGGGGGCGTTTGAAAAGGTACAAACAAGCAGCCCCTTTCAGGAAAGTTTCAGTTCCCTTTTTCTCCCCCTGATTCTGATTTGAGTGCACTCTGGCTCAGTGGCTCAGACACTGTGTCAGAGAGGTCTGTCCTCTAAGGGTGTGTCATGACTACATTGCAAGCGGAAGTGCGATTGTAGTCGTGTGACCATGACCGTACGGGCTTCAGTGTGGCTAGCAAGAAAAGTACATATTCAGACTCCCCGGTGGGCTTTTATGTGGGTTGCTAGCCCAGGCCTTCATATCTGCGCTTTCGTTACCCGGATTAACTAGATTAAAGCTAGTGTTGGGTATGTCTATCTGTGTTCCAGACTGACCTTCACTTGCAGTATAGACGTACCCTAGAAGGAGTTATTAACTCTGAGAGAGACGCTCACTTAAACCCAGCAGTCTGTCCTTCTGAGAGACAAGAACAGTCCAAAAACTTCAGCAGATACATACAGGATGCGCATTGGGTCCAGCATCTGTGCAAAAAAACAAAAAACAACCAGTCTGTAGGATTTTTCTTCTTTTGGCATGTACATTGATGCACTTCTGCTGGCCGCTTTCCACAGGATTGATGGATGTGTTCAGTAAGAGGAGAAATTTCTTTGCCTGTCAATTTTTTCTCAGAAAAAGCAGTTTCATTAGTGGGGACCTAACCTGAGTGGGTAAGGAAGAGAGCCAATGCGACATGAGAATAAACCTTTTAGGAAGACAAATGCTGATGTCAGTTTGGTTAATTTCAGTGGGCTTGCAGTTTAAGCCGTGCCCCTTTTGTTTGATCTTTCTTTTGAGTTTCTCCTGCAAGCTCAACACCTGCCATTCAGAGACAAGAACCACAAAGAAAATCGAGAAAGAGCGGACGACCTGGCCAACGTATTCTACAGTGACTAGAGATTTTGGGTGCCCAATTTGAGACAACTGAAAGGAGCCTGGTTTAAAGAATGTGGGTGCATGGGCCTTTCTGGACATCGGACCCCTTTTTAAGTGTCTGAGTTGGGCACATGAAATCACCAGTCACTTCTGAAAATCCTGGCCCTTGTGTTTAGTGTGTTGTGAGCTACACACAACATTGTGGTGTTTGTGGGGATTGGGAAGGGCAAAGAAAACTTTAAGGCGCTCTGGGCTGCTGTCTCCATTGACCCTGCTTTTCAGGCTCACCAGGATTACTTTAGGATAGCTTGAAATGTATCCAACGTTAATAGACTTTAACGGGTGTGATCTGTGCTCTGGTGGGTGTCAGGTACCGTCAGGGATGTTCCTAACGTCCAGGGATACCAAGGAGACTGGAACCGCTGAGGTGAGCCAATAGGCTTACTTGGTGTGCAAAAAGTCTCTAGTTTATAAGGGGCCATTTCCAATCTTTGCCATAGGATTGAGCTGCCAGGTCTGGGCCATCACCTCTGTAGAAAACCCTACGACCAGTTAGCATTGCTTGATTTGTCCCCACCAGCGTTCTCATAAAACATTCTGTTTCTTTGAAATAAAAAGGATTTGCTCAGCCAATATTTGGTGGTGGTTTTTAAAAATGGCACTTCCCCCAGTCCACGTCTCTTTTCACTTAAACACTGAAATGCTATTTTGTTGCGCGTGTGTTTAAAAAAAAAAAAAAAAAAAGGTCTAGAAGACTTACCACATTAGAAGTATAACTGAGTAAATGGGATGCAACCTATGCTGTGTAAATGAAGGCCTGGAAAAATCTTGCTCAGTGTTACATAGTTCTTCTTTGACTGCTTTGTACAATGCAGAAAGGGTGTTGCTGGAAATGCCTGATCTCTCTGTAGATATTACTTATTATCTCTTTTGTCATGACTAGTGCCTGGTTGTGCTAGGCACTGTACAGACACAGAAGAAAAAGCCTCCCCCTGCCCTGAAGAGTTGACAGTCAAAGTATAAGACAAGACACAACAGCTGAAGACAGATGGGTACAAGGAAATGCGACAATATTGGTCCCTATGTTCAGCAGTGGGTCTCAGCACACTGGCAACCTAACCATTGTAAGAGATGCTAGGAGGCTGAAATGCAATTCAGCTGCTCCTCAGTCCTCCCCTGAACAGCATCCAGATAGCTTGGACTGTGGCTCTACTGTCCGCTCAGGGTTAGTTAATGATTCCAGCTTTTGTAATAGTTTTGTGCTAGCACCACAGTTTCCTCTGGGGCTTCATGCCACTCACGTTACCTGCAGCCAGGGGAAGTAGAAGCACCATCTCCCTCCAGCTAAACCACAATTGCTTTTAGGCCTCATCTCACATGAGAAAATTGTAGTCTTTAACAATCGGCCTAGAGACCGATGTAGTTAATTCAGTGCCTGTGTGCAGATGCTCTATTTCAGTCTAAGGCCTGATCTGCACTGCCACGCTGGGTCCACGGGAGAGACGCAAGCTACGTACTGTAGAATGCATATCTCCTGTCGACTTAGTTACTCTCCCATACTGCAGCGTCTTCACTTTGCTGCGCCGACAGGAAGTGGCCTCTGGTCAACGCAGCATTGCTCTTTTCTGGGGGTAGAATGACTGCGTCGAACAGAGAGCACTTCAGCATTGATTGAGCTTGTCTCCACTGGCCGCTCAATCGATCCCACTATGTCGATTTGTGGAGCCCGACACAGCGGCCTGAGTCTAGACATACCCTGAGATCACCATTGAGAAGCTGAACTGATCCCTAAGGAATCCATTTACTCAATCAATGAAAACACAAGGGCCTTGCACCAGATTAACTAGATCAGTGTCTAAATGGATTTAGTTAAAATTGGCACCATTTTTGCATGAATATGAGGCCTTAGTAAAATCTCAGGGCTCTGCAACCTATTGAGAAATGTACCTGCTCCACTGAGGACTGTATGAAAGTTTTTTGAAGCAAGTTAACAAAATCAGTGACTCAGAAAGTGGGCAGTAGAAAACGAATTTCCTCTCTTTCATTTAAGTGCTGACTGTGTGCTTTGCAATGCACTACGGCAGCTAGATCCTGCCCTGATGAGCCTACAGTCTGATAGAGCGAGAGAATGACGTGATGGCAAATCTGGCGGAGGGAATAAATAAAGATTATTTTTAACTTCCTTAGGATTATTTCTATGGACCTCCTACAGCAAACGCTTCCGCAATTAAAGCTAGAAACCCCCCCAAACAATATACACACAGCACTTTTCTGAAATGCTGTCCTTATACTCTTAAAGCTCTACCATTTTGCCATGCTACATTCATTTATAGTTAAAAGATCTCTGACCAGCAGAGGCTCCACATCTGCTCCCTGAAGCCTAGTATTAGTTAGAGACAGAGGATTGCCTGCCTTTCATTCACCTTTAACCCAAAGAACGCAATCGAAGGAGCACTGGATGAAATTCACCCCAGTGCAGAGGATCTGAGCAAGGTGGCTTGAAGTTAGCTTCCAAAAGCCACATGCAGGCCCTGATTCGGCACGGGTGAGGCCACATCTGGAGTACTGTGTCCAGTTTTGAGCCCCCACTGCAGGAAGGATGTGGACAAATTGGAGGGAGTCCAGGGAGGTCAATGAAAATGATTAGGAGGCTTGGACACGTGACTTCTGAAGAGGCTGAGGGAACTAGGCTTGTTTAGTCTGCAGAAGAGAAGAGTGAGGGGGGATTTGATAGCAGCCTTCAACTGCCTTTCAGGGGGTTCCAGGAAGGTTGGAGCTAGGCTGTTCTCAGTGGGGGCAGATGGCAGAACAAGGACCAATGGTCTCAAGTTGCAGCGGGGGAGGTCTCAGTTGGATATTAGGGAAATCTTTTTCCCTAGGAGGGTGGTGAAGCACTGGAATGGCTCACCTAGGGAGGTGGTGGAATCTTCATCCTTAGAGGTTTTTTTAAGGTGCGGCTTGACAAAACCCTGGCTGGGATAATGTAGTTGGGGTTGGTCCTGCTTTAAGCAGGGGGTGGGACTAGATGACCTCCTGAGGTCCTTTCCAACTCTCATCTTCTATGATTGTATGATATGATTCTTGCAATTGACAGTGCACGGGTGGTCTGATGTGTCTGCAGGGAGCCTCCCCATGTGCAGTCAGTCTCATGATTGGGAGCTCAGGCATCTAAATAGACATGGCCTGATTTGTAGAGGTGCTGAGCACCCACACACCCATTGGAGTCATTGGGAGCTGCAGGCGCTCAGCACCTCTGGAAGTCCAGTCCCTGATTGTAGATTTAAGAGCACTGTATTAAGCACTGGGGCTGGAAAAGTTTTGCTGATGTGGTGCGTAAAACCCCTCATGCATAGGCTACACTGGGATGGATCTCACCCAGAGTTAGACGGAAGGTGGGCAGTAATGCTTTGGTGACATGAAGGCAGGAAAAACTGTGGCTAGCCGGTGTGGGGTTGGGAGACCTCGCTGACTGAGAGATGCATTGGTCTGTGAAACAGTCTCCTCTGGGAAAAGACGGAAACCCTGATGCCTGGCTCATTTAAAAACTAGATTAGACGATGAGTGGAAAATGATCCAGCAAGGAAACAGTGTCCTTCCGGTCCTTGGCCAATGGACTAGATAACCTAACCAGGTCTCTTCCTTCTCAAACATCTGCAAGTCTTCGTTTTTCCTTGACTCATTTCTTTCTGCCAGTGTTTTGGTGTCAATTACTTAGAGCAAAAATGCCCTGTGGCTTCCTCTTGCGCAGCTGACCAAAATGGGAATTTTTTAAGTGTTAAAACTGATCCTATCTTTTTTTTTCTCCCTTAAATGAATAAAAGGTGAAAGTTTGTAAGAGGGCAGCAGGTTTTATTGCAGCTTGAACAGTAAAACCTATGCCCAGCTATAATTAAACAGGCAGTTAAGAGAGCCTTTTGGAGGCACTGTCAAATTACTTCAGACCCTCAGAAAAAAAAAAAAAAAAACCTCAGTTGCCAGCTTCATTAGTAATTAAATGTCCAATTACTGTATGTAATGTTTCTGCTTTGCTGAACTCTACAACTGCATTCATAAACAGCCCTAAGGAAGGCCTCTAATCTGTGCCATTGTTCTTCAAGTGGTTTGCACATGCAGAAAAAGAAAAGAAAAAATCAGCTAGACATTTATAATATGGAAAGAAAAGGGAGAAGGGGTGGGAAGAGGAGGAAATCAAATCAACGTGTCCCCGTCCCCCCCCCGCAAGCTAGGATCTTTGCCAAAACCCACAGTGAGCCCCTCAGGCCCCTCTCAAGCATGCAAATGTAATTTTCTATCCAGACAACACACTCCTTTTTTAAAATGAACTCCAAAAAAACAATCCGTGAATGCACAACAGAAGCAAGAGCGAAATTACAATAAAAGGAGGGGGAGAGCGCTGCAACCAGAAGGGGAGACGGAGAGAGAAGGGAGATGAATATGTTGTGTCCAGAGTTGTAGTAGACATAGAAGATAATGAAAGTGAGGGGGATTGTAATCAAACAAAATCATTTTGGGCCTCTTCAGTCATTGCTAGCTTCCAGCCTGTCATTTTATACAAATTAGAGCAGGGGTAATTTATGAATATTCACTTGAATTTAAATCACATTCATTAAAGAGAGGGAGTCCTGTCCAGGCCCATGTGCTAGCGTTCCTTTGTTTCATTAGAACAAGAAGAAAGGCACTTGTGTGTGAATGAGCGCAGCGATTTAGATGCCCACCCGGCAGTGGCTACAGGCAGGAGCGGCTGGCTCACAAACAAACAGGGTGTACCGTGGAGCTTAGACGCTCAAGCGGGGTTTGGAACAACGAGGGCGGGTGGCCCATCAGCCGCGAGGGTGGTGCTAAGATCTCGCAAGGTTGCAGGTTGTAGTCTGGGGTAAGGATCATTAGAACAGGCCCTGGCTCATTCGCTCTCAAGCACAACCTCCAGTCTCTAATTTGAGGGAAGGCCGTACTGAACCCGAAATAGCTTTAAACCAGGGTGGATGAAATAATTACCACATTTTACATTTCAACCCTGGCTGCTGAGTAGAATTCCTTTTCCTGCACATGGCTGGCCCCATGCTGTGGGATAGTTCCTCTAATACATAACCAATCAAAGATGTATTCAAGCCCTTTGTGATGAGACCACGGATGATTATAAGTAAAGAGATCCAAGTCTTTACCCACTGCTCTCCCTAGCACATTACCAAGTTTCTCTGAGAGCAGCAGACAAAGGCTGGCTTTTTAGACAATGTACGGCGATAGCCTCTCCTGGATGTCTAGCATTTAACTGCTTCACAATATCAGCCTCTCATTTCCAAGCAAAGCAGACAGTGCATCTTATTGTAACATGTCAAGAACCGAAACTCTGCCATTCAGCAGCGTCTCTCTATTTACATTACACATTCTCTCTGCTTGGCTGGTATCGGCAATGCTGTGCGATCACTTTTCTGCTTGGTGGTCACTGGAATGGCAGAGCGAGACTAGGGGATGAGATGTTCGTTTTAAATATTTGATCGCACTGTCACTACAACAAAGGAATTGCGCCGCCCTCCCCAGAACGCCCTGGCATTGTGTAAATGCATGCCTGAAATCAGTCTGACTTTGTCTCACGTTTTGTTTATTAAACAATGTAATCAAGCCACACGTTGCAGATGAGACTCAGTTACTCTGTAAAGAATACAGGAGCTGTGACTTGAACACAGATCCTTGGGCTTCGAAGCCACAGCCCTCCTTTACTTGGGCTGAAGGGGATCTCCTTTCGAGGCTGGGTGTTCAGGTTCTGTGCTCCCTGTGTGCCCAGCCACCAGAGGGCACCATCTCTCACTTATACATGCAAAACCCTAGTGCTCTATATAGGATTGCAACACATGCAGAAATCATGGGATGGGGCTATGGAAGCCGCTTTCCCTTTAAGTAGCTTCTGTTTCTCATATAATAAAATTTTGTCTTCTGGAAGAAGAAGAAAAAAAATTAAGATATAAGGAAATGAATCGGGGGAAATAAAGCTCTTATTTTTGTGCATGCGTATTTAGTAACGAAATCTAGTTTAAATCGTTTATACAGTACAATGCCTGGTGACAAGTATTCTCATCTCCTCAAACAGCTGACAGCTAGCGCGGGCTAACAGATTTCATCCAGATCAGAAAGAATCAGACTGAAGAGTCAGAGAATAGGAAAAATCAGTTGTCAACCTGCCTGCCAGGGCGAATGACGAGGAAGATTCCTGGATCTGTGCTGTCGCAGACCAAGCTGCAGAAAGCCCATTAGCCAATAAGTTTGCCTAATTTGCCTGCTTCTGCTTGATTTCCCCCAGTATCCAATAGTGCGACTGCGTCTTCTCCCCCTCTCCGGTCGTTAGACCAAACTGCTAGTTGAGGGTCTTTGAAGTATCCTTGGGCTTGTTCACTTCCACCGGAGGCAAGGTTGGTTTGATCTTGTATTTAGAGGCGAGACTAGGGGTCAGGAGTGTAGCGTCTGTTCCCAGCTCTGCCAGGGGATAGTTCGCTGGGAAGGAAAACAGGTCCTGGCTTGTAAATTCCTTTTTGTTGTTTTTCATCCCAAAAGAACCGTTCCCAGTCTCTCTCCCAAGGGGAATTTGGAATTTCATTGGGCTCGAGGTGTCTGCCTCTCTAAAATTAAGGAAACATCCTGGTATTTCCTGGATGGAGTTAAGGTCTAAACTCCAGTCTCCCTGTAACTCAGGAACTAAACAAATTTGATTCCCCATTCACTTTTATCCTCTGTTCCAAGAAAGGCCAAATAAGTCTTGATCTGTTTGTGGATACAGGCTTGTATTAAAGAATCTGAAAAAGCTAGGAAGAGTCCCTCTCCTCCTTGGGGTCTGGGTACGTTCTCTAGAGTCATCACAGTCACCTTGTCCTTTGGTGCCAGAGATCTGCCAGGCAGCAACCTTTTACTCTGCGCTGCTCTGTAGATACGTCATTCTTCAGAATGAGTCCTCAGTGGGGCGGCTCATCCCAGCTGATCTCGCCATCCTTAGCGGGTGTAGGATTCCTGCTAAGCAGAGCCCATTAGTTGCATTTCTTCACAGCCTCTCCAAGCCGGGAAGTTTTATTTTTGGAACGGAATATTGTGTTTTTGTGAAACCCTGCCTGCTGGTCAGATTGGCTGATCTTTGGGGCACAGGGCAGCTACATTTTTGTGCAGTGCAGAGAACTCTGGTGGTGATCAACGTCGATTGGAGACTCTGGGGCAGGAGCTTGGCTTTCATTTTAGGTATGTACTCCCACCCGTAATGAGTCACAACTGGAAGATCAGGGGGGTGGCCCTATAAACAGCAGCTGGAGACTGCAAGGAAGAGGGGAAGGTTAGGAAACTAGCGAGACAGTAGGGAGTGTGACAGGCTCCAGCATGGAAGTTCCTGAGACCAAGGGAGCTGTGACATAGGAGCCCAGGGAGGAGGGGCTTTTGTGGCAAAACCTGGATGGTGTTTGGGGGTGAGAAGACTGAGCTCCAGCGAGGAAGAGCTAGGACGATAGGCTGTGAGAACAGACTGGGACAGAAGAAAAGCTCTGGCTGTGAGAAAAGACACCAGAGCTAGGTATGGACTGTGGTGTGGTGATGAATGTTATTTTGGGACCCTGAGGATTGTTTGAACTGTTTTGTTGTTAAACCAGGCCCAGGTGTTATCCACCTGAAAGCCCATGTTGCTGTTCTCACGGGGCCCTGAAGAGGGGGAAATAGAAGTACTGAGCTGCATAGACACACCTGAATTTTGGAACAGAGTACTACAAAATTAATATTTGTGGTTTTAGGGAAATTTCAGCCCGTGTCCATGAGGAATGGGCTGTTCAAGTGGGTGCCAAGAACTTGACACACCCATTATTGTAAGTAGCTGAGGGGAGAAGCAGGAACATCTTAGCCCCATGTTGAGTGGTGCAATGAGCAGAAATCCAGTTTTCAGGTAGGAGAATAAAACCCTTCTGTGCCGTTATATATTAAACTGCTTTCAACCTCAGACCCTTCATCGCAATTTCCACAGTCATGTCTCTGGATAACTTTTTAAATAGAGGAAAGGCTAACACAGATAGAAAAAATGGCAAGAGATCAGCCAGGACTTTGTCAGAAATTCAACATTATGAAGTCCACAAGCAGAAATTAGACCGAGATCATGTCTACCCTATTCCACTGCCAGGACAGGATTGCTGCCTAGAACTTATTTGCTGTTGCTTTGTCCCTTCTAGTATTAGCTGTCCCAAGGAATATGACTCCTTCAGGAGACTGTTCCCCAACCTGCTATAGCTCATCTTATACATCATAGAAGATGAGGGTTGGGGGGGACCTCAGGAGGTCACCTAGTCCAACCCCCTGCTCAAAACAGGACCAACCCCAACTAAATCACCCCAGCCAGAGCTTTGTCAAGCCAGGCCTTAAAAATCTTTAAGGGTGGAGATTCCACCACCTCCCTAGGTAACCCATTCCAGTGCTTCACCACCCTCCTAGTGAAAAAGATTTCCCAACAGCCAACCTAGACCCCCTCCACTGCAACTTGAGACCGTTGGTCCTTGTTCTGTCATTTGCCCCCACTGAGAACAGCCTAGCTCCATCCTCCCTGGGACCCCCCCTCCCCCTTTCAGGCAGTTGAAGGCCGCTATCAAATCCCCCCTTATTCTTCTCTTCTGCAGACTAAACCAGCCCAGTTCCCTAAGCCTCTCCTCAGAAGTCTTGTGCTCCAGCCCCCTCATCATTTGTGTTGCCCTCCGCTGGACTCACTCCAATTTGTCTGCGTCCTCCCTCCCTTCCTCCCCCCCCCCCTCTCTGCGTGTGTGCGCGCGCGCAACTACTTGTTTGGCCTGTTCTGTACATCAAATGAGCATCACAGGCTTGTTAGTTTTTTGTTTTCTTTAAATGAATTTGAAATAACTGGATTTAGTGTTTCGGGCAATTCCTTAAACCATCTCGTTCTGCAGCCAGCTTCAATAAATGTGCCAGTCGGGTGCCATAATGTATTAACCAACTTAGTAAATGGTTTTATTTATAGCTGAAATGGCTAAGCCAAAAGGTATAAATCCAGAAAAGAATATAAACTGGATCATGGAAATAATAAACTTCAAATTCATGGAACTTCTAATGTTCCACTAATGGCTAAAAAATCTGTTTAACGGCCGCTGAGTGATATTTGGCTGCAAGGCAGAAACCCAAAGTTGTTTTTACACGCCAGTGATATTTCTGAGTGTTTCTTTATTTGCTGGATCAACGTCCCTTGTGCTGAATGATGGAAACTTGACTTTCTTCACTGTTTCTGCACTGAGCAGATAAGATTCCAAGTCATTGCTTTGCCTTTCTCTTTGGTTGATCTCCGGTTACAGTCTGAGGCTTGCAGTTAGAGATTATATCTCATGGCTTCACATTAGGATCAGCTTTGGGTCCCAAACCTTGGTACCAGCATTGACTGAAGATGTCAGAGAAGAGAGCGGTTTATGATGGGAAGTGTGTGCAGCACAGCAAAATCCTGATACGAAGGGAGCCTCTAGAGCAGTTTCATAAAGATCTGTGTTTTTAATCTTTTATGGAGCTGCTTCAGTCTGATTAACTGTTCCTGCAGTCAGTTGTTTTCAGTGTTGTGCTGTGTTGATCCTGTTGCTAAGAGGTAGGAAGACCAAGGGGCATGTCTACTCTACAAACTTAAGTAAACCTATGTTAGATTGACTTACGTAGGTTGACTTACAGCCACCGCAGTAACTGTGTTTACACCCACACTGCATTGGCCTGACTTCACCAACATGAACCCTACGCCTCTCGTGGAGGTGTAGTTCTGATCTCAGTGTAGTAGGGGGCCTACATCCGGAGCAAGGCTGTAGCGTGTGCGTTGACCTAATTAAGGTCGACGTAAGGCAGGCCTAACTCTGTAGTGTGGACCAGGCCTGAGTCAGCCGAATGGAGATTTAACCCAGGTACCACAATGCGAAAGTGAACACACAAGCATGCTAGTATTTTTTTTTGAGATGAGGAGCTTGTGGGGACAAAATTGCTTCAAACTGACATTCCCAAAGAGCTTGACCCTGCACTGGTTTAGCTCCCCATTCATTGACTGTAATGAGAGCCGGGTTGGGCCCCAAATGCTTATATTTACAGCAGAGCCTTTTATTTCAAAAGAAATTAATTCATCATGGATCCTGCTCACCATACATGGGGACAATCTGAGTGCGTATGGGCAGTTCCACACAGTACTCTGTGTAAGGGTTACTCATGTGAGTACGGGTAGAATCCTGTCCCCTAGGATTACTTATGAATCTTTAGAAACCTGCAAGCGTGCACGGAGTATGTTGTCATTTACAGCGTTGCCATTGCAAGTTCTTTGCTCCTCGCACCTGCGACTGTTTTGCCTCTCCGTTAGAGTGCTTTCTTTGTAGAAGGTCGTGGCTGACTGCAGCTGTGGCTGGGGTGAGATCTATGACGCACTATGTTCTCCGGGAGATGTACGACCCTGGTTGACAATTGCTCAGCTGTATTTGTGTTTTGTCAGCTTGGATCAGGCCACCATTTCACTTAAGCTGTTGCCCTCTCCTTGTAGACCATTGCAAAATCTGGCTCCGTTTTGCCCCTCTCGGGCTCAGCCCCACTAAGCAAATTTGCAGTTTCTCTGCGTTCGAGTGATTGACGCGGTATTTGAACACCAAATTCAAAGCTAATACTTCGTGCAGATGCTGAGATAAGTATCTGTAAATCTTTGCATTTACCATTATCCCCAATTTTCTTGTGCAGTGCCTGCTGTCAGTGTATAATGGTATTTATCCTGCATGTAATCTGATTGGAAAATAAGGCTTTGAAACTGAAAGGAAAATACACATTTCAGGTGGTGTTAGAAATGTCAGTTTTGGATGCTTAAACAGTTTTGATTTCTCTAGCATTTGGGGCATTGCACCCTATTGTTAGATCTAAAGCTGCTTACTGGAGTCCAAACACATTTGAAAAGCATCTCGTTCTTAAGATCTTCACCAGCATGCTTGTCGTCTTGCCTGGGATGTCCATCTTAGATTCCAAAGGAGTTAAGTTTTAACCCTTGGCTTGTGCAGTGAAGGTCCAAACTGATCCTAGAAATGGAATGGAACAAGTTACTATTCAATAATAATATGTCGACCTTCTCTGTTGCCCTCCTCTCTTGGATCCGTTTAGGCCTTTGCAAGCATTAAGGTGTTGATCTCTCAAACACTTGTATGGAGCACTGCAGGGCGCTTCAGGTTCTCGTACCGCCAATGAAAGTGTGTGAAAGAAGGCCCCATGTGGGCATGTGTAAGGTTAAATGCTGGGGTAGCCACTGTACTGAGGGGTCATCGCTCTCAGCTCCTGGTGCACCTGCTCACTCACTTGTGTGAGGGCAGGGTGTGGGTGGAGAATAGGTGTGCAAGGAGGCATAGGCGATCTTCATGTGTGTGTGGATGGTTGCTGTGTGCTCCCCTCTCTGGACTCAGATTCCCCTGAGGTTCCACCTTCCCCTTGGGCACAAACTGGACTGGCCTTAGGTTTTTCCTTCTTTTTGATTGGTCTTTGGCAGTTCCAGGATCATTGCTGGTTGGTTGCTTTCTTCCCCCTCCCTTGGTGTTTCTGCCAGGCATGGGGTCGGGGATGCATTTGAGGGCCTGGTTCTCAGAGGTGTTGAGCACCTACAATTCTAGTTGAAGTCAGTGAGCACAGGGGAGAATGGGTGCCTCTAAAAGGCACAGCCCTACCCTGGAGCTTCCTGCCCCCTCCTCGCCACACCACAGACTTTCCTCTGGTAGAACTAATTCTGGGGTGGACCCAGCCAGGTGAACACCTCGCCCCGCTCCCCACCATCGATTGCTAGTCTGTGCCTTTGAAGGGGGTGAAATTAGCACAAACCAGTTGGTTGAATTCGAGTTACGGAGCAAGTCTCTTTAGCGTGTGCCTCTGGGAAACCCACAGAGTCTGGGGGTCATGTTTTTAGCACAGTAATGTTCTGCATTCAAGGCTAAGGCACCGGCCGGGCTGGTTGATGCAGTTCAAATTTGGCAGGCCACCTGCAGGCTTAGCTTAATGTTGAAAGCTCCCAGTGCGAATAGTTCCTCTCTGAATGCAGATCGTAAGAGGGGATATTGATTTAAAGCTGGTAGTTAAGGCTTTGAAAAAAAAACCAGAAGAGGAAGATGTATGCAGGCAGAGCTGGTTGTCCTTGCTAGTCTCTGACGAAAGGACCTTTGCTGAGCAATGTACAGGAGTGGCAGAGAATCCAGCAGAGTTTATCTATAGGATTGATGGCAGCCGGAAGCCAGCTGTTGGGCACTTCAGGTTGCAGTTCTCACTCACGTAAAAATGTTTGATCGGAACTCCCAGGCGCCTGTGTGAGGGAGGTTCAGTGAGCCACCGGGCTTTTCTGCAGGCAGTCCTAGAATGAGAGCTGCTCAGACTGCTCCTGGAATCTGAACCCTTCCATTTCAGCCTAATCCGAAGTGTCTGCGGGAGGGGAAGGTGCAGATGGGGGGAGGGCGGGAAGGAAGATAACAGATTTGTTTTCAGTTGTGTTATCTGCACCTTGGTGCTTGGAGGTATTAGTGTGACAGCATTAGAGCAGCAGGCTTTAGAGCAATTGGCAGAATAGCAGCTGAGAGGTTTAAAAAAAAAAGCCCTTGAAATTGGGAACAGTTTTTATATGAAAGATGCAACACACAGTGAAGTGAATTGTAAATGGGGAATTTGCACAGACAGCAAACAGGTCTGGAGGGATCTCTAACAGCAGCTTTTTGGATTTTGGAGGAGATCCTATTAGCCACCTGTTTTGGTAAAACTTTAATCAATGCGAAGAGGCAGCATCTTGGGAATTCAGGGCAGCCAAAGAAGCTAGCTTCCAATTGCTTTGACATTCTGCAGGGCTGGCTGTCTCTGAAGCTTCCTGGGTTGTGATACATTTCTCTTGCAGGGATTTGTTATGGATTGATTCTGTTCTGAGGCTTGATGTCAGTATTTGAACTGCTCTCTTCATCTGCTAATCAATGCTTAGTTATTGAGGGGACCGGGGCTAGGGATAGTAGCTCAGATGCTTTGTAAAAACACGTTAATCCCATTAATTGGTCAGCTGTTTGCTGCATGTGCAAAAATTGTACGCTCCATTTTATATTGATCAAACTCTTAAAATCATCCTGTAAAAAGCTTATTATGTCTGTGCGGGGGAAGGTTTTGGAAAATGCAGTCACCAGGTGTGAGTTTTTATCTATGAAAATAAACCCCTGTTTGGCAGCCGGGTTTTGTGCGTTAAGCACTTGTGACAGTGACTAGTCATGCAATTTTCAAAATTAATTAACCTGTCTAATCAATTAATTAACCTGCCTAAATCCAGGTTTTGAAAGATACTTAGGTCGTTAGTAGCCTGCGTCTCACCGAAATGCTGCAGAGTAACGTGGACTCGTTTGTAAATATTCTCGGTTTCTAGACCCAGGTTTTAACTACTTTAAAATTATTTGCTGGAGGAAGACATCAAGCAGTTTCAAATAGCTAGTCAAAAAAGAAATCCAAGAAACGAGGTGGATATAAACGTCAAGGCTGGAGAGGAATTGTGTAAGGGGATAAGTAGGGACACTTGATTAAAATTCAGAAGGGGAACATGATGACTAACTATCAGGGAAAAGTGGTGGCTGGAAAATTGCCTAAAGGAAAGTGGTTGAAAACCCATGATTTGCCCTATTTAAAACCATAATCAAGATCCATATGTACAGGATTCAATCTACCACTGCAATCAATGGGAGATTTCCATTTACTTTATTGGGAGTTGGACTGGGTGTCTAGTGATGACCATTAAAAAGTAAACATTTGCCAACAGTTGCCACATCAAAATCCTGAGAAGCCAGTTATTTCTTCTTAGTCTAGGGAAAAGCTGTTGTAACCGTTGGCAAATACAGACTTTTTATGGTGACCACTGCATACATTTTACAGCAGCAAGGATTGTTCATTTAGGTAAAAAGGATCTGTGTACAAATGATGGCAGCAACACTAACACTTGATTAGATTAGTAGAATTTAATCTCCAGATGGACTGAGTCATGCTCCCATATGTTTAAATACCTAATTGCCTGGCTTTAGAGAAGGACGAATTTATAGGAAAAAGAGAATCCAAACCTGTTATTTCAACACCCATGGAATGAGTGAACAGTGCAGGATTTCAAAACCGTTCCTATCTTGTTTTGGCTAACTTCTTAAAGTGGAAAGTGAGAGCCCAAGGTAGCCGTGGGTCATTTAATTGCAGGGGATAGAATCTGACGTATACTAGACGTTGTTCTTAGTGGCATCCCCTCTGGTTGAGTTCTGAGATCCTGCTTTGTTCTCTGGCAAAAAGCAGTCTTAATCATGAGGCTGGAATTTCTGACTTAACTGGATAGACATTTTAATGCTTTTCCTGTAATTGATCAGCAGGCTACAAGACATTGCCTCAGTGGTCATGTTTTATTGACCTCAGATATGTCACATGACTGCTTTCCCTAATCCTCAAATTCAGGAATATTGTCCAGGATGCCTTTTTTCCCCCCTTGAGTGGATGCCTGGGATAATCTGAAGATTCATCTTGGCTGTGAGAGAATGAAGCTTTTTATAGACCCTCTGGTTGCTGAAAAGGGATCTTCTGTCTTCATTCTGCTGTAATGATCAGTGAGTCAGAGATATGGAGACCTTTCTTCTGAATCCATGCTGATAGAACAAAAAAAGCCCTTGCATCAGAACTTGCTATTTATACTTCTGACTTGAGACTCCTTAGCTGCATTATTAATGAAGCGTTTACCAATTAAGATAGATGAGTCTGCTCTTGAGGGTGTTTCTTAAGGTAAGATACCTTATTAGCATAGCTGATGGATCAAGAGCCAGGTGCTGATTTAAACCTCCTGAACTCCCTTGGGTAGAAATCTGAGGAAAGGCAAATGAAAAAGTTGCGCTGGTTCCCGGCTTTGACCGTAACAGAGGCAAGGCAAGTAATACCGTATCCCTTCCCCAGAATCAGCCCTTAGATACCGACCTCTAGAACTACCTGAAACAGAGAGACAAAATTCATCAGCTTAGCTCAGGAACTCCAATAGGTTGTGTGATGCAGTTGTGATTAATGCCTCTTGGATGTGAAAGGTGGAAAGTCGCTGGCTTCAGTCTTCTTGCAAGGCTGGCAGTTTTGTAGGAGAGGAATTAGTTTCAGACATTGATCCAATAGATTATGTAGGCCAAAAAATGGCTGCTTACTTACATTATAGAGTTTCACTAGTGCACTAAATTAAGTTTGCAGATGAAATGATGCCAAGGTGCTGTAGCTCCTACAAGAAACCAATTTTCCTGTGAAATAACGCGAGGGAGAGAAGAACTGGAGATCAGAAGACAGCAAGTTTATCTGTAGGCAGGCTGTGGGTTAGAACAGGGGTTGCCAACTTTTTTGAGTGAAAGCCCCACTGGTTAACTCTAGGTAAAACATGCACCCCCCACCCACCCCGCCTTGCCCCCTCACTGGCCATGAAGACTTGTAACTCCAATAAACATATATAACGCTGATGATGATAACACTAAATTACCCAATAACACTAATGCAATACTCCCGGCGGACTAAGACTCGAAGCCTTCCCTGGTGCAACTGCCACTGCATGCGCCATGCGGCCCCGTCCCTTCCTACCCTCATGGATGGAGGGTAATGAAGGCAGTGGGCACTGGCGGGCGTGCTGGGACTGTTCCAGGCCCCACTGGCACAGGGTTACTCTGCTCCGTGCCAGTGCCTGGGCTGGGGCGGGGCTGCTTTTCTGCTCTGGCCCGCGTGAAGCTCAAGGCTGCTGCTCCGGGGGGGGGGGGGGGGGGCTGTTCTTCCCCGGCCCCCCCGGCGCCGGGCCCCGGGGGGGGCGGGCCCGGCGTTCTGTCCCCCTGCTCCCGCGGGGGTGGGGCTTGGGAGGGGGGATTGTGCTCGCCAGCATGGGACGCAGGGGGCTAAATGATCTCAATCTTACTGAAGCCTCATGAACCCCCTGTAATCTTTGGGTCCTCCCTTTCCTTTCTCTCCCCTCTTCCCCGCCCGGTGGTTGTGCACCCCAGTTTGGGAATCATTGGTTTATAAGTTTCAGTATTGGGAAATGGTTGTGCTTTCTTTCCTTATTTAAGAGAGCAATTAATAGCATGATAAATCACCAGCTGGGTAAGATAGTTTTTTAACAGTCCATATGTGAAGAACATCTTTAAAGTGTCTTACTTGAGATTCTGTAGGTACATACATATTTACAGCCGATGTGCTGGTATTTTGTTACTCTTCTGCTAAATATAGTTGTGCATGTAAGTTATCTGGAAAATGTAATTTTCCCTTAAATTATCATCTTGTCCTTCTCTCCCAATTTTGGTGTCTGCACTGGGGAAGGTTGATTTGAAAGGAGTGATCTGTTTGAGGCAGACAGATGTCTGGAAGCATTTTGCTCCAGGGATTTAAAGTACAGGACTAGTAGCACCATCTATTATTAAGCTAGCACGATACTCCCATTATAAGACCTTGGTTTTAATGGTTTACAACTTTGCCAAACTCTAACTATTTGGTGCTGAAATTTTCCAGGCTGCGAGTCTGCTTCCTGCTGATTTTTTTCGACAATTTCACACACAACGGTTCAGCCTTTTCCAAGGATAAGGCAAGGGAAAAATACACTGTTTTGCCCATGTTGAAAAATATAATTCTGGTCACTTTTTTAATTTGTTTTGAACAGCTCTAATGTCTTCAGGCTTTGGAGCAAAACTTGAAATTTGGCAGACAGTTGGCTTTTATGTCAGGGATGTGCCTTTTGCCATCCCCGTGAAATTCGGCTCAAAGATGGCCAAGGTACAAGCTTTTGCAAAATCGCAGTTCACACATGCCCAGTAGAGGCGTCTTCAATTTCAGCTGCTACATCTCTGAAGATTCTGTCCTCACTGAGCGTGCTGGAGCCTCTCGAGCCTCCTAGTGGGGACCAGCCGCGGCATGCACCGTCCCCACTGAGCAACTGCATGCTCCAGCCCAGGGTGTCAGGAGACTTTCCTTGGAAAGGCCGTTCCCAACTGGTGCAGGCCACAGTGGGGCCTGGCACTGACACTCAGAACAAGGAAACCTCTCTCCTGTGCTTTCAGTGATCTCATGGAGGAGGATGCCATCTGATTTGAATGGCCAGGGGACAAAGTCTGGACCATGGGGAGGGAGAGAGAAACTGAGTCTGGCTACACGGGGAGACTGAGAACCAGGAGGGTGTGGGAGGCAGGTGTCCTATGGAAAATAGCATGTGATCATGTCATTAGACACTCTCATCGGCCTATGCACAAGGAGGCTGAGTTAGGGCTGCACAAGCAAACTTCATTCTGGCGTGTCTCAGCTTTTGCATCCTTGGCGTTGCCACCTGCAATGTTCTTTTAGCGTCCTTTTTTGTGTCTGATTATTTCCGTTACCCTGTACGAGTGCACAGCATTTTACGGATTGGCGGCAAGTTCATGGGACCTTCCAAGATAGTCCCAAATGTAAATGTTGTTAAAAGAAGCATTTCTAAAGACCACAGCCACTTTGGAAAATGGTTGGAATATTTCTTTAAAAGTTCCAGTGCAAACAGTTGGTTTTTTTAAGCAAACATTCCCCTGCCTTACTTGTAACCTAAACACCGGGGCAGATGACTACACTGGCACCAGAGGAGGAAGGAGAACCGGCTGCTGGCCATCTCTGGCAGTAGATGGTGCAGCACCTTCCACCCACGACGCCCATCCATGGCGGTAAAGAACTGGTAGGCTGTACTGGCACTGGGAGGAAAAGAGCAGATCCTAGTGTCTGAGGAGGAGGGAGCCCCCAGTGGTAAGAGGCTTATGGTCACCGGCCGCTAGGGTGCTAGTGGTTAGGGACTGTTTGCTGCCCTGCTGTCATGTCCTGGGAGGTGTGCGGCCTGCCTGTAGCTCGCGTCCGAGTTGTTACGGAAAGGTTGCCAAGGCTCATCTGTCCCTCTGACCACTGCGCCACGCTGCTCGTCCGCATGGGCACTGATACCGTCAGGTGTGATCTGGAGCAGAGCAGCAGTGGCTACAGGGCTCTGGGAGCAAGGCTTATAGGGTCAGGGGCACAGCTTGTTTCTTCTCCATCCTCCCAGCAGAGGGGAGGAGCCCAGGTAAGGACACGCACATCCTAGAGGTGACCCTCCACCTGCCCTGGTTGGTGTGCCATGGGGGGGTGGGGACACTGGTTGGGGTCTGCTGTCCGGTATCCTGACCCCCCACTAGGGAAGGTGGAGGGTCCAGTGCTCCCCACAGTGGCCCAGGCTCCCTGGGCGGCTCTTAGGAGGCCCCGCTTCTGGCCTGGCGGGGTGTGGGACTCGGGAACGGGGGGGAGAGGAGGAGCAGGGGGCGAGGTCCCCGGGGTGGGGGAGAATATGAGGATCACAGTTTTGGTGCCCCCTCCCACTTTTACACAGGTTCCGGGGCTCCTGCAGGGGTCCCCAAATTCGGCAGGGGCCTGGGCATGGGCCCATGGGCCTGTGCGTTAATCTGCCACTGGAAAGCCCATTCCCCAAAGAAGACGAAAGGCATTCCAGGAGAATGATGGAGGCTACGGCCAAATTGTTGCACCTGTGAAAATCAAGCAGAAAGTTGCTTTTTGTTTTTGCTGCTCCCATTGTATATAGGAGGAAAGAGTACACATGAACAGCCTGATTTAAAATGAATAATGTGGCAGTGTTTATTTTAAATGTTATATATTGATTTTCCTTTTGGTACAGTAACTTATGCATCAGAGGGAAATGGCTATAAAATACTGCATCCAGAACCCATCAGTCCCTCTTCTAGCTGGTCTTTGCGCAGTGGTACAGAGCCTTAGTCTGGTGTGCTAGGCGAGAGAAGCTTGTAGGCCTTAGGTTTTTGGCACAATCCATCTCTTAAAGTGGCACGGGTGAGATGTACGGAGATATCAGTGTGGAGGGGAGCCATGGGTACAATGCCTGTGTGAAACGAGATGGATGGTGGTTCTTTCCTTCTGCAGCGTCCTTCGTCAGAGAGAAATCATACTGGACATCCTCTCCCAATCCCCCATCACATGTGTCTTGTAAACATTTTGAGAAAGGGTTCATTGTAAGTATTTTCAGAATTACTGCTCTGATTCACAATGGAAGCCTTTGTCCCATCCTACAAATGTTGCCACTGAGAATAGATTCAACCTCCAAGTAATCTCCGCATTCTGCCTAGTTACTAGCAATGTTTGTTATACAGACAAGTTTTTTACTTGACAAGAATGTCTTTTGCAGCATAGAGCAATAGCTCTGCAGAGTGTGTTTAGTCAGAGAGATGTGCTCTGAGGGATATTTAAATTAGAGTAAGTTTCTCAACAAATAGAAGCTGGGTTACAGTATTTAAAACAGCTGGGTCCAAACCTGTATTAAAGTAGTGAGCAGCCTGAACCAAGCCAAGATGAGTCTCACGCATTATTCTATTTAGGTTCTGCCTGGGCGTCTCTGTGTACAATCTCTCTCCTCCATTGCAAAGGATCTACAGCAGATGGTCTGGGCTTTTTCTCATCAGAATCCACAAGCCAGGAATAAAATCCGCTTTGAGTTTGCTGTTACAGAGTAAGAGAATTTGAGTGCAGGGCCCAGATTGGAGAGAAGGAAATAAGTGCATACTTCCCTTTTAATTTTGTTTTCTTGTTATGCAGTGGAAATGGAAAACAGCATTTGTCCTTTCTGTCTAAATATCTGCCCTTCAGTTACAGGAGTTGATTGTGGTGCCCTTCAAATCCCAGGTGATGGACTTGTTTTGCTGCCTCTAGGGAACTGGAATTAGATCTGGCTGGGTGTGACTCTCTAGACAGAGCATCTGGTAGGGGCTGAGGTGGGGAGAATGCTTGTGCTGAACTTTCTTAATGTTCATTTACTTGTGAGACTTCTGGGTCCTTCTGGCGCCACGCAGTGCATGGACTTTGTCCTAGCGCAGTTTGTGTGGAGAAGTTCCAGCGCCCACTCCTCATTGAGATGGGCTCTGTATGATTTTACAACTGGGAATGAGTGTGAGCTAGCAAAAGAGAAATAAAACGAAATGGTTTGTTATGAATTATATTCTCCCAGTAATGCCAGGGAGGGTTAAAACCTCCATATGCGGAAATCAGATAATGATTTATTTAACTTTTGTCATGTAGGTAAGACCCTACTTGAACTGCGAGATGATTGTCAAAAAAATTGCGGCTGAGTTGTGGACAAGCCAAAAAAAATTGTGGAAAAGTAATAATGGACCTTATTATTTGCCATAATAAAGTCCATTGTTACTTTTCTGTCATTTTCCACTGTCGCCCACCCGGAACTCCCACTGTCAGAATGGTGGCGGAAGCCTGATATTGTGGAATCTGCAATCTCCGCAATATCGCACGTCAAGTAGGGCCTTGCATATAAGAAATATCTCCCTGAAAGCTTACTCAGTAGAAAAGTGTCATGACCTTTGTGAAGGGGAGTGATTAAATCTAATCGGTTAAATTTAGATTTTACCTTCCTATAAGATATTTGCTTAACACTTGTTTTCACTTAAGACCAGGCACTCCTCTCTCTCCTTTCTAGTGGTTCTGTGCTGTTGTATATCATGACCCTTTTTGTCGGAAGACTTTGCTGCCAGATTGGAATAGAAGTTCGAAGCTCTCTCCACAAGCTCTGGTAAAGAGGCAGGAGAAAGGAGGTTGTCAGTAGAACGGCAGTACTCTTGTTGATACAATAAGAAAAACAAAATCCAGGACTATGATTTATTAATCTTCTAAGATTTCTTATATTTTTCTAGGCAGTGTGAGCCCATGTCCTCCCGGCTTTGCTTTAAAAGGCATTTCAGGAGGAAATGGACTTTCTTACATTTATTATTGATGAAGCCCACACAGGGTGCTTGGTACTGTACGTCTTTAAAAGGAAGACCTGATCCCTTTGTGTGTTAAACAGACAAATGTCAAAAAATGCACTGGAGGTCTAACCCAGGGCTTTGTTTTCTTTCAGTGGTGACCATATTTTTTCACTGACGTGGGTTGGCATTTGTGAGAGATTAGAGAACCAACTCGAATGTGATAGTGGACAAACACCCAAACACATTAGTGATATCAGGTCTAATCCTACACCATTGAGTTTTGTGACTGACTTGATTGGGATCGAGAGGCCCATTGCATTTATGAAGGAATAACCAAATCGTGGAGTTTTAGCAAGGGTAAATCTATTTTTTAATCATATAGCTCCGTCACCCCAAACAAGCAAACAAAAATTTCATGTATTTTTCTGCATCTATTTTCTTATATTGGGGTGTATTTTTCCACATACTGGTTTCTGCCTGTCCTGTAAAATTGATATCAGTCCCTTTATACTGCACACGCCAATGAGACATGTCCAAAGCATCTGGGAGGCGATCATGCATTTCTCTTCTCTCTGTGCTCTGTTCTGTCTCTGGCTCTGGGGCAGAATTCAGCCCTTGCTGTCATGCAGGGAGGAGAGAAAGCATTGGCGTTAGTGAAAGGCGAAAGCAATTGATTGAAATTATTTTTGGGGCAGTGCAACTTCCACTGACTTCAGCTGGACTTGTGACTACTGAGTGCCTCTGAAATTAGGCCCTGCCCATCTCTGTCTCTCAGTTTCCCAGACTACAAAGTGGGGATAACGCCACTTATCTAGTTCACAAGGGTGGTTAAAAATCAGGTGTATGATGTGCCTCGATGATTCTTAGATTCCAAGGCCAGCAGGGACCATTGTGATCTGATCTGAGCTCGTCTGACACAGGTCAGAGAATTCCCCAAAATAATTCCCAGGGCAGACCTTTCAGGAAAAAAATCCAGTGATGAAGAATCCACCATGACTCTTGGTAAATTGTTCCAATGGTTAATTAACTCATTGTCAAAAAGTTACATCTGATCACCAGTCTGAGTTTGTCTAGCTTTAGCTTCCAGGCACTGGATTGTGTTTAGACTTTTCTCTGCTAGTCTAAGAGCCCATTGTGAGATATTTGTTCCCCATGTAGACTCCCTTAAAGACTGTAATCAAGTCACTACTTTCTCGTTAAGTTAAATAGATTGAGCTTTTTGGGTATGTCTACACTGCAGTGTAAGCCCAGGGTTAGCAAGACTTGAGTCAGCTGAGCCTGGATTAGAGAACCCAGGGCTTGAGCGTCTACACTATTTGTTAACCCTGCATTAAGAATTTTCTAACCCGGGCTTAAACCTGCAGGTCTTGCATCCACACTGCAGTCTGCAGACCCATGTTCAGCCAACCATATCCCGCGCGCTCTCCTGAAATGTGGTCGCTCTAGCCTTTTGGCCGTGGTGCACTGTGGGAAAAGTGACTGCCCACCCAGCCCGTTACGGGGAGTGTGAATAGTCGCCAGCACGCCCTGCTGAGCAGTCGTTTTGGGCTGTGTGCTCCCAGCTACCACAGCCTGCAACATGGAAGTAGGGCCTTTTGATGAACCTCTTTTGCTTGCTCTGTCATTCCCGTGTCCAGAGACGGGCAGAGCTTCTGGGACACACTAGTGGACGTTTCGGTGGAGTTTTCTGACTCCCCAAAGGCAGCTGATGGAGAAGGAGGAGGACACAGACCTGGCAGACTCACGCTGGCTGATGCTGCTCATGACTCTACAGTCACTGATGCCGCCTACATAGATGGGCGCTTCTGGTACAGGCCCACAAGCACAGACTAGTGGGATCCCATCGTCCTGCAGGCCTGGGGTGACCAGAGTCCAGAACTGTCACATGAAGAAAGCTACATTTCTGGAGCTTAGGAAGCAGCTTGTTGTGACCGTCCAGTGCAAAGACACACCCCTTTGGCGATCCAGAAGCAGGTTGCTGTAGTCCTCTGGAAGCTGGCTACCCACAGTCTGCTACGGAAGTAGCAATCAGTGGTGGTTTTGAGAGCATGGGGTTTCCAAACTGTACTGGGGCCACTGATGCTGGGATTCATGCGCCCAGAGTTTGTCCTTCTCAAGGAACACACAAGTTTACAAACCTCAAAAGACCACAGAGGGCGATTTATGAATGATGGTGTGAGCTGTACTGGGAAAATTCACACTGCCAGGATTTGTTGCCTGTCAGGAGTCTACATTCATGGAGGGGCTGACCCACTATTCCTACCACATGACGTTGTCATAAATGTGCCATTGTTGTCTCCATTATTCTGGGGGACCCGGCCTTGGCTTATGAAACCGGACCCTGATTTCAGAGGCCCTGGCAAAAGACGGTTTGATTATGCTCTCTGCGGGGTAGAATGGTGGTGGAAAGTGCTTGTGGCAGATTGAAATCCCGTGGGAGATGTCTGCAGACCTGTCTGGATTCTGCTATCTTCAACGCTGTCTGCATTACTGTGGCTTGCTGGGCTCTTCACAATCTTTGCGAAGCCAGAGGGGAGCCATTTTCCCCGGAATGGACCTGAGCCTTTCTTCTTGCCGCAAATCCCTCTGTGGCACTGAATCTGCTTGCTGACCTGTCCGGAACGTCAACCATAAATTAATCCTGGAGACCTTCCTCTTGGGATAGTCCATGAGATTACTTTGGCCCCGGCTTCTGCTGCAGCCCGGGTGAGCTGTGGCAGTCCTGCAACCTGTAGAGGTTGAGGGGCTGGATCAGGACAAGACAGGGGGTTATTGTCTCTCACAGCTCAGTGCAGGAACACAGAAAGAAATCCTTGTGAAACAGCACACTAGAGATTTACCAAAATGTGGCTGTGCTGCTGTGACCACGAAGCAAGCGTGCTTTGTAAATGGCTTCTTCTGTTCCATGTCCATTGCAAACACAGAAAGCCCTCCTATGGCATGTTTGCCACTCGGTGGTTAGAAGACAATGGAAGGGTTAAACCCTGACTCACCCAGCTGCTGTGGTACACCACCTGGGGGGGAGGAGTGGAGAGTTACTTCTTTTTCACTGGAGTCTATTAGAAATCCTTAGGATGAAAGAAATTGGCCCATGGGACTGTGGGAGACTTTTGGCAGATTCCTAGGATCCAAGTCAGTGGGAGGGGGAGGGGTTGCATCTGTACTGGAAAGCAATAGGGCTCAAACCCTGGGTCCTGGCTTGACTCAGGCTCGAGCCCTCCATCCCTGCAGGGTCCTGGAACCCTATGTCTGAGCCTGAGAGATTAGCGTGTAGATGGAAGGAGAGTTTTAGCTCAAGCCTGGACTTACATTGCAGTGTAGACGTACCATTAGATTCCAACCCTGGAAAGCACGTGTCTGATCCTTTAATCATTCTCATGGCTCTTCTCTGAACCCTCTCTGGCTGATCAACATCCCTCTGGACTTGTGGGCACCAGACCTGGACACCGCAGTGGTCACACCAGTGCCAAATACAGAGGTAAAATAACCTCTCTGCTCCTAATCTGGATTCCTCTGTTTATGCATCCCAGGATCTGATTAGCTCTTTTGGCTGCAGTGTCACAACAGGGAGTTCATATTCAGCTGATTATCCACCAAGAGATGACCAAGTATCAGTAATACAGCAAACCCCAGCATAACGCTGGCATAATGGAGTGGGCAAAAAACCCCAAACCAACCTCTCGCTACCTTCTATGCATGTGTTCTAAATAATTAGTTACAAATTAAAAGTTGTATTTAAAAAATCAGCTGGTTGAGTCCCCCTTCCAAAGTCAAGCTGAGAGGAATTTTTGGAATATGTAACCATCTAACATTTTGGCCTTCATTGGTTTCAAATTGATGCCTGGCACTGCAGTGCTGACCTAAAAGCTTAAAGTGGGTTTTGACCATCCAAGTTGCAGGAGCCAAATGCAAATACATTGGAGACACAGCTCTGTCGAAAATTGCTTTCTCGATCGTTCTGAGCCAACTTTGGCTTTGCTGGGGCACGGCAGAGTGACTCGGCATTAATTATCTGCTTGGGGGGGATGAGTGGTGGCCGAATTTCACCAGACCTGAATAATGTACATTGCGTCTCTGCAGACACGCACACGCACGGCAACATCAAGACAGCCCCACAGTTGAGCAGGGTGAGAGATCCAGTGCTGCGGACTGGGTGGTGCATTTTTCCTTTCTGCAGGATTGTTCAGTGAATTTAATGCTGGTGAAAGGTGCTGTGTAAACAGCCCTGAAGGCTGCTGTCCCAGATGGCAGCTAGTGCAAACGTCTCTTCCACATTCCCTCTCCCCTCTAGCACATTGCAACCACCTGTAGCAAATGAGCAGAGAATGCAGTCGTGGTGGCTCATCTAAGTCTTCCCTTTCCTGCCGGGTCCTGTGCTTGATCAGAGATGTTATTCCATGTTCTTCATACATTACAAAATAGAAAGAGAGCTTGAATTTTTGCTTCAGCGCCATTGGTTGGAATATAAAGAAAACCACATCCAACCCTAATGTGTGCAGGTTTCAAACCTGCAGTCGGAACTGCTGGAGGACAGTAGGATATGCTCGCTTGGGTCTGACTGCAAAATTGGAGCCCTGTTATTTGATCCCATTTGCAGGCCTGAAGGATTTTCCCTTGTGTAAAGCAGTAAAGGCCTGGTGTGGTCGTTACCTCACACGTCCCACTGTTTAATTTAACATTCATGGAAAAAGTCAGCATGAAAAATGTGAAGATAGCCGCTGCCATTTTTCACAATCTCTTTTACTGTTAATGCAGGGAATGAATTGACGGGACATTGCAGGTCAGACCATAGCCACAAAAGGCAGATGTGCTTAAATATCACCAAGCCAGCTTTCTTCTCCTATGCAAGCCAATGTGCCTCCTGAGCAGGAGACTACAAACTCTGCCAGTCACATAAAAACCTTGCGTTTTAGAGGAAGCCAGCCAGGGTCCTCCCCCATCATCTGTGCCTGCGAGAAAAAGCCACACGCTGCACATGATGCTGTTGTTTTCCAACAATACTTTGTACAGCTCCAACATGCCACCTGTCTTTTATTAATTAGAGCAACACAGCAAAGGTCTGAGATTTACTGTGCTGCAATCTAGAGACATTTCATGCATACAACCGCAGAGAAACTGTTTTTCCCCATCCCCTGCAGATAATGGTTTGCCTCCTGCTCCCCTTACGTAGTAAGAGCATGATTGCGACTTACTGCTGTATTCTTGATGATGGGCTTTAGAAATACTTTGGTTTAACTATTAAATCAACAACATAAAAACCAGATGCAGTATTTCCTTTCAGAGTCACCATGTATCTCTAGCTTACTTCCTTCTCTGCACGTCCTCTTAGATGCACTCTGTTCACAAGATGACACTGTGCCATATCCGTGAACCCTGAAATCACAGGTATAGTAGCTAAATCTAGTTCTGGCTTGAGCCCGACATAATGTAGACAAAGTGTTGGACAAAACGTATTTACACCCTTTCGTCCCCCGGCACTCTCAGACACCACGTGGACAGCTGTGCCAGGGCATCTCAGTTCTGAGCTCACTGGGTCACGTTTTCTGGTCATTTTGTGATGACATGAGATGTCTGTTAGGGAGTAAACTGATACTGGAACCAGTTGAAAAATACCAGTTGTGTTTCAAGGGAAATTTCACACAATTTGGGATTTTTGCAGACATTTTCTATTGAAAAAATTTTTTTTCAACCAAAAAATGAAACCAAAAGACCAAACAATTTAGGTTTTCAAAACTGTTTTGAGTAAAAATTTTCAGTTTCCAAAAGCCTGATTTATTTTTTAACCAAAAGTGGATGTTTTTTTAAGAAATCAAATGTTTTTCAATTTTCAGTTTCTAGTTGGCTGTCCAAGCCAGGAAAACATTTATTAATAAAAAAAAATTAAAACCTTTTTGTTTTCAATAAAAAGCCATTTTTCTCAACGTTCTTTTCGATGAAAATGTTTTGACCAGCTCTAACAATCAAACCTAGCTCTTATCAGTAGATCCCAAAGTGCTTTGCAAAGGAGGTCAGTATCATTGCTTGGTAAACAGGCAGAAGCAAGCAACATGTGTTTTTAATACGGCTATGTGTAAGCGTATACATCTGGGAACAAGGAATGGCGTCCATATTGACAGGATGGGGAACTCCTCCGGGAAACAGCAACTTGGAAAGAAATTTGGGGGTTGTGGATAGTCAGCTGAATGTGAGCTCCCAGCGTGACGCTGTGACCAAAAGAGCTAATGTGACCCTGGGCTGCATAAAAAGGTAGAGCCCTGCAAATCCACAGACATCCGCTTTATATCTGCAGATCGTGGTTGGGTAGGCTGCTGGCCGGGCTCAGCAGTTCATTAGCTGTTAGGTGGGAGGGCGAGGCTGATCAGTTGTTAGGTGGGAGGTGCAGCTGGGAGGGCTCATCAGCTGTTAAGGGTGGCAGGGGCTCAACAGCTTATGGAGGCTGTTGGCTCCAAAACAGGTGAGGTGAGGATGTGGCTGCGGGTCATTCTAAAAGAGGGAGAGCGGATAGCGGGTCGGGTGAACGTTTATTCCAGCGGATCGGATGCGGATCCACATATTTGTATCCACGCAGGGCTCGATACAAAAGGAGATCTTGAGCAGGAGTAGAGATGTTATTTTATCTCCGTATTTGGCACTGGTGTGATGGCTGCTGGAATCCTGTGTCCGGTTCTAGCGTGCCCACAGCTCAAGGAGGACATTGATAAATTGGAGAGGGTTCAGAGAAGAGCCACGAGAATGATTAAAGCGTTAGAAAACATGCTAGACTCAAAGAGCTCAGTCTATTTCGCTTCAGAAAGAGAAGGTGATGGGGTGACTTGATTATCGTCTATAAGAGTCTACATGGGGAACAAATATGTGATAATGGGCTCTTCATTCTAGCAGAGAAAGGTCTAACATGCTCCAATGCCTGGAAGCTGAAGCTAGACAAACTCAGACTGAAAATAAGGCATCAATGGTTGACAATGTATTTAACCACTGGAACAATTTACCAAGGGTAGAGGTGGATTCTCCATCATGGGCAACTTTTACATCGAGATTGGATGTTTTTACTCATAGACTCTATGGTCAGAAGGGACCAATATGATCATCTTTTTCTAACAGATCTGCCCTAGGAATTATTTGGGGCAGTTCTCTGGCCTGTGTTACACAGGATGTCAGACTAAATGATCACAGCGGTTCCTTCTGGACTTGAAATCGCTGAATCTTCAAGGCACTTTATAGACCTGATCCTTAAAGCACCCTTGTGAACTAGCTAAGTGGTGTTAACCCACTTTGCAGTCTGGGAAACTGAGGCACAGGGGGAAGGGCCTAATTTCAGAGGTGCTGAGTTGTCACAAGTCCAGCTGAAGTCAGTGGAAACCGCAGTGCCCAGCATCTCTGAAAATCGGGATTCTCAGCGCCTGGCTGCAGAGCGCGTCAGTGAATGGCACAGCCGAGATTAGAACATGGCGTTTCTGGTTCCTCCACCCGGGCGTGGGTTGCTGGGCAAGACTGCCAAGCAGTGCAATCCATCCTGGCTGTTTGTCTGTTGACTGGTGTCTGTGCAGCGTGCTGGAGGGGTTACCAGTACCACGCATGCACTGTTTTCAGCGGATGCACCAGAACGGTAGCAGTTTCAGGATGGGGGTGTGTGTGTGTCTCTCTCTCTGCACACACACACGTGCAGCATGTACTGGCTTTGTAGCAGTGTAAGTTAGTGGGAGGTCCCAGGCTGAGAGCCCGAGTGGCGGAAGCCCTTCTCCATGGGATTAGTACCACAGAAGTGGTGCTGAGTAAGCGTCTCCATCTAACATGCTTCTCTGTGACATAGACGGATGTACATGATAGGGAAGCTCAGTCTCTGGATCTTTTAATCCTTGGCCCCCAAGCCAGCCAACAAAGGGAGCCAGTGGTGGTTGCTGATTTTTGTGTTGCGGCTCTGTCTTTACTGTAGTCGGCACTGAAGCTCAGTTTGTTTGCCATCAATCCTACCGTACTACAGTCGGTGTCTTCATATGTCTCTAAAGCAGATTGCGCTGTGAGATATGTAGCATTAGAACGTCTGTAAGATGTCTTGATGTGGTCTACCCGGAGAGAGCCAAAGCTTTTCCTTTGAAGCCTTTGGAGGGGAAGCGAATGCCTTTGTTCTGATGTTTGTGGGGCTTTAGAGCTATGAAAATCCTTGAGCCCACAAGACGACTCCCTTCGTTACCCTTGGAGTTATTGGCCCCAGATTGTTAATATGGCTCTGTCACATGAAATGTTTGAATATTTATATAGTTCATGTTCAACAGATCAAAAGTATTAGAATTAAACGGCCAAAGAGCTTCCAAGTTCACATAGTTTGTCGAATAAAACTATTTCGATCTGGTGGTACCTTTGCTTAGCTTTGGAGGTTTAAACTCCCCCATGTTTGAGGCAGATTGATCAGTCAATTTCAGATTAAGCAAGTATCGGTGGGCTGGGTTAAATATCCGATTGCATGGCTGCGTACTGTTGGAAATTTCAGCTGCAACAGAACCAGCTCCAAAAGGCCTGTTGAATTGAAAGCCCTTCCTAAAAACATTAGAAGTTTGTGACCCGTTTTAAACACAAAACAGAACAGAAAAGGAGGTCTGTTTGCATTACTGTGTTTAAGGTGGATAGCGTGCGGGAATTTGGGCTGCTTAGAGTTCAGCATGGCTGTTGTTTTCAGTGCTAATGAGCACTGTTTTGACTATTGGAGCATTCTGACTTTATGTGTAGAACAAAGCCAGAAAATCTGGCCAAGAACTACTAGATCATGTCCTCTTAAAAGAGAAATATCCCCAGCTGCCTATGTGCTGTAACTGAATTTTTCTGACTCTTGATTGCTAACGTTGCGAAGCCAGCTACCCTGTTCCTCCCAAATATTGCTTTGTAATTCGAGGACTTGGCTGGACGCCTGGCTCTTTCTCTTTTGAAGTGCTTCTCCCCACTGCAGCCATGGGGATGGCCGGAGAGTGCCTCTGGAATGCAAGCCTGCGTTAGGCACGTGGCAGGGATTTTGGGGAGGGCCGGGAGAGGTGCCACACTGGTTGGTTCAAATGCAAACAAAAAACCCTCATGAATTTGAACTTGACATCTGTGTTAGGTAATGGCAACGGGGTTCATCTCGACCAATTCTGACTCTTAGCTGGTTAGAAGCAGAGACTTAAGACAATATAAATGGCTAGAGGACGTCAATGATAAAGTATGGAAAAACTGCAAAATATGCAACTTCTTGGTCATGCTCCTAAAGTATGGCTTGAAATGAGCAGTTGAATTAGCTGGGTCCCAGCGTTGCCTTCCCCATTTGCTAGCCTACGTGCAGAACAGCTTGTACAGTGTTTGTATTGCGAGCCGAACAGCTGAACGTGGGTAAAGATGGGGGGCCGGAGCGCATCCTTAAATAGTGCTGGGCAGATGGAGACGTTGATATTGGGGTGGGCTTTATGGAAGCAGCTCAGCTTTTATTTTGCAAAAAGCAAACTGGCGTGTAATACACCAAAAGAATTGACTGATTCCAGTTTATTAAACTTGGTCTTGTTTTTAAGTGTACTGGTTTTGTTTACACAGACTCTCTCTCTCTCTCTCTCTCTCTCTCTCTGTTTCACACACATACTGATATATAAAATAATGACAGAGTTTTTTGCCCACCACTCTGAATTCCTACCGTTCTGTCATGCTGCAGCCTCATCACACCGGCTGTCATGCTGTCGTTGCACTGTTTCCTTGTACTCCCCGTCAGTCTGTGTCCGTCTGTTGTCTCGTCTTATGCTCCTGATAAGCTGCATGGGGGGGGCACACATTTTATTCAGGTAATTGGGAGTTGGGATAATCAAGGGAGCAGGTGCCATTCTGCTGCCGGGTGGCCTCTGCTGCGGCTGGGGGCTCCTTGTGGTGGTTCTCCTTGGTTGGGGGTGTTCCTGCTCTGCCCCATGCATGACAGCAGGACTGCAGAGGGCTCCCTGCACCTTCTTAGCGCTCATGAGAGCTGATCCCTGCAGGTGCAAAGTGAAGAGAAGGCTGCAGTCCCGCCAGGGCAGAGCACCGCAGCTTCCCCTCCCACGCTGTGCGCCTGCGGGAAGCACAGGGCACCCTCCGCAGCCCCGCTGTCATGGGCGCGAGTGAGGGGGGCAGTGTTAAATCGGCTAATGAACGATTTCTCTCTGCTGTTAGCAGCACCACAAAATGTGGAAAGCTGGTCTCAAGAGTTTGACGCCTGATTGTCTGGATGGATGGACTGAGCTTTGGTTTCCACTTTTTTGGGGGGGAGTGGGAGTGGGGGGGTATTTTTTTCCGTGTGTTTACAGTTATTGGCCTGCAGCTACTTAGCTACATGGCTGTGGCCGATGGAAAAATCCCATTCCAGTCAGTACGTATCAGCTGGGGGCTGTCCTGTTCTGTTTAAAGGGGAGCATTTTGATTTTGTTTAAAACAACCAAACCAGCTCCTGTCTTAAGATCTCACAGTCATCGAGGTAGAGAAATCTATGGCCAGAATTGCAGATAAGCCCATTTTAAAAGTAAGCTCTAATTTTTAAACTCTCATGGTTTTTACCAGTGAGGGCTTGAGTTTGAAGGTTTCTTTTTTCCCCGCTGAAGGGTAGCTGATCTCACAAATAACTAAATTACCTGCCTACCTGCTTCAGGTGTTAGTGGTGATTGTAAAATGTGGTGGGTCCTGGCAGGTCAACAAAAGTGAAAGCTGTTTCCTCCATTTTGTTTATGAATGTGTTTTTTTCTTTTTTTCAATGTATTTGTAAGTATTCCAGCCCTGCTCAGTGTACTAAGAATTTCAGATTTTAATTGGGTGTTTTGTTTGTTTGTTTGGGGTCTTATTTATATTGCAGTATTGCAAAATAAATAATAAATAATGATAGTAATACATTTTTTTCTTTTGAGAGAGGCTGGTACCTCTAGGTCATAAGACCAGGATAATTTTAACTATTCATGTGTGTGCATAACAGCCTGGATATATTTTATGATGGACACGTTATAACAGCATTTGCATTTTTACATCCGTTCTGGAGCATAATGGCAGGAAGAAAGGTTAATAAGCTCTGATGAGTCCTGACCTGGTAGGTAACCCGGTCCTTCGCTAACTGGTCTGATTCCTCTGTCCCCTCATGTCCCATACAGATTGCATGGGGGGTGTGAAAGATCTAGCTTCATTAGAATCTCAATCTCCTGGTAAAACTCAGGTAGGAAAATTAGCAGAGTTGCCTAATACTTGCATAAAATGGGGCCAGATTTATTTTTGGTGCCATTTGTGACCTCAGCAACCACTTCACGCAGTCCATGCTCCTCTTCGCACGCTAGACTGGCTGAGAGACTGCAGGTAGAGGGTTGTGTGGGAGGAGCCTAGACACTGGGTCTTCTGCTGTGACATTTGCTGAAGAAAAGCTGCGTCCTGGATTTTCTTTCTTAAACCAGGCTCAAAATACAGCTCTGGCAGTGGAGGTCCTCGCAAACTTGGGCCAGGGAGGAGGCTAAGCAGATTGTGGTGTTTCTCATGGCTGTTCTGATATTTTGATTCTCGTTTTTATAGGGAAATGGCAGGGGAAAGGTGGCATGAGGGGGAGTTTTATTAAATCATAGCAACCCTCCCACATCAATGAGATTTTCTCACGTTTGTGGGTCAACATTCCCCTGTATGGGGGGACACCGCAGTTCACTCTGGATCTCTGGGGAAGGCAGGGCTGGTGTATGACTGCATTACAGTTGGGGTTCAGTAAGGATGGACGTTCATATTACTGTGGCCCATCCGTTCTCTGCTTTGTTTGTTTATTCCTCTGATGTTGATATAGGTCACTTAAAGGCAACGGCGCAATCTTCTCTTTAAAAGCGGGAAAAATCTCATCAGACGTTCCCTCCCCTCTCACCCAACGCACAGTCAGCCTGTGGAATTCCTTGCCAGAAGATGTTGTGAAGGCAAAGACTATAACAGGGCTCAAAAAAGAACTAGATAAGTTTGTGGAGGATAGGTCTATCAATGGCTATTTGCTGGGATGGGCTTGCATGCGAAACCATGCTCTGGAGTGTCCCTAGCCTCTGTTTGCCAGAAGCTGGGAACGGGTGACGGGACGGATCACGTGATGATCACCTGTTCTGTTCATTCCTCTGAACCACCTGGCATTGGCCAGTGTAGGAAGACGGGATCCTGGGCTACATGACCATTGGTCTGACCCAGTATGGCCGTTCTTATGTGGTGCAGAAGCGTGTGTACAAGGTACCATTTGCCATGCGAGATAGGTTGGTGGGTATAAAGACTTTTCAGGAGTAGCAGTTCCTTGCACAAAATAAAAACCATTTTAAAAGCTTGAAAGTAGGTGTTCAAGCTAGGATGCCCTGGATTGCGTGTGGGATGAAAGAATTACACTGAGTTATTTAAAAGCTGGGACTTAAGCCTCTTGGTGTCTCTGCTGACTGTACTCCCTTTGGGTTTAACTTCAGCACTCTGCCCACCCTCTTCTTTAGCCGTGATGCCGAAATGTTAGTTTGACAAGTACAAGACATTGGCACGTCCAGCACAGGAAAGTCGACTTTGCCAGTCGTTCTCTGCAGACTAATGAAATTAGCTTGTGTAGGATCCTCACTGATTTATGCTAATTAAGATCTCTCTCCATCTACATCCTCCATCTCAGGCATTTACGTGACCCCCAATTCTGTAGCGTCTCCCAATCTCTTGCATGTTCATCTGCACAGAACCCTGGTGAGGCAGGGCTGTTAACGCCTTTGTACAGAGGGGGAACTGAAACAGAGAGATGCTAGGTGACTTGCCGAGGTCCCACAGGAAGTCTGTGCAGAGCAGGGAATTGAACCAGGGTCTGCCAGCTCCTCGCCTGATGTCCTAACCACTGGACGATCCTTCCTCTTGGTTTGCCTGGTTAATGTTACCTGAGCTGGAAAAGTGAGAGAAACCTCTCGTTAAAGAGCCAGATTTGTTATCCTGGAAAGCAGATGAATAGGCAGTGGCTGAGTTAGATATTAGCAAACTTCCGCAGATGTGCTTCCCTCTCTAATGCCCAGGAATGATGACGGGTCATATTAGAATACCACAGTCTGCTTTGTGCCCCTCATTGCTCACATTTACCTCCTTGCTCTATGGAAGCGGTGGGAAAGCACCCAAATGTACAAAATTGTAGATGGCCCTTGCAATATGGGTCGGATTCCCACCTACTTACAGGCTAGACAACGTTTAACCAGGCTTGGCAGGATTAGATTTTTATCGGTAAATGTTGGTAAACATCGACAAACCGATGCAAAGAGTTCCATGAGTAATCAAAATACATAGCTAGGGAAAGTAAGAAAAATGCTGCTGGAGAAATTCTTAGAGTTGGACTGAAGGATGTTTACTTCATGTATTGTGACGTTTACAATTTGGATTTTAATGGTTATAAAGCTTTAACTTTTTGAATCTCAACATTTGCTGTCAAATCATTATTCTCTGACACTTCACCCCATAATTTCCCACAACTGAATATTTAAAGTGATAAAAATTGGGGGGGTGAAATAGGCATAAAACCTGTAATTATATGTAACTATGAAAAATTTAACTTGATTAAAAAGTGTGTGTGTGTGGGGGGAGATATACTTAAAAATAAACGTGGATGTTATCTATGGCAGTTATGAAATAATAAATGTGGAATTTTGCCAGGTGCTGCATATAACTTTGTCCTCCTGACTGCTACCTGCGTCGCAGCCGTGCAAGCATCGGATGCTCTCCAGACCCGTGCACTATGCACATGCTTCTAATATTGGCCTAAGACCTGGCAGCTGACAGGGAAGACAAGGGTGGCTCTGTGTTTTGGTCATTGGACAATAAAGCAGTGTAATTCCTATGTTCCATAAGAAAATAAAGGGCTGGGAATTAAGGGGCAGAATGAAGGTGGCGGAGCAACATCAATTGAATTTTCTCATTTAAAATGTGTGCGTCTGCTCACTGTAGCGTGCCAGTATTGAACTAAATTACAGTATTGCCATTCCCAGGTGTACAAAAGTCACTAGTCAAGCCCCCCGAAATCATGACAGCTTCGGGCCCTTGATGCATAAATAGTCACAGCCACATGTTGGTGCTTTTCTGCAAGCACAAGGGCCAGAAACTTTGTGTTTATTGTATTGGTGCTGAAATTCTCACCTAATCACACGCCGCCAGGCGTGGGAGCTTTAAGAAAAGCACCAAATATTGTGAGAGCTGGCAACACTGAATAAGGGTCGATTCTGTCACTCACTCATGGAATAATACTTCCTCATGAGAGTCCTGTTCAGACATTGGAACAGATGACAGGATTGGGCTCTTGATGCATAAATAATTGCAGCCTTAACTGTGTCTTAAAGAACATTTTGTCTCTGAATCCCGGTGCAAAACTTTCTGAGAGGCCTTGTGTACAGTCTGATCCGGATACCCCTTTTCTCTACCCTACACGTTTTCCTTGTGCTTTAAAATTGCCCCTCTGTTTGGATTGTGCAGTCACACTCCGGAAAAACTGGTCCGGTGAACTGCTGTGGCAGAATTGAAGCTACCAAGAGCTACATCTCCCACCCACTTTTGAATTGCTGTGGATTACAGCATCTCAATCCACTCCGCTTGCGTGGGACATGCTCGTTATCCAGATCTGACCCTTTACAGGGAACAATCTGAACCAAAAACTGGCTCAGCCGGGTGTTGTTCTCCAACATGTTGTGTGTCCTTTCTCTCCTGGACAGGTGCGCTCTAGTCAGACAAATGCTCAGGCCGTATATCTCAGAGCGGGAAATGGCCTCTTTGTTTTCTCTTCTGGCCATTCCTCGTGTGGAAAAACAAAGTGTGAGGGTATTTAATGCCTAATGTGCATCAGTGCAGCAAACTGTTATGGTTGCCTGGCAACAGCAGGAAACCTAGTTAACAGCATTGGGGCCCAATTGAATCAACTGATAGATCAATTTTCAGGTGTGTTCTCAGCTAGGGTGACTTTCCCAGCATTTGCCTTGACCCCCTTGATTAGAGCAATTTCGTCTGTAAATTCTGCATTGTATCCTATTTGGTTCCATTGAAATTAGGTACTTCCTGGAGAAATTGACCTCTGAGTTTACTGAAACCTTGCAAGTATTCAAGGTTGAAACCAAGAATGTCGCTTGTGTGGGAGTTTTTGCTCTTCTAGGTGGGCAGTTTCCTTTCCAGAGACGTGGCAGTCTTGCTTGCTTACTTGCTTCCTTCCTTCCACCCACCCACTCACCATGCAAAAATGAGAGCGACGAGGTAGGTTGGTCCAATACGTTCTGTTGAACCAAAATCTGCAAATAACTATGTAGACTTGATGAGCGATGTGGTCGACTGGCGAGTTCTAATCCCGTCTGATTCTGACTTCGTTGTCACTTAACCACTCTGTCTTGATTTTCCCATCCGTGAAACAGGCTAATACTCACTTGACGGGCTGGGCTGTTCTGAGGGTTAGTTATATAAGGTTTGTAAAGCACTGTGATTATACAAACTGCTAAAGTAGTGCTGAATATGGATGATAATATGGAAAACGATTTAAACCATTCTTAGAACAAGAGTATAAGTTCTCTGCAAGTCTGGGATGTTGTAGGGTCTAGTAGACGCTCAGTGTAAATGTATTCAAATTATGGAAAGATTTGACAGCTTTTATACACAGATGGGCCTAATCCTCTCTCCCTCAAAGTTTATTTAGGATCATATGGGGCCTGCATCTAAAAAGCAACACAAACCTGGCCTCTTCTGTCAGTCTTTGCTCTTCTGCATGGCTCTGAGTTGGTGGTACCCACGACTCTAATAGAAATTCTTTATATAATAAGCTTTTGGGGGGGAGGGGCAGTGAAATACATCCCAGTGCAGGGGCCCATGTAAACACCACTTAAAGCCCACTGCTAATGGTGTAAATAGGGGGTTGGGTGCAAGTCTAGTCTGGGGTGAACATCACCATCGAATCTTTAGATGGGAAAATTGTGAACAGTGAATTCAGTGAGGGCCATGTGGGGTGATCAGATCCATTCCTCTGTGCAGGAGAAACTAAGTGGTTCAGAGGTGTTCTGGAAATCAGCCACGTGATGCCCTAGCTGTAGCAGGAATTGACCTGTTGCTGACAGTGGTTATTAACACATTGCCCCTGAACTGGCACTGAGCTGGTCGAACTCCTGTGCAGACAGGGGAGACTGCTTCCATCATGGTTACAGAAAGGTGTGATTGAGAATTAGTTTCACTCCATCTAAAACGGTTGTCGGCATGAAGGTCGATTTTCTAGTGAGTGGGCTCCTTTGTGCTCTGCGGTCATTTGCTGTCCCTTGAGACCATCTTTGTCTTCAAGCAGAGCGTTTCTCGGTATCTTGCCAGGTATTTCCTAGATTCTCTGACATGTGCCTCGCATTCATGAATGCAGACATACCTTGCCGAATTTCAACTGCATCACACGGGCTTGTTCCATTGGAGCGGTTACTACAAAGGCACATGGCTTGTCCATTTCCTTTAGGTGTTTGCAGGCTGAAAAAGGCCAGTGGGAAAGCGGTGATGATTTATAAAGCCCTGGCAGCATCTTAAATGTTACATACATGATAGTGTATTGTTTTGAACAGTGATCGTGCGGCCTCTGGGTCAGAGTTTGCTCGCTGACACTGGTGTAGTCAGGAATAACCACACTGAGGTCATTGGGGTCACTCCATATTTACACCACATCTCGCCCTTTGTTGCTAAAGGGCAGCCTGTGCCGGGCTTCTCAGGCACATTCTGGGCTGAGCTTCAACTCTGAATTACAGCATTGTTCGGGCTTTGCACAGTGTTCAGAGGTTCCCGCAGGGCTTTATTTAGAAAGCAGTTTTCAGTTCTTCCTGTCCCTCCCGCACCAAACCAAGTTGTCTGGACATTTATTTTTGGAATTGCAAACCAGACTCACTCCTTTCGGCTTTCGTTGTTTTTACTGACGTGCAGACTCAGCCCTGAAATGGCAAAAGGGGCTGGCTGCTCTGGCTAAGGCCTGGAACGTAGTGCTTCGCTGAGGAGCTTCGTTGGGTGGATTTATACTTGAGAAACAAAGCGATTGAGCACATGATGGGCCAGGGTGCAAAAAAGTGATTTTACTCCTTGCATTTTAATAGGAGAAACGCGTGACTGTTGTTTCTCATAAAGCCCTGTGCTGTGAATAAATGGTTCTGAGCAAATATCTGCCAATTTTAGGTATTTCTACAATGTCTGTTTCCATGGTACCACATGGCAGGCACAACACTTATTCAGCCAGGGCACTTGATGTGGCCATTCTGGAATGGCTCGTCCACAGTTTGAGAAATGATATTAGAAGTCTTCGGCCGTGGCTGCGCTCTAGCATTCTGTCAGCACGGCCGTGTTGTTCCAAGGTATGAGAAAAAGGGTGATCCCTGACCGACATGGCTAGGTCCACGCTAGGAATTCTTTGCTGGTGTGGTACACTGATATTCCTATACCAGCAGAGCGCTCCTCATGTAGAGGTAACTGTACCGGTTTTGAGTTTTTGTAGAATTCTGCAATTTGAAATTCAACACCAGGATTCTCTTCTTAAAGCCCAAAGAGATTGGGTCCTCCCTCTAAGCCCTCTGTAACTTCTCCTATCTCCCCCCCACCCTCATCCTGGAAAACGTCTCTTGTTAATTTAAAATAATATCTCTCCAAATGAAAACTTCCATTTAATAATGATATGATGATTAGCCCCTGTCTCCAGAAACTCTTTCCTGCAATCTTGGATGAAACCACGATACTGCATTGTCTACTTTAGGCAAATGGAGAAGTATTTGCCCATCTGTTTTTGCTCTTTGCTTCGTTTCAGTTTTATTATGCAGCGTGTCACTGAGTTTGGCTGCTCAAATGCCAAGTCAAAATAAATATCTCGTGTGTGTGTGTGGTGTAGTGTCTTCTGCAGTGGAACTGTGACTAATTTGAGTTATTAAAGGAAGGGCCAAGACGACAATAGATTAGAGCTGGAGGAAGATTAAATGAATTTGTGGGGCTTTCAAATTATATTTCAGTCGAGTTGCAGATATTTGGCCGAGTTTTTTGCAGGATTTTCTCTTTTACTTTTTTAAAAGAAATTTAAATTTTTTTAAATGTATAAAAGGACCTAATTACTAAGAGACATCTGTGGGCTTGGAAGTCTGAGAATCTAGTCCTGTTGCCAAAAGTAGCTCATGCCGCACTGTGGATATATTAAGGGAGGCGGGGGGGGGGGGGGGAGGAGAGAAACCACTGCAAAATGCCTCCCTTGACAATTTTTTCTCTTTCCTTCAGTTGCATGGCTTTTGCTTTAGCTGTGTAGTTCCAGAGAGGACAAACGGATCTTTCCTTAGTTGCCCCGTCGACAGGTTTTTTGTTTTGTTTTTTATTTTTTTTGTGTGTTGTAGCAATAGGTGCCTGACAATTGATCTTGTCGTTATGTGGTGTCATTTTAGATGTGTGCACTGCATCAAAAGCAAATGAAGGCAACTGCAGCATAGTCTGTGTATCGAATAACAATGTTTTCCAGCAAAAAACCTGTTAATCAGATGTTTTTAATCAGAAACATGAATTTTAGTGTGGTGGCCGGTAAACCTGCCTCCAGTGCAAAGAAGTGATGGATCAGATTTCACTGGTTATCAGTTTATAGCTTTTTTTTAATTCTGAAGACTGCTAAGCAATGGAGTAAGCTTGATCTTACAATGTAAAATAGTCGATGCACTCCAGTGTGTTGCAAGCCCCACGACATACTTCTCCAGTTCAAGTTTCCTCTAAAAGCAGTTGGTTTCTTCCTCGAGGCTCTGTCACAATAGCTTCTTTTCCACGAGGGATGGTTGGTAAGGACTGAAGTTTTAAAGCTCTTCAGTACCACACCTGGCTAGCCAGATGGGTCACACTGGAGCAGTGAGATTCAAGTTTGTTTGTTTGTTTTAAAAAGCATGACTTGCAACACTGTTCTAGTGTATTGGGGCAGAAATAGATGACTTCCTGCTAACCAGACGAGATCCAAACTCAGCTGGATGAACTCTCCAGCATAGGAAAAATTAGGAAATTCTCCGTTTGCTATTGCCTTGCATGGCAGTCTCTAATGATGGTTCTGCAGCACCTAGGTTGGTCAGGCCCAAGTGGCTCGCCTGAGGTTTTCGACTATACTCTGTGGAAGAATGTTAGGTATGAATGCTGTGATGAATTCATTGATTTTGCTGGGTAAGATTTCTAAGCGCTTTATTGTAACTGGGCTGGTCAGCACTGGAATCTTTTTTTCTCTCCTTGATGTTGCATGGCATCGGCCTGCCTGTCGGTCTTAATAATTTTGCACATGATCCTGCAAGCTGCTGAGCATCCTCAACTCCTTTTAACTTCAGTGGGAATTGAGGGAGCACCCAGCAAGCTATAGGATGAGGCCTGACATTTGTGAAAGAAGTTTTCTTCTTGGGAATTATTGTTGGTATCTAGGTATTTATACTGCATTCATAACTGTGGTGTCAGAACATCCGGCTAAAAGTGTGTGTGTGTTCTTGCTTTCAGTCCTTCCGTTGGTAAACAGCCGACTCCTCCCTGTCTCACTCACGTGGTCATTTTGCTGGTGCTACAACAGTTTTCCTAGACCCGGTCAGTCAAGTTCTCCCTGCACACACTCAATAGCACCGTGATCCTAATACTAGTATTTGAACCTCTCTGGTGCCCTCAAAGTGCATTACAAGCTTAAATTAAAACCTGCACCACTTCTCTGACATTGGTGTTCTTTGAGGGATGGGCCCTGTGTGTGTCGCACGCCTGGGTGTGAACACGAGCCACACGTCAGAGTCCAGAAGTGGTTCCAAGTAGTGGACGTTGAGACGCACGTGCGTAGTGCGTCTCTTTGTGCTCCTGGCCGAGGGTATAAGGACAGTGCGAGTCGACACCACTCCAGTTCCCTCTTATTGCCGCGTGGCCTGAGTCAGGACCCCTGTTCCTCCATCGCTCTTAGCCTGGTCAGGGAACTGTTCCAGGCTTTGTGCATAGTTCGGAGATCCTTTACTGTAGCTTATAGAATTAGTTAAATACATTTGTATTCTGTAGATTAGCATGGCGTATATCTTCCAGACTCAACCCTTGACTACCTGGGAACTTTGCCCAGGATCCCGGGCTTCAAGAACCAGGCCTCTTGTCCTCGTTCCTTCTCTGTGGGTGACGGCGAGCACCAGTGGTGCCTCTACTGTCTGGGCGAGGCACACATCTCGGCAAAGTGTGCTATCTGTGAGTCCTTCCCACCTAGAACCATAGAGGCTCGTGAGCTTCGCCTCTGCAAATACCTCATGAAGGAAGCAGTGAGCTGAGAGCGCTCTCAGATCCTGGTCTGGGAGCCCCCTCTGCACACTGCTCACAGTGTTCCTTCCTTCCCTCGCCTGTCTAGCGCCTAAATCCTTTCTCTAGCAGCAATTGTTCGGTTTTGTTTGTGGTTTTCTTTAAACAAAGTGTTTGTTGCAGGAAGGCCAGTCTGAACACGTGCATCTGCAGTTAGTTCTGAGAGTGATAAAATTTGGGGTCCTTATCTCTTGGGGGTTCCACAGTCTTGGTCTAGCTGTTGGAAAATGCTGTCTTCTGCACTCAGAAGACCGCCTCTGGAGGCAGTTAGTTTCAGTGGAATGTAATTGTCATGGGAAGCTGTGGTAGGAGAGAAGGGATCTCTGGGGTGGTTTGCACCAGTTCCATGGAAGTTTTGGAATATTAAGATGGAGACCCTGAAGTGGCATTTAAAGCCTAAAACTTTAGATATAGCTGTGTCTGCCCTCGAACATTAGCTCACTGGTCGAAAGGTTTGGAAAAGCACCTTCTCACAGAGTCTGCACACGATGTAGAGTCCAAACTCACCTGCCTTCTTTGGTTTTGGTTTTCTGAACACAGAAATTAGCAATAAAATAACATTCAGCTTAAGCCTTCTCTCCAGGCTTTGCTGCTTTTGGGGCCCTTCCTGTAACATATTCAGGTTAAATCCTCCAGAGCCACTCCCACCTTCCTTATCCTGATGGGGTAACACACCAGCAGCCTGGGTGAGTTGTCAGAACCTGCGACATCTCTTTCCCAGCAAGATCAATGCCTGCTAACAGATGGGGATGTGCCAGACAAACTCTACCAGCCAGTTACACTCATGTTATGGACTAAGGGGTTGTCTACATGGGGAAATGGACCAGGCTATCTATTGCAGAATAAACTACTCTAGAATAGCTCCCCATGTGGACACTAAATTCTGGGATAAAAGTCACTTTGTTTCCCATGTAGACCAGCCTTAATAGGCTGAAAAAATTCAGCTTCAAATAAAAGAGAGTAATTTTAATGTTTTGTTTTGCAACCCACTAGTTTTTATTCTCATTAATTTTTTTTCAGACGGGACTCCCATAATCAGAGTGAGACACACAAGTTTTTTTAATGTTCTGCTGGTTTTGTGAGTAAAAATACGTGTTTGTCTGAGATCTACTTGGCCAAGTTCGAGAGAATATGTATGATTTAATTATAAATGGGCTTTATAAAAGAAATGTTAATGAAGCCGTCACTTTAATGGTTCTGCTTCCCAATTCTCTCTCATTGCAAGGGACAGTTCAAATCAATCTCCTCTGCATTCAAATCTGAGAACTCACCCCTTTCCTTGGAACAGAGGAACACTGGATTAGCTGTTCCGAGTCAGACTAAGGTTCCATCTAGTCTGACATCCTGACTCCAGGAGAGGCCAATACCAGATGCTTGTGAGAAGGTGGAACTGTCAATTATTTACTTTCAGAAATGTGCTGGTGGCTATAAAAAACCTTGGTTGCACCCCTTTCGGAATGGTTGTGCTTAGTCTCTGTCCTAGTATTTCTTCATCTTGAGTAAAGTGCGATACCAGGAAGTGGTCTGTTAGCTTTGGACAAATGGAAGCACACAGGGTCTAAAAGCTGAATCAGTTGATGTGAAGATATCTCCCCTGTAATGCCTTGTTTGGGCCTTGCTCAGTGCTCATCCTGCAGACACGTAGCTTCCCTCAGTGGAGCTAGCCTTTGATGCCTCTCTTGTACAGAGGCTTCCCTGGCCTTGGGACCAAGGTAGATTTTGAATTGCTTTCAACACGCCCACTTTTTCCCCTTCCCTGGATCCAGACTGGTACAATGATGCACAGGAGTTGGTAGATTCACTGTATACAAAATATAATTGCCATATAGGAATCTGAGCCATGTTTCTCTCTGATTTTGGTGAACTGATGGTGTAGAAATCAAACTAATAGATAGGAAAAGCAAAATCTTCTAAATATAAATTGAAAAATGGAATTGGTGGGGCAGGACAGATTTTGATTTAAATCACTGAGATTAATCACGATTTAAATTACCATGCATGCAACTTGATTTAAATAATTAATTTTAATCGTGTTTTGCATTTGTACTTTTTAATTATTTTCCTAAAGAAAGATTAATTCTCATTGGTTGGTAACCATTAACACATGGTAATTTGCAAGTCAGTTCAGCCTTTAAACTACATTTGTTGATGCACTGTTTCTATACACGTTTGTTTAAGCAGCTATGTAGTTTAGCTTACGTTTATTCAGATTCTTAATTTTTGCATTTTTTATTATGTTAGAAAATGGCGAATGATGCATTTCTTATTTACCTGATGACTAATGTTTTACTTGTGATTGGTTTTCAAGCCTTTTAGATGGAAATTCAATTAAAAATGCCCCATATCAAGATTTTAAAATGTTTTTTTTTAAATTAGTTAAATAAATGTGCTGGATACATAAGAAAGATTATCAAAAAATGTATCACAACATGTCTTGCATTTAAAACTGACTGATGTATTGAACAAAGGAAGCATCACCTAAATTGAACTGGTTGTTTCTGGTCACCATGTCCTTCAAGATTTTAGAACTAGTAGATCTCATCCTCTGATATGTAGTTTTTATTCATAGACTGGAAGAGGAAAACAAGCTTTTCTTCTTTTTCAGCTCCCATTGAATTGTTCACTGACCTGAACTAGTAGAATAAATTGAAATGAGGAAATATTCTCTCTTCACCTGCGGAAGAGGATTCTACTGTCAAAAGCTGGTTTAACACTTCAACTAACTCTGGTTCCAGGAGTTTAGCCAGTGTTAAGTGATTTGACTTTCTTTCAAACTTAGCAGCAAATGTGTCGTCTTAATATTATTATTTTTATTTAATTAAAATTATTTGAATAGAATATAGTAAATTTAAGCCTTACCACAGGTTTTCATAATTCGAAATTTAATTTTAATTTAAATTTTCAAAAATTGATATTTTGCTTTATTTTTAGTTAGCCATTTTTATCCACCCTGAGGTGAGAAGAGTGGTATAAAGTTTCATGAGCATGAGAGAAATAGGTAGATACATATCTGAAATACTAGCCAATCCAGCCATCTCGTGTTGTTCTTTATCTGACTTGGGTATTGTAGAAAAATGACTTCAAAGAGTCTTAGATAATAAAAATGTGTTGGTATTAGGTTTTGTTTATTGCTATTTATAACAGATCAGGTTGGAAGAAATGGATAGAAATGTTCCAGTTTTTGAGGTAGTTTCCATTTTGCAGGATTCAAAACAGATCTGTGTCCAGTTTCTGGTTTGTTTTTTTTTCTTAATTTGTTTGTGAAAAATGTGAATTGAAATTTTCACTCAAGACGTTAACAAAACTGTTATCAAAGTTGCTACTGAAATTCTTCATTTGCCAAAGCCTTGAGTTTTGGTCACCGCCATTTTTGGATAAAATGTTGTCAAAAATATTTTTGAGGAAGTCATTCCTTGCAAAATTTTTTGTTTTTTTAAAATGAAAAAGTATCTCCTGAGAAATTCTGACCAAATCTTCCTGTCAGTCTAAGCTGCCTAACTGTCTGTTGTTGAGCTGTGTATTTAATAGGAGGGCCAGGGAGATCATAACAGATAGCTTTTTGGTAAGCTGAAGTGCAGCTGTTTTAAGGTCTGATATGGGAACTGCTGAGGGCGGTATCCCGTTCCTCTCTCTCAGTATGAGATACCCACTTCTGGTCCTGATTGGGGCACAATATATTGACTCCTTCCCCTGCTACTGGGCCTACACCTCAGAGTCCTTGAATTTGTTTTGTGGGGAGAGAAGAAAAGGCTTTCATGGAGGCTTGGTTTGTATTTATTAGTTTATTTTAAAGGCAGCTCTTTGCAAGTTGCTCCAATATCTGGAATATTAGAATGAGTCTGAAGGTGCATTGGTGGGCAGAGTGCAGTGGACCAGCAAAGGGTATAAGAAGTGCAATTTTATCACATAATTCTGCTTCTCATGACTTTCATACTTTTGCATCGTGCTGTGTTTCCTTCGAGTGAGAGTGTGTGTTTGCATGCATTTAACAATGTATTCTTGTCTAGCAATATCAGTCCTATCAGTGATTTCCATTGTACAGTTCCTTGAGGCTGGCATTTCCCAGTTCATGATGAAATTGTAACAATGGTTGACATTCTTTCCCCTTTGGAGCAGCAGCAGAGACGATTGTATCCTGAAGTCTTGTGATCTTGGCAACGGCAGCTGCAATTTTAAGATGACAACATCTTATTTAATAGTGTTTTTAATTCTAAATTGTTTTCCGTTTGCACATCCGCATATGCATATCTGGACAAACCCCCTCATTTTCAACCAGGCTTACAAGCTGTCAGTAAGGTACTGCTCTGGTTAGAAGCAAAATAGAAGCCTGTAAAGAGAACAAAAGGCCTGGTAAAGTTGCAGAAACAGTAGAGAGGCTGTGTCTTCACAAAGCAGTTCACCAGTGAGAAGGGGTGTCTGGAATGAAAAGGACATTTACCATGCTCTGCAGTACCTTCTTTCCCTACCAGAGGGTACATGGTGACAAGAGCCTAAACCGAGAGACTGGAACAATGGGTACAAGAAGACTATGACAGATGAACAGGATTAGGCAGAGTAACTCAATTTTTATTCAGGCAGAGTTGCTGACACTAGGGGTTTTCCCCCTGAAGAACAGATCTTCCGAGCTGCTGTATGAGATCTGAATGCTTTTAGCCCTCTCTGATTTCCTAAGCAAAACTGACCATTGACTACTTAGCTGTATTTGCATACTGCAGGTGTGACTCCTTTACAGGGAGAGCCAGGGTGGCTGGGATTGATTCAATTGTTTTACAATCAGATTGAAAGCACTGTGCTAATTGGATCTGGGTTTGAAATTCCTGCCGCCCCAGACAGCTCAGGTTTGCTGGGTGGAACAAAAGGGTCTAGTCTTGATGTGGATCATCAATAAAAACAACATTGTTGTTTTTTAAAAGGAACCAGACATGGTTAGGCACTTTGCTTTAGCGTTTGGGATTATTTTTTGTGGTACTGAAGGGATCTGTGGCATATGCATGAATCACCATATTAAAAAGGCCAGTTGGAGAATGTCATTAAGTTTCAAGCATACTGACAATCAGGTATTCTGTCGTCATAACAATTTTATGGTTTGATAAAAGAGCAGTTGCTAATTAAAAACCTTTTACATATTGTGAGTCAGATCCTCAGGTGGTACAAATCTGGGTTGTTCCACTGAGGTCCGTAGAGCTGTGTCAATTTATGCCATCTCAGGGTTTGGCCCTACGAGTGTGTAATGGCATTTTGTGTGACTCGTGGCTTGGGTTGTTGTATAGCTTGATTTGTTCCATTTTTCAATCCTGAGCCATATAAAACAGAACCTGGTTACTTGGACGTGTACCAGAAGTAACATTTTTCTCATTTGTGACATCTCAATGCTGATAGCTTAACCCCAGGATCACCAAATGCATCTTTTGAGAAAAAGATCAGAACAAAGTTTCTGTGTCCATTTACAAGGCAACCTTCCGATACATCAATGAATGAAAGCCAAGAGAAGGTTGAGCTGTGGTGATCAGCAAACGCACAAACACTTCCCTCTATCTCCTTGATTCAAAGCGGCTATTTCCCCTGCTCTTTGTAGAAACTTATTACACAAACCAATGTTAGCTTTTATGTTTTCTAACTATTTAAGGGTTGCTGTTCTCCAGTTTTGATATCATCACGAGTTAGAAACGTAGACTTGCAATATAGAACACGACTACCTGTCACCTTTTAGTTATTACACAGGTGTATAATACACCTTAGTGAAGACTTGTTATAATTTTCTTTTGTCCAAATTCTGTGTGTTTCTGTACTATTGCAAAGCAGATATTTGGATGCATCTTGCTTTGGTAGTACATTAATACAGTTCACCTGGCTTGAAATTAGGAAAGGAAATCCATTGTGCAGCCAAGGTTCTGTTAGGTTTTTTGTTGAATTTTTTCCTCCCAAACACTTACAAGTCTATGTCATCTTAGCAGGAGACCATCTGATTTGCAGGTCTGGGCAGATTAAAAATCCATTTGTCTCCAGGATGACTGATGGATGTGCTGGGGGATGTAGGAGATTTTTTGGGGGGGAGGACAGAGACATCTCAGAATTTTAACAGACAACAAAGAACTTGGTGATTGGGCAAGATAAGGGAACGATTTGAGTGTGATCTTCACTTTGTCTGAATTTTCTGGGACAACGTCATTGACGTGGAACATCGTCTTAGTGTATGGACTTCACTGAAAAGCTTCGAAGGCCCATAGAAAAGAAGGGCTCAGTTTCAGGCTTCTAAATAAGCAAACACCAAAAATCTTGTTTGGGTAATAGTGGGAAACACTGGAGAATTGAGTTAATACAAGGGCGTCTGTGTATGTGAATGCTTGGGACAGGAAAGCTTCATTGTTCTTTAACTCTAATGCTGGACCAGATGGGAAGCGAAGGCCACTTCACGCATTAGCTGGCGCAGATAAAGAGCAAAGCAGAGAAGGGCCCTGGTGGCTGATTAGAGGTTAACAGGAATCTTGATTTGCAGGAGGTGTTCTGGGAGAGGAGCAGATGGCCAGGAGAGCGTCCCTCCAGCTTACTCAGCTGCTCAGAGAAGCTTACCACGGCCCCTTAATACAAACAAGTCTACTTACATCTTCTCCATTTAAAGCCGCAGTGTAAATTTCTTACCCCCGCCCCTCCTGGATTGCAGTACCTCTCTTAGGTGTGCAATTATTTGTGCTTCCTGTTCGTTGTTGGGCGTGCGTGTGTGTGTGTGTGTGTGTGTGTGTGTGTACACGGTCTCACCAGATCACAGCACCTTTGCATATACCATCCATTTGTCACAGGAGGGAATTGCTTTCTAAGAGAAAAGGCTGAAATTCCTATGAGCTCTTTCTTCTCTAATTGGATCTTGACCCACGGATTTTTGTGTTTTGCGAGAGAGAAATTACAATTGATTCAGCTTTTTCTCTTTCCGTTTTTGCTGAAAAGACACATTTTCTCTATGTGTGGCAACACCTGCCTAGGGCACGTCTGTGAATCCTGGAGAATCAAAAGAGCAACAAGAAAAGTGGGTTTAATTGCACACATCTTCAGCGGAGTCTTTCTTGCACTTGACACACAAAAGGCCATCCCTGTGCTGTTTGAATAGAGCTTGGGAGGGCTGTGCTGAGAAGTGCTCTCCATTACTATCAGAGGCAGATGATCCACTTTGCTAGTGCATTGTCATGTGCAAATGAGTTCATGAGCCTATCTTCTTTCCAACTGCAAGGTCAGGGACAGAGCAATTGTCAATTTCAGCTGGCTGGAGCAATTGATCTATTAGCTAGAAAGCTTTCTGAGACTTTGCTAACCTCCTTTTTCTCACTGTGCACGCACATGCAGAGAGAGCTTTCTGCAAGGCATGTGTATACATTACAGATATTGACTGGTTTAGGTTAACCCTGGGAACGTTACTGTTGTGTTGCCTGTCTTGGAAACATGACCAAGAGTAGGTTATAAATAACACCCAATGTGGCAATTCTTACTTGTTATTGGTTTCACCCCATGGAAAACAAATGGTTTTTCCACTACTGAGCTTGAGCGGCTGTCAGTGTGTGTGTTTATTACAATCACCGAGGAGCCGGGATTCAGTTTAGTTTTAAAATACCTTTCCGCTATGGCTTAGAAATTCTGAAATATTTTGGGTCACCTTAACCCTGTTTATATGCTCGTGTTGAGGATTGCAGCTGAACCTGGACACATCTGCTGAGTCCCATAAATATCCATGTCTTGTTTCCCATTTATTTTCCAAGTATTGGTCTGTCTGATGCTGCAAAACGTCTGCTTATCCACAGGCAAGTCATTCTGCACATAGCTGCACGCTGCCCCATAACTGACCTTAACTCTGACTTGGAAGGGCACATCTCAGGGAGGCGGGTGCGGGTAGGAGCAGGACGGCAAAGGTACTTTAAAGATCCCTCTTCCGTAAGATGGATGATAAAGGACTTGGGCAAAGTCCAGCAGATGCCAAATCCGATGATGCATGCCTTCTTGTCCGTTTATCACTATCACATGCCTGCTTTCCAGTCAGTTTGGTAATTGGACAGCGGCCTGTTGTGCTGCAAACACAGATCTGAAATTGGGTTAGTCTGATTAGATGTGGGTTCTTGGGAGCTGGGGGCTGGGAGTATGGAGTAAGATGATCTGCTTTGTAAGAGTGATGAAGCTGCACTGCCCAGCAGCCGGTCTTTGTTGGCCAGCATGCAAAGAGAAATTACTGAGGGTTTCTGGAAGCCGCATATATTGGCTTTCTCTTAGCTTACTAATATTGATTTTAAAGGCGCTTTCCCAGAATATTAGCCTGGCAGCTATGAAGTTACTTGATATTTTAACGAAAGGCGTAATTGCAGCGCCCCCCCCCCAAAAAAAGTCAGTCACTCTCGTCATTTCAAGCTAGTGTCCAACGTGGCCATCTTGGTCAGTGAAAGGAAGGAGGTTGCGTTTTTGACGCTGAAGAGAAGCTGACTTTGCTGACTGAGAGAATAGCTGCAGAACACTGCAGTGCCTTTGAGAGGCATCTGGGCCGCATCTCCCCGGCCGCTGGCTCTTCTTCGTTCCCAGCCATCTCAGCTAAGCAGCAAAGTGGTCGAGAAACTTGCCCCTTTGCTGCCGAGGTGCTCTGAATCTGAATTCGAGTGGCTAGGATGCTAGTCCAGCAGCACAGCCTGTCTTCCACAGCTTAGTTTGTGTCGGTCCAGCGCCAAATCCTGGAAAGGGTTGGTCCTTGAGAAATGCTGACTAGCAGGATGTCACCGATTTGTGGGAAACAACCAAACCCGCTGCCTTGCAAATCAAAGACCAAATGGTCCAAAGTGGGAGAACTGCAACGTTCATCAAAGCTTTACTTTAAATCTGTTTAGTCACGGAGTGACACAGACTCTACGGTAGAGCTGGGAACTGAACCCAGATCTCCTGAGTCCTAGTTTGCTGCTTTAACTGCTTCGCAAGTTCTCTGTGCGCAGCAGGGAGAGCTAAGCTTGTTTCTTGGATTGCAACTTCCGGTGCTCTGTCGCAGGTGAATTTGGTTTGGAAAGTTTGAGCAAAATCAGTTGAGCTGTATCAGAGTTGTGCAGGCGTTGAAACATACGTTGTCCGTATACTCTGCTCCGAAGTCTTGCTCTTGGGTAATTCACAATCCTCTTCAGCTAGAGACGTCTGATTTTTATATAGTCATTTACTTTTGTAGCTCCCATGGGGTTTGACATGGAATCCAGACGTGAAGAAAATCAGCTCCGTGGTTTTAAAGTTACAAACGTAGATCTGGTAAATGTGCCTGCATCAACTTCAGATTTTGTGTTTTTAAATGAATTTGTTAAAGTAAGGATCCCGCAATTAGAGATGCTATTGGAAAGATCTTGCCAGAGTTTGTGCGTGGTGTTGGTTGGCTAGATCTACACGTCAAGAAATTTAGCATGGCCTTTAAGGACACCTGTGCTGACACCTCAGTGGTCTTGTCTCACTTTCAAACTTTACTATGTCTGAACACTTGGTGAAGTCAGCCAGCTTAATTCTTCACAACTGTGTCAGAACACAGTCAAATTTTGTTTTGTAGACCAGCCATGCCAGAACTGCCAGGGTGCAGCGCTTGCAGAGTTTGAGCTCCACGGAGGATAATGCTGCCAGGCTAGTGAGCCTTTTGCAAAGGATTAAGGAATTTTTAAGTGCCCCTGACAGAGCCTGGGAACTCCCATGCCAGATAGCTCTGGATACACTTCTAGTTTTGCTTCTAAATCCAAAATTAAGTAGTAAACCTTGCCATTAATGCAACGTCAAAGGTGAAATATCCAGAGTTTGAAATCAGGAAATTTAAAAAGCTGAGATGCAGAATTCTGCATTAATGTTCTTTTTTTGCATATCTATATTAGGAATTGTGTAGTATTCATGCCATTCTGTTGACAAACAGCTCATTTTCCTCCCACCTCAGCTATAGGGGGAATGGAGGAAATATCTCCTCACTTTCCCTTCCCCCATTTACCTTTGCGGCTGCTTGTAACAATCGCCGTTGTGCTGGCAGAGAAGTGCATGGGTTTTTGTTTAATGTGCATCAAAGCTGCACCTTCACTGGATGGAAGGGTTGCCATCTGGAGACAGAAATAGTGCCTTCTCATAGACTGATGTCCGGATCACAGTGCTTCTGAGCCTGGAAATCAAACCCCAAGTGAATAAAACGTGTGTTCTCTGGACCCCATTGTGGCAGGAGCTATACACATGCGGTGTGAGAGCTTGCTAGAAACACCCAGGGATGGAGCTCACACCACTCTACACTGAGTTTGTTTTATTTTGTGGCTCTCATAGCGGAGTAAAGCTTCTGCACAAAGCTAGCTAACTTGTTACCTGTTTGGGAAAGGTGAATTTCTTGTGTGCAGGTTCGTGCCCGGGGACAGGAAGTTTAAGTATTTCTGCTTTATGTGTTCCATTATCCCCAAGTCATTTGGTAGGTAAATAGAGTTCATTTAGGAAGGAGATCTACTAATCCTGGACTGTGTGATTTAAACATTTGTAGCTCTGCTTAGTACAAACTTTATACAAGCCTTGTTTAAACACCCTTAACCATTCTCTGACCTAGCAGTGACCTGCTGTAGCAGGCTTGATGAATCTGTGGTATTTTTGGAACATGAATTTTGTGTGTTATAAATTGGGAGTCTTTTGAGCCCTAGAAAAAATGTTTGGGGTGTTGTAATGGGGGTGGGAGAGAAGCAAATTTGGAGAGAAACTGTAGCTGTTTCTTAGGTAAAGCGCAGCTCGGATGAAATTTGACAAGACCCTAATTACAATGAAGAGACTTAATTTTTTCATGATTTTTCAATCCTGGCACTGTTGCTATGCTGGCAGCAAATCAAACACTAAGTTAGTTTGTGTTAAATGCATGCTTGGAGCAGAAGATAAAGTCCTAGATAAGCAGTCAACTGTAGGAACTTCTTAAATTAAACTGCGGGGGCAGAGGGGGGGAACACAGAGCAAAAAATAGGTCTCTTCTGTGTTACCTGATCCAGATTCAAGCAACAAAAGGAGATGTAAAACAATCTCTTTTGTAGTGTGTCCATTTTTCACTGTTATCTAGATTCTCCATTTGCTGCGAGAGAATGCTGTTATGTTGTGGTTCTAGAGGAATGCATACAACATGCCACGTAAGTTAAGTGACTATCCAGCCATCACCATTAAAAAGCCATTCACTAAATAATGGCAGATGAGTTAATCACATACTTTGAATAGGAATTTGAGGAGGTGGGGTGGGATATGGGTCATAAGGTGGTGATTGTGGGGTTACTAGAGTTCTTTACCTGTAGGAGCTCAAGGTTGTGTTATTAGGTAGGTAAAATACCTACATGTTGGGAGCCAGGGATAGTTGGTTAGATAGAAAATTAAATAAATAGACCAAACAAAAGCCGTCTCCTTTAACCAGTGCTCCTGAATTCCAGAGAGCCGCACCCCCATCCGCATAGCAGGCACCCTCTCCTCAAATTTCTGCCCCTAGGAGTCAGGGCGTCTTGCTTTGAGGAGGTGGTTGGACTACATGACCTCTTAAGGTCCCTTCCAACCCTAAGCGTCTCTGATTCTATAAGGGAAGGGACCCCAAGTCCTACTCTGTGAGGGTAATCTCCCTTTAAAGGGTCTCCTCTCTCCTCTGTGGCCGAGTCCCCGTTTTGCGCAGTGAGAGCTGGAGCCATGACAGCCAGGTGGCTCTGCGGCCCTGCTCTGGTCTGTCCGGATTGGGAGGGGATCCCCCTTGGCGTTAGGCGTGGCTGGTTCTCCCCCTGGATCACAGAACATGAAGTAATTGTGGGCAGCTGCAGGCTTTTCTAACGCTAACGTAAATAGTCCCAAATAACTCCCTCATCACAGCCAGTTCTTCTCTCTAGCTGTGTTTAGTTTCCAGCTAAGCTCATGTTAAATATTTTGTATAGCGTTTCTAGTTTATCTTAAATAGACCTGCTTCCTTGACAGAGGGAATCTAAACTGACACTTCAGGCTCTAACGCCAGATTAACTTGGCAGATGCTGGCACGTTGAATGGTCTGATTTGCTCTGAGAATGTAGGACCTGAGTCGAGCTCACTCTTTGCCTTCGAATTACTTCAGCAGCAGGCTGGAGATGGCAGATCGCGGTGCCCATCCGGTCTCTGGTTTGGACTGGCACCTTGTACGCACAGAACAGCTACAGAAATTCTCACCCAAGATTGCCTGATTCTTTCTTGGCCCAGTGGAACAAACTGGTTTCCTGTCCACGCTGAGAGGTCAGGTGGCAACCGTAGCTCCACGTCCCGGTGCAGACACAACCCGGGGGATCAAGTTGTGACGTGGTTCACAAGTGAATGTGAGGATTTCCGTTCTTGCTCATCGCAAAACCAGCACTGCTGTTCAGTCGTGGCTGCCCATGACGAAGATGGCTTTGACAGAGGGGGGTGTGAGAAGCCTGCATCCAGTGCGGTCACAAGTGTTAAACTCACTCTCAAATTACCCATGCCTGACCCAGATTGGGATTATACTGGTGTAAAGTGAGTAGCTCCATTAAGTTACTGGTGTTCCTCTGGGTTTACACCAGCTAACTGAGAGTAGGCTCTGCCCCATTGGTCCCTGTAAAGCAAGGCAGTGTTTATAGCTAATAATTTGTCTTAAAGTTTGTTTGTTTTTTAAATTATGAAGAACTTGGTTTGAAATCCTTTTCACTCATTCAAAAAGTAAACTGGAAGGAAACTGGCACTGAAACTGAGGTGCTGGCCAAGGACCGCAGACCAAAGATGTGGTAAAACATAAACGCTTTGGAGTTTATCCTTGGATTTATGTGACACGGCTGTGCCAGAATGGATTCATGCGGAGTCAGGGGCTAGTAAGTTAGTTAATACGCTGTCTCCTCTGGCTCTTTGCTTAGATCCCTGCTCATTCAGTGTAAAAGAGTAAGTTACTCAACGCCACATTCGAGTCCTGAGGGGAAATGAGAGACAGAGGGAGCTGAGGTTGCCGGATTAGCCTTCCTATTTTTGAAGTTGAACGTTACCAAAGTAGATGCTTTTATCCAACACATGGACTAGGTTTTAGTCAATCCAAATGGCAGAGGTCTGTTTAACAGGTCTATTTTATTTTTTCTCCCCCTGGTTCTAAAGTGAAAGCAGGCCTCCTTGACACTTAATCAGATCTGAATGTGGATTTTGGCGTTGCTTTAAAGAGACTGGCAGTGAATAGCCGGTTTTGATGCCATTTATTAAAAACCTCTGGTCGAATTTGTCTCGGAAAGCCTTTGTGAGGGTTGGCGAATGCACAAGGGTTTTATGCAGTTAATGTATTTTAATCTTTTCTCTCTCTCTCGTGTCGTTAATTGTAACCCTTTCAGCCGTCTGCCGCCTGCTCCAGGGGGATGGTACGCTCCGGAGAGGCATCCATTGAAATCAGTTCTTAATAGGGCTCTGGCGATGCAGGCAAATGGAGCATCGAGATAAGGTTGTGGCCGAGACGCATAGGCTTGCTAGTCCAGTACTCGGGTGCCACGCTGGGCTCTGACATAGATACCTGGGGCAACCTTGAGCAAGTCAATTCACCTTCCTGGGCCTTTGCTTTCTCAGGGGGGCAGGGAGAAGAGGAACTAAATACACTTTACAGATCCTTCATTTTGCTGCCAGCTCCCCTCCCCACACTCGCCCATGGAACTTGGCCAGGATTTCCAAAGGTGACCAGTGATTGTGGGTGCCTTGATTCTTGGGGGCCCACATGACTCCTCCTCAAATGTGCCTGATTTTTGGGAAGAGGGCTGCTCCGCACTTTCTTCCAGTGGGGCCTTTTAAAATTGCCTCAGGTCGGGCCCCCCAGAATCACAAGTCACAGAAGGAAATTTTGGCCAGTAATCCTTACCTGCCTCCTCGGGCGTGGGGGCACTGTGAGGCAAAAGGCCGGATGCCTTGTTTGTGAAGCACAGGGAGTTACTCTGCTGAGAAACTCTTAACTGCAAAGTGTGGCTGTTTATTTCCTTTGGTAGCTTACTTGTGCAAAGAGCTCTGTGGCAGAAGCTAAAATTCCTTAGCTGCCGTCTTAATTTCAGAAGGAAATTGATGAATGTACTAACTTCTCTCCATAATTTCATGCCCCTTTGTCTGAAACATCCTCCTTCCCTTGGACCGAAAGACCTTCCTCTCACCCTGTTTCCTGCGCCTGATCTCTTCTTTCACTCCGAGGCTTAATTATCTGTCCTGTTTCTTTCTAAATTGGAGTGGATGTTCTTGGCCCGAGGGGCCCCGCTGTCAGATATGTTTGCAAAGTGCCATGCAGACCTACGGCACCTTGATCTCAAATAACAGGGAGTATTTATTCCTCTGCTTCCTACTCCTTAGAATTGGTGACGCTCTTGCTTTTAAGAGCCATCAGGCCTTTTCCCAGTTGAGCCAGGAGATGTGGGTGTGTTTTCTAGTAAAACAAATAGGCATTTTGGTTAGGCAGTGCAGCGCAGTAATGCTAAACTAAGCCTGTGTCTCTGGGTGGGTGGGTGGGTGGGTATGATTCGATGCAGAACACCGTGGAGCTGCAAACCAGAAATTCCATTGAAGGTTGGCTGCTCATCTGCGAAGAGGGCTGTAATTCATTGAACAAGCAAACATAAGGTTAAAGTTCACAGCGAAGCAGACAATACTGCCATGCTCTAAGCGTGAACCGCCTTTTCTTGACTGAGGGTCAGTCCCCTGCATTGTTTGTGCCAGAGCTTTTTGTTCCAGCTGTTTTGAAAAGCGCGTTTTTCCTGTGATAGCTTAAAGCAACCTGGCTGGTTGAGAGAAAAAGCAAGGAACCTGCTTAGTGTTAATATGTCCTTGTCAGGAAACGGAAAGTGTTGGCCCGTTCCTCTTAACCCCAGCGTGTGCGGGTAGTACTGGTCAAGTAAATAAGACGACACCGTGCATGCAGGGGTTACTCGTGTGAGGAAGTGTTTGCAAGATTGGCCCCCCATGTCTTTAAGGAAGGATATGACTGGAAGAATGCATGCTTCACAGAAGAGTGCTGATTTCTTCTTGAGACTTGGCTGTTAAATAAAGTTGCTGAAGGGCTGGGGGTGTGTTTTGATTGCTTAAAGTGCGTTTGCACAGACAATCATTTCAGAGTACAGCCACCCAGTAGGCCTGTGCCCGGAGCAGAGCTCTCTGTAACTTTCCAGTGTCATAGTGCAGCCCACTGGTGAGTGTATGTGACGGGTCCTCCTTGCCAGGAATTACAACAGCAGCATGCACATGCAGAGAGAGATTCATTCTGGAGCAGTGTCTGTATTTCATTTTGGAGGACTTAAGCTGAGCACCGCAAAGACAGGCTGGGGTGATGATACGGCTATATTCAGGGGGGATTCTACTGAGTTGGCATTTGCTCGGACCCACGGTGTAAACGGATTCGCGCGTCGCTGGCCTGGAATGCTGCAGGATGAGGCAGCCCCCGACCTATCAAGCTATTGGTGCTCACTTCCGACCAGCCCGTGACGTCCGTCTCAGCTGCCAACTTGTTCAGTTCTCAGACACCTTCACGGTTTCTCCCATGCTGCGCCACGTGCTCGGGGAGGTGCTCCCCACACACGTACCCAGCGCCGTCTCAGTACCCACCTTCAGATGCCACCTCAAAACTCCTTTGCCCTCTCTCCTCCAAAAACCTGACCACAGTTAAGGTGCTGGTGCGCAGAGACAACTGCTTGCCATGCTGATCAGTATTGTCTCATCTGTTCCTTGTATTCTCCTGTCTGTCATTTCTTGCCTTCTTGGGGCAGGAACTGTCTGCAGTTCTGTTTGGCCAGCAGCTAATGCAACGGGGCTCCTAGGAGTAATTGCAATAGAAATAATACCGCAGTCCATGAACTCGGTCCTCACAAAATAGTTACATTTTGGATGCTATTTCTTGAAATTCACAGACACTTGCAAATATAAGGGCCATCTGTATTCCAGAGCATTATTGCATGGGGGTCCCTTTGCAAAGCTAAAATTGCCTCTCTTGGTTTTTTTCTTTTCTCTCTCTCCCAGGATTCCACTTGAGCGGGACAGTTACGGAGCCAGCAACTGCGACAGAACCAGAGATGACCTACAAAGTGGCCATCAGCTTTGACCGTTGCAAGATCACTTCTGTGACATGTGGCTGTGGGAACAAGGACATTTTTTACTGCGCGCATGTCGTGGCTCTCTCGCTGTACAGGATCCGCAAGCCAGAGCAGGTCAAACTCCGTCTTCCCATCTCAGAGACCCTTTTCCAGATGAACAGGGACCAGCTACAAAAGTTTGTTCAGTATTTAATCACAGAACATCACACCGAGGTACTGCCCACGGCCCAGAAACTGGCTGATGATATCTTGTCCTCCAACTCTGAGATCAACCAAACACATGGTAATTCTTATTTGATGACTTATGCTAATATTTTTATGCTCGGGGGATGTGGGGGGGCTGGTGGAAGTGATTTCACAATAGTGGACGTGGCCTTCCTTTGTGCCTTCGGTGTCTGCTTCCGCACACAGAGAGATGAGAGGGAGCAAATTAAATTGATGTTCAAGAGCCTGAGTTAGTATCACATTGGCATTTGACATTTGGATCTGCTTTGGTCTCTGTTGTTCGTTTCATGTTTTATTCATTGACCAGTGGATCATACAGATCAGATACAACCAAGGGTCACAGATGATGTACAAGAAATAGCACAGAATAGAGGGGGAGGCTGCATATGCTTCTCTGCTCTAAGGAGTTCTTTGTGGGTTAAAGCATAGCATGGGACAGGAAGTCAGGAGAACTGTTTGATTCTTGGCTCTGCTCTGGCCAACTCACCTAATCCTTGTCTACACCAGGGAAATCTTGGAAAACACTTCCTCTTCCCACCCCAGCTCTGCTCCATCAACGTGCGGTGCCCAGGAAGCTGAGCCTGCCTAAAGCCGAGTCAGAAGATGCACTATTTAAAATGCTGGGCATAGCAGGGCTTCAAATGTTGCTATCTCCGAGGGAGCTAACCCAGTGGTAGCCAAATGCTGATGAGGATTTAATTTCTCTCTGCAGCAATTTGCCAACTGTAAAATGAGAATACCGACCCTTCCCTATTTTGAAGGGATGAAGGATGATTTTGTGACACTCAGTTCACGTTTGTAATGTGCTTTGAGATCCTCCTTTGGAAGGCATTGTATTGGTGAGCCCTAGTGATCATTATCTTGGTCCACTGAGCTGAGCGCAAGATTTAGTGCCTGGATCTCGTCAGTTCTAATCCAGCTTCTGACATGGCCTTGAGTAAGACACTTGCGACCAGGGTTTTCAGAGAGGCAGAGCATCTTCAGCTCCCTTTGACTTTATTGACATCCCATGGCATGCAGCACCTCTGACAATCCGTCTGTGAGTTGCTGTGTCGATCCTGCCAGCTGTAGATGTCAATACTTCTCTGCTGCGTAAAGGGGATTATTGTGGGGATTAATGTATGTACAGTGCTCTGAAGATGGAAAGCCTGATCTAAGAGCTAAGTATGATCAAAACTGCTCTGAATCCTGGTGTAGATAGCGTAAGCAAAAATGGCGGAAACTCTCTTCTCAGTTGTGACCCTAACCATTGGAGTTTCGCTGGCGGGAGAGCCAGTCTGAACCATTTCACAGCCCTTCTTTCTCCAGAGTCAGAAGAGCCCAAAGACCCTGTCCAAGGGGAATTTATAGGTTGCTGTAGAATCAGCAGACAGCATCCAAAATCATCTTGATTGAAGTCTTGTAAAAGTACAGACGTTTTTTATTTAGAGCCTAGCTTTTAAAGTTTGGAGTAGTGAAATATTCTTTGGAAAAAACCCCTCTTTATATAGACTAATGAATTATCTTGATCGGACAAAGCAGCACATGCTAAAGGTAGGGGTCTGGCTTTCTAAAACATTGTGGTTAGCTATCCAAAGATTCATAGAAGAGATCGCTCTAACGCCAGAACTTAAATACCACATGCCAGGACACAGACATGCTTCCAGGGGTAGATGTCAAGATCCATAACGCCAATCGATTTCTCTCACTCCATCATGATTCAATGCGTGGCTCAAAGAACTAAAGATGAAGTATCAGGTCCCTCTGATGACAAGTGTTCCAAATGGCCCAGTAGAAAATGAGTGTTTTGAGGCTTGTTGTCCAGGTTTTAGCTTGTGAAGCAGATCGGTGTTGCAACCTGTTCTGGGTGCCACTGTTGTAGTTATATGGAAAGTGCATCTTGAGCAACAAGGCCTAAGGGAAGGAAGCCAGGAAGCTCTGCAACCTCCATCTGGAGGGGTTCTGTATTTGACAGAGAGAGGATATAGCAGAGATTCTTCTAACAGCTGAAAGTGGAAGAAATCTGAGGTAGGCCTAGTCTATTTTTCCCTTGCCCTGCCCTTCCTTGCCAGAATCTGTGCTCTCCTAACACAATCTCTCTCTTCTTGATGCTGTGGTTTTAAAACATGTACATTTTTTTTATTCACCCATCTCTTTGGGAAGGTAATTCAATTCCCCTGAAAGTCCCATCAGATGGATCCACTTTAAATGGTACTTTTAAGATGTATTTCCTAATTCCGCTGTCCCTAATTGTTCCTACTCTGGTCTAACTGAAATTCTCCTGGTGCCAAGCTTTAGCTCCTCTTCGTCTTAAAATCTGAGGAGTCTTCCAGCATGCTAGCCTCGTCAGCCCCAATCTTAGCCAGCTCTGCCAATAGGCTGAGATTACTTCATCTTGGAGAAGGAGCTGTCTTCCCCGAAATCCCACGTTTCTGTAAAGAGCAAGCATTTAAACTTCAGATCAGTATTAAATCTTTCATACCTGGCTCCACTCAGAGCAGAGGCTGCCTTTTATGAAGATGCAGGTATCGATCCGATCACTCCGTGTCCAGCTGCTTTGATTCACACTCACTAACTAGCCTTGCTCTGAGCTGGGAACCCTTCTGCGTGGCGAGTTGTGCAGAGGCAGCGTTGTCTAGTGATTGATTAGTGCAAGCAGCTGGGAACTGGGGTAGTGTTGGATTCTTCACCTCACTGTTGCCCCATTTATAAAATAGGGATAGTAATGTTCAAACGCCTCCTAGAGGTGCTCGGGATTCCTCTGCAAATTCAGACCAGCCGGCATGGAGAGTCGTGCACAATTGGCTGCGTCTGGGAGCCCATTTGTGCCTTGAGAGTCACAAGCATTAGGGCCGTTAGTGGCGCTCCACCTATCTGCCGGGGTGGGCTGCGTAGGGAGCGCTCTGCGTGATGTGGGCCACATCCACACAATACATATATTAGCCTGTACATCAAAAAAAAGTGTAGCATTTGTCATGTGAAATCAGTGTACCATTCAGGCCGACCCAGTGCTTTTCCTTTTGACACTGCAGATGTCTACCGAGAGCATTTGAAAGGAGCAAAGCGAGTCACAACGTTGGCTGTTCAGATGAATTGATTTCCTGCAGGGCTGGCAGGGCGAATTGCCTCCCTAACTTCCGCGCCACCAGCAGCACAGCTGGGCCGAGCGCACAGAGCGCAGCAGTGCAGCCTGCCTGATGCGGGGTGTCCCCCAACCAGGGGCTGTCCCCCATGTACCCAGTCCCCTCCCCAGGGACAGCCCCTCCTCAGACTGCCCCCCCACAGTGAGGGAATGCCCCCCATCACCTAACTCCCCAGAGACTTCTCCCCAGTACCCAGACCCCCCAACAATGGGCTGGCACGTGTGCCAGCTCTGCAGAGAGAGGGTGCCCTGCCCTGGGCAGGACGCCCCGCCTCCCCAGAGACTTGCCCCCTCCAGCATCCAGTCCCCCGCTAAGGGACTGCCCCCCTGCACTCAACGCCCCCCATCCAGGGACTGTGCCCCGTATCTAACACCCCAGCCACCAGTCTCCCCACCTAAGTCTGTCCTCCATGCACCAGCTGCAACCGCCCTGCACTCCTCTTGCTGGGTCCCCCACGGCTCTAGGCCCCTGCACCCTCCTTCTTGCGCCTGCTGGTCCCCTGCCTCAGCTGCACGTAGCTGTGCTATGCAGCCCGCCTGCTACTGCGAGCCAAGTGCCAGCAAGCCTGCTCCCACTGGGGTCGCTGCACCCCGCGATCCTGTGGGGTGGGACAGTGCTGAGCACCCATGCTGCTGGGCCTGATCCTGTTGGTGTGAGGGGGGAGGGGGAGGGACTGCTGCTGGGCCTGATCCTGCGTCACTGCATTTTTATGGCCCACGCCCTCCCCCCACTGGCTCTGTGCCTGGGCGGGTGCCTAGGGTGACCAGATGACAAGTGTGAAAAATCGGGATGGGGCTGGGGGGTAATAGGCGTCTATATAAGAAAAAGCCCTGGATATTAGGACTGTCCCTATAAAATCAGGACATCTGGTCACCCTACAGGTGCCCCTCCCACCCCACCCTTGTTACAGCCCTGAGGATGTCACATGGGCTGCAGCGGTCTGCTGGTTGAGAACCACTGCTGTAAGGGGGCCGTTAATTTCTACACTGGGCTCAGATCTGCTTGAATCCCCTTCCTAGCAGCACACGTGGGATCTCCAGCAGTCAAGGGACACAGCCTAACAACAAAGAGCCAAAGCATTGTGCTTGAGACGTGAGGATTCCATCGAACAGGGCCTGTTGGAGGGGCACTACATTATCTTTTTCTGTCCCAGTCTCTGCGTCACCAGGTCATGTTTCTGCTCAACTGGAACGTTGCAGAGAGCAAGGGGCTCATAGCGAAAGTGTCTCCCACTCTTAACCCCTCTGTGATCTGAGTTTTCTTTGGTAGCTTTGATAAGGTGACCACAGAGACTTTCATTCTTAGCATTTTCCTCCAAGTGCAGACTCATTGGCTAGCCGTAAAGGTCAGCATGACACAGGACAGTGGGGTTGCTGTCGTTAACGGTACAAATCAAACTTTGTTTCCTGCCCTTTTTCCTTGAGAGTGTGCCCTGGGTGGTAATGGCTGGTAAAGGAGGAAAGCCAGTAAAGGGGCAGACTGATTTGGTGGCCGTTTGCGGTACAAGCCAAAGTCACTGGAAATCTTTCTCTCCCCATCAGTCCCCCACACCCACTTCCCACTCCTGCTAACTGCCTGCCCTCTTCCTCCCCCTCTGCATGAGCGGATTTACCTTCATCCTGGCCCCTGAGAGTTCTTGGCACTTGAATTTGTGCTTTGCACAGAGATGACGCTGATTTTGTTTGGTGTTGTACAGAACAGGAAATCATGGTTCTACCCCAAGGAACTTGCAGTCTGAGACGATGGAGCTAGATAACAATAAAGCACATGGGGCAGATGCATGAAGCAGAGCAGTTTTGGTTTGCCAGGAAGGCAGTAGAAGGAGATGGCGCCCAGAGGGCTCTGAATAGCAGCAGTGTTACACGGACAACACTGGCCAGTTTTCATTATCGCAGCTCTGAGAAGCAGCAAAAGCACGGGCTGCAGACTCAGGAAGACAGCTCTGCATGAATTTCTGTTTGGTTCGCGGTTGGAAGGTTTTCCTCACCACCACGGGAGCTAGCTCTGGAAAAGATTTGAGGGTCCTTGTGGCTCATCCGCTGAACACGAGCACCCAGTGTGACGCTGTGCCCAAGAGAGAGGATGTGATCCTGGGCTGCATAAAAGGGGGGTCTACAGTAGTAGAGAGGTTGTTTTACCTCTGTACATGGCACTGGTGTGCCTGCCACTGGAATTGTCCCTGCACTTCCGGTGTGCACCATTCAGAAAGGATGTTGATAAATGGAGATGGTTCAGAGACGAGCCAGGAGAATGATTAAAGGATTAGAAAACTTGCCTTATAATGATAGACTCAACGAGCTTGATCTACTAATTTAACAAAGAGAAAGATAAGGGGTGACTTGATTATAATCTATAAATACTTAGCTGGGGAACAGATACTTCATAACGGGCTCTTCAATCTAGCAGAGAAAAGTCTAGCACTGATCCAATCACTGGACATTGAAGCTAGACAAATTCAGACTGGAAATAGGACATTGGTTTTTAATGATGAGAGTAATTAACCACTGGAACAATTTACCAAGGATCATGGTGGATTCTCCCTCGCTGATGGTTTTTAAATCAAGATTGGATGTGTTTCTGAACGCTCGACTCTAGGAATGGTTTTGGGGCAGTTCTCCGGCCTGTGTTGTGTAGGAGGTCAGAGCAAAGGATGACTGTGGCAGCCCTGGCCTTGGAAGCTGTGAATCGATAAGCACCTCAGTGTATTTAAAATGAGAGAGTCGGTCCCGCAGGTGTTGATAGCAATCCCTCAGGAAAGCTGCTTACTCACCTTGCGCAAGTGGATTCTCCAAGCCCTGCCAGCAGGTTGGGGTTTGGATCAGCACTTCTTATCCAGGAGAGGCAGGGACTGCTGTTTGCCAGAAGCTGGGAATGGCTGACGGGATGGATCACGTGATGATTATCTGTTCTATTCATTCTCTCTGAAGCACCTGGCATTAGCCACTGAGAGAGATGGATACTGGGCTAGATGGACCCTTGGTCTGAGCCAGCATGGCCGTTTTTATGTAGTCAGTAGGGAAAAAAAAGGGTATTGCCAGGGACGGGGAGGAGCTAGATGGCTTAAACAGATCTGTTCATAACCGCTTCCTCTCTCGCTACTCTGACCACATCAGCCCTTCATCAGATCCCTCATTGCCTTCTGCATGAAGTGTACACTTCTCACCTGGACAGGCAAGCCTCTGTCCCTTGCCACTGATCTTTGGGCTAGAAGGTGGAGCGTGACCGTTTCACTCCTTACATGGTGTTAGTCTCACTGGCGACATTGTGGGCGCTGCAGAGCCGGGCCCTAGGAGGCAGTCGGGTGCAGTCCTCTCCCTGGAACGTTGCATCGACAAATATCTTTCCCCCTTGGGTCCATCAGTTCAACTCTTGGTCAGCCCATGGGGGGTGGGTGGTGAAACTCTCCCTCTTCTTTCACTGTGGATGTAAATAGGAACTCTGTGAGCAAACACAGGTTTGTCTTCGAGTGCTTGCTCATGTCGATTGCAAGCAGGTGTGCGCACTCCGCATACATAGTCATTGAAAGGCTTTTCCCCCAGTGGTACCCGTCCAGTCGGTGCAGACATCCCTTGGAGTGGTGCCCTCATGGTGCCATGTATAGGGCCCTGCCATGTATAGGCCTTCGGTTCCTTCTTACTGCCAGTGGTGGGTGTTGGAGTTTCCCCGCCTTGCGTTTGCAAGCTTTCTTGAAGTTGAGTGGTTCCTATTAGTTTTAAATGGAGTTAGAATTAGTTGTGGTTCAAGTTGTAGCTTAGAATTAGTTAGGGGAGTTCGTCCCTGTTCATGGTATTCCCCTTCCTGGGACATGCTGGGGGCCCAAGGTTTTAAGCCCTGTGGTGCTTGCCATAACCCTATGCCCAAGGGCGACCCGCACAATTCCTGTGTCAGGTGCTTGGGGGAGTTGCACCCAAATTGACCAGTGCAAGATCTGTAAAGTGTTTCGCCATAGGAGCAGAAAAGAAAGGCGCGCTAGGCCAAAGCAGATCCTGATGGAGGCAGTTCTATGTCCACAGGCCCTGGACCCAGCACCTAGCGCTTTGGTGCGCACTGCCCCGGCATCGATTAGAGCCCCGGTGCCGAAGAAGGGTTCAGCCCCAAGAGAATCCCGGCGCCGCTCACTAGTGCACACAGCAGCGCAACCTAGTCTCATTCGCCAGTGCCGAGCAAGAAGCAAAGGACAGGTTGAGGCCGCACTGTGGAAAAGGACGCTTCCATGTTGCGCCCCCAGTTGCACTAGACCGAGGAGTTCCCAGAACTGTCTATATCACCCTTGCAGGAGCCCGCGAGTCCAGCACACAAGGACTCTTCAGCGAGGGGTAGCGAGTTGGAGGAGCTGGAGCTCCCCTCGATGCCGGACACCTTTGAGGCGGCAAGGGACTTGATCACCACGAAGCCCACAAGTCCCCGGCTTCAGCAGAACCAACCAAAGACCTCCGGCACCACACACGGTGGTGCTGTTGGGAGGCAAGCCAGCAATGATGCAGCACCGGTTGCGTTCACTGCAGCACCAGTCCCTGGTGCATCGGGGCAGTCACCCTCACTTCGGCACCGCTTGCCTGAACCACGGCACCAATCACTGTGGCTGAGACGCTGCTCGGCTTCGCCGTGGCACGGGCCGTTTCGCCATGGCGCTGTTTGCCCGCAGATCAGCACCACCTGGCATTGCCCCGGCACCGATCACCTGGGTACTGGCACCGTTCGCCATCGCCTCAGCACCGCTCCTCCATGCACCAATCTCCGGTGCCGCAACACAGCGCTACGGCACCGCCATGGTCGCCAAGGGGGGATTCGCGGTTCTCGGCCTCGGGGTCATCTCCATCCAATCGCAGCAGGTGCAGGTCAAGCAGGTGCCACTCTGCAGAGGACAAGGTGCAGCGCCTGCCCATGGGCACATAGCCGGTTCTACGGCAACTGCCCCAGCAATGGCCCTTCTGGACCCCACGGGCGTACCATCAGGCCCAGGGGACACGCTGAAGCGGCCCTTACTCAGCCATGTCAGAGACAGACGCCCCACGCCTCAGAGCGCAGAGCCCCTTCCAGGACTGAGGTCCATGATCGCAGGGAGGAGCCGCCTGCGGCGTCAGCTAGTGAAAGGCGCAGTGCCAAGGAGGGTGCCAGCACTGAGGAGTGCCCTGAAGGGGACGTGAAGGAACTGGACTGGGAGATACTGGAGGCTGGCATCAGGCCAAGAGCCTCGTCCTCATCTTCCCCAGGCGAAGCGGTGGCGGCTCGTCAGCCGCATGTCCCAACAGACGACAGAGCCCATCAGCAGCTGCTGAGACGGGTGGCTCAGAACGTGGGGCTGCCAGTGGAGGTCAGTCATGGAGCCGATGGTGGATATCCTGACACCAGACGGGCCCTCAAGGGTAGCCTTGCCGCTCACTAAGACAATTCAGGTCACAACGAAGACCTCGGGCAGACTCCCGCCTCGGTTGCCCACTGACGGGGCATAGGGAGGACATATTTCGCACCCGCCAAGGGACAGGGACAGGAATACTTGTTCACACACCCTCAGCTGGGCTCGCTGGTGCTTTCGGCAGCGAATGAGAAGGAAAGACAAGCGCAGCAGGGCCCAGCGCCCAAGTCCAAGGAGCCCAAAGGACTGCACCTATTCGGAAGAAAGGTCCACGCCAACCAGCAGGCGATCCTCAGCAGGCCTAACTTCAATGCACGGGAAGCCATGCTGAAGTTTAAGGGCCTTCTCCCAGCTGCCTCGGTCCGAATATGGGGCTGTGATTGATGCGGATAAAGCGGTGGCCTGGCTGTCACTGCAGATTGCACCTGATGCAGCCACTCAATGACGCCCCGTGACGTCGGGGTTAGCAATGAGGCGTAGCTCCTGTTACAGGTGCCGGGCCTCCCGCTGGACGCTCAGCCCACAATTCGGGACTGACCTTTGGAAGGAGGGGATCTGTTTTCAGAGCAGATGGATTCAAAGCTCCATCGTCTCAAGGACTCGAGGGCGATGCTTAAATCCACACCCCTTCTACTCAGTGGAAGCGTGGTAAGCCTCAGCCGAGCCAAAGATTCTACCCCCCGCAACCAAGGCAGGACTTCTGACGGAGGAGGGGATGAAATGGCAGGCGCAAAACTCCTCAGCCTCATAACCATGGTTGGGCAAACAACCCCTGGGGCTGAAGCGGAACATTTGAAGCCACACCCAAGGGTGATAGTCCAGCTCACTGCCTGGATGTTCATCTTCCTTTCCTGGACTGGTCTCCCAGTTCTGCCAGCCTGGTCCCATCTAACATCGGACAGATGGGTCCAACACACAGTGCAGGTGGGATGCCCCCTCCAGTTCTCTTCTTCCCTGGCCCTCTTCAGGACCCTTCTCACGAGCAGCTTCTCATACAAGAAGCGTGTCAACTGCTGCACACGGGCAGTGGAGGAGGTCCCTCGGGATATGAGGGGAAAGGGTTTTTACTCTAGATCCTGTCTGATCCCCAAGACAAAAGGGGGACTCAGACTAGCCTGGTCCTGCCGGAGCTCAACGAGTTCATAAAGAAGCTGAAATTCCGCATGGTTTCCCTGGCCTCCATCATTCCCTCTCTGGGTCCAGGGATCGACCTGAAAGACGCCTCCTTTCATATTTCAGTATTCCCCCTTACAGGAGATTCCTCAGGTTTGTAGCGGGGCACAGTCCACAGCCCTCCTGTTCGGCCTCTCATCGGCCCCGAGGGTCTTCACCAAGTGTGTGGCTGTCATTGCAGCTTTCTTGAGAAGGACCCACATTCAGGTGTACCCCTAGCTGGATGATTGGTTAGTCACAGGGCGCTCCAGGGACCAAGTGCGGGCCCATGTCACGCTGGTGAGGTCAACCTTCGCCGATTTAGGGCTCCAGCTGAACAAGAGCAAGTTCACATTGGTGCTGTACCGAGAATAGCATTCATTGGGGCAGTTTTGGATTCGCTCCAGGCCAGGGCGCTGCTCCCGGAAGCTCCTTTCCAGACCATGAGAGCATTGATAAAGGGCTCCAGCATCTTTCCCACCACCACAGCTCGGAGTTGACTCATCCTTCTAGGCCACGTGGCCTCATGCACCTTCCTGGTCAGACACGTGGGGCTAAGACTCAGACCTTTCCAGTTGTGGCTCCACTGCCCCTTATCCTGGACTACCTGCTGCACGTGAGACAGCTAGGGCTCCTAGCAGCAATCTCTGCGTTCCACCCCGGGGAAGGAGGCAGATTGGTCTTTGTCCACCCCATGGTGTCCCGTTTCCTTAAAGGACTAGAATGGCTTTACCCTATGGTTCATCATCCCATCCCGGCTTGGGACCTGAATTTGGTGCTTAATAAGCTAATGGGGTCCCCATTTGACCCTCTGGCTACCGGCTGCCTTTGTAGGGCTGTAACCTGGTCCTCCATCCATACGTTCACTTCACATTGTGCCATCACCCAGCAGGCTAGGGATGACGCGTGTTTCGGCAGGGCCGTGCTGCAGTCAGCCGTCTCGTGAGCTCCGACCCCGCCTCCTAGGGTCAGCTTGGGAGTTACCTTCTTGGAATGGACATGAGCAAACACTCAAAGAAGAAAAAACAGTTACTCACCTTTCACAACTGTTCTTCGAGATGTGTTGCTCACGTCCATTCCAAGACCCACCTGCCTTCCCCTCTTGTTGGAGCTGAACGGCAAGAAGGAATTGAAGGGGCCTGAGGGCACCACTCCAAGGGATGCCTGCACCGACTCGACTGGCACCGCTGGGGGAAAAGCCTGATGATCATGCACGCAGTGTGTGCACACCTGCTTGGAATGGACATGAGCAAGCATCTCAAAGAACAACCGTTACAAAAGGTGAGTAACGGTTTTTGTTAGAGGTAGCCAAACCAGGATGGGTAACTAACACAGCTCGAGTGGCGGCACCATCAATTCTTTTGCCATTGCTGGTAGGAGGGGAGTTTCCCTGACCTACTGCTCTGACCTGTTCCAGTTTCAGTTACCATATTATTTTCGCATGTTGTCACTGTTTAAATCATTAGACTTCCTTAGAAAACCTCATCTGATCTCGTCTGGTTGAAAAAGGGAGAGACGAGGCTTGGGAGGCCCATCAAACGACATGACCCTCCACGCCTCCATGTCTCTGCTGTTTTTCTCTCTCGTTATAGTTCATTTACTTTCTGGTGCTTGTTTTCCCTTGCAGTTTTTGTCTGGATGGCTTTCATTCCAACGTCAGAAGCAGCCACCCGCTTTCCGTAATGTGCGATCATAAGACGTTCTGAAGGCCTTCAGGGCAGGCCGAGACTCAGCTGGCTTTGAGATCTGCGCCAGGATTTCTTCCTCAGCTGTTGGGTCGAGGCAAATGCCTCAAGACACTTTTGACCTCCCTCAGAGCTTCCAGTCAGTCCCGTGCCAGGGTGGCTGGAAGAGCTTGAAGCAGACATCCTGAGTGCCCTAGATAGGAACAGAGCCTGCAAGTGTGCTGCAGTGCAGATCCAACATCAGCCTTGTGGTTCTGTTTGGATCCTCCTGGCTGAAGAACATGGCGCTTTCCTAGCCTTCGTTCAGGTCTTTTTTGCTCCACTTCCAATTTTTTTTCTTTACCTTTTTTTTTTTTTTTTTAAGTACTCGCCTATGAAATCTCTCACAGGCCAGGTTCCGATGTGCCAGAGGACGTCTCCCTCTCACGCGCAAGCATCCGATGCCAATCTCATTCAGACAGCAGCTCTGTCCAATTCTGACGTGCCATGGCTGTGAGCGTGTGACTTTTGCAAAGACGAGGCAGATGGGGTGGGTCTGAGGTCTGCTGCAGCCCTTGGCGTTCTGCAAAAGATTCGGTCCAGCCAGCAGGAGCAGCATATAACTTTGAGATCCTCAGAGCTGAAAGTGATGAGGGGGTTTAAATGTCTAGACAAATACATTTGAAAGCAGGGCGGAGGAAACCAGTGTGGAAAAACTGGATTATCAGAGTCATGAGCCCCAGGACATACATAGACCTACCATCTTAACCTCCGTGATGCGATGCTTTCTGCTTTATCCTCTCAGGGCCCAGGCAGTCCCTTTCTCACCTCTTTTTGTGATTGCCTTTGCGTTTGGTTAGTAAACATGCTTCCTGGGCAGGCATTGCTTTGGAGCCAGGCAGAGGGGTTGCTGGCCTTTCTTTCGTGCCTCTGACCCTCTTCGGGTCACCTGTAGCCAGTCGGTGGTTGCCGTTGGTAAGGGAGAGCTCCAGTAAAGAGCATGGCAGATGGCTGACACAAACTAACAGGAAAATCATAATCACATTAGTAAGCACCAGTCAGAGAACCTGGCCATGCTCAAGTCCTTGGGGTATTGACATGAGGGCCCTGTGGCCATTGGAGACAAGCCAGGAAATATCTAATATTCACTGGTGGTGCTCGTCCACCTGCCATTTGAATGACTCTTCCTTGCAATCACGTGAATAGAGCTAGGCTCCAACTGCCCCCTCCAGCCAACTGTGGAAATTCATCCTCTTAGATTCTGAGACGGAACTGGATTTTCTCCAGATCTGGCAACTAATTTCTTAGCAATTTGTTTAATCTTCTCTTTAAATAGTAGGTTTTATCTCTTGATTCTCTGCTCTGGCATTGCTCCCCATGGGGAGGCAGCTGTACGTGGATGGGAACTTCTGAAGCACCGAGGCTGGAGTAAGGGTTGGGTTTGTTCGGCTGATGCTATTTTGACCAATTTCATTTTGAACTGTACCGCCAAAGGCTGTGCGATGGCTTTGCGTAGCTCCCTTTCCACGTGAGACGTGTGACGATGGTTCCTTAAATCTGTTTCTTGTAGGATATCTGTCAAGCGTATCTGAAAACTGACTTTTCAGAACAGGAATGTAGCTATATAAACACCATTTCAGCAGACTCCAGGCTTGTTTTACAGGTCCCTACTACTTGGAGGCCTGATACAGAACCGGTTTGCTATATCACCACGTTCTATTGGCTAGGTTACCACACTGTGGAAAGTGGCAATACTCAGTTGACTTCTATCATTAATATTTAAACATCTTACAAACCCCGTTGTTTACTCTTAAATGTTTATCCGTTTCCCCAGTGTAACTGGTACCAGGTTATCTCTACCTGCTCGCATGTGTAGGAGTCTGATGTTACAAACCTCCTCCATGAATTTTTTATATTAATGCAACATAAATTCACAGGTAATAATTAGATTTTTATTTTGAATGGTAAGAATGTTGTTACTATTCAACCCAAATCTAAGAACTGGATGTGAAAACTGGGTAACTAGTTATGGTGAAGGGGGACAATGTTATGCATGAAATACGCTCATACACTTCTCCTTTCTTGCCGTTATGGTTTTGTTTATTTGTAGCAATGACCGATCTACCTGATCACAGGATGAAAATCATGGCCATGCTACTCGTGACAGCTTGATCCTTCCAGTTTTGCATATTTTTAAACAATCATCTTGATCATTATGCGTAGATTTGAACTTAAAACCCAGTGTCCACAGCTCCTAGCGATATCACTTATCAGTCATCACCATCCCTCGCTCTTCTGTACAGTCCTTTGAGATCGACTGGAAAAGAGCCAGAGGAGAGTTAGGTATAATTATTATTGAAATGTTATGAAGGTCGTCAGTGTCCCCGCTGTTTTGCAGGTGGGAAAACTGAGGCACAGAATTGAAGTGACTTGCCCAAGGTCAACCAGCAGACACATGGCAGAGCCAGGAATTGAACCCAGGTCTCCTGAGTCCCAATCCAATGTCCTGTCACTTAGTTCACGCTGTTTCCCTAGGAAAGTGGGAACTGTCAGACTAGATCAGACTCAAAGTACATCTACCCAGGATAGCATCTCCAACAGTGGCCAACGCCAAATGCTTCAGAGGAAGGTATAAGAACCCCACAGTAGGCCGATGTGGGGTATTTCTGCCCCCTATGTAGGTCTCGTCCTAATCTCTTGGTTCAAGTCCTGAAGTATGAGGTTTTTATATACTTCAGCACTTTTTTTTGGTTAGCATTAACTATTACAATTCTGGCTATTCTTGTTATCCATATGAACATCCAATCTTCCTTTTGATCTTGTTAAATTCTTAACCTCATTGACTTCCTGTGGCAATGAGTTCCACAGTTCAATTGCACATTAGCTGAAAAAGTATTTCCTTGTATCAGTTTTAAATGTGTCACCTTAAATGTGAAACTTTTCAGTTTCATTGGCGGCCCCCATGTTCTTGTGTTAGGAGACATTGGGCCACGTCTACACGGGGATAAAAGCCGCACGGCATGGTTGCGGCTGGCTTGGGTCATCTGACTTGGCCTCATGGAGCTAAAAATTGCTGTGGAGACATTTAAGGATGGGCCCCTTCGTCCTCGCAGGGTCCTAGAGCCTAGGCTTAGCCTGAGCCCCAGGGCCCAAGTCAGCTGAGTGGGGCCAGCTGCAGGTTTTTATCCTCATGTAGATATCCCCATTAGAGCAGTGGGTGCTCAGAGCATTACAAGCCGGAGCATGAGAGGAAGGATGGCCCAGTTCAGTTCCGTGCTCCGTGTAAGCCTCCCTGTATGACCTTGAGGAGGTCACTTATTAGCCCATTTTACAGCAGGACAACAGAGACATTAGCAATTCTCTACCTCACCGGGGGAGGGTGTTTGGCTAAATACGTTAAAGGGCTGAGTGCTCAAGTCCCATGGGGATGCAGCCCGGATAAGTACATAATAAGATAGACAGACACATACAGATCCCTGCCTTGGATAATTACAACAGTCTGTCTCTCTCTGCCCTTCATTAGTGGGGTAGAGGAGATAAGCAGGAATGCAGAAAAAAGATTTAAAAACTCCAGCCTGGTGCTGATCTGAAAGGGTCTCAGGACCAGTACCTCAGGCCTGTTCCTTCAGCCGACGGAGCGTTTTGCCATTTGCGTCAGTGGAAGGAGGCTCAGCCCATGGTCTCCAGTTTAACGTCCAGAGCGCCACAGAATGTTTTGGACTTCACCAGTGGCGGCTAATTTCCTTTCTGCTGTTTTAAATTCTGTCCCAATTATATTGTTCCATGGATTGTAAATTATTCTGTGGAGGAAATAGCAATCAGTGTCTTCCTTTGGTAGGGCACCATATATGCCTAGAGCTTGTCTGGAAAGGCTCACATGCACTGATCGGTAGCAAAAATTAAAGGCGTTTTTTAAAAGGATATATAAAATACAAGTAATTACATCCAAGCAGGTCTAATGTGGTCAGTCTCTCACCGTATAAGTGGCAAAACGGCTTTGTTTTGTTGCCCTCTCCTCCGAAGCAGCTGTCTGGATAAACCAGAAGCATTAGAATTCCATTTTAGAGGGGTGGCTTTCGATCTGTTGACTTAGTGACACTGACCGTATCTCATGGTTTTAAAAAATGTTCCCGCTGGGAGGTGGGGGTGCTTAGCGCCTCTCAGGATTGGACCCATTATGTGTGCGCGGGGGGATGTTGGTTCTTAGAGGTGGAGAACCTGCAGGAAATCTTCAGGGGCCCCACTACAACCAGGAAGATCAGAGCAACCAGCCTGTCGTGAAAGGAGAGATGTGAGTTCCTGAGCAAATTCCTGTAGAGCAGAGAACATGTCATAAAGATTTAATAGGAAACATTTTAGCCATTGCTTTCCCTCTGCTGTCAGTGCGATGCCTTGCTGCTCCAGAGCTGACCCCCTTACTCACTCGACTGATAGTAAGCGTGAGGGAAGTAGGTTAAAGTTCAGCAGAGCGTGCTCCAGGCACACAGGTTTTTCACTGTCACCGTTTCTCACTGAGGAATTTCTGTTGAGCTCTTTTGCTTCACAGAACCAAAACAGTCTCTAGTGCAGGGAGTCTGAGTTTTTGTTATCGAATGTCAGGCACCCAAATGCAGAGATGCTGATCATTTTTACAAAGTAGCTGCATTGTTCAGTTCCTTCCAAAGCTGCCTTTGAAGACTTTGAAAGGTTGTAAAATACTATATATTTTTGGTTAGTGCAAATTGACGGTGGCACCAAGATGCAAAATGTTTTTTAATTTAACAGGAGTTCGGCACAGCTGAGTGCTTCTGAATAAATATTGCTTTGTCCTAGATAGACACAAACTGCATTTTATCTAGTGCAGCGGTTCTCAACCTGTGGGTCGCGACCCCTGCGGGGGTCGAACGACCAAAACACAGGGGTCGCCTAAAGCCATTGGAAAATACATATTTCCGATGGCTTTAGCCGCTGAGAAAATGATATTCGCTGTGCCCTTGCAAAGACCGCCCCAAGAATTTCTGAATTGGTAAGCAAGAAGCAACCACAACCATCTCACTAAATTTGGCAGCATACTGTTGCAAAATATTGCACTGTTGTTTACTGTTGTATTACTGTTATTATATTTAAACCCATGCTATGCCATGGTGAAATGTTATTTATTTGGAATTGTTGTTATATTTAAACCTATGCTATGCCATGGTGAAATGTTATTTATTGGAATTAGTAATAAATATTTCTCAACATATAATTAAATATTGTTTTTGTGATTAATCACTATGTTTAAATTGTTTGATTTGTAGCAATGAGAATACATAATGCATATCAGGTATTTACATTCCGAATCATAACTGTAGCAAAATTACAGTTTTGAAGTAGCCACCAAAATTATTTTTTGGTTTGGGGTCACCGCAATATGAGGAACTGTATTGCGGGGTCACGGCATTAGAAAGGTTGAGAACCACTGATCTAGTGGCTTCTGAAAAAAATCCTGTCAACTGTGTCTTTCATCTCTAAGCTGAGTTCCTTTTGACTTTTCAAGGCATGCCTTGGAAGCTGCGGTATTTGGGTGTCTTCCTGCAAACAGCAAAGTGTGCTAGGCATAGCAACTAAGCAATGTTCTACACCAAGAGGCGCACTGCTTTGTTAGCATGAGCCTGCAAAGCAAGGGGCGCTCATTGATTGTGGGTATGAATGTAGCAAACCAGATATTCAGAAGAATTTGAAATACGAAAAGAGAACATGAGGGGTGTGAAGGGAAACCCAGATCCTCATTGTTCTTTGTCTAAGACATGGGTATTTTTCCCTTTGAAATAGCCTGATTCAGCTGGAATGCCTCACCTGGATCTAATTGCAAGGTCAGGGGGTTGGAGTGTAATCTATTTGGTGCAGGAAGCTGTGGTAACCTTCTAGGCGGCTAATCCCGAACGGCCCCGAATCCTTTGATTTCTCCCTTGTCAGCTGAGGTAGCGTGCGAGGGGAGAGCACCCAGCTCTGGCGCATGCAGCTTTAAACATGATTGCCTTCCTTTCCCCAGGTGCACCAGACCCCACCGCTGGGGCCAGCATCGATGATGAAAACTGCTGGCATTTGGATGAGGAGCAAGTGAGAGAGCAAGTGAAGCTGTTTCTGTCTCAGGGAGGGTACTACGGCTCTGGGAAGCAGCTCAACTCCATGTTTGCCAAGGTGAGGGGCTAGTTGCTCTTGTCCTTTTGAAATTCCCTGCGGCTCTTCGCCATGTGAGGCTTTTCCAGCTTTCCCTGCGGTCGACTGGCTGACGGCTGTGCCTGGGCTCAGAGTGCAATCGTTGCTTGGGGCTTTGAGCTTTCAAAGGCCCAGCTCCCTTCTGTACTGACATACGTCTCCATCCAGACTTCACCATCCCCTGCCACGCACTATCCGCTCCACTCCACGATCTCCCCCGCTAGGGGCTGTCCCGAGTGCTCAGAGAAGTGACTTCTTCCTCGCCCCCAGATCCCCAGGCCTGCCGTGCTGTCCATCCAGGAGGTGCTGGAGGTGGCACTGTAAGAGATGCACTCTCTACTCCATTTGCGTGTGCTCGCACAGGCAGGTCACACTGTTGGTTCTGCTCCTGTCGTTAAGTGGCACGTCATGATCTTTAACGAGTCAGATTCCAATAAAACCATAGTGCTGTAGCCTTGGCTTTGCCAATTAGAACTGGGAGACGCCACCTCCAGCGAGTGCCGGACTTGGAGCAGGGGGTGGGATCAGATGACTTCCTGGGTCCCTTCCAGCCCTCGTCTTTTAGGATGCTGTGACTTGGCAAAGCAGTGTCGAAAGGATCTTGGGTAAGTTACTGTCCTTGGGCTAACACAAGTTGCCTCGAGATAGCACAGCGACCTGCTATCCTGCAGACTGATCTGACCCTCCCCAAGGAGGTATGAAATCCTCTTGAGACGCAGCTCGTCTGCAAAGAGCCTGAAAGTGTCTTTAAAAACCTTCTCCTCTCCAGCTGATTCCTCCATTTTCTAATGAAAGGACATCTCCCGACCTCTTCCTCTCTTCCTGCCTCCCTCCCGCCCCCCAGGTTCGAGAGATGCTGCGCATGAGAGATTCCAATGGCGCCAGGATGCTGACGTTAATAACCGAGCAGTTTATGGCAGATCCCCGGCTCTCCCTGTGGAGGCAGCAGGGAACGGGCATGACGGACAAATGCAGGCAGCTCTGGGATGAGCTGGGTAAGTGTCCCGTCGTTCAGAGAGCAGCAGCTGTCTGGGCTGCTGGCTTGTCAGCTCCCGTGTGACGGAAAGGGCTGGAGAGCCTCGTCTCCCCAGAGCAGCCTGGATGCCTGTAAGTGCCAGCGCTTATCGCCTCCCAGGGCCGTGCTGCAGAAGGCTCGATGGGTGCAGAGGCAGTAGGGGAGGGGCTGTTTCCTAGCAATTGATCAGACCAAAATCAATTTTTTTCCTCCTGCCTGAGCATCTCAGCTGCAGAAATAAACAGCCTGGCTCCTTTTTCTGCCCAGCAGCCGGAAGCAGCGTGTGTGGACAGACGGCTCAGCTAGGCTGCCGCGGGCCGTCAGTGCGCTGCAAGTCCTAGAGGCTGATGTGGTAACAGCTTTGCTTGTGGCTTCGCGTGAGGGTAGGGAATGAAGTTGCTGTGGCCGGCTAGAAAGGGGCTGGCAGCTGTGTTGGGGAGTCATGCACCACTCCCGCTAGCCTGCTGTCTGTCGGGTCTACCAGGCCAGCCTTGAACGGATTTCTCTGCTGGAAGGCTCAGGTCATGGCTGAGGTCCATGAGCTTGGGGATGTGGGATGGCCGCACCATTTGTTGCCATGGGCTGGAAAATTGTGTTACTAGCCTAACCCTAATCTGCAAGGAGAGAGGTGGATTCATCGACTGTCCAGATCAGCAAAAATTTTACCCACGACAGGCAACGGGGAGATCACCAGTGGGAGGGTGGAGGGTGACACCGGGATGTCCAGGGTGAAGCGCTATCACCTGCTCACAGCAGGGCAGAGCCTTGTCTGTTCACTGGGGAGGGAAGGAAAGGGAACTCTCCCAAAGGCTCTGCTCCTGGGGCTGTCGCAAGCACTCTGCTCTTTCGCATGCCGCGCTACCAGTTTACACACCCCACTTCGTTACACTCGAGTGCCCTTGTCTTCGGGACAATCACAGTGTACCCCAGTCTAGGATGATTTAGTTGGGGTTGGTCCTGCTTGGAGCAAGGGGGTTGAACCAGATGATCTCCTGATGTCCCCTCCAACTCTCATCTTCTATGATCCGCTATCTCCGTGGAAGCAGTGCACCCCGCTGATCAACTTCCCCTCAGTTCAGCTCTCTCCTTAGCGCAAGGCACTTGGATGTGCTGGCAGGGAAAGCCCCAGTTGGAGTTTATTTAAGAAAACTCAAGTTTCAGATTCAAATAAAAGCAAGCGGAAGGATTTGGAAACAGAGGGTTACAAGTGAAAGAAACGTAACCTGCAGTCCACAGCCTCTGCAAGTTACTTTCCTGTCCTGAAGGTGATATCCTGGGAACAGACTGCACTGTTTCTGGGAAGGAAAATCCTGTCTCTTGGATCTAAAATTCTGACCGTCAGCAAAATAGTGGGTAGAAGAGAATCAGCCAACCTTTATTTGGCTTTTCAAAGAGTCTTTAACGCAGTCCAGCACAGGAGGCTCTTGAGGAAACGTGGCTAGTTACAGGTGAAAGGTGAAGTTCTCCTGTGGATTCCTCTGGTGGTTGTTAGTGAAGCTGCGACTGAGGGTCCCATTGTGGCAGGTGCTACCTAAGCACAAAGTCCCCGCCCCCAAGAGCTGTCAAACTAAACAGGCAAGAGGGGGGGGAGGCGGAGGGTACGTCTGGACTGCATGGAAAGAACATGGCACTGACTCTCGGGGCCTGAGTCAGTTGACTCAGATTGACGGGCTCAGGCTGCCAGGCAAAGTATAGCAGGGTAGCCCTTCCCACCTGGGCTCTGGACCCTGATGAGGAGTGGGGGTCTCCGAGCCCGGCTTCAGCCCAAGCGGGAACATCTACACTGCTGTTTTTAGCCCCACAACCCCAGCCCGGGGTCAGTTGAGACTCGGTGCTGTGGGATTTTCTTTACAACGTAGACATGTGCCCAGGGAGGGGAAGGGACTTGCCCAAAGTCACCCAGCTAGGTCAGTTGGCCAGGAACAGAACCATGTCCGAGCCACTGGACTGCAGCAGTGAAGAGTTAGAAAACAGAGTAGAACTAAATGGTCCATTTTCAGCATGGCAGAGGCGTCCCAGAGCACCACGCAGGGACTGGCCCTGTTGTTAGTGGTCTGGCGAGGAAGGTGAGCAGTGACATGATGCATTTGCAAATGACACAATGGTTGAGACTAACCAAAACAAGAGACGTGATGAACTGCAATGCCGGCAAATGCAAGGTAACGAACGTTGGACAGAAAAATTGGAATGACTCCTGCACGTTGCTGGATTCTCACTCAGGGAAAATCCAGGCATTACTGGTGATGGCTCATTGGAAACCAGTGCTCAGCATGCACCAGTGGTCAAAAAGGCAAACAACGGGACAGGGAGAAGAACGTTGGTGATCAAAGTGAATGCAGCAAATATTAGAAAGGTGTTCTCTAAATCCACGCTCTAGCCTCACCTGAAATGCTGCGTTCAGACCAAGTCACCTTTCAAAAAGGCCATCGTGGAAATAGTGGGTGTTCAGAGATTAGGGGTGGAAATTATTAGCGATACGGAGAGACTTCCATGGGGCTTAGCGAAAGGATATATGAGAGGAGATGTGATGGAGGAGTTTCAAATAGTGGATGGTTTGTAAATCAGGTGCTGCTCTTTATTCATTTTCCTCATGCAAGAGCATGTACAGTGAGATTTGAAAGAAAAATAAGATGATCAGAGGAAATGTGTTTTAATTCAGTGCAGTTAATCTGCGGAACCCACTGCTGCAAGGAGTGATTGAGACCCAGAGTTTAGTAAGATTAAGACTAGGGCTTGCCATATGTGACACAGAGGTAAAAACACTTGGGCCCTCTCTATGCCAGCCCTTAGATCAATGTTAGCACCAATGCAATTCTGCCTGTGCTTAGCAATGGGTAGAAAATGAGACACCTTCAGCATAAAGCCATCATACATAACACAGCAGCCCTGTACCTGTCTGATTAAATAAAGTGGCCTCCCCATTACCTGGTTTTGTGGTATGAAAGTGAAAGCAGGCCCTCTAAAAATAATGGGTTTGGACACACTTAGTAATAAATAATAATTTGTACAAACGCTGCATGGGAGCCTTGTTTACAACTGGAAGAAGACCAGCCTTAACGCAGATGGTGGATTTATACTGAGTGAAATGTGAAGGGCTCATCTGGATTTCACAGTTTGAACACCCCTCGAAAGCATCGTTTGCAGATATCGTCCTGCAAACTGAGCATGATTTAACCAGGTGAGCTGTGGGCCAAAGAGAAGCCCTGCTCTGGCGTTAGCTGAGAGCTGGCTTGCTTCAGTGTTTGCACCAGTGTGTTAGTGTTTAAGATTAAATCCCCATCAGGAGAAATAGAAAACAGCTGAGCTGCAGCCTGGCCGTAATCTGCCCAGAGAGGGGGTTATTTATCTCCCCCATTTGTTTAAACTGGGCGTTTCCCCAAATTGGGGAGGGGAAATAAGAGAATTGCTGTGTTGGTTCTTTGCAAATTTAGCTGCCAAATGTCTGTGTGTTGCCTCTCCAGCACACAGCTGGATGAGGCTGTAATAACTCCCTTCCTTCACCACCCAGCTGAAACCATTGTCCAGGGGCTTGTTTTCATCATGATGGGCAGATTTCTTTATCTTTCTGATTCCCGAAAGGCTCAAATGGCAGGTTATGTAGCAGCATAGCAGACACTGCAAATCAACCCCGCAGGAGGAGAAAGGGATATGCAGACTGCAAAACTCCACCATCTCAACCTGAGCTACACGGATGGTCTCCTCATCTTATGTCACTTGACCAGAGGGTACATAAAACCTGTTTCCATTTCCGGGATAACATCATGTTGGATTCATACCATTTACCAAGCGACACATTAAAAAGAGAGTCAGTCCTCTTAGCACAACCTCCAGGGCCCTCAAACAACGGCAAACAGAGACCTCTAGATCAGTGGAGGTTTGAGGGGTGGATCAGAGTCAAAATATTCACCAAAGATCCCACAAACTACAGAGCAGAGCAGCAAGGACGTCCAGCCCGTTAAATGCAGTTTCACATTCCATTTCCTTTAAAGCATGCCTGTCTGTTTGTCTAGAGAAGATAAGAGCGCTAGTAACTGCATGTCTATATGCTAGAGAGGTTGGTAGCAACATAGGTAAGGTTGCATTGAGATTTTCCCTTAAAGAAGGACTAAAATCTCTTTGTTTCATCTGTTAGTGATTGATTGAGTCTCCAAGACTGGGACAAGCTAATCAGAAAACAAGTGAATATTTTTTGGAATCTTTTCAGTGACCTTTTAGTAGAGGAGACATTTAAAATGATCCTTTCTGAAAGACTGCTTCTGGTTGTTCAGCTAGAGGAGTCACGCTTCTCAGAAATACCAACCTCCACTCTCTCTCTTAGTCGTGTCTCAGGGAGGCTACTTTTAAAATTAAAACCAGAGGTATTTCCCCGTGTTCTCCAGAGCCTAGAGTTTTGTCAGAATGAGCTGACAAAGGCGATGGGTCACACGTGCAGATTTCAGTTCCGCCCTTTCTACGTAAAAATTTTGACTCTTTAGAACCATTCCAACCTCCAATGTCATCCCTTCATGTAGATTTCCCTCTGCCCTTTGCTGACTATAAACTGGCAGCCACCATTTGCCAACTGATGCTATAATGGAGCCTCACGTCAGTACAAAACCAGAGAGAGCATTCCATATGGTGTAACTTACGAAGTCTTACCGACTGGATAGTCATCATCAAAACACATGCATGTAGAACTGACACGGCTGCGTTTTCTGGTTGTTCAGGAGGGCAGCGATATGTTCTGCCAGTTTCCTTGTTTGTTTCCGTGGGTGCAAGACACAGTCTCGTCACTTTCCCTTAGCATTCACATATGGTTAGGTGAGAATGGCAGGTCCCTGGCTCTGTCAGAAAAGCTCAGGAGAACAGTTTGTATTCGGCATTAAACCCACAGATACCTAGAGCTTCCCTTTGGCGTTTTCCTCGGTTGTATTAATTGGGTGAAATTCAAAGGTGGCGAGAGTGCTAAGTCAGTGACATGCCCTGGGCCTGGGAGAAGGTGTGTGAAAGCACGTGGGAGCTATTTTAACTTTGAGCCTTTAACGACCTACTGTACCCCCACTTCAGATCTCTGTGTCAGATACAACAGCAGAGCTTCCCTGTCCCTGGTTACCAGTGTGTAACTTACAGGACCTCCCACTTCGCCTCTGAATCCAGCCCTTTCTATTTAATGTACAGGACTAAAATGGTCCTCAGTGTGCCTTCTTCCTGAGGTGGAGTTCTCCCATGTAGATCATTAATTCTCTCCGGAATCGTGGTTAGTCCAAATCTTACATAATCAAGCTGCAGCTCAGCTGCTTTCTGTGAGCCAGGGGAGAGGGTAAAAATCTGCATGAGACCAAACTGCTAAACCTGTGAATTGCTCCTGTGCTTTGCATCACATCACTTTTCCCACCCTCTTGAAAAGACCAGACTCCTTAAACTGGCAGCTTTGGAAATCTAGCACTGCTCCAGGCCATGCAGCTGAATGGGACGACTGCTCAGCTGGGAAACTTCAAAGGGAAAACATAGTTCGCTGGTTTTCCTGTTGAAGGGAACCACAAAAAAAAAAAATCATAACCTCACAGGAATGGCTGTTCCAAGTTCTGCTTCAGCAGTGCCTTTCTGATCGGCTTGAGGCAACACGAGCTGGGCAGCCTGACCCCGCAAAGACTTGAAGCAGAGGGTCTCTACTGGGATCCCATGAACACCAGTCGGAAGCAAAGGAGTTTGAGGCACCAAATACATGAGCTGGGTGTTGTGTGGAGGAAAGAACCCCCATCTGCCTCTGTGCCCGGCAGCAGCCCCTTCTCTCTCTCCTGCACGTCTTCCTCTACAGGCACTTTGACTGTGTCTTCACTCCATTTCCACGGCCAGCTGTTTGGAGCAGGGACGCAGCCGCGTGTTGCATGTGTGAAACCCTATGCACACCTATGGCACTAGGTAGATAATGCCCCCGAAGAGCAGCATAGCTGTGTCTCTCAGCTGGGAACAGTGATGTAAGTTAATGACCCAGGTGCCTTTAAAATGGTGTTAAAGCTTGAAGAAATATTGTAAAAAATGGCACCTTCTTCCTTAGCAGAAACGCCACTTCTAGCCTTGTGCTAGCTTCCTCCCACCTTCCACATGTCCTCTGCCACGGCCCTGAGTAACTGTGCTGCCACATCTCTGCTTTCACTTCTCACCATCTTGCCGCCTTTGTGTGCCCTGCCTTTCTGCCTCGCCCTCATCTCTGCGTTTCTCCTGGTCCCTTGTGCTCTTGGTGATGTGACCCATCAAGCCTGGCAGGGATTGTCCACCTCAGAGTGGCCCAAACGGTCTGTCTGTGCATACCAGGCTGGAAGCTCCTTGGGGCAAGGGACATCTCCTTATGTCTGCACAGTGCTGAGCAGTGCGGGGAGAACGTGCTCCCCGCGGACCCGCGTTGCAGCTGTTGACTTCACAGATGAAAGACAATTGTTTGCTCATGTTAGCCCTGCAGGACCAGGCTGTCTGTAGTGCAAGATGGAGGCTGTGCTGCTTTCAGCATTGTCAACCAGATCGCTCTGTTCTGATTGCGGGTTATTTATTCCTGATGCTGTAACAGGCAGACAGAGCCCAGCTGGAGTTCGCTGCCTCTGCAGTTTAAAAACCCCCTCAGTCGTCTTTTGATTTGTAACTGGACTCAGTTTGGCCTGGAATTCTTGAGAGACAAAGGGCTTGTCTACATGGCGGGTCAGGCCTTGTCTATACTGAGGGCAGCATCCAGGGGATGTGTGGCTCCACGCCGTTGTGAAAATGAGTGTTCACATTGTGGCAGGTAGCTACAGGCGGCGGGGAAAGGCTCCACAACTTGGCCGTATGGAGAGACTTGTGGGGTACATACCCTAAGGTCCTGGCATGTCTCTGCTCGCCTAAGCAGCGCCTCATCACCCACGCTGCTATTCATACTTGTGCTAGGGGGTGTGCGACGTATATACTCGACATGCTACCACGAGTGTGCAAGTAGCTGTACCCGTAGGGCGTGGCAAGCCAGGGGGTGGATCTACAGCGTGCTCGTTTGCCTCTTCGTCACTGTCCACGTGGCCTGCCGCTGCACGCTAAACGTTCTGTCTCATGCCCTTTGACGCAGGAGCCCTTCTGGGCGCGCTGTGGAACTTCGGGGGAGCTGCAGCAGCGGCCACATGGGATGTTGCTGCCCGGCGAGCTAGTGTGCTGCAGATTCAGCCCCGGGCTTGCTGCGTGCTAACTCACCGTGTAGACACGCTCTGGATCTGGGACCCTGCTATGCTTAGCAGTTCCCTTGCTGACTGTTACGCCAGTTCTAGTGAATGGGTATAACAGGCCGGATTCTAGCTAGCACAAACTGACATAGCGCCATTGTCTTCATTGGAGCTTTACTGCTGGATGCTAGCTGAGAGCCTGACACAGCGTGTGCCATGCTCACTGGCAGAAAGGAGGATATGAAACCAGTGATTGAAAACATGGCACTGCAGGGCTGTGATTAAAAATGGAGTGAAACCTTTTGATGAGCCAAGAACCTACTTCTCTTAGGCCACCAGCCTGTCGGCTGTATTAGGAACCAAGCACATTAAGGTTTCTGTGCATCATCTGTGCCTTATAGTAACAATGGGCTTCATTTGTCCAGGAATTCTGAAATAAACCGAATGGGCTGGTGCTTGCAGAAAGTCTCCTGGCTGATTCTCGTTCTCTTCAGTTTTTCCCCTGCCACTGCCTGTTGCTTTGGCATGTGAGCTGGTAGCCAGTTGTGGGAGTGATTTTTAGAGGCTGAAAAAAGCTCTTGCCTAGGAGCAGAGAGAAGCAGCATGCTGTTTGCTGCCCACTGTCCAGCCCTGTTAGCATGCTTCTGCAAGTAGGAAACCAGCCCTGGGCATGGTGTAGGAACGAGGGAATGATCAGAAAAGGGGGTGGCCAGTAGATAAGGAAGACTTGTGCAGCCTTAATGTGCTGGGATCTTCTCTCTGAGCCAGCTGGGCCAAATTCTGCAGTCCTTCCTCAGGCTAAACTGCCACGGAAATTGACTAGAGGAAAGTAAGAGTCAGAACTGAGAAAAATTAGGCTTGACTGTGTGGCTTGGCCTTCGAGCCGTGACCTGGTTGTGAGCCTTCTTGGAGCAGGAAGGATGGCTATTTGAGGCTCCAAAGTCTGTATACTAAAGCCACTTGCAGGGGAAATGAAAGGTACGTTATCCCATGGGCCGTTTACAGGCCAGCACAGCTACCAGTGTTTTCAGCCAAGAACCAGTTCCCATTTGTTCCTCGTGAGATGCGTATCTGAGGGTCTGCGGCGGCCTGGAAACTTTTGGGGATTAAAACAAAAATAAATCAAATCTTCTTTTTGACTAGCTGAATGCAAACGGCCTGAAGAACGGTGGCAGATGACATGGCATTCTGCTCTGGCTATAAAAAAAAAAAAAGGAACGTGTGTAGGATTGAAATCAGGTTAGTCTGTGGAGAGCAAGACTCACCAGCTTGCCAGGGTATTTTTAAGCTTGCTTTGATGTGTAGTTCAAACAGGAGATTTGTCCTGGCAGACAGAAGCACCATCGAATGAACATGCAGGCACCCCCATCTCTTGAGATTATAATTTAGCTTCATTATGGAGTTTTTCTTTAATTTTTTTTAAAGCTGCTAAATCTGCCTTCTGGGCTCTGTATATTTCCCTGAAATGGTTTGAGGATGCTCTTGAAATTTTCCCATCTTTAATTGCAGGTAGGCGGGTAAAGGTGTTAGGTAAACCTGAGACCAGAGAACACCGAATAGTTTTCCCGTGTGTGTGTGGGGGGTTTATGTATCATTTTCTCTTCCATTTAGGGGCCCTGTGGGTGTGCGTGGTGTTAAATCCACACTGCAAGCTCGAAGAGAAATCCTGCTGGCTCCGGCAGCTCCGGAAGTGGGGCGACATGGACGTGTGCCCGTTGGAGGATGGCAATTATGGCAGCGAGCTTCCCAACATCACCAACGCGCTGACGCAGAGCTCAAATCACAGCCAAGGTGGGTTGAAACCGGAAGGCTGAATGAAGAGTTGGGATTCAGGTTCAAAGTTTCCAGAAGTTTGGGAGGGCTTAATTTACCCATCTCTAGCTGGATCTCAGCTGATTTGTTTTCCTTGATTAACTGGTTGATATCAGCGGAATATAAATGACTTCTCAAGTAAAAGAAATGCAGTCAAAAGAAAAAAATCTCACTACAAAATAGTCCTTGCCTTATGTTAGTAACTCTTCAGATTAATGCCATTCCAATCACGTTTTAAAAATATCTCATAGTCGTCAACATCGATGCTGTTTATTATTGATTGATCATTTTTCACTTGTCAATGCACCATGCAAAAAACGGCAATGTGTCTTAAGTACAGGATGACAGCCGTGCTAAAATGGGTGTGGAAAAAAATCAAATGTACTTTAAAGTACTTGTGAACTACTACCTACCATTAGGTTAACTTCGCTTCCATGGAAGTCAATGGGAGATTCACCACTGACTTTGTCAGGAGTGTAGTTAGGCCAACATCAAGCGAATTTGAAAAACTCTCGGAACAAATGTCACCAAGGAGAGAATGACGCCAGCTGGGGGCATTGGTACAAGAGCCCAGTGTCTGGTCTGGATGCTGGAGACACACTGTAAATGTACGTTGGGCACAGACTGCAACATAAAACTTGAATTCAGCTTTGAAGAGGCTCATTTTGCTTCTTGCTCTGCACTCAGACACTGAAATGAAGCTGGTCAGTTTCACGTCTTTCTGATCAGTTTCACGTCTGGTTCTCATGCCCAATTAGAAAATGGCGGTGGGAATTTTCAGTACAAAATATCACCTTCATTGGCATTCATTTTAAATGTTCATGGAAAAGGTTCTGTTCTGTACCTGCTTGTGAAACAACCTAAAGATTGGACCTAAACTCCTTGACAATGTCTCTTTAGTTGAACAAGTCAGACAGAAATCCAGTCCTGAGTGAATTTAAGTAAAGTTGAGCTCTGAAATCCTTGAGCTAATATTCCCAAAACAGGACGAATTAGCTGATGTTGTAGAGCCCTTCCCACTCACCATTCTTTTTACCAGTTGTTTAATCTCACTTAATGCTTTTATATTTAGATTTAGCTCGTGCATTTCAGTAGCTAAGTTATTAACCAGGGCTATTGAGTGCAGCTCAAGTGCAGCACGCTAATCAAGCAACTTAGTTGTGGGAATGTTCATTAGCACTAAAATATTTTCTCAAACCCTGACAAAGCACTTGATCTCTTTAATTTTAAGCACCCTTTTTTTCCTTTGCTTGGAATAGACATTAATTGAAACATACTGCTGTAGCCGTGTCTCCATCTGCTGCACTATAATTGGTCTTTCGTGTATTTGATGCAGCCAGGATGGAAAGAGGAGGAAAAAAGCAGTGATGCTGCAAAGTAAGCTTTGCTCTTCTGGGCGTAATTAGTGATTTATGCAGTCCCCCAGCAAAGACACCAACAGGGTGCAGGAGAGCTGTCTCAGCTAAGCTCGGAACCATATGTGCGCTCAACTTCTCAGACCTTCTTGTCTTAAGTGTGCTTTGTCAAGGACCACCTTGATTTAAAAGAGGCTTAGTGACCCTTGCCATTGTGTTGGGAAGCAGCCTGGCCTCCTGATCTGGGCACAGAACTGGGAGTCGGGACTGGGAGCTGCTGTTTCTCTGTGTGACCTGAGTGAGTCACCTGAGCTCTCTGGTATCTGAAACTCCAGCTACGTGCCCCGTGGGGTTTCAAAAGCTTCAAGGTGCCTATCTGCATCTTTGGGCACCCAAACACCTTTAGAAATCTGCCCTCTGCTTTTCCCAAATTTCAAATGGGGATTACAGATTCATAGATTCCCACACCCAAAAGGACCATTGTAATCGGCCCATCCGACCTCCTGGCCAGCACTGGCTGAAGAGCAGCTGTGTTAGGAGCTTAGAGTTTGTAAAACACTTGGAAGATGTAAAGACCACGAACCCCAATCATTGTAATTATCTTTTATTGTTTTTATTCCGGTAAGATAAAGTGATCCCTGAAATCATTCCTCTTAAAACACTTCTGTAGCCGAGGCTGGCTCTGGCTCTCTGGAGATGAACATATGTTCATTTTCCAGCCATGCCCAGTTGCTTTCAGAAGTCCATCTGAGTGCTGGCTGCCTTTCTTGCCTGATTTAAGCACATTCAGTCTATTTATTTAGCTTGCCACAAGCTGCCCAGCATCAGAGCAATGCTACCTGGTGTGAGACAACGCTGCCCTGTCTAATTGGGGGGGAATGGTTCTCAGCTCGCAAGACCCAATGTTAGACGTTGCACTGAGGGGTGTTTTTGAACCTGCTTTTTCCCTGTGTTCCTAGAATGCGGCTCAGCTTCAAATGACACTACTCGCTTTTCATGGTTTCGGGCAGGCGTTCCTTTCCCAGCAAACCACCTGCATAATTTGTTTGGCTGGTTGTGCAATTCTCCCCCACGCCTGTAGTTCCCAGACTTCCCTCCTCTCGTGCCCCAGCAGCCCCGTCCAAGAAGGGATGTAGCATGATGGAAATTGAAGCATAGAACAGCCAGGCCTGACAAAATACCCTCTTCATCAGGGAACAACTGGCTACCAGTGCTTGGATTGGTCCCCAGCATCACCCCATCTTGTGGCGAATGCGATTTACGTTACAGGTTACAGTGATCACCGAAATAGCCTGTTTTTTCAGTCTTTTGACTTGACTCAGGAGCATAGACCGCAGAACTTGAACTGTTGCTTTTTATTGTGCGCATGATAAACACTGAACCCTCTCATTCTGGGTCTGTTGACACTAGCCTGGCGTTGGATTAACGCAGAAAGGTGTATTTGTCTGAAACTTTAATTACACAATGGCCTAGCACAGGAGTGCTCACAACTTGCAGCCCTAAGAGCTGCGCTGGCAGCTTTTCCAGTTTCAGGACTCCCCCTGATTTGCACAATACCAGCTTTCCAGGGTGATTTTCCTCTTTGGTGAGGTTTCAGAACTTGACTCCTGGCAGACTCCCTGTGAGCACACGCCTCATTTCACAGAGGTGGAAGCTGAGGCAGGAAAGGACCTGCCCAAGTCCCTGAAAGTCCGTGTCAGACCTGGGATTCAGACACGGACGTTCTTGGCTCCTGGTCTCGTGTTCAGACCGTTGTGTTCCACTGTGGCCGTACGCAGTGAATGGCGGTGTGGCCCGGAGCTTGTGCCGTCAGGTGCGGGCTGTATAATAGCTTCTGCGATAGGCTGTGCAGGTTTGATCCAGGCAGCCTTCAGTTTGGCTAAACGGAGAGGTTTACGTGCCAGGCCCAGTAGTTTCCATCCGTATTAAAGATGAAGGTGGCTGCAGCAGACCTTCAGAATGGGCTTTGGCCACTCCTGGCCTGGCGAGCCGAGGGCGGCTCCTCGAGCGGCGTGTCACGTGGTTCGGGAACCTGGCACGTTCCAATTTCAGGCAGCCAGAGCCTGTCGTCTTCCCTGTTGCGGAGGAGCTGATGAGCTCTTGCAGAGGAGATTAGATCTTCCTGCTGGGGCCCTGCTTGTGTCCAGAGTTGTTTGGGGAGTGGAGAGCTGCTGCTCAGAGCCGAGCCCCGTTGCACCAAAGGTTGGTTAGCCACCCCAGGGCGTGGGCTCTTCTGAAGACTGGGGGCACTGAACCCAGCGAAGGGTAGCCAGCGGCTAAGCAAGAGACTCTGAATGTTACTTTCTTTGCAGACTCCCTGGCAAGGCCAAGACGGACGGTGTTCACCAGAGCCATCGAGGGCTGCGACCTGCACTGGCAGGACAGCCATTTGCAGCGGATAATCAGCAGCGATTTCTACATGTCCCCTTCGTACCAGCGGGAGGGCGAAAGCCTCCTCTTCAATTCCCAAGGACAGCCACTGTGGCTAGGTAACCAATACCCCTTTGATCCTCCGGTGCACTTTGTCCTGTATTGCCAGCCCATCTCTGAAGTGCTTCAGGAATAGTGTGGGGACCTCTGCTGGGAGGGTTGGTGACTGATATGGAAGAGACCCTCGGAGAAGGGGAACAAGGCTTCTGTCACTCACCTGCAGCTGAAAGCCGCAGCAGAGGAAGCCTGTCTAGATGGCTTATTTCCTCGTGCACAGTGATGGCCATTTCAAGGTCCTGGAAAGAGACCAAACCTGTGTGGCTCCAAGCGTGGTGACACATTGGCCAGATCTGATCCCTGGCACCCAGCTGCAAGCCTCCTTTTGCCGGACCTCACCAGTTCTGGCCTGGGTCAGCTCGATTAGCTGCAGCAGATGAGTCCGTGGGGGTGCGCAATTATTTTATATTTTTCAGCGTGTCCATCCGAGTAGGATGAGTGCGCGCACACCAGCCCTGGCCTCCAGGGAGTGTCCAGTGCAGAGTTGCAGTGGTGAAATCCTTCGTCAGCAGGTCTCCCATGTGGCAAAGTTTACCCCCTCAGACCAGGCTTAGGACAGGTTTTCATCACCTCTTTTTTTTGTTTAAATTGTTGCTCTCCCTCGCAGGAACGTGGTGCTCTATAAAACACAGCAACCAGACTGTTTTGTTAAATGCTGGTGGGGTGCCCATGAGAGTCAGACAATAAATCTGCTAGGGAGAGCCTGCCATCATCTAACTAGGTACCAGGAAAGATGTTCACCTGCACCTCTGCCATTCAAGACTCGAGGCTCAGCTCCAAGGAGACTGGCTGTCATTCTGAGCTGGGTCATTGTGCAAGTTATGGAGTGCGTACAGCAGGTTTGTTGCAAACCAGGCCTCACTTGTGACCTGCAACAGATCTGAACCTAGCTCATTACTGTCAATGCTGTGTCCAGCTCTGGTTGTTCTATCTCAAAACTGAGTGCATAAATGGGAGCGGGGGTGGGCCAGAGATGGGTGACTAAAATGATCAAGACCCTGGGAAGACGTGCATGCAGAAATAGACCAAAAAATGAGGCCCGTGTAGTGTGGAGAGATGACTATATGGGGAAAAGGTGGCGGTATGTAAAACGGTGACTGGAATAGACGGTAAATTGGTCTCCCTATTTACCCTATCCCATAGCGCAAGAACAAGGAAATGAAACAATTCAGTGAACCAGGCCCGAGATGTAAATTAAAACATTTAAAGACCACCCACATAGTTAACCTGTGGAACTCACTGCCACAAGATTACTAGCAAGGCCAAGAGGTCCATAATTAATAAACACAGACATCGGCATTTATAAAGATAAGCAGCACATTCACTGGCATGAGAGAGGATAAAAAGGCAAGACAGGCTGTTCTGCTTTGCAGTACAAGCCAGCCACTAACAGAGAGTTAAAGAAACTCCATTGGGGCAGAGAATTTTCCATAATTGTCTAGCTGCAGGGCTCTTTGTTGCCTCCTGTGAACCAGGCGACTCCTCCTATTGTCAGCAACAGAATGCTGGAACCAGTGGGCCACTGTTTCTCGAGACCTGTCAACCAGAGATTTGATCACGACCCCTCTTGCTTAACTCTAGTCCTGCAAAAGGACTTCAACGAAGCACATTCTAGTCCTGATTTTATTTTTTTTAATAACACGGTGGCCCTGATTTTCCATTTATTTTTCTCACAGCCTCTTTCTGGAGGGGTTTCCACAGGGCCACGGAAAACATCTGATTTGTCAGCAGCATTTTAATGATGAATTCAGAGAGAAGCCAAATATTTCACCCATTTAGCAAATAAAAAAATAGAGGAAGCCGTAACAAATTCTTCTGCAAATGCTTCTGTCTTTTACCTGTTTCCACATGAAGGGGGTGTGTGCTCGGTGTAACGTATAAATGTATAAACCGGATTGGGATTTAGAGGAGAGACTTTTGTGCACTGTAAAACCCTCTGATGTTTCATGGAAATAGATGATCCTGCTCTCACAATTTCAGATCTCCTGTATTTCCCATTTATTTTCGTGCTGGAGACAGGCCGTTATTGGCTTGCCGTACAGTATGGTATGTCTGCTGCTGCTGCTAATTTCTCATTCAGTGTCATGACCCTCTCCGCAGTAGCATGTGACTTAAGGTGGGGAATAAGCAGCTGTAGCAGATGAATTTCTGAGCAACCATGATTCTATTTTTTGTGCAACTGTTCCTAATGATAAACCACTGGGTAAGAGAACAAGAAAAGACACCACCATTGCCACAGGTTCCAGCGAGGCGTCTGGGAGGCAATTTAGAAGCTTGAGTGCAAGCCTGTTTGCAAGTCAGCATGCAAAGCATGCGCCTGGGTGTACAAGTTATGAAAGCTGAAGAATTGTGGGAAGGGGAGGAAAGGAGCGAGAGAGATCCCAGCTGAGAGGGCTTCACCTAGAAATGGTGAAAAGCAGAATTCGTTGTGGATAAATGTAATGCAAATCCTTAAGGTTTGTTTGGCACCTAGATGCCACATTAGACATGCCTCCTGGATAAAGCAGAGTTCAGTTTCCTGGGGTACCCTCCAGGGCAGGGTGTGGTTATTTATAGCTGCTGCTACAAGGCTAGAATGTGGCAGGAGTGCCGTTAATATTCTTGGCAAGCCTTGCCGTGCAGAGTGGTGGACGGGTTGATGAATCTAAGGCAGAGAACGGGCTGGACTTCAAGGGAGAAAGCACCTCAGAAGAAAATGAACTAAAAGCGGATGGTGCCGGTGCTTTTCCTTCCTGTGGCGGAGTGCTGTGAATTTCTGTGCTCTTCAGGCTTACAGGTGTGCTGCGTTTGACCTTGTTTTTCAGAGCACGTCCCTACAGCGTGTGCGCGGGTCGATGCCCTGCGTTCCCACGGGTATCCCAAAGAAGCGCTCCGACTGACTGTGGCCATAATCAATACGCTGAGATTGCAGCAACAAAGGCAGCTGGAAATTTACAAACATCAGAAGAAAGGTATGCGCTGTTAGCGGACTTGGAGATGCATCCCCCAGATTAAGCGCTTTGCTTGGCCAATGTACTCTGAGTAAATGATAACGGCTCGGCGAGTTGCCTGCTGATAGCATGGATCTCGTGGGCATTGCCAGTGCTAGGACGGCACTTTGCAGGGCTTTCGACGCCCACCAGAATGCTAAGCAGTGTGTCTGGCTGTTTGATCCGAGCGGCCTTTGACTCTGGGTTTTCAGAACTGAAAAATGCCCAAATAACCTTTGATATTGGCTAGTTTGAATTGCTGTGGTCTGGCCTTGAACCGGAGCGGGCACCCAACCTTGCAGCATTTGTAGACAGTCCCATGCCTCCCAGAGACGTTCTGGTGGATGCTCATGAGTCACATGCTACACCAGTAAGAGAGTCTCACCAATTCCGTTTTCCCGGGCACTGAATTGAATCCTGCCAGTATGATGCTGTGGGGCGTGCTAGTAACGGGGGCATTCCTCTGGAGATCAGCCCCTGTGGTTTGTAAAATCAGCGAACAAGCCATTTATAGCAGCAAGCCTTTAAACTGCCCCTTCTTGGGTCCTCTACTAGCACAGTGGTTCTCACATGCGTACCCCTGGGGGGGGCACAGAGGTCTTCCAGGGGGTACAGCAACTCATCTAGGTATTTGCCCAGTTTTACAACAGGCTACACAAAAAGCACGAGCCAACGCAGCACAAACTAAAATTGCATACAGACAGTGACTTGTCTACACTGCTCTGTGCTGCACACTGACCGGTAAGTACAGTCTTTATATCCCAATGGATTGATTTCGTAACCGTGTAGTAAGAGAGCCATTTTTCAGCAGTAAGCATGCTGCGACACTTCTGTATTTTTATGTCTGATTTTGTAAGCAAGTAGCTTTTAAGTGAGGTGAAACTTGGGAGTGTGCACAACGGATCTGACTCCTGAACGGTGCGCAGAGGTCTGGAAAGGTTGAGAGCTGCTGTTTTCACATGCTCGCTCCATTTCCGCTGTGCCTTTCCGCCGTGCATCCTGAGAAAATGTCATGAGTTTGTGTGATCTGCTGCCTGGGTCGTACGTGGGCCTTGGCAATGAGGCCAGTCCGCAGGCTGCTGGGGTCGGGCTTGCCGGGAAGGGAGAGCATGGAGACATACCGGGCTGGGAAGGGCCGTTGGTAGGACATGGTGGAGTGCACAAAGCTTGTGAGTTTGAGAGAAATCGCTTGATGAATCCCGAATGTTGAGCAGCTTCTTGCCCGCGGCAGCCTGGTGCACGATGTCCTCCTGTAGGTAAGAAACAGCTAAGTATGAGCGGCCGCTGGAAATGCCCGTGCTTGCCGGGAAAACATCTTCTGCACAGCCTCGCCGCATGTGGGGCTGGGGTTCAAATATGACTGTAACGCTTCTGGCGCTCAGCGTGCCTTTAAAATCCCCAACGTGCTGTAACTCCTGCTCTCTCTCTCCCTTCCCCAGAGTTACTGCAGCGAGGCGCAACCACCATCACGAACCTGGAGGGCTGGGTGGGGCACCCTCTGAACCCCGTCGGCTGCCTCTTCCTCACCTTGACTGAAGCGTGCAGATTAGAAGAGGAAAATGGCCTTGAAATATCAGGTATCCCCGTCTTTTCCCATCCGGCACGGTCACTTAAACCCCAGGCCTCCGGATGGTCAGCACCTGAATCTGAGAAAAAACGAATGGCTCCTGTGCTCTCTGACCGTCAGTTCATCCGTGTCTCCGTCTCAAACACTCACTCCAGCCACAGCCCCGTCCCGCTCGCTCCTAGCGCTCCTCGCACTTGGCTTTCCGAGGAAGGGAGAGCAAAGATGCCAGGATGCGTTGCAATGGACGGAAAGAGCTGCGTCTGGTTAGTTCAGTGCTTCCCAACCCGTGGGCCAAAAATGGCCTGCGGCTCCCCTCCTGCTGGCTGCAGAAGGGAGCTGCTGCCTAAGGACCCAAGCGAAGTGCATAGCTTTGAGGCTACAAGACCGGGGCAGGCTCCTTGCTGCAGCCAAGGGGACGGGAGATCAGTGCTCCCCTCCCCCTGGCTGTAGCAGGGAGCATGGCATAGCGCTCTGCCTAGGTCCGTAGGCATGGGGGTCCTTGCTGGAGCCAGAGGGAGGGGAGCACTGATCTCCGGTCCCCCGGGCTGCAGAAGGGACCCACTGCCTAGGGACCCAGGTGGAGTGCACGGGGCTACTAGACGTGTGCGGTTTTCCCCACTGCAGCCAGGGAGACGGGAGATCAGCGAGGAGGGAGGCAGCTTCTGCGCTTGAACTCCTTCCATCTGGCTGCAGTGGGAGGGGTTGGGGGGAGCTGCTAATGGAGACTGGTGGCCCTTCAGGGTTGTAAAAATGATATCTCTGGCCCTTGAGCCAAAAAGGTTGGGATGGGTTAGCCTGAGGGGTGACTTGATCACAGTCTATAAGTACCTACCTGGGGAACGAACATTTAGTAACGGGCTCTTCAGTCTAGCAGAGAAAGGTCTAACACGAGAAAATAGCTGGAAGCTGAAGCTAGACAAATTCAGGCTGGAAATAAGGTGTCCAATTTTTAACAGGGAGAGTTATCCATGGGAACAATTTACCAAGGGTCATGGTGGATTCTCCGTCATGGGCCATTTTTAAATCCAGACTGGTGGTTTTCTAAAAGCTCTGCTCTAGGAGTTATTGTGGGGCAGGCCTATGGCCTGTATTGCACAGGGGGTTGGACTAGATGATCACGATGGTCCCTTCTGGCCTGGGAATCTGGGACTCTGTAGAGCGGGAGAATATAGTGTCACTGGGGTAGGGTGGCCCCCCAATTAGACAGATCAGTGCAGAAGAGCCACGCACCAGAGTTGCGCTAGGTCATCCTGGGACACATGGAAGTTCTAGCTGTTGTGTGGCTTTCCCTCACGTGTGTGTGTTCGGGCCAAGCTGGGTAAAAGCAGGGAGGCCAATAATGGCTGTGAAGGTCAATGCTGGTTTTCAATCAGTCGTGCTCAGACGAGCCCCATCAGAAACGCAGGGTAACTCTTTTCCCACCTGGGCTCGCTCATTTATGCTTGATCTCTGTATAACCAAGCGTAGGCGACGAGTTACACGTGGTTCTGGCTTCTGTTGGCCTGGGTTTGGGGGCGGGGAAGGGCAGCGTTGTGACAGGAGTTCGTGCTGGGTTCAGTTCTCGGCCTCCTTCGTCCCCCCCGTGATTCTGATTTCTCACGCTAGTCCCCTGCCTTCTCCTCTAGATGCTGGTGATACCAACCCCCCCGTGTATCAGCATGTGCCGGTAGTGACCGGGTGCCAGGACAGCGGCGAGTCCTACCTCTCCCTTGCTGCAGAGGTGGCCTTGATGGGCATGGGTCAGCAGAGGGTTATGCCTGAGGGGCTTTACGCGCAGGATAAAGTGTGCCGCAATGAAGAGCAAATCATCGCCCGGTTACAGGAGCTGGAGCTGGACGTGATGCTGGTGCAGACGCTTCGCAAACAGTGTGTATTGCTGCTGGAAGGTGAGGCCGCCCCGGCGCCGTGGGCTGTGCTTTGGAGGGGAAGGAGGTGACCCTGGCTGCGCTGAACACTGCTGGGGACATTTAAAAGCAAACCCCGGAGAAGATCTGGTCCCCTCGCTCCTGTTTCCCCTGAAGCATAGGGGAAAAGGCGGATCACAGCTGCCGGATTCTCCGCTCCAGGGGCCAGGGCTGTTAAAGGGCCTCTAGTCACCAGGAATAATTTGCTGATATGCCAGTTAAGACAGTTACCCGGGTAATTAAGATGCAGCCTCTTGCTGGGACAGGCCTTTGCTCCAGTCCCTCTACTGGATGGCACCACTGGTCGGGTGCATGTTTATGGTAACGTCCTCCTCCCAGGCACGAGTGCCCTATAGCAACTGCAGTGCCTCCGGTCTAGGAGGACTGGCATGGAGTTGGTTGGTTCTCGTGCTCAGATAACCGCGGTGTGCTTGGCGCGAAGGGACTGTGCGCCTTAGGAATTCAGCTCCGTGAGGCTCTCCGTCTTAAACTCACATCTTGGAGAGACGGTGACCAGCTCGGTGCCATGGGTCCCACGTGGCTGACGGGAAGCCGTCTGGTGGAGTGGCGCTGCGGCTGACCGGCCTGCAGGCCTGGCGTGGGTTCTCGCCGCCGCCGCAGCTCATGTGGCTTTCCTGTCATGCAGGTGGCCCCTTCAGCGGCCTCGGGGAGGTGATCCACCGGGAGAGCGTTCCCATGCACACCTTCGCGAAGTACCTGTTCTCCGCCTTGCTGCCTCACGACGCAGACCTGGCGTATAAGCTGGCACTACGGGCCATGAGGTTGGTGGGCGTTTATTCCCGCTTGGTTGGGTTCAGAGCAGATCTCAAGGGCAGAGACTTCGCCCCTGCTATTTTCACTCCTCCCGTTCCAGCCCCGAAGCCTGGTCAGTGTCATTTAGCTCGGTAGCTGCTGGGGTGAGCTTGTTGGCGGCCCACGTTAGGTTCTGCTCTTCTGAGAAAATGCACTAGCTACAGCAGAATATTTCCTCCGCTATCAACCGCCCCGCCTGCTGAGCTGGGAGAGTGCGCTTAGCAAAGGACCCAGACACCAGCTGTTCTAGCACCGGGCCATTACCCCTGCCACCATCCCATGATGGCGCCATCTCCCACGGTGCGAGGAGCTAACGGAGAGCAAAAGGCAGAGGACATCTCAGGGCAGCCTCCCTCCACCCCCAGCCCTTCCTTGCCTCCTTTCCTGGAAGCATAGAGCCCTGTTCTCTGCAAACCACTCTTCCCTGCAAGAGTAGAGGAGAAGAGGCAGAGAGCCCAGCTAGGGGACAGAGCAGCCGGGGTCACCGGCAGGGGCTTAGCCCTGCACTGAGCATGGCAGGACAGCTGGCAGAAAGGACCCCCTGGGGGCATCCACCTGACGGGATGGGCATGCACCCACTCCCTGGAGGGAGAACTGCCCTGTCTGTCTGAGCCCATCCTCTGGCCACAGCGCTGGGTAGCCGGCTGCGCTTACCTGAGACGTCCCCCCTGTATCGGAGCCCTGGGCAAGGGCAGAGCAGGTCACAGCCAGCCACAGTCAGAGCCCTCGGGGTGCTGCAGGACCCCACGGCCTCCCCAGGAAGGGCTGTTAGCCCCATTCTGCAGAGGGAAGGGACTTGTGCAGCTCGCCCAAGCCCTTGCTACGTCGCAGAGCCCCAGGATCCCTCGGGGGGTATCGTTGTCCAGCAGAGAGCTCTGAGTCCCAATTCCCTTTGGCCTAGGCACGGGAGAGCAGCCCCGGACTGCATCCGCAGCTCCGCTTCTGTCCGTGTGCTTTCTCCGGGAGCAGGGAGGAATAAGATGTGGTGTCCCTGCTCTGGACGTCCCTTCCAGTTTCGTAGGGAGGGGGCTCGCTATAGGAGATTCCCAGACCCAAGGACATGGGACAAGGTCTCCAGGTTCTGTTCTTGGGCCTTGAACCCGTGTCTGGGAAGTCTCTGGGGGCTGAGTCTGGTTACTTCTCCCCCATGCTCTGATCCCTTGAGTGAGATCTGTGTGCACGGGGCAGTTGCCATTCTGGTTGCTCTCTGAGTCCCTGTATTTCAGGCTCCTGGACCTTGCTTTGGGGCAGGCATGAGCCCGCTCAGTCCATCCTGATCTCCTCCTCCAGCGCACAGTCCCCTGCCTCAGAACCAGCCGCCTGCACCGGGAGGGTGAGCATGGCTGGCACGGGAGTGTAGAGGCAGGATTCTCTCCTGAGGTTGCAAACACAAGCTCCTGGGGCAAGAAGCCCAACTGGACCTGGCTGAGCTTTTCTGGCGGGCGTGCACGGAGGTGGGGACCGCCTTCCCCTCCTAGGTGGCCTGCAGATGGCGCAGCGTGGGGCCCTGGATGGAGGAGAACAGGCTTTGGGCGTCTTTGCCCTTCCCAGATCTGCCTGGGGGATGTAGCTCTTTTAGTTGCTAAGGCTGAGATCTTCTGGGGTTTGGCTTCCCGGCTCCCTCAGACGCCTTGGAAAACCCCGGCCTAGAACCCAGGCTGGATGCGCTGGAGAACTAAGTGCCTCAGCTCCACTGCTCTTCCCTGACGAGCTGGCCTTGCTGCCGCTTCTGGAGCGCCTCCTGGAAGGAGCTGGGCTTCCACGTGAAGGAGCCCCATGGCCCTGCAGTCCCTTACCGCAGCCCCTGCTCCCCTAGAGATGAGCCAGTGCTCCCTAGATGCAGAGCCATTTCCTTTCCCTTGCTCTGGGAGCTGTGGCTCCATTTCTGAGCCCTAACGTCCCCATCTCTGTCCAACGCCTCCCGCCCACCATTGGCTGCAGTCGCACAAACTGGCCTTGTGAACAGAGCGGCCTGTCCCACGTCTGCCTGGCGAAGACCTCCCTGTCCAGGGAATTTCAGTCCCCATGGCTGCGAGGGCAGAGTTCACCACGCTGGGAATCGGTGACGCCTCTGCCCGCTTCCATTGCATGCGGCCAGCCAAGGCACGCTTTGCTTCCCAGGTGGCCCTGGGACAAACCCCCTTCTCAGACGGGACAGCCTGCTCCAGCAGCTCGGAGGCTGAAAGTTCTTGTAGGATGGGTGAAGAGGGCGAAGTGCTCCCCAGCCATTCAGTTTGTGGGGCTCTCTCCTCCCCTCCTACACTGCTCCCTCACGTTGGGATCTCCCATCTGGGCTAGGGCTGTAGCAGCGTTCACTGGAGGAATGGGGGCGCTGCTTACACAGCGGCTGCCTTTCACTCCACTTCGCTGCCTGGCCTCTGCAACACGGTGCTCTGCAATCCACCGCAGGTTGGGAGGTGGGGCTGGACCCCAGCCAGCTGAATGACTGGTGAGCCCCACATCCGTGCCCCACAGCAAGAGATCTGGCTGCAGACTGAGTCCTTGACGCGCATTGTCGTGTGCCGGGAGACGGTTTGCCGTCCAGTCTGAAGTGTGGCTTGCAGACACGACCGTGAACTCCAGCTGAGCCGACGTGGTGCTCCCGGAGCCTGCTCACCCTTCCAGCAGCAGCTGCGCCACGTTTTTAGCTGGTCGTCCCAGCTGGTGCCGCTTGGGCGCAGGGAGGGGGAGCTGTGGTTTCCTACCCTCCTGGATTTCGAAGACTTTTGAATAGTAACACGCAAGCAGGTCACCCGGCCCCCTGCAGGGCCTGTGAGAAACGTGTGCTAATTGTGTCCTAGCCGTCCCTTTTAAGAGGGACCAGCTGCTGTGCCGGAGAGCTCTGCTTAGCCCTCAGATGAAAGGCGCAGAAAGGGAGGTTTTTCCGCTTCTGTTTTCCTGGCGGGTTTTTATGTCACTTTGCAGCTCTTCGGCTCCTTCGAGTATGTTTGCAATGGATCCTGGTGCCCACGGGTTCTGCACGCGGCCCACGCATGGAACGCGGGTTGGGGCCTTCAGAGAGCTCCTTGAAGCTGCTCGTGACCAGACATCATGGATCTCCCCTCGTTGCCTGGGGGGAGGGCGGGAGGGGACTACCAGTGCAGGCAGGGGTGGGGCTCGGGGACCTGGGAAGCTCTGATGCAGCCTCTTCTGTCTCTCCTAGGCTGCCTGTGCTGGAGACGACTAGTCCCTCCGGAGACGTAACGCACCCTCACCACCTGGTGCCAGTGGTGCCCAGCAGGTACCCGCGGTGGTTTACCCTGGGCCATTTGGAATCTCAGCAGTGTGAACTGGCCTCCACCATGCTGACCGCTGCCAAAGGTTGGTGGGAGACCCGCCTTGCACCGAGATCGGATGCTCTCGCGGTCCAACAGCAACTTTGCTTTGGCCTTGGCGAGATTCCCCTCCCCCACGCGTTTCATTGAAGACGCTGGTGGAAGGGGGATGGGAAGTGGGGGAGGGGTTCAGAGCCTCCTCTGGGGGGCTGTGACGGGTGGGAGTGACCAGCGTGAGCTAGGGACACGCGGGCGCAGGGCTGATGAGAGAATCACCCACATAGCCTTTGGTGTGGGACTGAGAGAGGAATGGGAATGCCCCTGCTCTGGCCACCCCAGGACCAGGAGGGCAGGCAGGAGACAGAGGGCTGCTGCTCAGAGTCCGAGGGACACCGGAATCTTAGAAATCCTGCCTTGCTTGGGCCCAGGTGTCAAACCAGGTTTCACTCTCTGCCGTACGCGATGGCCGTTTCCATGCCAGCAGCCGTGCGGTCTCGATTTGCAGGCCATCCTGCACTGGCCGCCTTGTCTTTGCAGCCGGTGTAGCACTACCACTCTTGTTGCACAGCGCGCAGTGCCTGGGAGAGACAGATTCACGTTCTCCTGGGGCTCATCCAGCACCCGCTGAAATTGATCCAAAGGTCCCTGTTGATGTCAGTGGGACTGGAACCCCAGTCCCTTGTCTCCTGCTTTCGGGGCTGAGTGCTGAGGTATCTCTCTTCCAGCTGAATGGCACTGATGGCCTCTGCTCATGTGTCCTGTCCGTTCTAAATTGGCCGGGGGCTGGGGCTGCAATCTGAAGCCTAGAAAGGCAGACGATATAAAGCAAGATTCTCAAGGACTCTGAGGCACCCACCCTTGCAGCAAAGAGGAGAGGGGGGGCTAAAAGGTGGGGGCGAGCGTGGCCATCTCTCTGGACTCAGTACGTTCTCTTTGCGTTGCTTCTTTGCACCCAGACAGCGAGAGTCTGGGTGATTTTTTTCTCCATGAGGTTTTGGAAGGTGAAAGACGGACGTTCCCCAGGTGTGTGGTTTCCAATAAGGTTAGCTCTGGACCTAAGTAACTGATGGGTGGAGTGTGGAACCCAGCGGCAGAAGGCTCATAAATCTGCTGACCCTCTTCATTTCCTGCAGGGACACACTGATGGAGGCTTGGAGGCAAATGGGTTTTTTCTTTCTTCTTTATTAGATTTTCATATGACAGGAAACCAGAGCAACCCTCTAGGCGAGGCTGGACAGGAAAGCAAGTAAATTGTGACGTCACAGGCAGTGATGCGCTTAGACAGCTTGAAATCCAAGATAGTTGACAGGCTTCCACGGTGTATCAATAAGTGTCATGATGCAGTAAAATTCCAGCACCTCACATAGCTGTTCTGACCAGAAACGATCTCCCGTTCCTTCACAAGCCTTTTGAAATGGTGGCCAACACAATAACTTTTCTCATCCATTTATTTTCCCATCCCCTATTGGCTTTTTCTGATTTGCCCATTCTTGGGGCTCTGTTTTGCTTCCCCTTCACTATGATCTCATAGAAAGCGGATACCAACAAACGAGGGATTTTATTTATTTATTTATCGTTCCTGTTCTAATTTACCTGGGTGTGTAATAAATCCTCAAAGAGGATAAACAGGCCTCTTGATTTTAATTTTTTTTCTTCCTGTTCTCACATTTCCCCCCCAAAGTTCAAATGCTTCAGCACGTCCATATGAGATCCTGTTTCACAGCTGTGTTTCCAGCATGCTTCCTTCCATTTTTATGTCTTTTTTTAACCCTGTTGGCTGTATGAGGAGACTTGGATAATGATTCCCCTTAACTGGGGTGACTGCTGCAGAACCACCCCTGTAAACTCAACCTGGGATCTGCAAGCCAAGCAGGGTCCCTTTTGGGTTGTGATCACCGCTAGCAATCCCAGCTTTTGCAGGTGAAATTCGTCCGTTGTTGCCTCCACAAGCCCATTGTCTTCGAATTCCACATCCGTTGTCTGTGGGCCATCCCCTGATGGGGTTACCAGGGCGGAATCGGATCCTGCAGTTGACACTTGTTTTCCTCCCTCGTGGCAGAGAGGGGTGGGAGGAGAATTCCAGACATTAAAAATGTGATTTTGCTGTAAATTTCCAATACTCTCAGGAATGGCCGTTCTGAGCCTGATCCAACGCCCATTGAAGTGAGTAGGCGTCTTTCCACTTACGCCAGTGGGTGCAGATCTCTCCCTTGGCGCACACCCTTGGAAAGGAGCTATGGGACAAGAGGTGCTTTCCCTTTTTTGACCTGAGCAATGTTTGGTGGTGATCCAGCTGACAGTAGAAATTGACGATGGAGGCTGGGACTTTCTCTGATGCAGTCCTGTTCACTTCCAAGGAATGCACCAAGTCTTGCTTCTCCGAACGCAAGCAGAAACAAAAAAAAAAAGTTTCTTCGCTTACAGCCCCAAGTCTTTTGAGCCCGCAGTAGAGCCAGAAAACACTCTCTAGCTTGTTCCATGGTGCCGTCGAGCTCATAGCTGCTGCTTGGCTTTCTTGCTTTCTGCCTCTGTCTCTGTTTGAATCTGCACCTGGCTTGTCTTTTTACGCACGGGTGCACCAAACCCTCTGCCCCATGGTGCTAGTTTCTGGACAGACTCTATCAGGCTTTGTTGTAGGTGTGGCCCCTGAACTGTCCCACAGCTATCTTAAGTAAAGGGCACATCACTTTGAATGAGATGTTAACTCCACCCATAACAAGGTGTAATCCAGCAGCTTGTAACTAAGGTTAAGATTTTGTCACTGTTCTTTTTAGTAAAGGCCAGGGACAGGTCACGGGCAATAAACAAAAAATTCACGAAAGCCTGTGACCTGTCCCTGATTTTCACGGAGACGAAATGGGGCTGACGGGGGGATCAGAGCTCAGTGCCAAGCGAGTGGCAGCGGCGTGGGAGGGGTGTCCAGCACCTGTTGCCCATGGCAACTGGGAGTTCCGGGGCCCCCCGCCACCCACAGTGGTTTGGAGCTGGGTGGGCCCCCAGGTGGCTCAGAGCTGAAGCGGAAAATATCACGAAGGTCTCTGGAAGTCACAGAATCTGTGATCTCTGTGACATCGTCTTATCCTTACTCACAAGAGAAAACAAAAGGTACCCCTGTGACAAGCAGCATTCTTTTCTTTTAACGTATCTAAACTTAAGAATTAACCACCTCAAATATACGGTGTCAGCTGCGATGCCAATCAGGAACTTGACACACATGGCAGACGCTGTGGAGGAAAAATTCTGATTTTATGGCTGATGGTCAGTCCATGGATAGACCAGCATGGCTAGATAGAGCTGGAGATCAGAGCACATAGGGAGGTGTTTGGCTGTACTCTGTGCTCCTGCAAACAGTTAAGGGGCAAGCTGAAGGCAAACGCCACCCTGCTCTCTCCACATGGAGTAAGCTGGGTCGATTCTGCACAGTTTGAATGGTTAAGAAAAGCAGCTGCAGAGACCTTATTCCTTATGTAGAAATGCCCAGCTTTGAGATCGCGGGTTCAGCTCTGACCAGAGAATAGTGACGTGGAGAGTTTGGTTTGAGCAGAGTGGGGCCGATGGATCCTTATCTAGGAAAACAGCCAGGCTACAAGAACTGTGACAATAAAGCTAACTACATTTAAGCTCTTGCACTTCCAGTGGGGGTCCCGTGTTGCAGAGGAGTGGGTAACTTGCCCTAACGTTCTCCCACCCCTGCTGTGGTGTTTGTGTCCTAGACCTTGAGGCATGACATACTCCAGAGTTGCCTGTGCTTTCCTGGGCAAACAGAATGAGAATGCACTTAACGCCCCTGTTGACTCGGGGGCTAGGTCGTAGGCAGGAATTGGACACCAAACAGACATAGCATACGAAGGGCTGGATAAAGTCTGCAGCAGAAACGCTGGGTGAAATGTAAGTAAAATGGTGTTATGAAATTACAGCTGGCTTAGTGGATGAGACATGGCAGGAACGTCTGAGGAGACAGAACTGTAAGATGACGTGTGGACTGGCTGCAAGGGTCTGGCCCTTGCTGGATCTTTGTGGGACGCAAGTGTCTGGTGTCTGTAGTTATCGGTGATACTCTACAATATACATACTTGATCTTTTATCTTAGAATCCTTCCCCCGCTTCCCCCAGGGGAAGTAATTGGAATAGCGTGAACAATTCCCCTCAGGGTGCAGGGGCCAGAACATACTCCAGTCTCCAGGCTGAGCTGTCTGCCACAGGGCTGAGAGGAACCACAAACAACAACTTCCCCTCAGTCTGGTCAGCGGGGAGGACTCCGAGGGCCCGTCTACACAAGCCTTGAATTGGCATCAAGCCTGGCTCCTGATGACTGGCCCTGCTGAGGCTCATCAGGAGTTCGCTAGTGCGCTTTGATCTCGTCCTCTTTGAAACAGGAGCAGATCTAAGTGCATCAATGAACTGTTAGTGCGTGTGAGGGGGGTCACCACAGACAGTGTGCGGCAGATTCCCACCCTGGCTTGCTGTGATCTAGTGTCAACAAGCCCTGGAGTAAGCAGACACCATTTTTCCTAGCCACTTTTCAGCAGCGAAATCCCACTTGATGTGCTGCATTGTGAATTAGGCAGCGAACTGGACAGGCTCCTGTGCTCCCATCACCTGGAGCTCTCCAGCTCTGTTAGAAGGTCTGGAGGATGGGATGGATTGCATGCTCAGCAAGTCTGCAGATGACACCAAACTGGGGTGGGTGGTAGATACCCTGAAGGGCAGGGATAGGATACAGAAGGACCTAGACAAATTGGAGGATTGGGCCAAAAGAAATCTGATGAGGTTCAGCAAGGACAAGTGCAGAATTCTGCATTTAGGACAGAAGAATCCCAGGCACTGCTACAGACTGGGGACCGAGGGGCTAGGCAGCAGTTCTGCAGAAAAGGACCTGGGGGTTACAGTGGATAAGAAGCTGGATGAGAGTCAGCAGTGTGCCCTGGTTGCCAAGAAGGCTAATGGCATATTGGGCTGCATTAGTAGGAGCTTTGCCAGCAGATCATGGGAAGTGATTATTCCCCTCTATTCGGCATTGGTGAGGCTGCATTTGGAGTATTGTGTCCAGTTTTGGGCCCCCCCCCACTACAAAAAGGATGTGGACAAGTTGGAGAGAGTCCAGTGGAGGGCAAGAAAAATGATTAGGGAGCTGGAGCACATGACTTCTGAGGAGGGGGCTGAGGAACTTGGCTTGTTTAGTCTGCAGAAGAGAAGAATGAGGGGGGATTTGATAGCAGCCTTTAACTACCTGAAAGGGGGTTCCAGCGGGGATGGAGCTAGGCTGTTCTCAATGGTAGTAGATGACAGAACTAGGAGCAATGGTCTCAAGTTGCAATGGGGGAGGTCTAGGTTGGACATTAGGAAAAGCTTTTTCCCTAGGAGGGTGGTGAAGCACTGGAATGGGTTCCCTAGGGAGGTGGTGGAATCTCCATCCTTGGAGGTTTTTAGGTGCGGCTTGACAAAGCCCTGGCTGGGATGGTTTAGTTGGGGTTGATCCTGCTTTGAGCAGGGGGTTGGACTAGACACCTCCTGAGGTCCCTTCCAACCCTCATCTTCTATGATTCTATGATAAGCCCTGTCAGTAGAGGGCCCAGGCCTGAGAAGACACACTGGGTTTGTGGGTGTAATTTCCTGGGCACTGAGTGGATGACTGAGAGATGATGAGGTAGGAAGGGACCATCACGGTCGTCTCACTGGGCCCTCTGCGTAGCCACAGAGGACTCAGCTTTGTGCAGGCAAATGGTTGCAAACGCAGAGGTCGTCTGAGTTTGGGGTGGTCCAGATGGGCCCAGATCCTCACCCCCCCTGAAATTATTGGGAACAAGCAGCCCAAATACTTCCAAAGATGTGGAGCAAAGTGAAAACCTGGGGTGCCTTGAAAGAGCCTGGAGGGGTGAGGGCGCGGGCTGGGCGGGGGTGACCTTCCCGACCTGTCACTTGTGTGCGCAGGAGACATGCTGAGGTTGCGCACGGTGCTGGAAGCAATACAGAAGAACATCCACTCCTCGTCCTTGATCTTCAAGCTGGCCCAGGACGCCTTTAAGATAGCCACGCCTGCCGACAACAGTCCCGACACAACCCTGCTGAACGTGGCGCTGGAGCTGGGGCTGCAGGTAAGGGAGAGGCGGCCCCTTCTGGCAGCAGAGAATGGAGAGGGGGGAGGGCGCAGGCGTCCCTTGGGGGCGCTCAAGGGGCGTTACTGAATCCAGTCGCTGCTTTGGGCGGCTCCTGGCTGGAGGGAGGCCTTGCTTGGAGCGCGTTGGAGGAACTGCCCGGGGGTGCCTGCCTGCAGTGTCTCCTGGCTGAGCGCGGCGCTGCTGCCACTCCTTGCCTCAGCTTTCGTCCCTTCGCTTTCCACATGCTGGGTGGTGCTGGAGATGTTGCTCAGCTCTCTGGCCCTGTCGCAAACGAAACCCCTTCCCGGGTAGCGAAACGCCAGCTTAAACACCCCAACAAACTGTTCTTCAGCCTTCTGAGGGGCTTCTCTTTCGCCCTGTTCCTAGCCTTGCCTGGGCTACCCCGAGAGTCTTTCCCCTGCTCCAGCAGAACCCGGAGCCCGTTCCCTGGAGTGCTGTTCTCAGACCCTGCTGGCCTCCCATTCCTGGCATTCTTCCTTGCGCTGTTCAGAGCCCTGGTTCCGCGGGAGTCTGTCAGCTCCCTGGAGTCCTACGCCCCAGACAGGCTTCCCTGCGCCCTTCGATGAGGCTCTGCTGTGTCCATCAAGCTGTGTCTGACCCTCCCGCCTTGGGACGGAAGCAGCTAATTGAGCAAGGCCAAAGTGAAGCTGGCCCCACCTCCCCTCAGTGAAGGGGCCAGTCCGTGTGGCCGTATCTCCACAATATCAAAGTGGGCAGGGCCTGGCAAACAAACGTGCGTCTGCCATTTAGGTTGGCATCATTTCTTGCCTTTCCCACGCTGCCATCCCAAGGCACAGGACATGGGGCTGTCCCAGCTCTTGCTCCCAGCCGCAGCCAGTCAGCATCGAACCGTGATGAGCTGTTCCACCTCTCATCTTGGCTGTTACCCGCCGGCAGAGCTGGGACGAGGTGTCTGTGGCAGACAGCTCTGGGGGTTGGGTGGGAGCGGTGTCCCGCAAGGGGAGAGCCAAGCAGGGACAAAGCAGAGGGCTGGAACCATCTTCTGTCTTCCAGGTGATGCGGATGACACTGTCTACCCTGAACTGGAGACGAAGGGAGATGGTGCGCTGGTTGGTCACCTGTGCGACGGAAGTGGGTAAGTACCATGCGTCGATACAGCACAGGAAGGCATGGGTCTGGGTGCTGCTCCGATCTCTCCTCTGCTCCCCGGCTCTTTGGCCCACTGGCAAAGGGTCAGGGAGGGGCTCAGATGGTGCAGCTGCACTGGGGTAATTTGCTGACCGATGGGTTGAGACATGGGTAGATTTCATAGTGTTTAAGGCCAGATGGGACCATTGGATCATTTTGTCTGACCTGTGCTTAGCCCAGCTGAAGAATCTCCCCAGTCGCCTCTGTGCTCAGCCCAACCAGTGGGGCGAGGCTGAAGCATTTCAGCCATCAGGAGACCGAACGGTGCCACAGGAGAGACTGAGGGGGTGCCAAGACCTGAGGCCCTGCAGTGGCAGGGAATTAATTAGGTGATCTGCCCAGATGATCCTGGCAGGTGACCCATGCCCTGTGCAGCATAGGAATGCAAATGCCCCCGCCCGCCTTCTCCACCAGGTCCCAGTCAGTCTGACCTGGAGAACATTCCTTCCTGACCCCAAATCTAGCCCTGAGTACCCTGGAGCCGTCGGTGCCGTGCCCTGCCCCTGAGCAGAGGGTGATGGCAATAACCGCACGACTCCTGGAGGGCAGCTTTCTCTGGCTCCAGTTCGTGGGAACGCAGCAACGCTATTGCACCACGTAGCATTCGTAGCTTCCGAACACGGGCCTGACACTCTGGAGTTACTCCCCCTCTCTGTAACACAATGGTGTCTTTTTGGCCCGGGATAGCCAGGCCAGGGCAGCCACCCCTGGGCTCCTAACTCCTTCCCTGGGCTCCTGCTGAGAAGTGGCCTGACTGTCAGACGTGCTGAGCGACCCCAGTGCCCGGAGAGAGCTGGGACGGCTCAGCATTTCAGGCCAGGCAGGGCCCTGTTTGGCTTGAGGAACCTGTCCCCATGTGACCACCCGCTATGCCCCAGCCCGTGCTGATGGTGTGTTCCTCTCCGGCAGGTGTGCGGGCGCTGGTCAGCATCCTGCAGAACTGGTACACGCTTTTCACTCCCACTGAAGCCACCAGCATTGTGGCCGCCACGGTGATGTCCCACAACACCATCCTGCGGCTCAGCCTGGACTACCCACAGCGCGAGGAGCTCGCCGGCTGTGCCCGCACCCTGGCGTTGCAGTGTGCCATGAAGGACCCCCAAAACTGCGCCCTCTCGGCCCTCACGCTCTGCGAGAAAGACCACATCGCCTTCGAGACGGCCTATCAGATTGTCATTGATGCTGCCTCCACGGGCATGACCTACTCACAGCTCTTCACCATCGCGCGCTACATGGAGCACAGGGGCTACCCACTGCGGGCATTTAAACTGGCCTCGCTGGCCATGAACCACCTGAACCTTGCCTATAACCAGGACACCCACCCGGCCATCAACGACGTGCTTTGGGCCTGCGCACTGAGTCACTCCTTGGGCAAGAATGAACTGGCTGCCATAATCCCGCTGGTGGTGAAGAGCGTGCACTGTGCCACGGTGCTGTCAGACATCCTGCGGCGGTGCACCATGACGGCGCCGGGCCTCGCCGGCATTCCGGGCCGCAGGAACTCTGGGAAACTGATGTCGACAGACAAGGCCCCCTTGCGCCAGCTGCTGGACGCCACAATAAGCGCTTACATCAATACCACGCACTCCCGGCTCACCCATATCAGCCCTCGGCACTACGGCGAGTTCATCGAGTTCCTTAGCAAAGCCAGGGAGACCTTTCTCCTCGCCCAGGACGGGCACATCCAGTTTGCTCAGTTCATAGACAATCTCAAACAAATCTACAAAGGCAAGAAAAAACTGATGATGCTCGTGAGGGAGCGTTTTGGGTGAACTCCCACCCGCGCCTGCCCCAGCGGCACAAAGTGCAAAAGAAAGTCAAAATCTAACCACAATTGGCAAAACAAAGGGTTTTTGTTCTTTTGTTGGGTTTAACTGTTTCACGTCCTGAGAGGATTCCAAGATTCTTTGGGCGCATAAACCAAAAGACGAGACCGATTTGCTCAGCATCCCACTCTCCTGAGTGTCTAATAATTTAATACCAAAAGCTAACCTGGAAATCTAATACCTCTTTCCTAAAGGAAGCGGTCACCTGCTGGCCCTAAGGCGGCAAAGCAAAAGTTAAAGGAAAAAAAAAGGAAAGAATAAAAATACCAAGCAAAAGAAATGTGCAACACTAAACCTCATGCGTCACCCAAACGACAGCTCTGCCACGCCGCGCGCGCCCTGTGGAGACATGAAACTCCTCCATTTGTGAAGATACTTCAATAAAAACTAAAGTAACTGTTCTCAGGGATTGCTTACTAAAGGTAACAAAAAAAAAAAAAGCATTTATGATACTGTAAATACTATAGTATATGTGTCAATTATTAAATTGTAAAGCTATAATTATTTATAATTATTCTGTCTTTTATTTGGGGGGTACTTGAAATTGTTGTGGCCTGGGACTTTTTTTCTTTTTTTAATTAAAAAAAAGAGGAGACACGTGACCCTTTCTCAGGTTTCCCCAGCATCGTTAGTGCTGTCGGCACATGAAAACGGGGGTGGGAGGGAGGCAGTTGGTAAATCGAAAGGAATTCAGAGTCTATGCAGAACCATGAAGATGTTGCGGCCCTGGGAGAGATGGCACCTAAACAGGCTGGATTGACGGCAGATCAGTGCTTCAGGACAGTCAAAGGAGGGACTTGGTCAGACACTGATGGACATTATGGGAACCTTGCCCCCTAGTAAGCTCTGTGGATGGTTGTCCCATGGGGCCAAGGACTGATACAAACCACAAAGAATGGAGACAATTGTGCGGGAAACCGTTGCACCCATAGTGTATATATCTCTATTTTTGGCCTTTTCTCTGTGTGGGCATGTGAGGAGTGGATGTCCGTGTGCGTGGGGGGGGGCTGCACGTCAGGGGGCCGACTCTGACTTCTCTGCACAGGGTGGGTCTGGTGGGGGGGCAGGAACACAAACACAGCTTCTTCGGTTATCTTTGTCCTTTAATTTCCTCTCCATCTCCAAGCCTTCGTCACTAAGGCTAACGCGATCACCCGATGGACGAAGGCTTCTTGTCACGTTTCCCAATTCGTGTCACTCCGTCTCCTGCTGCTGTTTAGCGATCCGGGCTAGATTCAAACTCCTTGCTGTGACAGGGTTGGGGCACCTTTTTATTCCAGGTGTCTCTGTGTTCCCCTGGTCCACTGTGTCTTTTTTTTTAAAAGGGTTGGGGGGGGCGGGGGCCAGTGGGGAAGGTGACTTGTAGCTAGAGACTGTGGACTAATGACGTCTGATTTTATTTCTGAAAGATATTTGTGTCTGTGCTACGGATCGGAAAACCAGTTGTACTCAGTATTTGTTGCCACAAAAGTATCATTCTTCAGCCTGTTTCTTTTTTTGTGTGCGTGTGTGTGTGTGTGCAATCTCTTGACCTAATGTTTAATAATAAAAGAAAAAAAAGCTAATACTATTTATGTATCACCACTACCGTTTTATATAAACTGTGTTGGAATTTCAGTGCTGTTCTTTATTTTCATGCCAAATAAATACTGTGGGAGGGGGCAGGAAAACCCCAAATTAAGGACAGTTGGTTTTTGGGCTAAAAGGGCACGACATGGAGCAGCGTCACTGCCACCCGATGGTGCTGAGTGAAAAAGAACAGCACCAGGAAATGGATCTGAGTAGCTGTGTTCTGTGCGGGAAGGATGTGTCTCGGGGTGGGACGTACAAGATTTAGCTCTGAGCATTGCAGAATTGGCTTGGAGCAAGAGGCAGGGACTAGTTAGCCCTCGAGGGCTAGGTCTCCGAGATGCCTCAGCATCAGCCTAGCCATGCACCTGTTGACATGGGAGGGGGGAGCAGAGTTGAGCCAACGTGGATACTTTGGCCACCCCCACCCGTAGGCCTTGATCCTGCAGCTGGCTTTGGAGATGCTCTGGCCTCCTGTCTGGCGCACAGACTCTGGGTGTTTCCAGGGTGCTCATCACTTGCGGCATCTAGGCCAACGCTAACTCTTGTGGCTTTGCTGACAGTGGGGCATCTGGCTGTCTATTGCAGGTCGAGCAGCCCAGACCTGACGTGTAGAGCCCCCTTCACAGCACCGCGCAGGCCTCGGCCCAGCGTCACCTTGATCGCGAGAGTTCCAGCGTGTGAAGAACAGGCAGCCCTGGGCGAAATCTCCCGCCTTAGCGCAGGGCCAGGCCCAGTGGAATCTGCTCTAGGGAGGGACCAGGATCTCTGGCCTGCTCTGCCATTGCACAGACCAGGCAACACTGCCCTGCGCGCCTGGAGAGGTATTGGCCTTCACTGGCTGACAGTGCCTCTCGAGGGAGTACCCCTTCGTGTCCCCAGAAGGGCCCTGGCTGCCTCGGGCTTTGCAGTGACTCGTAGATCCTGGGGGAGGACGCCAGAGCGGGTCTGGGTAACACAGCTCCGCGCTGGGCATGCACCAAGGGTGGTCGGGGTCCAGCAGCGTGGGGTGAGGCGGGTGTACGCCCTCAGCAGCACTGGTCCTGCTCACGTGGGGGCGCTGGCCCTATGCAAACCCTGCAATAGGCTTCGGAAAGGCCTAGCGCGGGCAGAGCCTGATGATGACAAACAGGGTCCTAGCCACACCCCCAGTGGGGGAACCCCCTGGCTGCGGTCCATCACGGGTCCATCATGGGCTGCGCCTCCTCGGGAGGTAGCAGGTGGCGCCGAGAGCCCTGCTAGGATGGTGTTGGTGCACGCTCCCCGGAGCAGAGGGTTTCGAGGTTCACATCGCAGTAAGATGCACAGGGCTGTTCCCGCTCAGAGCCACATCCTGGGCAGATGTCCTGGCGCCGGTTCTATTCCACATCTCGAGGCTTTTCATCAGAATCAGAACAACTTGAGCCTTGGCTTTGTTTGGGGGGAAAAATACATCAGGAAGATTCTGTTGCTGCCGCCTGGCTCTAGCCCCAAGCCATGGACCCGTCTGCCTACGCCCTCATCAGGTGCCTGGATCCGGCACATCCCAGCATCGCTGCAGGATGCCTGCCCAAAGGGCCGCCAGTGGCACCCGCAGCTGGCTAGACTCCAATACACAGGCCAGAGCTGTGGATATTCCCTGCCTGGAGCCCAAGGGGCCTGGCCATTGCCCCATTGGGTTGGCGTGGCCGCCTCACCGGCTATTGCTCCCCACAAGCAGAGCCTGGGAGGCAGCGGCTCTTGGACCCGATCATCTGGCCTCTGTGCTCCCTTCCTGGGCAGGGATCAGGTGTGAGGGGCCTGATGGGCTCTGACCGGCCACTGCGCTGGGGGTCGGGCGTGAAGGGTGCTGGCAGGGCTTGGGGGGCGGTGGTTGGGCTTAAGGGCACCGCAGAGGCTAGGAGAGCAGGGGTCAAGGAGGCAAAAACTGGGGATAGGAGGGCCATGGCTGCATGACAGCCATCGCCCCCCCCAGGCCGCGAGCAGAGCCGTCTGCTCTCGGCCCCCTGGATCCCCGTTCTCCGGGCGGGGCAGGGGGTGCCTGGGGTGAGCGGTTCCCAGACGCACGAGGGGCTTGGCCATGCACCATGGTCCCCGCTGGGGGCCCAACGGCTCCACCGATCTGGTGAGAACTAACTGGGCCTGGGCAGAGCCATCTCTGCCATGGGGGGTCCCCTAGTGGCCAGGGGTGAGGGCGGGTTGTGGTCACTGGGCCTGGCTGCAAACAGCCACCCGCTAGAGCAGGTCCTGCTGGACGGACAGGCTCTGGGGCACGGATGCCCTCCCCAAGCAGGCTGGGAGGGTGCAATTGGCTCTGCCCTGGGTGGCTGGGGACAGGGCAGGGGCGTGGTGAGGGGCCAATGGGACTGGGAGGTTCAGCCAGGCACAAGCTCCTGGCCCCCCACAGGGCCAGGGAGTCCCAGAAGCTGCCAGGGCAACGGGACAGGACCCTGGGGCTGGGTGGCCAGCAGAGCCCTCCATGCTGGTCCTGCCTGGTGCTCACCGGTGCCTTGTCAGCTGGGCCCACAGCCCAGCGCCCAGGGCTGCCTCACCTGCGGGCAAGGGTGGGGCTGGCAAAGCGGCAGAGATCTCTCCCCGTGGGCGCCTGGCACAGCCCTGGCTCTGACAGATGAGCTGCCCCGGATTTACCAGGTGTCATTGGCACCTAGAGAGGGGCTTAAATGTGTGCAACTCCCCTGCTGGCCCCACCTTGCTTTCCACGTGCCCAGCTACGCAGCCAGCTCGAGAGCACGCACCGCCCGATACGTGGGGTGCCTGGCCACATCTCCTCTGGGCCTCAGTTTCCCTGTCAAACAGAGGCAATGCAATTCATTCTCCTTCCTCCTCCCTGGTATCTTCTGGTGAGGGCTTCCCCCAATGCCAAAGGAATTATCTGGCCAGCTGCCAGCCACCTCCAGGCACCTGCTTATCTTGGCACCAACATAATCCTCCTATGGACTGGGGCGGGACGAGGTCAGGGCAGTGATCCCACCCCCACCCCCATGATGGGGAAACTGAGGCACAGAGCGGGGCAGCGCCATATGCTGGTAAGTGTGTGCATGTGGCGAAGGCTGTTGCCGGAGCCCCAAGAGCAACAAGGAATATGGCGGAATCTCCTCTTGGCGTCTGTCGCTATCTCAGTTGAGGTCGGGCAGTGCCGGAGGAGACACCCCCCCCTTTGATCTCACCAGCCATCTCTGGCATGGCCCTAATGCTAGTGGGGAGCAGGGTGCTGTACCCCAGGGCCGGCGGGAGAAGGGAAGATGGTCCCACAGCAAGGTTTCCACATGGCGGGTGCGCTGGTCCCCTCCTGGCCTGCCATTGCTGCCCGCTGGGCCCTGGCTGGTAGGAACCAGTTGCATCGTCCCCCCTCCTGCTCTGTTCGCTTTCAAAGACACCCAGCGTCATTCTGGGCACCGTCCAAGGGCCACCTGAGTGTGGAGCAGCCACCTACAGGTCTGAGACCCACAGGGGCCTGGTGCTGTGGGGCAGCCTGGCTCCCCAGCGAGCGCTCGCTGCGCCGCACCCCTTGGTGCCCCACGGCAGCCCAGCCTGGACAGGAACCACCCACGCAGCTGTGCGGGATGGGGAACGTTGGCCTGGAGCAGGGCCCCATGGGGACGGCTGCGCTTGGGGCCAGGCCCTGCAGCGCGAGAGCCTGGACCTGGCAGGGTGGTGCTGGCGGGAGCCAGGCACCAGGGGGGTGACTGCTGGCTAAGCCCCAGAGCCAGCCTCACCTGAGCTGCTTCAGGGGCCGCGCGCTGGGGGCCTGGGACCCGAGGGAGGCAGCGCCAGAGGCGTGGGTTCAGGGCCCAGGACCCCTTCAGCCCTCGGTGGGAGGCTGGCCAGCTTGGGGCTGGGAGAACCTTCCCTGCCCTTCCCCTCAGGGACGGCAAGAGCCCGGGAGGGGCTGAGGGCCCATGGTCGGTGGTGTGGTAACTGCGCCCCCCTGTGCCAGGCCCCCACGCCGGGCAGGGTCCCACTGGGCCCAGGTCCAGTGATGTGCCCAAGGCCGCAGCTGGCACCAGTGTCAGGGAGGAAGAGAGGGGCCGAGGGGCGTAGCTGGGCAGCTGCTGGTCCTGGGAAGAGGCAAATGGATGCCTACATCTCATTGAGGCCTGGCCCTGAGAGACCAGGCCCCTGCCTGAGGTGGCACGGGGGGGGGGGGGGAAAGCAGGGACGCAGATGCTCTATCCCCTGGGCCATTGTCCCTCTCGGCTTGCCCGTCGTTCCCCCGGGAGCAGTGCGGAAGGGATGCCAGGGTCCCGCTGGGAGTTTGCTGCAAGCGAGCCCAGCACCTACGTGGGGGGTGGCACTGCTCCTGCCTAAGGCTGGCTGGTGCCTGCGGCTGGGTTCTCTGCCTCCTCCCACCCCCTTTGCCCCACACGAGACTCCACAGCAGGAAACGAGGGGCTTTAATTCTGTGCCTGTGGCAGCCTGGCGGAGATCTGCCCCCCAGGGAGCTGAGCCAAGCCCCTGGCCTGTGCCCTGTTTTGCCGCTCACTGAGCCGGCCTGGCAGTGCTGTCGATCCCTCGCCCGGGCAGTCCTCCGGGGGGTGCTCACCCCCCACACCCAGCCCAGGCTGGTCAGTTGTGCCGGTTGAGGCGGCGGGAGTGGGTGTGCACAGCTTCCACGAAGGCCCCTACGTGCTCAGGGCTCATGTCGGGGTACAGGCCATGGCCCAGGTTGGCGATGTAGTGCCGGGTCCCGAACCCCTCGATCATCCTCTTCACCAGCTCCCCGATCTTCTCCTGCCAACCCAGGACACCAGCCATGAGCCTGGGGCCAGGCAGCAGCTCGCTCGCTGGCCCCGCGGGGCCCGGGCCAAGCCAGGGGTGCCACGGCAGATTGACGCGTGCTCCTAGGCCACAGCATCACTGCAGGCGGGGGTGGGGTGCCATCAGAGAATAAGGGCCCCCTGCCACGGGGCCAGCCACCGGGGCAGAGGCTTCCCTTCCTTGCAACCCCATGAGCCCGAGTAACTACCCCAAGCGCTGGCCCTCCCTCCACTTTCCCGTGGGCCTGGGCGTCGGGTACCAGCTCCAGTTTGCACGTGGGGAAACTGAGGCCAGAGGCGGTACTTTGCCCCAGAGGAAGGTGGCGCTGGCGCTGGGATTAGAACCAGGGGGTTCCCAGCTCCGGGCAGCCTCCCCTTACCTTGGGTGCGTAGAGGGCGCAGGGATCCAGGTTCCCTTGCAGGGTGATGCTGTGGCCCGTCTGTGCCCTGGAACGGGAAGGACGCAGGTAAAGTCGTGGCTCCACTGCCACGTCCCTGCCCAGGCCTGGCTGTGCCCTGGCACTCTGTGCCCCAGCCCGGGGGAGGCTGGGCCTTGCTGCGGCACAGGCCCTTCCAAAGAGCAGCCGTGCCCCTGGCGAGCAGGGCTGGCACAGGCTCGGCCAGCGGGCTGGGCCCCTGCAGCGAAGCACCCGGGAGGCAGCCCCTACCTCGGAGCCCGCATGGAGGGGACTCCCCTCTTCCTGTGCAGACAGCGCTGCCCAGCTCCCCCAGCACCAGGCTGGCACGGAGCTACGCCGAGGTGGGGGCTTGGGCACTGCTGGGCCTGTGTGCGCCAGTGAAGGGAGGGGCAGAGCCGCCTCGTGGGGGTGTGGGCAGGGAGCGCTGCCCAGCCAGCAGTCACGGCATGGGGGCCGAGCCAGGGTCCCTTGGTGTGCCAGCCCTGTGTGGGGGGAGCGGTGTCAGGCCCAGGGCAGCTGGGGCACGAGCCCGGCAACCATGGAGGGGACATGGCTGGTGCCCCCTGCCCGAGCAAGAGGGAGAGGGGCGAGAGGCAGGGTGTGCCCCCCTTCAGCTCCTCACTGCATGGCAGCCCCTCCCCCGGGGTCTAGCTGGCCAGGGAGCTCCCTTCCTCCAGCCAGGGCACGCGCCAGCGGCCCGCTGCTACCACAGAGCTGCCCTCCTGCCAGCCAAGGCCAGCTGGCTCCCAGCCCATGCACGGCCACCCATGGCCAGGCCCCTCACCGGGCATCCTGGGGCCGGATGGTCCAGTCAAGGCCCAGCACGTCGTAGCCAGCCTGAGCGAGGTCCGGCAGCGCGTAGTGCGCGTCCTTGGCGAAGACGATCTGAGAGGGAGAGGAGGGGCTCAGCCATGGGGACGGGATAGGACCCAGCGCCAGCCCCCGCCAGCTGGCCCAACAGCCTGCGGGCACAAGGGGCTGTGGCAGAGCGGGCGCTCCCCCGGGCCCCACGCTGTCCTGGGACTGTAGCGCCTTCTGTTACCCCCTGGGGGCACCAAGGCAAGTGAGGGAAAGTGCTTGGCCACCCAGCGCAGTCTCGGGGGCTGCCCCCTCTCGCGGACCCATGCCGGCTCAGAGCTCTGCCTTTGGACACCGCAGCCGCTTCCTCAGGCAGGAGCAGGCAGGCCGGCGATGTCCTGGGGCACTTTTCCAGGCGCGCCGTGGCCAGTGGCTCTGTCTGCCTCACTGGCCGCAGCAGCGCCCCCCTTCTAGCGCCGGCACCGCACGCTGGGCTGTGGTGGTGAATGGCGCTGGCGGGCGCCCACGTATGGAAGCGGAGGACGGCTGCCTGGGCTCAGGCCGCAGGAGGGAAGCCGTGACGGCACAGGCCCTGCTCAAACCCCGGCCTGGCCTGCCTGCACCTGGCCACAAAGGGGCGAGCTGAGGCTGCTGTTCACACGCATCCCTTCTGCGGGGCAGAGGGGCCCTGCGTCCCAGCGCTACTTCCTGGGCAGGCAGGGCTGGTGGGGCTCTGGAGGGGGTGCGTGACCCGCCAGCTCTCCTGAGCCCGTATTACGGCCTGCTCAGGGACTCCCACATGGGCGGGTGTCCCTGCCCCAGAGCCACAGCACCCCGCTCCAAGGGCAGCCTGTCAGCTTGCTCACCGCCCGAGCGGCACCGGCATGGACCTTCCCCTTGGGGCCATGTCTGCGCCAGCGAGGGGGGTTTGGCCCGGCTGTTCCTCCACTGCTTCCCCACCCCCCATGGGTCCCTGGAGCCGTGCCAGCAGCTCCTCCCGCAGCATCGTGCCAGGCACCGGCTCCCTGGCCACAAGCGCTTTGCTGCCAGGCTCTGCGGCAGAGGGCAAGGCAGCGACCACAGCTAGCCGCTGCTGGCGTCCCCTCGCCCCACACATGCTGCCGCCCCCCTAGGCGTACTGGGGAGGGGATCTGGTTTTAACCCTTTCCTACAGCACCGGCCGCTGGCTGAGACGGCCCAGGGCTGGCACGGCTGTTCTCGGGCTCAGCTCTGCGGTTCTGTCAGCCAGAGGGCAGGGGAGTTGCAGCACCCTGCGGCCACACTCTGGCCTTGACCCACGCCCCTCCTCTCCGGGCGGAAAAGCAGCAGCAGCCCCTCCCCCTGTAACGAGGAGTTAATGCGGGGTGTCCGCTCTGCTGAGCTGGCAGCGCTTGCGGAGCACAGGCCAGTGCCCCAGTCCCCTGCCCTGCTGTCGCTGGGGGAACGTACTTGGGGGTCCCACCTGGGCAGAGGGCTCAGGGAGCAGAGCTCTACCTGGCTCTCCCCACCAAAGGTGGGGCCAAAGGAAAGCCCCTCGCTCCTATTCTGGGGGGGCGAGGCTGGCCCCAGAAAGCAGCGACCCTGAAGCCTAGTGCGGACAGGCCCCTTCTTACCATCGGCACCAGGGGCAGCGCTTCTGCCTGCAGCCGGCTCTTCACACCCGCAGCGATGGCCCGGATGTAGGGCAGGGCGAACTCCCGGAACTGCTCTGGGCCCAGGTGCCCGGCATGAGACTCAAACAGCTGGAGCGCCTTGCGGGGCCAACGGGACATTGGTTAGAGCCCCAGCCCCCCGTCGGTCCCCATCTTCCAGCCCAGAATGGGCCCCCCCCCCGCTGCTCCAAATCCTTAGTGGGACACAGCAGCAGTCGGGATCCCCCCCCCACCCTCCCCGTGCATTTCTGGGTGAGGTGCCGCTCTGCTCAGCCACCCAAGCTGCTGGGAACCCCAGGAAGCAGCTGCCAGGCTCCCCCTGGGCAGGTTTCTTTCCTCGAGGCTGCCCAAGGGACCTCCTCAGCTTCCCCCCTTGCCTCCACGCGGTTCCTGTTAGCCCTCGCCCGCAGGTAAGCCGCACCTGTGCACCAGCTGCCACCTGGCCCACTAGGTAATCCACGATGACGTCTTGCAGCAGCTGCAGCAGGCGGTGGCTGGCCTCGGGGTGCCGGTACAGCCAGCACTTGGCCTTGGCCATCGTGTTAGAGCCGCCCCCTTCGACCATGTAGGACATGAGGGTCCACTGGGTGTGAAAGAAGAGTCAGCAGAGCACAAAGACGGGGTGCCACCCTGCCCCGCCCAACAGACCCTGCCAGGGCCCTTGCTGGAGCCCTCCCTCCACTGCGACAGCCAGGCACTTCTCGCACGTGGGCTGGCATGGTGCGGGGGCAGCACAGGGCTTGGCTGGATGGCACACAACATTGCTCCTGTCCTGGGGGCTGGGCGCTCTGACTGGTGCAGCTCTGTGGTTACTGGCTGGATCTGCCTCTGGGCCAACATGCCCAGTGCTAAACACAGGGTTATCTGGAGTCCAAGGCCCCCCCCCATTCCTGTGGCTCAGGAACTGCAGCCCTGGGGGCTTCCTCCAAAGAACCCCCACCCGAAGGGGCAATGAGCGAGGCAGCAGAGCTCCCACAGCTTTCGGTGAGGCTGCACGCCTGGTTCCCCCCGCCCCAGAGGGCTGGGGCAGAGCAGGTCTTACCGGGGCTCCGGAGAAGCCGATCAGGGGCACCTGGCCCTCCAGCCTGTGCCGAGTCAGCGTGATGGCCTGGAAGACGTAGCCCAACTCCGTGGACACGTCCACCTTCTGCCGCAGCTTCAGCAGGTCCTCCACCTCCTTGAGGGGCTCTGGGAACGTGGGCCCTTTGCCAGGCACCATCACCACCTCCATGCCCAGCGCCTTGGGGGAGAACACGGGCCGTGAGAGGGAATGGGCACCCACCAGCCCCAGCTGGAACCTGCCTCCAAGGGGATCCAGCCCCCCTGCACGCCTTTGCCTCTTACCTGGGGTACCACCAAGATGTCAGAAAAGATGATGGCAGCATCCAAGGGAAAGCGCCTCAGCGGCTGCAGAAAACAGAGTCCAAGTCAGCGCGCCAGAGGCACATGGTGTTCATAGGCTTTAAGGCCGGACGGGACCAGCATGATCATCTGGTGTGAGGTCCTGCCCATTGCAGGCCGCAGAGCCTCCCCTACCTTGTCCTGTACTAGGCCCCTAGCCTCTGGTTTGAGTTTCTGATGTCCTCAAAACATGGTATAAAGACTGCAAGTTACAGAGAATCCACCACTGATACCAGTTGAAACCAGCAAGTGACCCCTGCCCCACGCTGCAGACGAAGGTGAAAAACCCCCCAAGTCCCTGCCTGTCTGCCCTGGGGAAAATTCCTTCCCAACCCAAATATGGCGATCAGCTGAACCCTGAGTATGTGGGCAAGGCCCACCTGGAAGACATCTGGGAAAGAATTCTCTGTAGTAACTTAGAGCCCTCCCCGTTTAGTGTCCTGTCTCCAGCCACTGGGGATTTTTGCAATGGGCAGTCACTGACGGGCCACGTGCCATTATAGGCAGCCTCGTCATCCCATCCCCTCCAGAACCTTATGGAGCTCTGTCTCGAAGCAACCCAAGATCATCCTAGTTGTCCTTCTCTGCACCTGGTCCAGTTTGAGTTCATCTTTTGTATATACTGGAGCCCAGAATGGCCCCCAGCATTCCAAGTGGTCTCACCAGTGCCTTGCATAAGGGTACTAACGGTTCCCTGTCTCTCCTGGAAATATTTTGCCTGTTGCTTCCTAGACCTGCCTTAGCTTTTTCCACGGCTGCATCACATTGGCAGCTCATAGTTATCCTGCGATTGCTCAGTAAACTCAGGTCCTTCTCCTCTGTCATTTCCCACTAATGTGTCCCCAGCTTATAGCAGAATTCTTGTTGATGGTCCCTAAGTGCATGACCTTGCACTATTAAATGTCATCCCCTTTCTGTGACTCCCATTTTCAAGGTCATCCAGATCTTGCACAATCCAGCAGGCCGCAGGGTTGCCGTCAGCCAGGGCCCAGCCCTGAGCTTCCAAGAGAAAAAAGGGGCACACGCCGGCTCTCCATCTGGAAAACCAGGATCTGTAGCCTAGCAGGGGGTGGGTGGTTGGTGCTTAACCCCCCAAGCTGTCACGTGCATCTGGGCCCTGGGCAAGCGGAAAGGCCCTGGGCTGAACAGCGCCTCCTTCCGGTGGGCTGAGTGGGGACACCCCATCAGTAATGTGACCGCCGCCAGGGGGGAGTTCTCAGGGAAGGAACGTCTTGGGTGGTGACTCACCTGCAGCGTCAGTTCACAGCACTTCTCGGGGCTCCGGCAGGTGGCGAAGAAATCCTGAGCGGCTCGGGTCTCCCGGAACTCTGCAGGCAGATCGGCTGGGTGAGGCGCTGGGAAGGGCACCTCTGAGTGGTGGTGGGGACACTGAGCCCTGCCATGCCAGGAGGGCAAAGGGGGACAGCCACCCTAGGCAAGGCACAGGGGTCCTAGCAGCACACTCAACTACCCTGGCCTCCGCCCGTCACTCTGAGATGAGCCTCTTCATCCACCTGCCGCCCTGCTGCTGGAGCCTCTCCAGGCAGAGCCAGCCGGGGCGGAGGAGGCAGACTCCTTCCCACCCCAACTAGGAGAAGGGCCCCGCCAGGCCTCCTGGAATGACTCGGCTGGACCCTGTATGTTGGCCACTCACCTGGCAGGTAGCGGCCAGCCTGCCTCATGCACCAGACCGGGGTGTACTCCGTCTCTTCCCCGCTCGCCGCTCTAAGGAACGTGTCATTCTTCAGCGCGGGGAAGCCTTGAAGGCTAAAGCAAGGGGGGAAGCAGAGGCAGGCAGTCAGCAGGCCCAGGTCAGAGAGAGCAATCGCCGTAGGAGCAGGCTGGAGGCGAGCGATCACTCCTCCCCCAGCACGGCAGAGACAGGCAACTCCCCCACCATGAGCAAAGGGAGATCAGAGGGGCTGGCCCCCCAACACGCTGCAGTCTGAGACCCTGGCAGCCCAGACCCATGCTCTGCACCTGGGGCTGGCAACTGGTGCATTCTCCCAGCTCTGCCCAGGCCAGCATTTCCCACCAGTAAAATGGGGCTGATACTTGCTGTAACAAGGCGAGCTGCCCCTTTAAGGCCCAGGGGCTGGGGAGCTGCCTGGCAGGCAGGTGCTGGCCATCAGCAGGCCCAGCTGAACAGCCGCTAGCAATTGGGGCTGCGGCTCAGCTGGAGCTTATAAAGGAGGGATCCGGCTCCAGCAGGGAGCATGGGGTGGGTTTCCCTGGCCCTGTAGTGGGAAGCTGGGTGTAGGGGAGCAGGGTCTGTATCCCCTGCCCAGCAGAGGAGGAGCCTGACTGTCGAGCTGCCGGCGGCCCCGCTATCCAGCTGAGGAACAGGCCTGTTACTTCGTCATTGTCCCATGTGTCCGCTTTCTGGGTGCAGAATTAAGCAAGGCTGAGGACAGGGCATGGCCTGGATGGGCCTGGCTAGCTGCATGTTCTGGGTTTACAAGTAGCTCCCCCAGCCTGTGCTTGCCTTGCGCCTGAGAGGCAGGGGAGATTTCCCCTGTGCTGTAGGAGCCAAGTGTAACTTGCCAGCAGCCCTGGCTGGGGGTGATGGAAGGCAGGCTCCTGCTGCTGCCTGGGCAGCGGCCCCCGGCCCCCCCACTCCCAGCTGCATTTCTCCCCCTGGTGAGTTTGTGTGCAGCCCCTGGCCTGGCTTTTCAATTCCAGGGGCTTGCAGGCCCCTTGCTCACCCCGCAGGAGGAGGTTGAACAAGCCCCTCTACACCCAGGGCAGGTTTCCCGTCGGCTCTTGCAAGCCCAGGCTCCAGGGGAGAGAAACAGTCTTTGTTCCCTGACCTACAGGCCGTCCTCTCCTCCTGCTCAAGAGAGTCAAAGCCCTCCTGTGGCAGGCCCACAGCTAGCTGCCGGTCCTGCGTCTCCAGGCTGCCGAGGGCTAATCAGCAGCACCTCGCTGGGATGAGGAGGAATTCACCCTGGTGGGGGGGTGAGGCAGGGGAGCCCTCTGCCCTGCTGGGATGGCAGCAGAGAGGAGACTAGGCCCAGGGGAGCGCTCCTGGCCGGGGAGCAGCAGAGAAGCGATCAGGCGCACCCTCAGTCGGGCGTTCCCCAGGCTGGGAAGGTCCGGGCTCTAGTATCATCGAGTGAGGCCAGATCTGCCTTGTTTACTTAGGCGTGATCGGGTGCGAGGTCTTAGCAGTCGCTGCCTTTTCCCCTTCGAATCGCAGCTCTGCCCCAGCCCTCCACGTGCTCTGCTATCCAGTAACGAGCACTGCACCCCCCAGCCCGGGGGCATTACCGCTATGAGGAGGCAGCGGGGACAGCAATTGAGAGCTGCCCAGATCTCCTAGATTCCCATGCTGGGCCTCACCATGCTCACAGCAACAGCTGCTGCAAAGCCACGAAGGGCCCGCTGCAGCGACTGCAGACACAGGCAGGTACGTACGGGCCTTGACGCTGCCCCCTTGCACTGGGGGGCGGAAGGTGCCCACAACACCAGGGTCACTGCCCTGCACATTGCCTAGAGGTGCCCCTGCAGAGCCCGGCAAGGAGGACTCTGGTTGAAGGTGCTGGTCCCAGCACAGCTCCCTCTTCCCAGGCCTGGAGGAGAATTGTGAGTGGGAGCCCTCCGCTCCAAGGGCCGCTGGCCGTGGGGGGGAACGTGCTGCCTTCTCTGGAGGTAGCGAGCTGCTCTTGGGGATGGTAACACGTAATCCTGGATAGAATGTTTTAACTGACTGTAAGCGCTGCTGCATTTCCTATCCCCTCCCATCCTAGCTGCACATGGTGCAGGACAAAGCCATCAGGAGCTGGGAGGGGAGCCGCCTGCCCAGCCGTCATGCACACAGACAATGTGCTGTGTAGGGAGCACCCCGAAGAGATGGTGCTGATTAAGTTATCAGCGGCAGGCAGCAGCTGCTCAGGGGAGATTCTGCGGATGGCAGAGCCCCAGCCCGCACCAGTGGGCGCAGACTCCACCCAAAGGCATTTCTGATGGGGACTTAACTCCCAATCAGGTGGGGGCGGGTCTGTATCTCAGTGGTGCAGGCCTGGGAGTTGCTTAGGCCTAGGACATTAGTTATAACCCCTGCAGCCAGGAGGGCAAAGGGATGGGAGCGTTTTCTATTACCAGCTACCAGAGACCGGCAGAAGTGGCAGACCTTGGCTTGGTGGTCTCATGGGCTGGGCAGCACATCGGGCAGCCCCTATACGTTACAGCTACCAGACCCAAACAATACATATGAACTATGCTGCAAGCAGGGCAGGGGAAGGTGGGCCCCGAGTAGTCTGCACGTGGGGTGAAGATAGGATCTCATGAACGTGTCCCCCACAGCAGCACGTGGGGGCAGACCTGCCTTCACAATCTTCTCGGTAAAGTGTTGTCTGTGCGGCTTGGGAATGCGGGGTTGTGTTGGCTTCAGTTTTATCAAGTATATTTTTGGGAAAAAATACATCAGAGCCTTATAACTGCACAGGAGCAGGCTGGGCAAGACCTAGACTGAGAAACTTGATTCCCTGAATCTACAACTGACAGCAGAAACTTCAGCTCCTCCAGGCAGAGCCTGTGCCTTCTTAGGGGCTTGGGACCACCTAGTGCAATGGGGTCCTGATTCTGATGGCTGCTGTTGGGCTACCATGGGACCCAGAGTAGCTTTGAAAGCGTAACTGTCAATTCACAACCGGGTTAATGTAGCGTTGTCTAACTTCAGCTACCGCACCTGTCCCTGAGCATCCCCTGCCAATAATTTTCTTCAGTCTCAGTGATTTTTCTCCCCTCTGCGGCTGCGTCTCCACAAAAGGGGAAATGCAGCACAATCAGCTAGACAGAAAGTGGTGTCAAATCCAAAATCAAGAGGCAAATTCTCTAGTAGAGCCAAGGAAGCTTCAGTGAAACTATGGCCCCTGGGAAGATACAATTCTGTCAAAATCAAAGCGCTTTGCAAAAGTGGGATTTTTTTTTTGGCCAGAATTTGACCTCAGGAGAACAGGGAAAGAGATGCTGACACAGCTGGACAGTAGTGTGTGTGAGCTGGGATCCGGTCTTACCTGCTACAATGTGCAATGAAGCTGGAATTTACATCGAGCGTTTCTCGACCCAAAACAAACACTTTTCCTGGAATTTGTTCTCAGGGCGAGGGGGCCCAAAGCCAGATCTGAGAGGCTTCCTCCCCCCAGCTCCATGCTCTGGTCTCTCATTAATGCTGATCAAGGGCTGGGGCCCTGTCACGTTTCGGTTCCGTCCCTGGCCTGTGCCCCGCGGCCTGGACGAAGATGCAGCCGGGGGAGCCCTGCTGGGGGTCGCTCAGGGCCTTGCAAGCCGCCGGGACCCCCCAACTGCGAGACTTTAACGGGGCCCGGGGCCGGGGGCGCGCGGGGCCGCTCACGCAGCGCTGTGCGGGGGCGGGGACCCGGCTCGGGGTTCACGGCCTCACAGGCCCGGGGCAGCGGGGCGCCCCCGGCCGCGCGCCCTCCGCGCTGCTGAGGCCCGTTGGGGGGGG